>OX439003.1:8705833-9905833 GCA_949316495.1 Amphiduros pacificus | reverse complement strand
ACCAGATTCATTGGCGCCACCTTTACCAATGATCCTTCCTACAATTCCTAATGGAATTTGAACCATCTCCTCATAACCGGCTTTCTTTGTAGGAATCCCTGAGTAGGACTTTTGATCACTCATTCTGTTTGAGGCATTACTACCCATTCTAATATTAGAGATGGGTGTCTGTGGTGGAATGAATTTTTTCTCCCTGGCTGGTATTTAAAGCTCATCAATTGTCTTTGTTAAAATTGGATATTATTTTTCCTCAAAAATCCATTTTCATTCAAAAGATCGCATTTTGGGAGTTCCTCAAACTTTGTGACCGCCACAAAGCAATATCCATCCATTTTGTGCCTTTTGATTTTTTCAATCAGTAGTTCTTGTTGAAAAGAGTTCTCATCATTCAGAACAGGAGGTGGCGCCACCACTACAACTGCATGGCCTGCAGTTCTAATTAATGCAACATGTTTCAAAATGGTCCTGGCTATCTCTAGACCCTTACAGCCATTCCTGACCTCGGCTAGGCCAGGAATTATTACCACAACATCAAACTCACCCAATCTATCAGAGTCCTTAGACACATCCATGAGAGGGTCACTAGTGATCACTGAGAAGGCCTCAGATCTCGTGATAGCATTTGCTATGTCATGCTGAATCTCATCATTGGAAATTACAATCAACATTTTATCCATTTTTGTCATAGAGGATGTATCCATATCCAGGTCTCCTCCATTTATGTCCGACATTAACCGATCTATTATCTTCTTCTTTTCCAGTAGGAGCTGCTCAGACCTCACAGCACCTTTCAGGACTTCATCTTAAGTTTTCAGGACCTCAGTCATTCTGGCGTTCACACTGTCAAGAGCCTCTTTCATTTGGATCTCGGAGATTCTAGCGGCCTAAATGATTTGAGCTTTGGAGGATAGGGCCTCATCCCGCCTTCTCAACATGGATTTTACTTGTTCTACCCTCCTCAAGAGGTCATTCCTCTCAGTTATCATGTCATCATGATTCTTCTGATCCATCTTATTTTGGAGAATTTTTTCGACCAGCTCTGATATTTTCATCGCCATCAGTTTCGTGGTGACATCATCCCCACTTTCTCCGCGAAAGGTCACTTCATCATTCATATTCTGCAAAAATATGAGCAATATGATCAATAACTAGAATAATAGTATGTATTTAATTACTTGTTGCTAATAAAATTAATTAAGATATGTAATTAATTTCTTATTGTCAAAAACAGTAGATTCAGATATGTTCAAATGAGTAATATAGTCTGGCACAACTGAGCACAACCACCTGAGTGCGTCTGATTGCTTCCAATTGCGTTCAGCAGAGACCAAAACACGCTAACTATATCATCAGTTAATAACAAAGTGTCATATTCTTACCTTAGTCATTTCACTAGTTTGAGCAAACCAACGCGAACAACTCACTAGGTAACTAGAAAGAGCTAGTGTACCACTATCTAAGATAAGTTCCTGTTCTGAGATAAGTCCTCAATAAATCCTCAATCTGCAGTAGATAATTACAATAAGTAACGTACAGAGACAAGAACTGTACAGAGACAAGTCTAGGTAAGTAGCGGCAACTATACTTCAGATGATGGAGTAGCTTATAATAACTATTGCTTATGCGAGTAGTACTATAAGTATAGTTCATTCAAGCAAGTTTAGTGTGACGCCACAATGGTGATTTAGTGTGATGCCACAATAAGTTCTGATGTCACAGTCAGAAATCAAACTCAATTGCAGACGTCACAATGCAAAACAGACAGAGAAATTCCTCCACGTGACTGGAAAATTCCTAGATTTTGCGGGAAAATTACACGATTTTTGCGGGAAAAAATTTAATACAATGTAGTTAGAAATTACTAAAACAAATTTCAGACGAATCTTTCTGAAACAAAGTTTTGGTGAAACTATTATGTAAGTTTATGCAGCGGGATATGATGTGAGATATACAATTTATGAAGAAATATGAATATTCATGCGAAATTAAAATATTCAGGCACAACCAGACTGTCACAACCACCTTGAATACTTCCAAAGTGCATCCATTCACATTTATACGTCAGTTCAACAAATAACATAAAACACTATGGAATCAGAAATTTTGTTAGAATCAGAGAAATACCATAAGTTATTCCAGAAGAATACCAGAATACCATTAGCCACAATTTGTAATCAAGACAAGGCTCATAAGAAGTTGTCCGTACAAAAGTTTCAGATTTTTAGGTCTATTGATAGTCAAGATATAGTAATTTTTTGTTTGTAATGCAAAAACGTCTACTTGTCTGTCGTTCAAAAAGGGCTAGTAACAGAATTTTGAATATTAGCGAAAGTAATGCTCAGATAAGATTGATCTCTGCAATAATTAATCCAATATATGAGTTCTTGGATCTATCAAAGTATTGTAATAAAAAACCACTTAGATATTGAGATATTGATCATATAAAAGATATTCTCGTTTGTTTGTTTTGTTTGTTTGGGGTTTTACATCACTTTCAACATTATTTCAGTTATTTCGTGATGAGACCTACTTGTAGCAGATATAGTGCTGCCTCACTGAATTGTCATGTCGCAGGTCCTTGACATGACAACCCACCCGGTCACAGATTTACAAGGAAAACGGGTTAACCCTTTAGGCACAGGCCTCAGCTCATGTGGGAAATTGTGTCACGAGTTCTATCTCGGCACGGCCAGGGTTCGAACCCACGACCTTTGGATCACCACAGAGGAACTGGTGCTAATAAGCTGGCGCTCTAACCAACTGCGCCACGGCCCGTCGCGATATTCTCGTATGAAGGTTGAGTCGAGAAAGATGCAATGAGGGAAAGTGCCGTATACAGATTGTGTGAAAGCGTATCGGGCGTAAAAGGGAAAACACTCAGTAAGCCAAAATACTATGAGAGACCAGAAAAAGCCGATCTAATCAACCTATTCTCAAGATTGAATAGGAGGTCACAATATTGTAATCAGTAATGATATCACTTCTAGAAGCTGAAAAACAGAGTATCATGCAGAGTGTAATTGTTTACAGTATATGCGGCAATACTCAGCGTGTCGGGCATCAATAAAAAATAAAGGCAGAGTCTCAATCAAAGTTTTCAATCAATCTCAGGTAAACTCTATCAATATATGGTGAGAGATCAGAAAAAGCCAATCTAATCAACCTATTCCAAGATCAAATAGGAGGTCACATTATATATTGATAAAGCAATATTCAGGATCACTTCAATTCAAATCAATTCAGTTGAATTCACCACGTGGAGCACATGCGCGCAACAATGGCGATTCAATGGTGATATAAAAATTCCAGATTTGAAATTAATGATTATCAGTCATGGGTTTTGCTAATATTTCTTCAAGTTAGGCACTCCATGTGCAGAATGTTTTCACAAAAAAACTTCCAAATAAGTGATTTTTTTGAGAGCCCATAAAAAAACACAACCGAGCCTTGATGTTTCATGTGGGTTGTTTTATTCGTGGACAAATGGCTGGAATCCACAATATCATAAATATAGAGCAATCATTAATAGGTCGTATAAATTATCTACATTTTCCGTACAAATTATTTCCATAATGTTGGCAAAGTTCCAGTTCATGTTGCATAATAATCATATAAAGTCATTATTATTCACAGTAACAAAGTTCTTACTCTGCACAGCGAGGTAGATTCATATACCACCTCTGCCACAATAGGCATGACATTGTCTCAACCTATTCTGCAAGGTCGATTGCATAATCCAGGCAGGTGCGCAATTGGTGGGCTTTGCACATGTGCACTCACAATGTCTGCCCAACTCACTTTCTAATCAAAACAAAACAAACATGTGTGAAGTTTGTTACTTATTCACTTTTCATAGTTCATTATTCAGAATTTCTCAAAATAGATAGATGAGGTTGGAAACATGTCATATTTGCAATATTGTTGCATTAAAAAAATTTTTTTTTGAGTTTCAAAAGTTAGGTCGGGCCCACACTAGACCATATCGAGGGGAAATGAACCATGAAAACATGGGTCCAGAACATGGCTGAGTCACCAAGTGGCCCTTTTGTGCATATGAAAAGTGGCAAGTCTCGTCTAAAAGGCTACCTCGGGGTAGCGGAGGCACTAGGTCGGGCTAGCGCTAGTCACTGCGCACCAGTTTCAGCACAGCCTTTTTGGGTGAAATGGTACTATTCACCCTATGTCGGGCTAACAGGCATTTACAACATTTTGAGTTCACACCACACCAAACTGGCACTTGGTGTCTTATTTTTTAAAAAAGCCAAATAACGTAATAATTAGCATCATAATTTCTTTTTTATCTCCCTTTTGACTGATGTATTTAGCCTGACTCCTTGCAATCACTACTGAACCATTTAGCCTTACTCTTTGAAATCACGACTGATCTATTTAGCCTGACTCTTTGAAATCACGACTGATCTATTTAGCCTGAATCCTTGCAATCAGTACTGAGCCAATTTGCCTAGACAGCACTGAACAGCTCACCTAAACACTACTTAACAGCTTGCCCAGACACCACTGAACAGCTTGTAACTCTTTTCAAGCACCACTGAACCATTTCATCTGACTGTTTTAATAACTACTGACCATTTGACCTGATTCTTTGTACCCACAACCGAAGGCCACGGGCCGTGGCGCAGTTGGTTACAGCGCCACCTCTAACCAACTTTATGCAGATGCTCTAAAGCAAGTTTGACAACAAAGCCCACCTACCCATTTTTTCTCCTATTTATCCGACTCTGTGGAAGGCAGTTCTTCATTAAGCAATAAAATAGGGTTAAATAGTGTTCATTCATGTATAATATATTGTAGTCTCTGAGACAAGTAGATTGTAAAAATTATTTTTTCATGCTGAGAGCAATAAACTAGATATTTGATGACAAATTGTCCCATTGACTTACCCTGCCACCTCTTCTGAAACATGTAATCTGAAACTGACAGTATGAAACTATTTCACCTGATTCTTTGGAATCACTATCGAACCATTTCACCGGACTCTTTGTAATCACTATTGAACCATTTCACCTTATTCTTTGGAATCACGACTGAACCATTTCACCCGACTCTTTGGAATCATTATTGAACCATTACACCTGACTCTTTGGAATCACTACTAAGCCAATTTAGCCTGACTCTTTGGAATCACTGCTGAACCATTTCACCTGACTCTTTGGAATCACGACTGAACCATTTCACCTGACTCTTTGGAATCACTATTGAACCATTTCACCTGACTCTTTGGAATCACTATTGAACCATTTCACCTGACTCTTTGGAATCACTATTGAACCATTTCACCTGACTCTTTGGAATCACGACTGATCCATTTCACCTGACTCTTTGGAATCACTATTGAACCATTTCACCTGACTCTTTGGAATCACGACTGATGTATATAGGCTGACTCCTTGCAATCACTACTGAACCATTTTTCCTGACTCTTTGGAATCACGACTGATCTATTTAGACTGACTCCTTGCAAACACTATTGAACCACTTAACCTGACTCTTTGGAATCAAGACTGAACCATTTCTCCTGACTCTTTGGAATCACTATTGAACCATTTCACCTGACTCTTTGGAATCACTATTGAACCATTTCACCTGAGTCTTTGGAATCACGACTGATGTATTTAGCCTGACTCCTAGCAATCACTACTTAACCATTTTTCCTGACTCTTTGGAATCACGACTGATCTATTTAGACTGACTCCTTGCAATCACTATTAAACCACTTAACCTGACTCTTTGGAATCACGACTGAACCATTTCACCTGACTCTTTGGAATCACGACTCAACCGTTTAGTCTGACTCTTTGGAATCACTACTGAGCCAATTTAGCCTGACTCTTTGGAATCACGACTGATGTATTTAGCTTGACTCCTTGCAATCACTATTGAACCATTTCTCCTGACTATTTGAAACTACGACTCAACCATTTCACCTGAATCTTTGGAATCGTGACTGAACCATTTAACCTGACTCTTTGGAATCACGACTGAACCATTTCACCTTAATCTTTGGAATAACGACTGAACCATTTAGCCTGACTATTTGAATTCACGACTGAATCATTTAGTCTGACTCTTTGGAATCACCACTGATGTATTTAGCCTGACTCCTTGCAATCACTATTGAACCATTTCACCTGACTATTTGTAATCACAACTGAACCATTTCAACAGACTCTTTGAAATCACTATTGAACCATTTCACCTGACTATTTGGAATTACGACTAAACCATTTCAACTTAATCTTTGGAATCACGACTAAACCATTTCACCTGACTCTTTGGAATCACGACTGAACCATTTCACCTGAATCTTTGGAATCACTACTGAACCATTTCAACTGACTCTTTGGAATCACTTTTGAACCATTTCACCTGACTATTTGGAATCACGACTAAACCATTTCACCTTAATCTTTGGAATCACGACTGAACCATTTCACCTGACTCTTTGGAATCACGACTCAACCGTTTAGTCTGACTCTTTGGAATCACTACTGAGCCAATTTAGCCTGACTCTTTGGAATCACGACTGAACCATTTAGTCTGACTCTTTGGAATCACTACTGAGCCAATTTAGCCTGACTCTTTGGAATCACTACTGAACCATTTCAACTGACTCTTTGGAATCACTATTGAACCATTTCACCTGACTATTTGGAATCACGACTGAACCATTTCACCTCAATCTTTGGAATCACAACTGATGTATTTAGCCTGACTCCTTGCAATCACTATTGAACCATTTCACCTGACTATTTGTAATCACGACTGAACCTTTTCAACAGACTCTTTGGAATCACTATTGAACCATTTCACCTGACTATTTGGAATCACGACTGAAACATTTCACCTTAATCTTTGGAATCACTACTGAACCATTTCACCTGACTCTTTGGAATCACGACTGAACCATTTAGTCTGACTCTTTGGAATCACTATTGAACCATTTCACCTGACTATTTGGAATCACGACTAAACCATTTCACCTTATTCTTCGGAATCACGACTGAACCATTTCACCTGACTCTTTGGAATCACGACTGAACCATTTAGTCTGACTCTTTGGAATCACGACTGATGTATTTAGCCTGACTCCTTGCAATCACTATTGAACCATTTCACCTGACTATTTGTAATTACGACTGAACCATTTCAACTGACTCTTTGGAATCACGACTCAACCATTTAGTCTGACTCTTTGGAAACACTACTGAGCCAATTTAGCCTGACTCTTTGGAATCACGACTGATGTAATTAGCCTGACTCCTTGCAATCACTATTGAACCATTTCACCTGACTATTTGTAATTACGACTGAACCATTTCACCTGAATCTTTGGAATCACAACTGATGTATTTAGCCTGACTCCTTTCAATCACTATTGAACCATTTCACCTGACTATTTGGAATCAAGACTGAACCATTTCAACTGACTCTTTGGAATCACTATTGAACCATTTCACCTGACTATTTGGAATCACGACTAAACCATTTCACCTTAATCTTTGGAATCACAACTGAACCATTTCACCTGACTCTTTGGAATCACGACTGAACCATTTAGTCTGACTCTTTGGAATCACGACTGATGTATTTAGCCTGACTCCTTGCAATCACTATTGAACCATTTCACCTGACTATTTGTAATCACGACTGAACCATTTCACCTGACTCTTTGGATTCACGACTGAACCATTTAGTCTGACTCTTTGGAATCACGACTGATGTATTTAGCCTGACTCCTTGCAATCACTATTGAACCATTTCACCTGACTATTTGTAATCACGACTGAACCATTTCACCTGAATCTTTGGAATCATGACTGAACCATTTCACCTGACTCTTTGGAATCACTATTGAACCATTTCACCTGACTGTTTGGAATCAGGACTAAACCATTTCACCTTAATCTTTGGAATCACGACTGAACCATTTCACCTGACTCTTTGGAATCACATCTCAACCATTTAGCCTGACTCTTTGGAATCACGACTGATGTATTTAGCCTGACTCCTTGCAATCACTATTGAACCATTTCACCTGACTATTTGTAATCACGACTGAACCATTTCAACAGACTCTTTGGAATCACTATTGAACCATTTCACCTGACTATTTGGAATCACGACTGAAACATTTCACCTTAATCTTTGGAATCACTACTGAACCATTTCACCTGACTCTTTGGAATCACGACTGAACCATTTAGTCCGACTCTTTGGAATCACTATTGAACCATTTCACCTGACTATTTGGAATCATGACTAAACCATTTCACCTTATTCTTTGGAATCACGACTGAACCATTTCACCTGACTCTTTGGAATCACGACTGAACCATTTAGTCTGACTCTTTGGAATCACGACTGATGTATTTAGCCTGACTCCTTGCAATCACTATTGAACCATTTCACCTGACTATTTGTAATCACGACTGAACCATTTCAACTGACTCTTTGGAATCACGACTCAACCATTTAGTCTGACTCTTTGGAAACACTACTGAGCCAATTTAGCCTGACTCTTTGGAATCACGACTGATGTAATTAGCCTGACTCCTTGCAATCACTATTGAACCATTTCACCTGTCTATTTGTAATTACGACTGAACCATTTCACCTGAATCTTTGGAATCACAACTGATGTATTTAGCCTGACTCCTTGCAATCACTATTGAACCATTTCACCTGACTATTTGGAATCAAGACTGAACCATTTCAACTGACTCTTTGGAATCACTATTGAACCATTTCACCTGACTATTTGGAATCACGACTAAACCATTTCACCTTAATCTTTGGAATCACGACTGAACCATTTCACCTGACTCTTTGGAATCACAACTGAACCATTTAGTCTGACTCTTTGGAATCACGACTGATGTATTTAGCCTGACTCCTTGCAATCACTATTGAACCATTTCACCTGACTATTTGTAATCACGACTGAACCATTTCACCTGACTCTTTGGATTCACGACTGAACCATTTAGTCTGACTCTTTGGAATCACGACTGATGTATTTAGCCTGACTCCTTGCAATCACTATTGAACCATTTCACCTGACTATTTGTAATCACGACTGAACCATTTCACCTGAATCTTTGGAATCATGACTGAACCATTTCACCTGACTCTTTGGAATCACTATTGAACCATTTCACCTGACTGTTTGGAATCAGGACTAAACCATTTCACCTTAATCTTTTGAATCACGACTGAACCATTTCACCTGACTCTTTGGAATCACATCTCAACCATTTAGCCTGACTCTTTGGAATCACGACTGATGTATTTAGCCTGACTCCTTGCAATCACTATTGAACCATTGCACCTGACTATTTGTAATCACGACTGAACCATTTCACCAGACTCTTTGGAATCACGTCTCAACCATTTAGCCTGACTCTTTGGAATCACAACTGATGTATTTAGCCTGACTCCTTGCAATCACTATTGAACCATTTCACCTGACTATTTGGAATCACGACTGAACCATTCAGTCTGACTCTTTGGAATCACTATTGAACCATTTCACCTGACTATTTCGAATCATGACTAAACCATTTCACCTTAATCTTTGGAATCATGACTGAACCATTTAACCTGACTCTTTGGAATCACGACTGAACTATTTAGTCTGACTCTTTGGAATCACTACTTAGCCAATTTAGCCTGACTCTTTGGAATCACTACTGAACCATTTAGTCTGACTCTTTGGAATCACTACTTAGCCAATTTAGCCTGCCTCTTTGGAATCACTACTGAACCATTTCAACTGACTCTTTGGAATCACTATTGAACCATTTCACCTGACTATTTGGAATCACGACTAAACCATTTCACCTTAATCTTTGGAATCACGACTGAACCATTTCACCTAACTCTTTGGAATCACGACTGAACCATTTCACCTGACTCTTTGGAATCACGACTGAACCATTTAGCCTGACTTTTTGGAATCACGACTGAACCATTTAGTCTGACTCTTTGGAATCACTACTGAGCCAATTTAGCCTGACTCTTTGGAATCACTACTGAACCATTTCAACTGACTCTTTGGAATCACTATTGAACCATTTCACCTGACTATTTGGAATCACGACTTAACAATTTCACCTCAATCTTTGGAATCACAACTGATGTATTTAGCCTGACTCCTTGCAATCACTATTGAACCATTTCACCTGACTATTTGTAATCACGACTGAACCATTTCAACAGACTCTATGGAATCACTATTGAACCATTTCACCTGACTATTTGGAATCACGACTGAACCATTTCACCTTAATCTTTGGAATCACTATTGAACTATTTCACCTGACTATTTGGAATCATGACTGAACCATTTAACCTGACTCTTTGGAATCACGACTGAACCATTTAGTCTGACTCTTTGGATCCCTATTGAACCATTTCACCTGACTATTTGGAATCACGACTAAACCATTTCACCTTAATCTTTGGAATCACGACTGAACCATTTCACCTGACTCTTTGGAATCACGACTGAACCATTTAGTCTGACTCTTTGGAATCACTATTGAACCATTTCACCTGACTATTTGGAATCACGACTGAACCATTTCAACTTAATCTTTGGAATCACGACTGAACCATTTCACCTGACTCTTTGGAATCACGACTCAACCATTTAGTCTGACTCTTTGGAATCACGACTGATGTATTTAGCCTGACTCCTTGCAATCACTATTGAACCATTTCACCTGACTATTTGTAATCACGACTGAACCATTTCAACTGACTCTTTGGAATCCCGACTCAACCATTTAGTCTGACTCTTTGGAAACACTACTGAGCCAATTTAGCCTGACTCTTTGGAATCACGACTGGTGTAATTAGCCTGACTCCTTGCAATCACTATTGAACCATTTCACCTGACTATTTGTAATTACGACTGAACCATTTCACCTGAATCTTTGGAATCACAACTGATGTATTGAGCCTGACTCCTTGCAATCACTATTGAACCATTTCACCTGACTATTTGGAATCATGACTGAACCATTTCAACTGACTCTTTGGAATCACTATTGAACCATTTCACCTGACTATTTGGAATCACGACTAAACCATTTCACCTTAATCTTTGGAATCACGACTGAACCATTTCACCTGACTCTTTGGAATCACGACTGAACCATTTAGTCTGACTCTTTGGAATCACGACTGATGTATTTAGCCTGACTCCTTGCAATCACTATTGAACCATTTCACCTGACTATTTGTCATCACGACTGAACCATTTCACCTGAATCTTTGGAATCATGACTGAACTATTTCACCTGACTCTTTGGAATCACTATTGAACCATTTCACCTGACTGTTTGGAATCAGGACTAAACCATTTCACCTTAATCTTTGGAATCACGACTGAACCATTTCACCTGACTCTTTGGAATCACATCTCAACCATTTAGCCTGACTCTTTGGAATCACGACTGATGTATTTAGCCTGACTCCTTCCAATCACTATTGAACCATTTCACCTGACTATTTGTAATCACGACTGAACCATTTCACCAGACTCTTTGGAATCACGTCTCAACCATTTAGCCTGACTCTTTGGAATCACAACTGATGTATTTAGCCTGACTCCTTACAATCACTGTTGAACCATTTCACCTGACTATTTGGAATCATGACTGAACCATTTCAACTGACTCTTTGGAATCACTATTGAACCATTTCACCTGACTATTTGGAATCACGACTAAACCATTTCACCTTAATCTTTGGAATCACGACTGAACCATTTCACCTGACTCTTTGGAATCACGACTGAACTATTTAGTCTGACTCTTTGGAATCACTACTTAGCCATTTTAGCCTGACTCTTTGGAATCACTACTGAACCATTTAGTCTGACTCTTTGGAATCAAGACTGATGTATTTAGCCTGACTCCTTGCAATCACTATTGAACCATTTCACCTGACTATTTGTAATCACGACTGAACCATTTCACCTGACTCTTTGGATTCACGACTGAACCATTTAGTCTGACTCTTTGGAATCACGACTGATGTATTTAGCCTGACTCCTTGCAATCACTATTGAACCATTTCACCTGACTATTTGTAATCACGACTGAACCATTTCACCTGAATCTTTGGAATCATGACTGAACTATTTCACCTGACTCTTTGGAATCACTATTGAACCGTTTCACCTGACTGTTTGGAATCAGGACTAAACCATTTCACCTTAATCTTTGGAATCACGACTGAACCATTTCACCTGACTCTTTGGAATCACATCTCAACCATTTAGCCTGACTCTTTGGAATCACGACTGATGTATTTAGCCTGACTCCTTGCAATCACTATTGAACCATTTCACCTGACTATTTGTAATCACGACTGAACCATTTCACCAGACTCTTTGGAATCACGTCTCAACCATTTAGCCTGACTCTTTGGAATCACAACTGATGTATTTAGCCTGACTCCTTGCAATCACTATTGAACCATTTCACCTGACTATTTGGAATCACGACTGAACCATTCAGTCTGACTCTTTGGAATCACTATTGAACCATTTCACCTGACTATTTCGAATCATGACTAAACCATTTCACCTTAATCTTTGGAATCATGACTGAACCATTTAACCTGACTCTTTGGAATCACGACTGAACTATTTAGTCTGACTCTTTGGAATCACTACTTAGCCAATTTAGCCTGACTCTTTGGAATCACTACTGAACCATTTAGTCTGACTCTTTGGAATCACTACTGAACCATTTCAATGACAATTTGGAATCACGACTAAACTATTTCATCTTAATCTTTAGAATCACGACTGAACCATTTCACCTGACTTTTTGGAATCACGACTGAACCATTTAGTCTGACTCTTTGGAATCACTACTGAGCCAATTTAGCCTGACTCTCTGGAATCACTACTGAACCATTTTGTATGACTCTTTGGAATCACTACTGAGCAATTTAGTCTGACTCTTTGGAATCACGACTGAACCATTTCACCTCAATCTTTGGAATCACAACTGATGTATTTAGCCTGACTCCTTGCAATCACTATTGAACCATTTCACCTGACTATTTGAAACTACGACTGAACCATTTAGCCTGACTCTTTGGAATCACTACTTAGCCAATTTAGCCTGCCTCTTTGGAATCACTACTGAACCATTTCAACTGACTCTTTGGAATCACTATTGAACCATTTCACCTGACTATTTGGAATCACGACTGAACCATTTCACCTTAATCTTTGGAATCACGACTGAACCATTTCACCTAACTCTTTGGAATCACGACTGAACCATTTCACCTGACTCTTTGGAATCACGACTGAACCATTTAGCCTGACTTTTTGGAATCACGACTGAACCATTTAGCCTGACTCTTTGGAATCACTACTTAGCCAATTTAGCCTGCCTCTTTGGAATCACTACTGAACCATTTCAACTGACTCTTTGGAATCACTACTGAACCATTTCACCTGACTATTCGGAATCACGACTAAACCATTTCACCTTAGTCTTTGGAATCACGACTGAACCATTTCACCTAACTCTTTGGAATCACGACTGAACCATTTCACCTGACTCTTTGGAATCACGACTGAACCATTTAGCCTGACTTTTTGGAATCATGACTACACCATTTAGTCTGACTCTTTGGAATCCCTACTGAGCCAATTTAGCCTGACTCTTTGGAATCACTACTGAACCATTTCAACTGACTCTTTGGAATCACTATTGAACCATTTCACCTGACTCTTTGGAATCACGACTGAACCATTTAGTCTGACTCTTTGGAATCACGACTGAACCATTTAGTCTGACTCTTTGGAATCACGACTGAACCATTTAGTCTGACTCTTTGGAATCACGACTGATGTATTTAGCCTGACTCCTTGCAATCACTATTGAACCATTTCACCTGACTATTTGGAATCACGACTGAACCATTTCAACTGACTCTTTGGAATCACGACTCAACCATTTAGTCTGACTCTTTGGAAACACTACTGAGCCAATTTAGCCTGACTCTTTGGAATCACGACTGATGTAATTAGCCTGACTCCTTGCAATCACTATTGAACCATTTCACCTGACTATTTGTAATTACGACTGAACCATTTCACCTGAATCTTTGGAATCACAACTGATGTATTGAGCCTGACTCCTTGCAATCACTATTGAACCATTTCACCTGACTATTTGGAATCATGACTGAACCATTTCAACTGACTCTTTGGAATCACTATTGAACCATTTCACCTGACTATTTGGAATCAAGACTAAACCATTTCACCTTAATCTTTGGAATCACGACTGAACCATTGCACCTGACTCTTTGGAATCACGACTGAACCATTTAGTCTGACTCTTTGGAATCACGACTGATGTATTTAGCCTGACTCCTTGCAATCACTATTGAACCATTTCACCTGACTATTTGTAATCACGACTGAACCATTTCACCTGACTCTTTGAATTCACGACTGAACCATTTAGTCTGACTCTTTGGAATCACGACTGATGTATTTAGCCTGACTCTGTGCAATCACTATTGAACCATTTCACCTGACTATTTGTATTCATGACTGAACGATTTCACCTGAATCTTTTGAATCACAACTGAACCATTTCACCTGACTCTTTGGAATCACGACTGAACCATTTTAGCCTGACTCTTTGGAATCACTACTGAGCCAATTTAGCCTGACTCTTTGGAATCACGACTGAACCATTTAGTCTGACTCTTTGGAATCACGACTGATGTATTTAGCATGACTGCTTGCAATCACTATTGAACCATTTCACCTGAATCTTTTGAATCACGACTAAACCATTTCATCTGACTCTTTGGAATCACGACTGAACCATTTAGTCTGACTCTTTGGAATCACTACTGAGCCAATTTAGCCTGACTCTTTGGAATCACTACTGAGCCAATTTTGCCTGACTCTTTGAAATCACGACTGAACCATTTAGTCTGACTCTTTGGATCCCTATTGAACCATTTCACCTGACTATTTGGAATCACGACTAAACCATATCACCGTAATCTTTGGAATCACGACTGAACCATTTCACCTGACTCTTTGGAATCACGACTGAACCATTTAGTCTGACTCTTTGGAATCACTATTGAACCATTTCACCTGACTATTTGGAATCACGACTAAACCATTTCACCTTAATCTTTGGAATCACGACTGAACCATTTCACCTGACTCTTTGGAATCACGACTGAACCATTTAGTCTGACTCTTTGGAATCACGACTGATGTATTTAGCCTGACTCCTTGCAATCACTATTGAACCAATTCACCTGACTATTTGTAATCACGACTGAACCATTTCACCTGACTATTTGGAATCATGACTGAACCATTTCAACTGACTCTTTGGAATCACTATTGAACCATTTCACCTGACTATTTGGAATCACGACTAAACCATTTCACCTTAATCTTTGGAATCACGACTGAACCATTTCACCTGACTCTTTGGAATCACGATTGAACCATTTAGTCTGACTCTTTGGAATCACGACTGATGTATTTAGCCTGACTCCTTGCAATCACTATTGAACCATTTCACCTGACTATTTGTAATCACGACTGAACCATTTCACCTGACTCTTTGGATTCACGACTGAACCATTTAGTCTGACTCTTTGGAATCACGACTGATGTATTTAGCCTGACTCCTTGCAATCACTATTGAACCATTTCACCTGACTATTTGTAATCACGACTGAACCATTTCACATGAATCTTTGGAATCATGACTGAACTATTTCACCTGACTCTTTGGAATCACTATTGAACCATTTCACCTGACTGTTTGGAATCAGGACTAAACCATTTCACCTTAATCTTTGGAATCACGACTGAACCATTTCACCAGACTCTTTGGAATCACGTCTCAACTATTTAGCCTGACTCTTTGGAATCACAACTGATGTATTTAGCCTGACTCCTTGCAATCACTATTGAACCATTTCACCTGACTATTTGGAATCACGACTGAACCATTCAGTCTGACTCTTTGGAATCACTATTGAACCATTTCACCTGACTATTTCGAATCATGACTAAACCATTTCACCTTAATCTTTGGAATCATGACTGAACCATTTAACCTGACTCTTTGGAATCACGACTGAACTATTTAGTCTGACTCTTTGGAATCACTACTTAGCCAATTTAGCCTGACTCTTTGGAATCAATACTGAACCATTTAGTCTGACTCTTTGGAATCACTACTGAACCATTTCAATGACTATTTGGAATCACGACTAAACCATTTCACCTTAATCTTTGGAATCACGACTGCACCATTTCACCTTACTCTTTGGAATCACGACTGAACCATTTCACCTGACTCTTTGGAATCACGACTGAGATCACATCTCAACCATTTAGCCTGACTCTTTGGAATCACGACTTATGTATTTAGCCTGACTCCTTGCAATCACTATTGAACCATTTCACCTGACTATTTGTAATCACGACTGAACCATTTCACCAGACTCTTTGGAATCACGTCTCAACCATGTAGCCTGACTCTTTGGAATCACAACTGATGTATTTAGCCTGACTCCTTGCAATCACTATTGAACCATTTCACCTGACTATTTGGAATCACGACTGAACCATTCAGTCTGACTTTTTGGAATCACTATTGAACCATTTCCCCTGACTATTTCGAATCATGACTAAACCATTTCACCTTAATCTTTGGAATCATGACTGAACCATTTAACCTGACTCTTTAGAATCACGACTGAACTATTTAGTCTGACTCTTTGGAATCACTACTTAGCCAATTTAGCCTGACTCTTTGGAATCACTACTGAACCATTTAGTCTGACTCTTTGGAATCACTACTGAACCATTTCAATGACAATTTGGAATCACGACTAAACCATTTCATCTTAATCTTTAGAATCACGACTGAACCATTTCACCTGACTTTTTGGAATCACGACTGAACCATTTAGTCTGACTCTTTGGAATCACTACTGAGCCAATTTAGCCTGACTCTCTGGAATCACTACTGAACCATTTTGTATGACTCTTTGGAATCACTACTGAGCAATTTAGTCTGACTCTTTGGAATCGCGACTGAACCATTTCACCTGAATCTTTGGAATCACAACTGATGTATTTAGCCTGACTCCTTGCAATCACTATTGAACCATTTCACCTGACTATTTGAAACTACGACTGAACCATTTAGCCTGACTCTTTGGAATCACTACTTAGCCAATTTAGCCTGCCTCTTTGGAATCACTACTGAACTATTTCAACTGACTCTTTGGAATCACTTTTGAACCATTTCACCTGACTATTTGGAATCACGACTAAACCATTTCACCTTAATCTTTGGAATCACGACTGAACCATTTCACCTAACTCTTTGGAATCACGACTGAACCATTTCACCTGACTCTTTGGAATCACGACTGAACCATTTAGCCTGACTTTTTGGAATCACGACTGAACCATTTAGCCTGACTCTTTGGAATCACTACTTAGCCAATTTAGCCTGCCTCTTTGGAATCACTACTGAACCATTTCAACTGACTCTTTGGAATCACTATTGAACCATTTCACCTGACTATTCAGAATCACGACTAAACCATTTCACCTTAGTCTTTGGAATCACGACTGAACCATTTCACCTAACTCTTTGGAATCACGACTGAACCATTTCACCTGACTCTTTGGAATCACGACTGAACCATTTAGACTGACTTTTTGGAATCACGACTGAACCATTTAGTCTGACTCTTTGGAATCACTACTGAGCCAATTTAGCCTGACTCTTTGGAATCACTACTGAACCATTTCAACTGACTCTTTGGAATCACTATTGAACCATTTCACCTGACTATTTGGAATCACGACTGAACCATTTCACCTCAATCTTTGGAATCACAACTGATGTATTTAGCCTGACTCCTTGCAATCACTATTGAACCATTTCACCTGACTATTTGTAATCACGACTGAACCATTCCAACAGACTCTTTGGAATCACTATTGAACCATTTCACCTGACTATTTGGAATCACGACTGAACCATTTCACCTTAATCTTTGGAATCACTACTGAACCATTTCACCTGACTCTTTGGAATCACGACTGAACCATTTAGTCTGACTCTTTGGAATCACTATTGAACCATTTCACCTGACTCTTTGGAATCACGACTGAACCATTTAGTCTGACTCTTTGGAATCACGACTGATGTATTTAGCCTGACTCCTTGCAATCACTATTGAACCAATTCACCTGACTATTTGTAATCACGACTGAACCATTTCACCTGACTATTTGGAATCATGACTGAACCATTTCAACTGACTCTTTGGAATCACTATTGAACCATTTCACCTGACTATTTGGAATCACGACTAAACCATTTCACCTTAATCTTTGGAATCACGACTGAACCATTTCACCTGACTCTTTGGAATCACGATTGAACCATTTAGTCTGACTCTTTGGAATCACGACTGATGTATTTAGCCTGACTCCTTGCAATCACTATTGAACCATTTCACCTGACTATTTGTAATCACGACTGAACCATTTCACCTGACTCTTTGGATTCACGACTGAACCATTTAGTCTGACTCTTTGGAATCACGACTGATGTATTTAGCCTGACTCCTTGCAATCACTATTGAACCATTTCACCTGACTATTTGTAATCACGACTGAACCATTTCACATGAATCTTTGGAATCATGACTGAACTATTTCACCTGACTCTTTGGAATCACTATTGAACCATTTCACCTGACTGTTTGGAATCAGGACTAAACCATTTCACCTTAATCTTTGGAATCACGACTGAACCATTTCACCAGACTCTTTGGAATCACGTCTCAACTATTTAGCCTGACTCTTTGGAATCACAACTGATGTATTTAGCCTGACTCCTTGCAATCACTATTGAACCATTTCACCTGACTATTTGGAATCACGACTGAACCATTCAGTCTGACTCTTTGGAATCACTATTGAACCATTTCACCTGACTATTTCGAATCATGACTAAACCATTTCACCTTAATCTTTGGAATCATGACTGAACCATTTAACCTGACTCTTTGGAATCACGACTGAACTATTTAGTCTGACTCTTTGGAATCACTACTTAGCCAATTTAGCCTGACTCTTTGGAATCAATACTGAACCATTTAGTCTGACTCTTTGGAATCACTACTGAACCATTTCAATGACTATTTGGAATCACGACTAAACCATTTCACCTTAATCTTTGGAATCACGACTGCACCATTTCACCTTACTCTTTGGAATCACGACTGAACCATTTCACCTGACTCTTTGGAATCACGACTGAGATCACATCTCAACCATTTAGCCTGACTCTTTGGAATCACGACTTATGTATTTAGCCTGACTCCTTGCAATCACTATTGAACCATTTCACCTGACTATTTGTAATCACGACTGAACCATTTCACCAGACTCTTTGGAATCACGTCTCAACCATGTAGCCTGACTCTTTGGAATCACAACTGATGTATTTAGCCTGACTCCTTGCAATCACTATTGAACCATTTCACCTGACTATTTGGAATCACGACTGAACCATTCAGTCTGACTTTTTGGAATCACTATTGAACCATTTCCCCTGACTATTTCGAATCATGACTAAACCATTTCACCTTAATCTTTGGAATCATGACTGAACCATTTAACCTGACTCTTTAGAATCACGACTGAACTATTTAGTCTGACTCTTTGGAATCACTACTTAGCCAATTTAGCCTGACTCTTTGGAATCACTACTGAACCATTTAGTCTGACTCTTTGGAATCACTACTGAACCATTTCAATGACAATTTGGAATCACGACTAAACCATTTCATCTTAATCTTTAGAATCACGACTGAACCATTTCACCTGACTTTTTGGAATCACGACTGAACCATTTAGTCTGACTCTTTGGAATCACTACTGAGCCAATTTAGCCTGACTCTCTGGAATCACTACTGAACCATTTTGTATGACTCTTTGGAATCACTACTGAGCAATTTAGTCTGACTCTTTGGAATCGCGACTGAACCATTTCACCTGAATCTTTGGAATCACAACTGATGTATTTAGCCTGACTCCTTGCAATCACTATTGAACCATTTCACCTGACTATTTGAAACTACGACTGAACCATTTAGCCTGACTCTTTGGAATCACTACTTAGCCAATTTAGCCTGCCTCTTTGGAATCACTACTGAACTATTTCAACTGACTCTTTGGAATCACTTTTGAACCATTTCACCTGACTATTTGGAATCACGACTAAACCATTTCACCTTAATCTTTGGAATCACGACTGAACCATTTCACCTAACTCTTTGGAATCACGACTGAACCATTTCACCTGACTCTTTGGAATCACGACTGAACCATTTAGCCTGACTTTTTGGAATCACGACTGAACCATTTAGCCTGACTCTTTGGAATCACTACTTAGCCAATTTAGCCTGCCTCTTTGGAATCACTACTGAACCATTTCAACTGACTCTTTGGAATCACTATTGAACCATTTCACCTGACTATTCAGAATCACGACTAAACCATTTCACCTTAGTCTTTGGAATCACGACTGAACCATTTCACCTAACTCTTTGGAATCACGACTGAACCATTTCACCTGACTCTTTGGAATCACGACTGAACCATTTAGACTGACTTTTTGGAATCACGACTGAACCATTTAGTCTGACTCTTTGGAATCACTACTGAGCCAATTTAGCCTGACTCTTTGGAATCACTACTGAACCATTTCAACTGACTCTTTGGAATCACTATTGAACCATTTCACCTGACTATTTGGAATCACGACTGAACCATTTCACCTCAATCTTTGGAATCACAACTGATGTATTTAGCCTGACTCCTTGCAATCACTATTGAACCATTTCACCTGACTATTTGTAATCACGACTGAACCATTCCAACAGACTCTTTGGAATCACTATTGAACCATTTCACCTGACTATTTGGAATCACGACTGAACCATTTCACCTTAATCTTTGGAATCACTACTGAACCATTTCACCTGACTCTTTGGAATCACGACTGAACCATTTAGTCTGACTCTTTGGAATCACTATTGAACCATTTCACCTGACTCTTTGGAATCACGACTGAACCATTTAGTCTGACTCTTTGGAATCACGACTGATGTATTTAGCCTGACTCCTTGCAATCACTATTGAACCATTTCACCTGACTATTTGTAATCACGACTGAACCATTTCACCTGAATCTTTTGAATCACGACTGAACAATTTCACCTGAATCTTTTGAATCACGACTGAACCATTTTACCTGACTCTTTGGAATCACTACTGAGCCAATTTAGCCTGACTCTTTGGAATCACGACTGAACCATTTAGTCTGACTCTTTGGAATCACGACTGATGTATTTAGCATGACTGCTTGCAATCACTATTGAACCATTTCACCTGACTATTTGTATTCACGACTAAACCATTTCACCTGAATCTTTTGAATCACGACTGAACCATTTCACCTGACTCTTTGGAATCACGACTGAACCATTTAGTCTGACTCTTTGGAATCACGACTGAACCATCTAGTCTGACTCTTTGGAATCACTACTCAGCCAATTTAGCCTGACTCTTTGGAATCACTACTGAGCCAATTTAGCCTGACTCTTTGGAATCACGACTGAACCATTTAGTCTGACTCTTTGGAATCACTATTGAACCATTTCACCTGACTATTTGGAATCACGACTAAACCATTTCACCTTAATCTTTGGAATCACGACTGAACCATTTCACCTGACTCTTTGGAATCACGACTGAACCATTTAGTCTGACTCTTTGGAATCACGACTGATGTATTTAGCCTGACTCCTTGCAATCACTATTCAACCATTTCACCTGACTACTTGTAATCACTATTGAACCATTTCACCTCACTCTTTGGAATCACGACTGAACCATTTAGTCTGACTCTTTGGAATCACGACTGATGTATTTAGCCTGACTCCTTGCAATCACTATTGAACCATTTCACCTGACTATTTGTAATCACTACTGGACCATTTCACCTGAATCTTTGGAATCATGACTGAACCATTTCACCTGACTCTTTGGAATCACTATTGAACCATTTCACCTGACTGTTTGGAATCAGGACTAAACCATTTCACCTTAATCTTTGGAATCACGACTGAACCATTTCACCTGACTCTTTGGAATCACGTCTCAACCATTTAGCCTGACTCTTTGGAATCATGACTGATGTATTTAGCCTGACTCCTTGCAATCACTATTGAACCATTTCACCTGACTATTTGTAATCACGACTGAACCCTTTCACCTGAATCTTTTGAATCACGACTGAACAATTTCACCTGAATCTTTTGAATCACGACTGAACCATTTTACCTGACTCTTTGGAATCACGACTGAACCATTTAGTCTGACTCTTTGGAATCACGACTGATGTATTTAGCATGACTGCTTGCAATCACTATTGAACCATTTCACCTGACTATTTGTATTCACGACTGAACCATTTCACCTGAATCTTTTGAATCACGACTGAACCATTTCACCTGACTCTTTGGAATCACGACTGAACCATTTAGTCTGACTCTTTGGAATCACGACTGATGTATTTAGCCTGACTCCTTGCAATCACTATTGAACCATTTCACCTGACTATTTGTAATCACGACTGAACCATTTTTCCTGAATCTTTGGAATCACAATTGATGTATTTAGCCTGACTCCTTGCAATCACTATTGAACTATTTCACCTGACTATTTGTAATCACAACTGAACCATTTAGTCTGACTCTTTGGAATCACGACTGATGTATTTAGCCTGACTCTTTGCAATCACTATTGAACCATTTCACCTCACTCTTTGGAATCACGACTGAACCATTTAGTCTGACTCTTTGGAATCACGACTGATGTATTTAGCATGACTGCTTGCAATCACTATTGAACCATTTCACCTGACTATTTGTATTCACGACTGAACCATTTCACCTGAATCTTTTAAATCACGACTGAACCATTTCACCTGACTCTTTGGAATCAAGACTGAACCATTTAGTCTGACTCTTTGGAATCACGACTGAACCATTTATTCTGACTCTTTGGAATCACTACTGAGCCAATTTAGCCTGACTCTTTGGAATCACGACTGAACCATTTAGTCTGACTCTTTGGAATCACTATTGAACCATTTCACCTGACTATTTGGAATCACGACTAAACCATTTCACCTTAATCTTTGGAATCACGACTGAACCATTTCACCTGACTCTTTGGAATCACGATTGAACCATTTAGTCTGACTCTTTGGAATCACGACTGATGTATTTAGCCTGACTCCTTGCAATCACTATTCAACCATTTCACCTGACTCTTTGTAATCACGACTGAACCATTTCACCTGAATCTTTAGAATCACGACTGAACCATTTAGTCTGACTCTTTGGAATCACGACTGATGTATTTAGCCTGACTCTTTGCAATCACTATTGAACCATTTCACCTGACTATTTGTAATCACGACTAAACCATTTCACCTGAATCTTTGGAATCACAACTGATGTATTTAGCCTGACTCCTTGCAATCACTATTGAACTATTTCACCTGACTATTTGTAATCACGACTGAACCATTTCACCTGACTATTTGTAATCACGACTGAACCATTTAGTCTGACTCTTTGGAATCACGACTGATGTATTTAGCCTGACTCTTTGCAATCACTATTGAACCATTTCACCTCACTCTTTGGAATCACGACTGAACCATTTCAACTGACTCTTTGGAATCACGACTCAACCATTTAGTCTGACTCTTTGGAATCACGACTGATGTATTTAGCCTGACTCCTTGCAATCACTATTGAACCATTTCACCTGACTATTTGTAATCACGACTGGACCATTTCACCTGAATCTTTGGAATCATGACTGAACCATTTCACCTGACTCTTTGGAATCACTATTGAACCATTTCACCTGACTGTTTGGAATCAGGACTAAACCATTTCACCTTAATCTTTGGAATCTTGACTGAACCATTTCACCTGACTCTTTGGAATCACGTCTCAACCATTTAGCCTGACTCTTTGGAATCACGACTGATGTATTTAGCCTGACTCCTTGCAATCACTATTGAACCATTTCACCTGACTATTTGTAATCACGACTGAACCATTTCACCTGAATCTTTTGAATCATGACTGAACCATTTCACCTGACTCTTTGGAATCACAATTGAACCATTTCACCTGACTGTTTGGAATCAGGACTAAACCATTTCACCTTAATCTTTGGAATCACGACTGAACCATTTCACCTGACTCTTTGGAATCACATCTCAACCATTTAGCCTGACTCTTTGGAATCACGACTGATGTATTTAGCCTGACTCCTTGCAATCACTATTGAACCATTTCACCTATTTGTAATCACGACTGAACCATTTCACCAGACTCTTTGGAATCACGTCTCAACCATTTAGCCTGACTCTTTGGAATCACAACTGATGTATTTAGCCTGACTCCTTGCAATCACTATTGAACCATTTCACCTGACTATTTGTAATCACGACTGAACCATTCAGTCTGACTCTTTGGAATCACTATTGAACCATTTCACCTGACTATTTCGAATCATGACTAAACCATTTCACCTTAATCTTTGGAATCATGACTGAACCATTCCACCTGACTCTTTGGAATCACGACTGAACCATTTAGTCTGACTCTTTGGAATCACTACTGAGCCAATTTAGCCTGACTCTTTGGAATCACTACTGAGCCATTTTGTCTGACTCTTTGGAATCACTACTGAGCCATTTAGCCTGACTCTTTGGAATCACGACTGAACCATTTAGTCTGACTCTTGGAAATCACGACTGATGTATTTAGCCTGACTGCTTGCAATCACTATTGAACCATTTCACCTGACTATTTGTAATCACGACTGAACCATTTCACCTGAATCTTTTGAATCACGACTGAACCATTCAGTCTGACTCTTTGGAATCACTATTGAACTATTTCACCTGACTCTTTGGAATCACGACTGAACTATTTTGTCTGACTCTTTGGAATCACTACTTAGCCAATTTAGCCTGACTCTTTGGAATCACTACTTAGCCAATTTAGCCTGACTCTTTGGAATCACGACTGAACCATTTCAACTGACTCTTTGGAATTACTACTGAACCATTTCACCTGACAATTTGGAATCGTGACTAAACCATTTCACCTTTATCTTAAGAATCACGACTGAACCATTTCACCTGACTCTTTGGAATCACGACTGAACCATTTAGTCTGACTCTTTGGAATCACAAATGAACCATTTAGCCTGACTCTAGGAATTGCTTCTTAGGCAATTTAGCCTGACTTTTTGGAATCACTACTGAACCATTTCAACTGACTCTTTGGAATCACTATTGAACCACTTCACCTGAATCTTTGGAATCACAACTGATGTATTTAGCCTGACTCCTTGCAATCACTATTGAACCATTTCACCTGACTATTTGGAATCACGACTGAACCATTCAGTCTGACTCTTTGGAATCACTATTGAACTATTTCACCTGACTCTTTGGAATCACGACTGAACTATTTTGTCTGACTCTTTGGAATCACTACTTAGCCAATTTAGCCTGACTCTTTGGAATCACTACTGAACCATTTCAACTGACTCTTTGGAATCACTACTGAACCATTTCACCTGACAATTTGGAATCGTGACTAAACCATTTCACCTTAATCTTTGGAATCACGACTGAACCATTTCACCTGACTCTTTGGAATCACGACTGAACCATTTAGTCTGACTCTTTGGAATCACGACTGAACCATTCAGCCTGACTCTTTGGAATTGCTTCTTAGGCAATTTAGCCTGACTCTTTGGAATCACTACTGAACCATTTCACCTGACAATTTGGAATCGTGACTAAGCCATTTCACCTTAATCTTTGGAATCACGACTGAACCATTTCACCTGACTCTTTGGAATCACGACTGAACCATTTAGTCTGACTCTTTGGAATCACTACTGAGCCAATTTAGCCTGACTCTTTGGAATCACTACTGAGCCAATTTAGCCTGACTCTTCGGAATCACTACTGAACCATTTTGACTGACTCTTTGGAATCACTACTGAGCCATTTAGCCTGACTCTTTGGAATCACGACTGAACCATTTAGTCCGACTCTTTGGAATCACTTCTGAGCCAATTTAGCCTGACTCTTTGGAATCACCACTGAACCATTTAGTCTGACTCTTTGGAATCACTATTAAATCATTTCACCTGACTATTTGGAATCACGACTGAACCATTTCACCTGACTCTTTGGAATCACATCTCAACCATTTAGCCTGACTCTTTGGAATCACGACTGAACCATTTAGTCTGACTCTTGGAAATCACGACTGATGCAATCACTATTGAACCATTTCACCTGACTCTTTGGAATCACGACTGAACCATTTAGTCTGACTCTTTGGAATCACGACTGAAGCATTTAGTCCGACTCTTTGGAATCACTACTGAGCCAATTTAGCCTGACTCTTTGGAATCACCACTGAACCATTTAGTCTGACTCTTTGGAATCACTATTAAATCATTTCACCTGACTATTTGGAATCACGACTGAACCATTTCACCTGACTCTTTGGAATCACATCTCAACCATTTAGCCTGAATCTTTGGAATCACGACTGATGTATTTAGCCTGACTCCTTGCAATCACTATTGAACCATTTCACCTGACTATTTGTAATCACGACTGAACCATTTCACCAGACTCTTTGGAATCACGTCTCAACCATTTAGCCTGACTCTTTGGAATCACAACTGATGTATTTAGCCTGACTCCTTGCAATCACTTTTGAATCATTTCACCTGACTATTTGGAATCACGACTGAACCATTCAGTCTGACTCTTTGGAATCACTATTGAACCATTTCACCTGACTATTTCGAATCATGACTAAACCATTTCACCTTAATCTTTGGAATCATGACTGAACCATTTAACCTGACTCTTTGGAATCACGACTGAACTATTTAGTCTGACTCTTTGGAATCACTACTTAGCCAATTTAGCCTGACTCTTTGGAATCACGACTGAACCATTTAGTCTGACTCTTTGGAATCACTACTGAACCATTTCACCTGACAATTTGGAATCACGACTAAACCATTTCATCTTAATCTTTAGAATCACGACTGAACCATTTCACCTGACTCTTTGGAATCACGACTGAACCATTTAGTCTGACTCTTTGGAATCACTACTGAGCCAATTTAGCCTGACTCTTTGGAATCACTACTGAGCCAATTTAGCCTGACTCTTTGGAATCACTACTGAACCATTTTGTCTGACTCTTTGGAATCACTACTGAGCCATTTAGCCTGACTCTTTGGAATCACGACTGAACCATTTAGTCTGACTCTTGGAAATCACGACTGATGTATTTAGCCTGACTGCTTGCAATCACTATTGAACAATTTCACCTGACTATTTGTAATCACGACTGAACCATTTCACCAGACTCTTTGGAATCACGTCTCAACCATTTAGCCTGACTCTTTGGAATCACAACTGATGTATTTAGCCTGACTCCTTGCAATCACTTTTGAATCATTTCACCTGACTATTTGGAATCACGACTGAACCATTCAGTCTGACTCTTTGGAATCACTATTGAACCATTTCACCTGACTATTTCGAATCATGACTAAACCATTTCACCTTAATCTTTGGAATCATGACTGAACCATTTAACCTGACTCTTTGGAATCACGACTGAACTATTTAGCCTGACTATTTGTAATCACGACTGAACCATTCAGTCTGACTATTTGGAATCACTATTGAACTGTTTCACCTGACTATTTGGAATCATGACTGAACCATTTCACCTGAATCTTTAGAATCACAACTGATGTATTTAGCCTGACTCCTTGCAATCACTATTGAACCATTACACCTGACTATTTGTAATCACGACTGAACCATTTCACCTGAATCTTTGGAATCACAACTGATGTATTTAGCCTGACTCCTTGCAATCACTATTGAACTATTTCACCTGACTATTTGTAATCACGACTGAACCATTCAGTCTGACTCTTTGGAATCACTATTGAACTATTTCACCTGACTATTTGGAATCATGACTGAACCATTTCACCTGAATCTTTAGAATCACAACTGATGTATTTAGCCTGACTCCTTGCAATCACTATTGAACCATTTCACCTGACTATTTGTAATCACGACTGAACC
This sequence comes from Amphiduros pacificus, assembly GCA_949316495.1. Classification (NCBI taxonomy): domain Eukaryota; kingdom Metazoa; phylum Annelida; class Polychaeta; order Phyllodocida; family Hesionidae; genus Amphiduros; species Amphiduros pacificus. Next base: position 9,877,448 of record OX439003.1, on the reverse strand, counting down.
ATTTCACCTTTAATCTTTGGAATCACAACTGATGTATTTAGCCTGACTCCTTGCAATCACTATTGAACCATTTCACCTGACTATTTGGAATCACGACTGAACCATTCAGTCTGACTCTTTGGAATCACTATTGAACTATTTCACCTGACTATTTGTAATCACGACTGAACCATTTCACCTGAATCTTTTGAATCACGACTGAACCATTTCACCTGACTCTTTGGAATCACGACTGAACTATTTTGTCTGACTCTTTGGAATCACTACTTAGCCAATTTAGCCTGACTCTTTGGAATCACTACTGAACCATTTCACCTGACAATTTGGAATCGTGACTAAGCCATTTCACCTTAATCTTTGGAATCACGACTGAACCATTTCACCTGACTCTTTGGAATCACGACTGAACCATTTAGTCTGACTCTTTGGAATCACTACTGAGCCAATTTAGCCTGACTCTTTGGAATCACTACTGAGCCAATTTAGCCTGACTCTTTGGAATCACTACTGAACCATTTTGACTGACTCTTTGGAATCACTACTGAGCCATTTAGCCTGACTCATTGGAATCACGACTGAACCATTTAGTCTGACTCTTGGAAATCACAACTGATGTATTTAGCCTGACTCCTTAAAATCACTATTGAACCATTTCACCTGACTATTTGGAATCACGACTGAACCATTTCACCTGAATCTTTGGAATCACGACTAAACCATTTAGTCTGACTCTTTGGAATCACGACTGATGTATTTAGCCTGACTCCTTGCAATCACTATTTGATCCATTTCAACTGACTATTTGGAATCACGACTGAACCATTTCACCTGAATCTTTGGAATCACGACTGAACCATTTAGTCTGACTCTTTGGAATCACGACTGATGTATTTAGCCTGACTCCTTGAAATCACTATTGAACCATTCAGTCTGGCTCTTTGGAATCACGACTAAACCATTTATTCTGACTCTTTGGAATCACGACTGATGTATTTAGCCTGACTCCTTGCAATCACTATTGATCCATTTCACCTGACTATTTGGAATCACGACTGAACCATTTCACCTGAATCTTTGGAATCACGACTGAACCATTTCACCTGACTCTTTAGAATCACGACTGAACCATTTAGTCTGACTCTTTGGAATCACAACTGAGCAAATTTTGTCTGACTCTTTGGAATCACTACTGAGCCAATTTAGCCTGACTCTTTGGAATCACTACTGAGCCAATTTAGCCTGACTCTTTGGAATCACTACTGAGCCAATTTAGCCTGACTCTTTGGAATCACGACTGAACCATTTAGTCTGACTCTTTGGAATCACGACTGATGTATTTAGCATGACTGCTTGCAATCACTATTGAACCATTTCACCTGACTATTTGTATTCACGACTGAACCATTTCACCTGAATCTTTTGAATCACGACTGAACCATTTCACCTGACTCTTTGGAATCACGACTGAACCATTTAGTCTGACTCTTTGGAATCACGACTGAACCATTTAGTCTGACTCTTTGGAATCACTACTGAGCCAATTTAGCCTGACTCTTTGGAATCACTACTGAGCCAATTTAGCCTGACTCTTTGGAATCACGACTGAACCATTTAGTCTGACTCTTTGGAATCACTATTGAACCATTTCACCTGACTCTTTGGAATCACGACTAAACCATTTCACCTTAATCTTTGGAATCACGATTGAACCATTTCACCTGACTCTTTGGAATCAAGACTGATGTATTTAGCCTGACTGCTTGCGAATCACTATTAAACCATTTCACCTGACTATTTGGAATCACGACTGAACCATTTCACCTGAATCTTTTGAATCATGACTGAACAATTTCACCTGAATGTTTTGAATCACGACTGAACCATTTTACCTGACTCTTTGGAATCACTACTGAGCCAATTTAGCCTGACTCTTTGGAATCACTACTGAGCCAATTTAGCCTGACTCTTTGGAATCACTACTGAGCCAATTTAGCCTGACTCTTTGGAATCACGACTGAACCATTTAGTCTGACTCTTTGGAATCACGACTGATGTATTTAGCATGACTCCTTGCAATCACTATTGAACCATTTCACCTGACTATTTGTATTCACGACTGAACCATTTCACCTGAATCTTTTGAATCACGAGTGAACCATTTTACCTGACTCTTTGGAATCACTACTGAGCCAATTTAGCCTGACTCTTTGGAATCACTACTGAGCCAATTTAGCCTGACTCTTTGGAATCACGACTGAACCATTTAGTCTGACTCTTTGGAATCACGACTGATGTATTTAGCATGACTGCTTGCAATCACTATTGAACCATTTCACCTGACTATTTGTATTCACGACTGAACCATTTCACCTGAATCTTTTGAATCACGACTGAACCATTTCACCTGACTCTTTGGAATCACGACTGAACCATTTAGTCTGACTCTTTGGAATCACGACTGAACCATTTAGTCTGACTCTTTGGAATCACTATTGAACCATTTCACCTGACTCTTTGGAATCACGACTAAACCATTTCACCTTAATCTTTGGAATCATGACTGGACCATTTCACCTGACTCTTTGGAATCAAGACTGATGTATTTAGCCTGATTGCTTGCGAATCACTATTGAACCATTTCACCTGACTATTTGGAATCACGACTGAACCATTTCACCTGAATCTTTTGAATCACGACTGAACAATTTCACCTGAATCTTTTGAATCACGACTGAACCATTTTACCTGACTCTTTGGAATCACTACTGAGCCAATTTAGCCTGACTCTTTGGAATCACTACTGAGCCAATTTAGCCTGACTCTTTGGAATCACTACTGAGCCAATTTAGCCTGACTCTTTGGAATCACGACTGATGTATTTAGCCTGAATCTTTTGAATCACGACTGAACCATTTAGTCTGACTCTTTGGAATCACGACTGATGTATTTAGCCTGACTCCTTGCAATCACTATTGAACCATTTCACCTGACTATTTGTAATCACGACTGAACCATTTTTCCTGAATCTTTGGAATCACAACTGATGTATTTAGCCTGACTCCTTGCAATCACTATTGAACTATTTCACCTGACTATTTGTAATCACGACTGAACCATTTCACCTGAATCTTTTGAATCACGACTGAACCATTCAGTCTGACTCTTTGGAATCACTATTGAACTATTTCACCTGACTCTTTGGAATCACGACTGAACTATTTTGTCTGACTCTTTGGAATCACTACTTAGCCAATTTAGCCGGACTCTTTGGAATCACTACTGAACCATTTCACCTGACAATTTGGAATCGTGACTAAGCCATTTCACCTTAATCTTTGGAATCACGACTGAACCATTTCACCTGACTCTTTGGAATCACGACTGAACCATTTAGTCTGACTCTTTGGAATAACTACTGAGCCAATTTAGCCTGACTCTTTGGAATCACTACTGAGCCAATTTAGCCTGACTCTTTGGAATCACTACTGAACCATTTTGACTGACTCTTTGGAATCACTACTGAGCCATTTAGCCTGACTCTTTGGAATCACGACTGAACCATTTAGTCTGACTCTTGGAAATCACAACTGATGTATTTAGCCTGACTCCTTGAAATCACTATTGAACCATTTCACCTGACTATTTGGAATCACGACTGAACCATTTCACCTGACTCTTTGGAATCATGACTGATGTATTTAGCCTGACTGCTTGCGAATCAATATTGAACCATTTCACCTGACTATTTGGAATCATGACTGAACCATTTCACCTGAATCTTTGGAATCACGACTAAACCATTTAGTCTGACTCTTTGGAATCACGACTGATGTATTTAGCCTGACTCCTTGCAATCACTATTGATCCATTTCACCTGACTATTTGGAATCACGACTGAACCATTTCACCTGAATCTTTGGAATCACGACTGAACCATTTCACCTGACTCTTTAGAATCACGACTGAACCATTTAGTCTGACTCTTTGGAATCACGACTGATGTATTTAGCCTGACTCCTTGAAATCACTATTGAACCATTCAGTCTGGCTCTTTGGAATCACGACTAAACCATTTATTCTGACTCTTTGGAATCACGACTGATGTATTTAGCCTGACTCCTTGCAATCACTATTGATCCATTTCACCTGACTATTTGGAATCACGACTGAACCATTTCACCTGAATCTTTGGAATCACGACTGAACCATTTCACCTGACTCTTTAGAATCACGACTGAACCATTTAGTCTGACTCTTTGGAATCAAGACTGATGTATTTAGCCTGACTGCTTGCAATCACTATTGAACCATTTCACCTGACTATTTGTAATCACGACTGAACCATTTCACCTGAATCTTTTGAATCACGACTGAACCATTTTACCTGACTCTTTGGAATCACTACTGAGCCAATTTAGCCTGACTCTTTGGAATCACTACTGAGCCAATTTAGCCTGACTCTTTGGAATCACGACTGAACCATTTAGTCTGACTCTTTGGAATCACTATTGAACCATTTAGTCTGACTCTTTGGAATCACGACTGAACCATTTAGTCAGACTCTTTGGAATCACTACTGAGCCAATTTAGCCTGACTCTTTGGAATCACTACTGAGCCAATTTAGCCTGACTCTTTGGAATCACGACTGAACCATTTAGTCTGACTCTTTGGAATCACTATTGAACCATTTCACCTGACTCTTTGGAATCACGACTAAACCATTTCACCTTAATCTTTGGAATCACGACTGGACCTTTTCACCTGACTCTTTGGAATCAAGACTGATGTATTTAGCCTGACTGCTTGCGAATCACTATTGAACCATTTCACCTGACTATTTGGAATCACGACTGAACCATTTCACCTGAATCTTTTGAATCACGACTGAACAATTTCACCTGAATCTTTTGAATCACGACTGAACCATTTTACCTGACTCTTTGGAATCACTACTGAGCCAATTTAGCCTGACTCTTTGGAATCACTACTGAGCCAATTTAGCCTGACTCTTTGGAATCACTACTGAGCCAATTTAGCCTGACTCTTTGGAATCACGACTGAACCATTTAGTCTGACTCTTTGGAATCACGACTGATGTATTTAGCATGACTGCTTGCAATCACTATTGAACCATTTCACCTGACTATTTGTATTCACGACTGAACCATTTCACCTGAATCTTTTGAATCACGACTGAACCATTTCACCTGACTCTTTGGAATCACGACTGAACCATTTAGTCTGACTCTTTGGAATCACGACTGAACCATTTAGTCTGACTCTTTGGAATCACTACTGAGCAAATTTAGCCTGACTCTTTGGAATCACTACTGAGCCAATTTAGCCTGACTCTTTGGAATCACGACTGAACCATTTAGTCTGACTCTTTGGAATCACTATTGAACCATTTCACCTGACTCTTTGGAATCACGACTAAACCATTTCACCTTAATCTTTGGAATCACGATTGAACCATTTCACCTGACTCTTTGGAATCAAGACTGATGTATTTAGCCTGACTGCTTGCGAATCACTATTAAACCATTTCACCTGACTATTTGGAATCACGACTGAACCATTTCACCTGAATCTTTTGAATCATGACTGAACAATTTCACCTGAATGTTTTGAATCACGACTGAACCATTTTACCTGACTCTTTGGAATCACTACTGAGCCAATTTAGCCTGACTCTTTGGAATCACTACTGAGCCAATTTAGCCTGACTCTTTGGAATCACTACTGAGCCAATTTAGCCTGACTCTTTGGAATCACGACTGAACCATTTAGTCTGACTCTTTGGAATCACGACTGATGTATTTAGCATGACTCCTTGCAATCACTATTGAACCATTTCACCTGACTATTTGTATTCACGACTGAACCATTTCACCTGAATCTTTTGAATCACGAGTGAACCATTTTACCTGACTCTTTGGAATCACTACTGAGCCAATTTAGCCTGACTCTTTGGAATCACTACTGAGCCAATTTAGCCTGACTCTTTGGAATCACGACTGAACCATTTAGTCTGACTCTTTGGAATCACGACTGATGTATTTAGCATGACTGCTTGCAATCACTATTGAACCATTTCACCTGACTATTTGTATTCACGACTGAACCATTTCACCTGAATCTTTTGAATCACGACTGAACCATTTCACCTGACTCTTTGGAATCACGACTGAACCATTTAGTCTGACTCTTTGGAATCACGACTGAACCATTTAGTCAGACTCTTTGGAATCACTACTGAGCCAATTTAGCCTGACTCTTTGGAATCACTACTGAGCCAATTTAGCCTGACTCTTTGGAATCACGACTGAACCATTTAGTCTGACTCTTTGGAATCACTATTGAACCATTTCACCTGACTCTTTGGAATCACGACTAAACCATTTCACCTTAATCTTTGGAATCACGACTGGACCTTTTCACCTGACTCTTTGGAATCAAGACTGATGTATTTAGCCTGACTGCTTGCGAATCACTATTGAACCATTTCACCTGACTATTTGGAATCACGACTGAACCATTTCACCTGAATCTTTTGAATCACGACTGAACAATTTCACCTGAATCTTTTGAATCACGACTGAACCATTTTACCTGACTCTTTGGAATCACTACTGAGCCAATTTAGCCTGACTCTTTGGAATCACTACTGAGCCAATTTAGCCTGACTCTTTGGAATCACTACTGAGCCAATTTAGCCTGACTCTTTGGAATCACGACTGATGTATTTAGCCTGAATCTTTTGAATCACGACTGAACCATTTAGTCTGACTCTTTGGAATCACGACTGATGTATTTAGCCTGACTCCTTGCAATCACTATTGAACCATTTCACCTGACTATTTGTAATCACGACTGAACCATTTTTCCTGAATCTTTGGAATCACAACTGATGTATTTAGCCTGACTCCTTGCAATCACTATTGAACTATTTCACCTGACTATTTGTAATCATGACTGAACCATTTCACCTGAATCTTTAGAATCACGACTGAACCATTTAGTCTGACTCTTTGGAATCATGACTGATGTATTTAGCCTGACTCCTTGCAATCACTATTGAACCATTTCACCTGACTATTTGTAATCACGACTGAACCATTTCACCTGACTATTTGTAATCACGACTGAACCATTTAGTCTGACTCTTTGGAATCACGACTGATGTATTTAGCCTGACTCTTTGCAATCACTATTGAACCATTTCACCTCACTCTTTGGAATCACGACTGAACCATTTAGTCTGACTCTTTGGAATCACGACTGATGTATTTAGCATGACTGCTTGCAATCACTATTGAACCATTTCACCTGACTATTTGTAATCACGACTGAACCATTTTTCCTGAATCTTTGGAATCACAACTGATGTATTTAGCCTGACTCCTTGCAATCACTATTGAACTATTTCACCTGACTATTTGTAATCACGACTGAACCATTTCACCTGAATCTTTAGAATCACGACTAAACCATTTAGTCTGACTCTTTGGAATCACGACTGATGTATTTAGCCTGACTCCTTGCAATCACTATTGAACCATTTCACCTGACTATTTGTAATCACGACTGAACCATTTCACCTGACTATTTGTAATCACGACTGAACCATTTAGTCTGACTCTTTGGAATCACGACTGATGTATTTAGCCTGACTCTTTGCAATCACTATTGAACCATTTCACCTCACTCTTTGGAATCACGACTGAACCATTTAGTCTGACTCTTTGGAATCACGACTGATGTATTTAGCCTGACTCTTTGGAATCACTATTGAACCATTTCAACTGACTCTTTGGAATCACGACTAAACCATTTCACCTTAATCTTTGGAATCACGACTGAACCATTTCACCTGACTCTTTGGAATCAAGACTGATGTATTTAGCCTGACTGCTTGCGAATCACTATTGAACCATTTCACCTGACTATTTGGAATCACGACTGAACCATTTCACCTGAATCTTTTGAATCACGACTGAACCATTCAGTCTGACTCTTTGGAATCACTATTGAACTATTTCACCTGACTCTTTGGAATCACGACTGAACTATTTTGTCTGACTCTTTTGAATCACTACTTAGCCAATTTAGCCTGACTCTTTGGAATCACTACTGAACCATTTCACCTGACAATTTGGAATCGTGACTAAGCCATTTCACCTTAATCTTTGGAATCACGACTGAACCATTTCACCTGACTCTTTGGAATCACGACTGAACCATTTAGTCTGACTCTTTGGAATCACTACTGAGCCAATTTAGCCTGACTCTTTGGAATCACTACTGAACCATTTTGACTGACTCTTTGGAATCACTACTGAGCCATTTAGACTGACTCTTTGGAATCACGACTGAACCATTTAGTCTGACTCTTGGAAATCACAACTGATGTATTTAGCCTGACTCCTTGAAATCACTATTGAACCATTTCACCTGACTATTTGGAATCACGACTGAACCATTTCACCTGAATCTTTGGAATCACGACTGAACCATTTCACCTGACTCTTTAGAATCACGACTGAACCATTTAGTCTGACTCTTTGGAATCACGACTGATGTATTTAGCCTGACTCCTTGCAATCACTATTGAACCATTTCACCTGACTATTTGTAATCACGACTGAACCATTTTTCCTGAATCTTTGGAATCACAACTGATGTATTTAGCCTGACTCCTTGCAATCACTATTGAACTATTTCACCTGACTATTTGTAATCACGACTGAACCATTTCACCTGACTATTTGTAATCACGACTGAACCATTAAGTCTGACTCTTTGGAATCACGACTGATGTATTTAGCCTGACTCTTTGCAATCACTATTGAACCATTTCACCTCACTCTTTGGAATCACGACTGAACCATTTAGTCTGACTCTTTGGAATCACGACTGATGTATTTAGCCTGACTCCTTGCAATCACTATTGAACCATTTCACCTGACTATTTGTAATCACCACTGAACCATTTCACCTGACTCTTTGGAATCACGACTGAACCATTTAGTCTGACTCTTTGGAATCACGACTGATGTATTTAGCCTGACTCCTTGCAATCGCTATTGAACCATTTCACCTGACTATTTGTAATCACGACTGGACCATTTCACCTGAATCTTTGGAATCATGACTGAACCATTTCACCTGACTCTTTGGAATCACTATTGAACCATTTCACCTGACTGTTTGGAATCAGGACTAAACCATTTCACCTTAATCTTTGGAATCTCGACTGAACCATTTCACCTGACTCTTTGGAATCACGTCTCAACCATTTAGCCTGACTCTTTGGAATCACGACTGATGTATTTAGCCTGACTCCGGGCAATCACTATTGAACCATTTCACCTGACTATTTGTAATCACGACTGAACCATTTCACCTGAATCTTTTGAATCATGACTGAACCATTTCACCTGACTATTTGTAATCACGACTGAACCATTTAGTTTGACTGTTTGGAATCAGGATTAAACCATTTCACCTTAATCTTTGGAATCACGACTGAACCATTTCACCTGACTCTTTGGAATCACATCTCAACCATTTAGCCTGACTCTTTGGAATCACGACTGATGTATTTAGCCTGACTCCTTGCAATCACTATTGAACCATTTCACCTGACTATTTGTAATCACGACTGAACCATTTCACCAGACTCTTTGGAATCACGTCTCAACCATTTAGCCTGACTCTTTGGAATCACAACTGATGTATTTAGCCTGACTCCTTGCAATCACTATTGAACCATTTCACCTGACTATTTGGAATCACGACTGAACCATTCAGTCTGACTCTTTGGAATCACTATTGAACCATTTCACCTGACTATTTCAAATCATGACTGAACCATTCCAACTGACTCCTTGGAATCACGACTGAACCATTTAGTCTGACTCTTTGGAATCACTACTGAGCCAATTTAGCCTGACTCTTTGGAATCACTACTGAGCCAATTTAGCCTGACTCTTTGGAATCACTACTGAACCATTTTGTCTGACTCTTTGGAATCACTACTGAGTCATTTAGCCTGACTCTTTGGAATCACGACTGAACCATTTAGTCTGACTCTTGGAAATCACGACTGATGTATTTAGCCTGACTGCTTGCAATCACTATTGAACCATTTCACCTGACTATTTGTAATCACGACTGAACCATTTCACCTGAATCTTTTGAATCACGACTGAACCATTTCACCTGACTCTTTGGAATCACGACTGAACCATTTAGTCTGACTCTTTGGAATCACGACTGAACCATTTAGTCTGACTCTTTGGAATCACGACTGAGCGAATTTAGCCTGACTCTTTGGAATCACTACTGAGCGAATTTAGCCTGACTCTTTGGAATCACGACTGAACTATTTAGTCTGACTCTTTGGAATCACTACTGAGCCAATTTAGCCTGACTCTTTGGAATCACGACTGAACCATTTAGTCTGACTCTTTGGAATCACGACTGATGTATTTAGCATGACTGCTTGCAATCACTATTGAACATTTCACCTGACTATTTGTATTCACGACTAAACCATTTCACCTGAATCTTTTGAATCACGACTGAACCATTTCACCTGACTCTTTGGAATCACGACTGAACCATTTAGTCTGACTCTTTGGAATCACGACTGAACCATTTAGTCTGACTCTTTGGAATCACTACTGAGCCAATTTAGCCTGACTCTTTGGAATCACTACTGAGCCAATTTAGCCTGACTCTTTGGAATCACGACTGAACCATTTAGTCTGACTCTTTGTAATCACTATTGAACCATTTCACCTGACTATTTGGAATCACGACTAAACCATTTCACCTTAATCTTTGGAATCACGACTGAATCATTTCACCTGACTCTTTGGAATCACGACTGAACCATTTAGTCTGACTCTTTGGAATCACGACTGATATATTTAGCCTGACTCCTTGCAATCACTATTCAACCATTTCACCTGACTATTTGTAATCACAACTGAACCATTTCACCTGAATCTTTAGAATCACGACTGAACCATTTAGTCTGACTCTTTGGAATCACGACTGATGTATTTAGCCTGACTCCTTGCAATCACTATTGAACTATTTCACCTGACTATTTGTAATCACGACTGAACCATTTTTCCTGAATCTTTGGAATCACAACTGATGTATTTAACCTGACTCCTTGCAATCACTATTGAACTATTTCACCTGACTATTTGTAATAACGACTGAACCATTTCACCTGAATCTTTAGAATCACGACTGAACCATTTAGTCTGACTCTTTGGAATCACGACTGATGTATTTAGCCTGACTCCTTGCAATCACTATTGAACCATTTCACCTGACTATTTGTAATCATGACTGAACCATTTAACCTGACTATTTGTAATCACGACTGAACCATTTAGTCTGACTTTTTGGAATCACGACTGATGTATTTAGCCTGACTCTTTGCAATCACTATTGAACCATTTCACCTCACTCTTTGGAATCACGACTGAACCATTTAGTCTGACTCTTTGGAATCACGACTGATGTATTTAGCCTGACTCCTTGCAATCACTATTGAACCATTTCACCTGACTATTTGTAATCACGACTGAACCATTTCACCTGACTATTTGGATTCACGACTGAACCATTTAGTCTGACTCTTTGGAATCACGACTGATGTATTTAGCCTGACTCCTTGCAATCACTATTGAACCATTTCACCTGACTATTTGTAATCACGACTGGACCATTTCACCTGAATCTTTGGAATCATGACTGAACCATTTCACCTGACTCTTTGGAATCACTATTGAACCATTTCACCTGACTGTTTGGAATCAGGACTAAACCATTTCACCTTAATCTTTGGAATCACGACTGAACCATTTCACCTGACTCTTTGGAATCATGTCTCAACCATTTAGCCTGACTCTTTGGAATCACGACTGATGTATTTAGCCTGACTCCTTGCAATCACTATTGAACCATTTCACCTGACTATTTGTAATCACGACTGAACCATTTCACCTGAATCTTTTGAATCACGACTGAACAATTTCACCTGAATCTTTTGAATCACGACTGAACCATTTTACCTGACTCTTTGGAATCACTACTGTGTCAATTTAGCCTGACTCATTGGAATCACGACTGAACCATTTAGTCTGATTCTTTGGAATCACGACTGAACCATTTAGTCTGACTCTTTGGAATCACGACTGATGTATTTAGCCTGACTCCTTGCAATCACTATTGAACCATTTCACCTGACTATTTGTAATCACGACTGAACCATTTTTCCTGAATCTTTGGAATCACAACTGATATATTTAGCCTGACTCCTTGCAATCACTATTGAACTATTTCACCTGACTATTTGTAATCACCACTGAACCATTTCACCTGACTATTTGGATTCACGACTGAACCATTTCACCTGACTCTTTGGAATCACGACTGAACCATTTGGTCTGACTCTTTGGAATCACGACTGAACCATTTAGTCTGACTCTTTGGAATCACTACTGAGCCAATTTAGCCTGACTCTTTGGAATCACGACTGAGCCAATTTAGCCTGACTCTTTGGAATCACGACTGAACCATTTAGTCTGACTCTTTGGAATCACTATTGAACCATTTCACCTGACTATTTGGAATCAAGACTAAACCATTTCACCTTAATCTTTGAAATCACGACTGAACCATTTCACCTGACTCTTTGGAATCACGACTGAACCATTTAGTCTGACTCTTTGGAATCACGACTGATGTATTTAGCCTGACTCCTTGCAATCACTATTCAACCATTTCACCTGACTATTTGTAATCACGACTGAACCATTTCACCTGAATCTTTAGAATCACGACTGAACCATTTAGTCTGACTCTTTGGAATCACGACTGATGTATTTAGCCTGACTCCTTGCAATCACTATTGAACCATTTCACCTGACTATTTGTAATCACGACTGAACCATTTTTCCTGAATCTTTGGAATCACAACTGATGTATTTAGCCTGACTCCTTGCAATCACTATTGAACTATTTCACCTGACTATTTGTAATCACGACTGAACCATTTCACCTGACTATTTGTAATCACGACTGAACCATTAAGTCTGACTCTTTGGAATCACGACTGATGTATTTAGCCTGACTCCTTGCAATCACTATTGAACCATTTCACCTGACTATTTGTAATCACCACTGAACCATTTCACCTGACTCTTTGGATTCACGACTGAACCATTTAGTCTGACTCTTTGGAATCACGACTGATGTATTTAGCCTGACTCCTTGCAATCGCTATTGAACCATTTCACCTGACTATTTGTAATCACGACTGGACCATTTCACCTGAATCTTTGGAATCATGACTGAACCATTTCACCTGACTCTTTGGAATCACTATTGAACCATTTCACCTGACTGTTTGGAATCAGGACTAAACCATTTCACCTTAATCTTTGGAATCTCGACTGAACCATTTCACCTGACTCTTTGGAATCACATCTCAACCATTTAGCCTGACTCTTTGGAATCACGACTGATGTATTTAGCCTGACTCCGGGCAATCACTATTGAACCATTTCACCTGACTATTTGTAATCACGACTGAACCATTTCACCTGAATCTTTTGAATCATGACTGAACCATTTCACCTGACTATTTGTAATCACGACTGAACCATTTAGTCTGACTGTTTGGAATCAGGATTAAACCATTTCACCTTAATCTTTGGAATCACGACTGAACCATTTCACCTGACTCTTTGGAATCACATCTCAACCATTTAGCCTGACTCTTTGGAATCACGACTGATGTATTTAGCCTGACTCCTTGCAATCACTATTGAACCATTTCACCTGACTATTTGTAATCACGACTGAACCATTTCACCAGACTCTTTGGAATCACGTCTCAACCATTTAGCCTGACTCTTTGGAATCACAACTGATGTATTTAGCCTGACTCCTTGCAATCACTATTGAACCATTTCACCTGACTATTTGGAATCACGACTGAACCATTCAGTCTGACTCTTTGGAATCACTATTGAACCATTTCACCTGACTATTTCAAATCATGACTGAACCATTCCAACTGACTCCTTGGAATCACGACTGAACCATTTAGTCTGACTCTTTGGAATCACTACTGAGCCAATTTAGCCTGACTCTTTGGAATCACTACTGAGCCAATTTAGCCTGACTCTTTGGAATCACTACTGAACCATTTTGTCTGACTCTTTGGAATCACTACTGAGCCATTTAGCCTGACTCTTTGGAATCACGACTGAACCATTTAGTCTGACTCTTGGAAATCACGACTGATGTATTTAGCCTGACTGCTTGCAATCACTATTGAACCATTTCACCTGACTATTTGTAATCACGACTGAACCATTTCACCTGAATCTTTTGAATCACGACTGAACCATTTCACCTGACTCTTTGGAATCACGACTGAACCATTTAGTCTGACTCTTTGGAATCACGACTGAACCATTTAGTCTGACTCTTTGGAATCATGACTGAGCGAATTTAGCCTGACTCTTTGGAATCACTACTGAGCGAATTTAGCCTGATACTTTGGAATCACGACTGAACTATTTAGTCTGACTCTTTGGAATCACTACTGAGCCAATTTAGCCTGACTCTTTGGAATCACGACTGAACCATTTAGTCTGACACTTTGGAATCACGACTGATGTATTTAGCATGACTGCTTGCAATCACTATTGAACATTTCACCTGACTATTTGTATTCACGACTAAACCATTTCACCTGAATCTTTTGAATCACGACTGAACCATTTCACCTGACTCTTTGGAATCACGACTGAACCATTTAGTCTGACTCTTTGGAATCACGACTGAACCATTTAGTCTGACTATTTGGAATCACTACTGAGCCAATTTAGCCTGACTCTTTGGAATCACTACTGAGCCAATTTAGCCTGACTCTTTGGAATCACGACTGAACCATTTAGTCTGACTCTTTGGAATCACTATTGAACCATTTCACCTGACTATTTGGAATCACGATTAAACCATTTCACCTTAATCTTTGGAATCACGACTGAACCATTTCACCTGACTCTTTGGAATCACGACTGAACCATTTAGTCTGACTCTTTGGAATCACGACTGATGTATTTAGCCTGACTCCTTGCAATCACTATTCAACCATTTCACCTGACTATTTGTAATCACAACTGAACCATTTCACCTGAATCTTTAGAATCACGACTGAACCATTTAGTCTGACTCTTTGGAATCACGACTGATGTATTTAGCCTGACTCCTTGCAATCACTATTGAACTATTTCACCTGACTATTTGTAATCACGACTGAACCATTTCACCTGAATCTTTAGAATCACGACTGAACCATTTAGTCTGACTCTTTGGAATCACGACTGATGTATTTAGCCTGACTCCTTGCAATCACTATTGAACCATTTCACCTGACTATTTGTAATCACGACTGAACCATTTCACCTGACTATTTGGATTCACGACTGAACCATTTAGTCTGACTCTTTGGAATCACGACTGATGTATTTAGCCTGACTCCTTGCAATCACTATTGAACCATTTCACCTGACTATTTGTAATCACGACTGGACCATTTCACCTGAATCTTTGGAATCATGACTGAACCATTTCACCTGACTCTTTGGAATCACTATTGAACCATTTCACCTGACTGTTTGGAATCAGGACTAAACCATTTCACCTTAATCTTTGGAATCACGACTGAACCATTTCACCTGACTCTTTGGAATCATGTCTCAACCATTTAGCCTGACTCTTTGGAATCACGACTGATGTATTTAGCCTGACTCCTTGCAATCACTATTGAACCATTTCACCTGACTATTTGTAATCACGACTGAACCATTTCACCTGAATCTTTTGAATCACGACTGAACCATTTCACCTGAATCTTTTGAATCACGACTGAACCATTTTACCTGACTCTTTGGAATCACTACTGAGTCAATTTAGCCTGACTCTTTGTAATCACGACTGAACCATTTCACCTGAATCTTTAGAATCACGACTGAACCATTTAGTCTGACTCTTTGGAATCACGACTGATATATTTAGCCTGACTCCTTGCAATCACTATTGAACTATTTCACCTGACTATTTGTAATCACGACTGAACCATTTCACCTGACTCTTTGGAATCACATCTCAACCATTTAGCCTGACTCTTTGGAATCACGACTGATGTATTTAGCCTGACTCCTTGCAATTACTATTTAACCATTTCACCTGACTATTTGTAATCACGACTGAACCATTTCACCAGACTCTTTGGAATCACGTCTCAACCATTTAGCCTGACTCTTTGGAATCACGACTGATGTATTTAGCCTGACTCCTTGCAATCACCATTGAACCATTTCACCTGACTATTTGTAATTACGACTGAACCATTTCACCTGACTCTTTGGAATCACGACTGAACCATTTAGTCTGACTCTTTGGAATCACGACTGATGTATTTAGCCTGACTCCTTGCAATCACTATTGAACCATTACACCTGACTATTTGTAATCACGACTGAACCATTTCACCTGAATCTTTGGAATCACAACTGATGTATTTAGCCTGACTCCTTGCAATCACTATTGAACCATTTCAACTGACTATTTGTAATCACGACTGAACCATTCAGTCTGACTCTTTGGAATCACTATTGAACTACTTCACCTGACTATTTGGAATCATGACTAAACCATTTCACCTTAATCTTTGGAATCATGACTGAACATGTTAGTCTGACTCTTTGGAATCACGACTGAACTATTTAGTCTGACTCTTTGGAATCACTATTGAATCATTTCACCTGACTATTTGGAATCACGACTGAACCATTCAGTCTGACTCTTTGGAATCACTATTGAACCATTTCACCTGACTATTTCGAATCATGACTAAACCATTTCACCTTAATCTTTGGAATCATGACTGAACCATTCCACCTGACTCTTTAGAATCACGACTGAACCATTTAGTCTGACTCTTTGGAATCACTACTGAGCCAATTTAGCCTGACTCTTTGGAATCACTACTGAGCCAATTTAGCCTGATTCTTTGGAATCACTACTGAACCATTTTGTCTGACTCTTTGGAATCACTACTGAGCCATTTAGCCTGACTCTTTGGAATCACGACTGAACAATTTAGTCTGACTCTTGGAAATCACGACTGATGTATTTAGCCTGACTGCTTGCAATCACTATTGAACCATTTCACCTGACTATTTGTAATCACGACTGAACCATTTCACCTGAATCTTTTGAATCACGACTGAACCATTTCACCTGACTCTTTGGAATCACGACTGAACCATTCAGTCTGACTCTTTGGAATCACGACTGAACGATTTAGTCTGACTCTTTGGAATCACTACTGAGCCAATTTAGCCTGACTCTTTGGAATCACCACTGAACCATTTAGTCTGACTCTTTGGAATCACTATTGAATCATTTCACCTGACTATTTGGAATCACGACTAAACCATTTCACCTTAATCTTTGGAATCACGACTGAACCATTTCACCTGACTCTTTGGAATCACGACTGAACCATTTAGTCTGACTCTTTGGAATCACGACTGATGTATTTAGCCTGACTCCTTGCAATCACCATTGAACCATTTCACCTGACTATTTGTAATTACGACTGAACCATTTCACCTGACTCTTTGGAATCACGACTGAACCATTTAGTCTGACTCTTTGGAATCACGACTGATGTATTTAGCCTGACTCCTTGCAATCACTATTGAACCATTACACCTGACTATTTGTAATCACGACTGAACCATTTCACCTGAATCTTTGGAATCACAACTGATGTATTTAGCCTGACTCCTTGCAATCACTATTGAACCATTTCAACTGACTATTTGTAATCACGACTGAACCATTCAGTCTGACTCTTTGGAATCACTATTGAACTACTTCACCTGACTATTTGGAATCATGACTAAACCATTTCACCTTAATCTTTGGAATCATGACTGAACATGTTAGTCTGACTCTTTGGAATCACGACTGAACTATTTAGTCTGACTCTTTGGAATCACTACTGAGCGAATTTAGCCTGACTCTTTGGAATCACGACTGAACATGTTAGTCTGACTCTTTGGAATCACGACTGAACTATTTAGTCTGACTCTTTGGAATCACTACTGAGCGAATTTAGCCTGACTCTTTGGAATCACGACTGAACTATTTAGTCTGACTCTTTGGAATCACTACTGAGCCAATTTAGCCTGAATCTTTGGAATCACGACTGAACAATTTAGTCTGACTCTTTGGAATCACGACTGATGTATTTAGCATGACTGCTTGGAATCACTATTGAACCATTTCACCTGACTATTTGTATTCACGACTAAACCATTTCACCTGAATCTTTTGAATCACGACTGAACCATTTCACCTGACTCTTTGGAATCACGACTGAACCATTTAGTCTGACTCTTTGGAATCACGACTGAACCATTTAGTCTGACTCTTTGGAATCACTACTGAGCCAATTTAGCCTGACTCTTTGGAATCACTACTGAGCCAATTTAGCCTGACTCTTTGGAATCACGACTGAACCATTTAGTCTGACTCTTTGTAATCACTATTGAACCATTTCACCTGACTATTTGGAATCACGACTAAACCATTTCACCTTAATCTTTGGAATCACGACTGAATCATTTCACCTGACTCTTTGGAATCACGACTGAACCATTTAGTCTGACTCTTTGGAATCACGACTGATATATTTAGCCTGACTCCTTGCAATCACTATTCAACCATTTCACCTGACTATTTGTAATCACAACTGAACCATTTCACCTGAATCTTTAGAATCACGACTGAACCATTTAGTCTGACTCTTTGGAATCACGACTGATGTATTTAGCCTGACTCCTTGCAATCACTATTGAACTATTTCACCTGACTATTTGTAATCACGACTGAACCATTTTTCCTGAATCTTTGGAATCACAACTGATGTATTTAACCTGACTCCTTGCAATCACTATTGAACTATTTCACCTGACTATTTGTAATAACGACTGAACCATTTCACCTGAATCTTTAGAATCACGACTGAACCATTTAGTCTGACTCTTTGGAATCACGACTGATGTATTTAGCCTGACTCCTTGCAATCACTATTGAACCATTTCACCTGACTATTTGTAATCATGACTGAACCATTTAACCTGACTATTTGTAATCACGACTGAACCATTTAGTCTGACTTTTTGGAATCACGACTGATGTATTTAGCCTGACTCTTTGCAATCACTATTGAACCATTTCACCTCACTCTTTGGAATCACGACTGAACCATTTAGTCTGACTCTTTGGAATCACGACTGATGTATTTAGCCTGACTCCTTGCAATCACTATTGAACCATTTCACCTGACTATTTGTAATCACGACTGAACCATTTTTCCTGAATCTTTGGAATCACAACTGATATATTTAGCCTGACTCCTTGCAATCACTATTGAACTATTTCACCTGACTATTTGTAATCACCACTGAACCATTTCACCTGACTATTTGGATTCACGACTGAACCATTTCACCTGACTCTTTGGAATCACGACTGAACCATTTGGTCTGACTCTTTGGAATCACGACTGAACCATTTAGTCTGACTCTTTGGAATCACTACTGAGCCAATTTAGCCTGACTCTTTGGAATCACGACTGAGCCAATTTAGCCTGACTCTTTGGAATCACGACTGAACCATTTAGTCTGACTCTTTGGAATCACTATTGAACCATTTCACCTGACTATTTGGAATCAAGACTAAACCATTTCACCTTAATCTTTGAAATCACGACTGAACCATTTCACCTGACTCTTTGGAATCACGACTGAACCATTTAGTCTGACTCTTTGGAATCACGACTGATGTATTTAGCCTGACTCCTTGCAATCACTATTCAACCATTTCACCTGACTATTTGTAATCACGACTGAACCATTTCACCTGAATCTTTAGAATCACGACTGAACCATTTAGTCTGACTCTTTGGAATCACGACTGATGTATTTAGCCTGACTCCTTGCAATCACTATTGAACCATTTCACCTGACTATTTGTAATCACGACTGAACCATTTTTCCTGAATCTTTGGAATCACAACTGATGTATTTAGCCTGACTCCTTGCAATCACTATTGAACTATTTCACCTGACTATTTGTAATCACGACTGAACCATTTCACCTGACTATTTGTAATCACGACTGAACCATTAAGTCTGACTCTTTGGAATCACGACTGATGTATTTAGCCTGACTCCTTGCAATCACTATTGAACCATTTCACCTGACTATTTGTAATCACCACTGAACCATTTCACCTGACTCTTTGGATTCACGACTGAACCATTTAGTCTGACTCTTTGGAATCACGACTGATGTATTTAGCCTGACTCCTTGCAATCGCTATTGAACCATTTCACCTGACTATTTGTAATCACGACTGGACCATTTCACCTGAATCTTTGGAATCATGACTGAACCATTTCACCTGACTCTTTGGAATCACTATTGAACCATTTCACCTGACTGTTTGGAATCAGGACTAAACCATTTCACCTTAATCTTTGGAATCTCGACTGAACCATTTCACCTGACTCTTTGGAATCACATCTCAACCATTTAGCCTGACTCTTTGGAATCACGACTGATGTATTTAGCCTGACTCCGGGCAATCACTATTGAACCATTTCACCTGACTATTTGTAATCACGACTGAACCATTTCACCTGAATCTTTTGAATCATGACTGAACCATTTCACCTGACTATTTGTAATCACGACTGAACCATTTAGTCTGACTGTTTGGAATCAGGATTAAACCATTTCACCTTAATCTTTGGAATCACGACTGAACCATTTCACCTGACTCTTTGGAATCACATCTCAACCATTTAGCCTGACTCTTTGGAATCACGACTGATGTATTTAGCCTGACTCCTTGCAATCACTATTGAACCATTTCACCTGACTATTTGTAATCACGACTGAACCATTTCACCAGACTCTTTGGAATCACGTCTCAACCATTTAGCCTGACTCTTTGGAATCACAACTGATGTATTTAGCCTGACTCCTTGCAATCACTATTGAACCATTTCACCTGACTATTTGGAATCACGACTGAACCATTCAGTCTGACTCTTTGGAATCACTATTGAACCATTTCACCTGACTATTTCAAATCATGACTGAACCATTCCAACTGACTCCTTGGAATCACGACTGAACCATTTAGTCTGACTCTTTGGAATCACTACTGAGCCAATTTAGCCTGACTCTTTGGAATCACTACTGAGCCAATTTAGCCTGACTCTTTGGAATCACTACTGAACCATTTTGTCTGACTCTTTGGAATCACTACTGAGCCATTTAGCCTGACTCTTTGGAATCACGACTGAACCATTTAGTCTGACTCTTGGAAATCACGACTGATGTATTTAGCCTGACTGCTTGCAATCACTATTGAACCATTTCACCTGACTATTTGTAATCACGACTGAACCATTTCACCTGAATCTTTTGAATCACGACTGAACCATTTCACCTGACTCTTTGGAATCACGACTGAACCATTTAGTCTGACTCTTTGGAATCACGACTGAACCATTTAGTCTGACTCTTTGGAATCATGACTGAGCGAATTTAGCCTGACTCTTTGGAATCACTACTGAGCGAATTTAGCCTGATACTTTGGAATCACGACTGAACTATTTAGTCTGACTCTTTGGAATCACTACTGAGCCAATTTAGCCTGACTCTTTGGAATCACGACTGAACCATTTAGTCTGACACTTTGGAATCACGACTGATGTATTTAGCATGACTGCTTGCAATCACTATTGAACATTTCACCTGACTATTTGTATTCACGACTAAACCATTTCACCTGAATCTTTTGAATCACGACTGAACCATTTCACCTGACTCTTTGGAATCACGACTGAACCATTTAGTCTGACTCTTTGGAATCACGACTGAACCATTTAGTCTGACTATTTGGAATCACTACTGAGCCAATTTAGCCTGACTCTTTGGAATCACTACTGAGCCAATTTAGCCTGACTCTTTGGAATCACGACTGAACCATTTAGTCTGACTCTTTGGAATCACTATTGAACCATTTCACCTGACTATTTGGAATCACGATTAAACCATTTCACCTTAATCTTTGGAATCACGACTGAACCATTTCACCTGACTCTTTGGAATCACGACTGAACCATTTAGTCTGACTCTTTGGAATCACGACTGATGTATTTAGCCTGACTCCTTGCAATCACTATTCAACCATTTCACCTGACTATTTGTAATCACAACTGAACCATTTCACCTGAATCTTTAGAATCACGACTGAACCATTTAGTCTGACTCTTTGGAATCACGACTGATGTATTTAGCCTGACTCCTTGCAATCACTATTGAACTATTTCACCTGACTATTTGTAATCACGACTGAACCATTTCACCTGAATCTTTAGAATCACGACTGAACCATTTAGTCTGACTCTTTGGAATCACGACTGATGTATTTAGCCTGACTCCTTGCAATCACTATTGAACCATTTCACCTGACTATTTGTAATCACGACTGAACCATTTCACCTGACTATTTGGATTCACGACTGAACCATTTAGTCTGACTCTTTGGAATCACGACTGATGTATTTAGCCTGACTCCTTGCAATCACTATTGAACCATTTCACCTGACTATTTGTAATCACGACTGGACCATTTCACCTGAATCTTTGGAATCATGACTGAACCATTTCACCTGACTCTTTGGAATCACTATTGAACCATTTCACCTGACTGTTTGGAATCAGGACTAAACCATTTCACCTTAATCTTTGGAATCACGACTGAACCATTTCACCTGACTCTTTGGAATCATGTCTCAACCATTTAGCCTGACTCTTTGGAATCACGACTGATGTATTTAGCCTGACTCCTTGCAATCACTATTGAACCATTTCACCTGACTATTTGTAATCACGACTGAACCATTTCACCTGAATCTTTTGAATCACGACTGAACCATTTCACCTGAATCTTTTGAATCACGACTGAACCATTTTACCTGACTCTTTGGAATCACTACTGAGTCAATTTAGCCTGACTCTTTGTAATCACGACTGAACCATTTCACCTGAATCTTTAGAATCACGACTGAACCATTTAGTCTGACTCTTTGGAATCACGACTGATATATTTAGCCTGACTCCTTGCAATCACTATTGAACTATTTCACCTGACTATTTGTAATCACGACTGAACCATTTCACCTGACTCTTTGGAATCACATCTCAACCATTTAGCCTGACTCTTTGGAATCACGACTGATGTATTTAGCCTGACTCCTTGCAATTACTATTTAACCATTTCACCTGACTATTTGTAATCACGACTGAACCATTTCACCAGACTCTTTGGAATCACGTCTCAACCATTTAGCCTGACTCTTTGGAATCACGACTGATGTATTTAGCCTGACTCCTTGCAATCACCATTGAACCATTTCACCTGACTATTTGTAATTACGACTGAACCATTTCACCTGACTCTTTGGAATCACGACTGAACCATTTAGTCTGACTCTTTGGAATCACGACTGATGTATTTAGCCTGACTCCTTGCAATCACTATTGAACCATTACACCTGACTATTTGTAATCACGACTGAACCATTTCACCTGAATCTTTGGAATCACAACTGATGTATTTAGCCTGACTCCTTGCAATCACTATTGAACCATTTCAACTGACTATTTGTAATCACGACTGAACCATTCAGTCTGACTCTTTGGAATCACTATTGAACTACTTCACCTGACTATTTGGAATCATGACTAAACCATTTCACCTTAATCTTTGGAATCATGACTGAACATGTTAGTCTGACTCTTTGGAATCACGACTGAACTATTTAGTCTGACTCTTTGGAATCACTATTGAACCATTTCACCTGACTATTTGGAATCACGACTGAACCATTCAGTCTGACTCTTTGGAATCACTATTGAACCATTTCACCTGACTATTTCGAATCATGACTAAACCATTTCACCTTAATCTTTGGAATCATGACTGAACCATTCCACCTGACTCTTTAGAATCACGACTGAACCATTTAGTCTGACTCTTTGGAATCACTACTGAGCCAATTTAGCCTGACTCTTTGGAATCACTACTGAGCCAATTTAGCCTGATTCTTTGGAATCACTACTGAACCATTTTGTCTGACTCTTTGGAATCACTACTGAGCCATTTAGCCTGACTCTTTGGAATCACGACTGAACAATTTAGTCTGACTCTTGGAAATCACGACTGATGTATTTAGCCTGACTGCTTGCAATCACTATTGAACCATTTCACCTGACTATTTGTAATCACGACTGAACCATTTCACCTGAATCTTTTGAATCACGACTGAACCATTTCACCTGACTCTTTGGAATCACGACTGAACCATTCAGTCTGACTCTTTGGAATCACGACTGAACGATTTAGTCTGACTCTTTGGAATCACTACTGAGCCAATTTAGCCTGACTCTTTGGAATCACCACTGAACCATTTAGTCTGACTCTTTGGAATCACTATTGAATCATTTCACCTGACTATTTGGAATCACGACTAAACCATTTCACCTTAATCTTTGGAATCACGACTGAACCATTTCACCTGACTCTTTGGAATCACGACTGAACCATTTAGTCTGACTCTTTGGAATCACGACTGATGTATTTAGCCTGACTCCTTGCAATCACCATTGAACCATTTCACCTGACTATTTGTAATTACGACTGAACCATTTCACCTGACTCTTTGGAATCACGACTGAACCATTTAGTCTGACTCTTTGGAATCACGACTGATGTATTTAGCCTGACTCCTTGCAATCACTATTGAACCATTACACCTGACTATTTGTAATCACGACTGAACCATTTCACCTGAATCTTTGGAATCACAACTGATGTATTTAGCCTGACTCCTTGCAATCACTATTGAACCATTTCAACTGACTATTTGTAATCACGACTGAACCATTCAGTCTGACTCTTTGGAATCACTATTGAACTACTTCACCTGACTATTTGGAATCATGACTAAACCATTTCACCTTAATCTTTGGAATCATGACTGAACATGTTAGTCTGACTCTTTGGAATCACGACTGAACTATTTAGTCTGACTCTTTGGAATCACTATTGAACCATTTCACCTGACTATTTGGAATCACGACTGAACCATTCAGTCTGACTCTTTGGAATCACTATTGAACCATTTCACCTGACTATTTCGAATCATGACTAAACCATTTCACCTTAATCTTTGGAATCATGACTGAACCATTCCACCTGACTCTTTAGAATCACGACTGAACCATTTAGTCTGACTCTTTGGAATCACTACTGAGCCAATTTAGCCTGACTCTTTGGAATCACTACTGAGCCAATTTAGCCTGATTCTTTGGAATCACTACTGAACCATTTTGTCTGACTCTTTGGAATCACTACTGAGCCATTTAGCCTGACTCTTTGGAATCACGACTGAACAATTTAGTCTGACTCTTGGAAATCACGACTGATGTATTTAGCCTGACTGCTTGCAATCACTATTGAACCATTTCACCTGACTATTTGTAATCACGACTGAACCATTTCACCTGAATCTTTTGAATCACGACTGAACCATTTCACCTGACTCTTTGGAATCACGACTGAACCATTCAGTCTGACTCTTTGGAATCACGACTGAACGATTTAGTCTGACTCTTTGGAATCACTACTGAGCCAATTTAGCCTGACTCTTTGGAATCACCACTGAACCATTTAGTCTGACTCTTTGGAATCACTATTGAATCATTTCACCTGACTATTTGGAATCACGACTAAACCATTTCACCTTAATCTTTGGAATCACGACTGAACCATTTCACCTGACTCTTTGGAATCACGACTGAACCATTTAGTCTGACTCTTTGGAATCACGACTGATGTATTTAGCCTGACTCCTTGCAATCACCATTGAACCATTTCACCTGACTATTTGTAATTACGACTGAACCATTTCACCTGACTCTTTGGAATCACGACTGAACCATTTAGTCTGACTCTTTGGAATCACGACTGATGTATTTAGCCTGACTCCTTGCAATCACTATTGAACCATTACACCTGACTATTTGTAATCACGACTGAACCATTTCACCTGAATCTTTGGAATCACAACTGATGTATTTAGCCTGACTCCTTGCAATCACTATTGAACCATTTCAACTGACTATTTGTAATCACGACTGAACCATTCAGTCTGACTCTTTGGAATCACTATTGAACTACTTCACCTGACTATTTGGAATCATGACTAAACCATTTCACCTTAATCTTTGGAATCATGACTGAACATGTTAGTCTGACTCTTTGGAATCACGACTGAACTATTTAGTCTGACTCTTTGGAATCACTACTGAGCGAATTTAGCCTGACTCTTTGGAATCACGACTGAACATGTTAGTCTGACTCTTTGGAATCACGACTGAACTATTTAGTCTGACTCTTTGGAATCACTACTGAGCGAATTTAGCCTGACTCTTTGGAATCACGACTGAACTATTTAGTCTGACTCTTTGGAATCACTACTGAGCCAATTTAGCCTGAATCTTTGGAATCACGACTGAACAATTTAGTCTGACTCTTTGGAATCACGACTGATGTATTTAGCATGACTGCTTGGAATCACTATTGAACCATTTCACCTGACTATTTGTATTCACGACTAAACCATTTCACCTGAATCTTTTGAATCACGACTGAACCATTTCACCTGACTCTTTGGAATCACGACTGAACCATTTAGTCTGACTCTTTGGAATCACGACTGAACCATTTAGTCTGACTCTTTGGAATCACTACTGAGCCAATTTAGCCTGACTCTTTGGAATCACTACTGAGCCAATTTAGCCTGACTCTTTGGAATCACGACTGAACCATTTAGTCTGACTCTTTGGAATCACGACTAAACCATTTCACCTGACTATTTGGAATCACGACTAAACCATTTCACCTTAATCTTTGGAATCACGACTGAATCATTTCACCTGACTCTTTGGAATCACGACTGAACCATTTAGTCTGACTCTTTGGAATCACGACTGATATATTTAGCCTGACTCCTTGCAATCACTATTCAACCATTTCACCTGACTATTTGTAATCACAACTGAACCATTTCACCTGAATCTTTAGAATCACGACTGAACCATTTAGTCTGACTCTTTGGAATCACGACTGATGTATTTAGCCTGACTCCTTGCAATCACTATTGAACTATTTCACCTGACTATTTGTAATCACGACTGAACCATTTTTCCTGAATCTTTGGAATCACAACTGATGTATTTAACCTGACTCCTTGCAATCACTATTGAACTATTTCACCTGACTATTTGTAATAACGACTGAACCATTTCACCTGAATCTTTAGAATCACGACTGAACCATTTAGTCTGACTCTTTGGAATCACGACTGATGTATTTAGCCTGACTCCTTGCAATCACTATTGAACCATTTCACCTGACTATTTGTAATCATGACTGAACCATTTAACCTGACTATTTGTAATCACGACTGAACCATTTAGTCTGACTTTTTGGAATCACGACTGATGTATTTAGCCTGACTCTTTGCAATCACTATTGAACCATTTCACCTCACTCTTTGGAATCACGACTGAACCATTTAGTCTGACTCTTTGGAATCACGACTGATGTATTTAGCCTGACTCCTTGCAATCACTATTGAACCATTTCACCTGACTATTTGTAATCACGACTGAACCATTTCACCTGACTATTTGGATTCACGACTGAACCATTTAGTCTGACTCTTTGGAATCACGACTGATGTATTTAGCCTGACTCCTTGCAATCACTATTGAACCATTTCACCTGACTATTTGTAATCACGACTGGACCATTTCACCTGAATCTTTGGAATCATGACTGAACCATTTCACCTGACTCTTTGGAATCACTATTGAACCATTTCACCTGACTGTTTGGAATCAGGACTAAACCATTTCACCTTAATCTTTGGAATCACGACTGAACCATTTCACCTGACTCTTTGGAATCATGTCTCAACCATTTAGCCTGACTCTTTGGAATCACGACTGATGTATTTAGCCTGACTCCTTGCAATCACTATTGAACCATTTCACCTGACTATTTGTAATCACGACTGAACCATTTCACCTGAATCTTTTGAATCACGACTGAACAATTTCACCTGAATCTTTTGAATCACGACTGAACCATTTTACCTGACTCTTTGGAATCACTACTGAGTCAATTTAGCCTGACTCATTGGAATCACGACTGAACCATTTAGTCTGATTCTTTGGAATCACGACTGAACCATTTAGTCTGACTCTTTGGAATCACGACTGATGTAT
The DNA here is from genome assembly GCA_949316495.1 of Amphiduros pacificus. Lineage (NCBI taxonomy): Eukaryota > Metazoa > Annelida > Polychaeta > Phyllodocida > Hesionidae > Amphiduros > Amphiduros pacificus. Next base: position 9,848,893 of record OX439003.1, on the reverse strand, counting down.
TTAGCCTGACTCCTTGCAATCACTATTGAACCATTTCACCTGACTATTTGTAATCACGACTGAACCATTTTTCCTGAATCTTTGGAATCACAACTGATATATTTAGCCTGACTCCTTGCAATCACTATTGAACTATTTCACCTGACTATTTGTAATCACCACTGAACCATTTCACCTGACTATTTGGATTCACGACTGAACCATTTCACCTGACTCTTTGGAATCACGACTGAACCATTTGGTCTGACTCTTTGGAATCACGACTGAACCATTTAGTCTGACTCTTTGGAATCACTACTGAGCCAATTTAGCCTGACTCTTTGGAATCACGACTGAGCCAATTTAGCCTGACTCTTTGGAATCACGACTGAACCATTTAGTCTGACTCTTTGGAATCACTATTGAACCATTTCACCTGACTATTTGGAATCAAGACTAAACCATTTCACCTTAATCTTTGAAATCACGACTGAACCATTTCACCTGACTCTTTGGAATCACGACTGAACCATTTAGTCTGACTCTTTGGAATCACGACTGATGTATTTAGCCTGACTCCTTGCAATCACTATTCAACCATTTCACCTGACTATTTGTAATCACGACTGAACCATTTCACCTGAATCTTTAGAATCACGACTGAACCATTTAGTCTGACTCTTTGGAATCACGACTGATGTATTTAGCCTGACTCCTTGCAATCACTATTGAACCATTTCACCTGACTATTTGTAATCACGACTGAACCATTTTTCCTGAATCTTTGGAATCACAACTGATGTATTTAGCCTGACTCCTTGCAATCACTATTGAACTATTTCACCTGACTATTTGTAATCACGACTGAACCATTTCACCTGACTATTTGTAATCACGACTGAACCATTAAGTCTGACTCTTTGGAATCACGACTGATGTATTTAGCCTGACTCCTTGCAATCACTATTCAACCATTTCACCTGACTATTTGTAATCACGACTGAACCATTTCACCAGACTCTTTGGAATCACGTCTCAACCATTTAGCCTGACTCTTTGGAATCACAACTGATGTATTTAGCCTGACTCCTTGCAATCACTATTGAACCATTTCACCTGACTATTTGGAATCACGACTGAACCATTAGTCTGACTCTTTGGAATCACTATTGAACCATTTCACCTGACTATTTCGAATCATGACTAAACCATTTCACCTTAATCTTTGGAATCATGACTGAACCATTCCACCTGACTCTTTAGAATCACGACTGAACCATTTAGTCTGACTCTTTGGAATCACTACTGAGCCAATTTAGCCTGACTCTTTGGAATCACTACTGAGCCAATTTAGCCTGATTCTTTGGAATCACTACTGAACCATTTTGTCTGACTCTTTGGAATCACTACTGAGCCATTTAGCCTGACTCTTTGGAATCACGACTGAACAATTTAGTCTGACTCTTGGAAATCACGACTGATGTATTTAGCCTGACTGCTTGCAATCACTATTGAACCATTTCACCTGACTATTTGTAATCACGACTGAACCATTTCACCTGAATCTTTTGAATCACGACTGAACCATTTCACCTGACTCTTTGGAATCACGACTGAACCATTCAGTCTGACTCTTTGGAATCACGACTGAACGATTTAGTCTGACTCTTTGGAATCACTACTGAGCCAATTTAGCCTGACTCTTTGGAATCACCACTGAACCATTTAGTCTGACTCTTTGGAATCACTATTGAATCATTTCACCTGACTATTTGGAATCACGACTAAACCATTTCACCTTAATCTTTGGAATCACGACTGAACCATTTCACCTGACTCTTTGGAATCACGACTGAACCATTTAGTCTGACTCTTTGGAATCACGACTGATGTATTTAGCCTGACTCCTTGCAATCACCATTGAACCATTTCACCTGACTATTTGTAATTACGACTGAACCATTTCACCTGACTCTTTGGAATCACGACTGAACCATTTAGTCTGACTCTTTGGAATCACGACTGATGTATTTAGCCTGACTCCTTGCAATCACTATTGAACCATTACACCTGACTATTTGTAATCACGACTGAACCATTTCACCTGAATCTTTGGAATCACAACTGATGTATTTAGCCTGACTCCTTGCAATCACTATTGAACCATTTCAACTGACTATTTGTAATCACGACTGAACCATTCAGTCTGACTCTTTGGAATCACTATTGAACTACTTCACCTGACTATTTGGAATCATGACTAAACCATTTCACCTTAATCTTTGGAATCATGACTGAACATGTTAGTCTGACTCTTTGGAATCACGACTGAACTATTTAGTCTGACTCTTTGGAATCACTACTGAGCGAATTTAGCCTGACTCTTTGGAATCACGACTGAACATGTTAGTCTGACTCTTTGGAATCACGACTGAACTATTTAGTCTGACTCTTTGGAATCACTACTGAGCGAATTTAGCCTGACTCTTTGGAATCACGACTGAACTATTTAGTCTGACTCTTTGGAATCACTACTGAGCCAATTTAGCCTGAATCTTTGGAATCACGACTGAACAATTTAGTCTGACTCTTTGGAATCACGACTGATGTATTTAGCATGACTGCTTGGAATCACTATTGAACCATTTCACCTGACTATTTGTATTCACGACTAAACCATTTCACCTGAATCTTTTGAATCACGACTGAACCATTTCACCTGACTCTTTGGAATCACGACTGAACCATTTAGTCTGACTCTTTGGAATCACGACTGAACCATTTAGTCTGACTCTTTGGAATCACTACTGAGCCAATTTAGCCTGACTCTTTGGAATCACTACTGAGCCAATTTAGCCTGACTCTTTGGAATCACGACTGAACCATTTAGTCTGACTCTTTGTAATCACTATTGAACCATTTCACCTGACTATTTGGAATCACGACTAAACCATTTCACCTTAATCTTTGGAATCACGACTGAATCATTTCACCTGACTCTTTGGAATCACGACTGAACCATTTAGTCTGACTCTTTGGAATCACGACTGATATATTTAGCCTGACTCCTTGCAATCACTATTCAACCATTTCACCTGACTATTTGTAATCACAACTGAACCATTTCACCTGAATCTTTAGAATCACGACTGAACCATTTAGTCTGACTCTTTGGAATCACGACTGATGTATTTAGCCTGACTCCTTGCAATCACTATTGAACTATTTCACCTGACTATTTGTAATCACGACTGAACCATTTTTCCTGAATCTTTGGAATCACAACTGATGTATTTAACCTGACTCCTTGCAATCACTATTGAACTATTTCACCTGACTATTTGTAATAACGACTGAACCATTTCACCTGAATCTTTAGAATCACGACTGAACCATTTAGTCTGACTCTTTGGAATCACGACTGATGTATTTAGCCTGACTCCTTGCAATCACTATTGAACCATTTCACCTGACTATTTGTAATCATGACTGAACCATTTAACCTGACTATTTGTAATCACGACTGAACCATTTAGTCTGACTTTTTGGAATCACGACTGATGTATTTAGCCTGACTCTTTGCAATCACTATTGAACCATTTCACCTCACTCTTTGGAATCACGACTGAACCATTTAGTCTGACTCTTTGGAATCACGACTGATGTATTTAGCCTGACTCCTTGCAATCACTATTGAACCATTTCACCTGACTATTTGTAATCACGACTATACCATTTCACCTGACTATTTGGATTCACGACTGAACCATTTAGTCTGACTCTTTGGAATCACGACTGATGTATTTAGCCTGACTCCTTGCAATCACTATTGAACCATTTCACCTGACTATTTGTAATCACGACTGGACCATTTCACCTGAATCTTTGGAATCATGACTGAACCATTTCACCTGACTCTTTGGAATCACTATTGAACCATTTCACCTGACTGTTTGGAATCAGGACTAAACCATTTCACCTTAATCTTTGGAATCACGACTGAACCATTTCACCTGACTCTTTGGAATCATGTCTCAACCATTTAGCCTGACTCTTTGGAATCACGACTGATGTATTTAGCCTGACTCCTTGCAATCACTATTGAACCATTTCACCTGACTATTTGTAATCACGACTGAACCATTTCACCTGAATCTTTTGAATCACGACTGAACAATTTCACCTGAATCTTTTGAATCACGACTGAACCATTTTACCTGACTCTTTGGAATCACTACTGAGTCAATTTAGCCTGACTCATTGGAATCACGACTGAACCATTTAGTCTGATTCTTTGGAATCACGACTGAACCATTTAGTCTGACTCTTTGGAATCACGACTGATGTATTTAGCCTGACTCCTTGCAATCACTATTGAACCATTTCACCTGACTATTTGTAATCACGACTGAACCATTTTTCCTGAATCTTTGGAATCACAACTGATATATTTAGCCTGACTCCTTGCAATCACTATTGAACTATTTCACCTGACTATTTGTAATCACCACTGAACCATTTCACCTGACTATTTGGATTCACGACTGAACCATTTCACCTGACTCTTTGGAATCACGACTGAACCATTTGGTCTGACTCTTTGGAATCACGACTGAACCATTTAGTCTGACTCTTTGGAATCACTACTGAGCCAATTTAGCCTGACTCTTTGGAATCACGACTGAGCCAATTTAGCCTGACTCTTTGGAATCACGACTGAACCATTTAGTCTGACTCTTTGGAATCACTATTGAACCATTTCACCTGACTATTTGGAATCAAGACTAAACCATTTCACCTTAATCTTTGAAATCACGACTGAACCATTTCACCTGACTCTTTGGAATCACGACTGAACCATTTAGTCTGACTCTTTGGAATCACGACTGATGTATTTAGCCTGACTCCTTGCAATCACTATTCAACCATTTCACCTGACTATTTGTAATCACGACTGAACCATTTCACCTGAATCTTTAGAATCACGACTGAACCATTTAGTCTGACTCTTTGGAATCACGACTGATGTATTTAGCCTGACTCCTTGCAATCACTATTGAACCATTTCACCTGACTATTTGTAATCACGACTGAACCATTTTTCCTGAATCTTTGGAATCACAACTGATGTATTTAGCCTGACTCCTTGCAATCACTATTGAACTATTTCACCTGACTATTTGTAATCACGACTGAACCATTTCACCTGACTATTTGTAATCACGACTGAACCATTAAGTCTGACTCTTTGGAATCACGACTGATGTATTTAGCCTGACTCCTTGCAATCACTATTCAACCATTTCACCTGACTATTTGTAATCACGACTGAACCATTTCACCAGACTCTTTGGAATCACGTCTCAACCATTTAGCCTGACTCTTTGGAATCACAACTGATGTATTTAGCCTGACTCCTTGCAATCACTATTGAACCATTTCACCTGACTATTTGGAATCACGACTGAACCATTCAGTCTGACTCTTTGGAATCACTATTGAACCATTTCACCTGACTATTTCGAATCATGACTAAACCATTTCACCTTAATCTTTGGAATCATGACTGAACCATTCCACCTGACTCTTTAGAATCACGACTGAACCATTTAGTCTGACTCTTTGGAATCACTACTGAGCCAATTTAGCCTGACTCTTTGGAATCACTACTGAGCCAATTTAGCCTGATTCTTTGGAATCACTACTGAACCATTTTGTCTGACTCTTTGGAATCACTACTGAGCCATTTAGCCTGACTCTTTGGAATCACGACTGAACAATTTAGTCTGACTCTTGGAAATCACGACTGATGTATTTAGCCTGACTGCTTGCAATCACTATTGAACCATTTCACCTGACTATTTGTAATCACGACTGAACCATTTCACCTGAATCTTTTGAATCACGACTGAACCATTTCACCTGACTCTTTGGAATCACATCTGAACCATTCAGTCTGACTCTTTGGAATCACGACTGAACGATTTAGTCTGACTCTTTGGAATCACTACTGAGCCAATTTAGCCTGACTCTTTGGAATCACCACTGAACCATTTAGTCTGACTCTTTGGAATCACTATTGAATCATTTCACCTGACTATTTGGAATCACGACTAAACCATTTCACCTTAATCTTTGGAATCACGACTGAACCATTTCACCTGACTCTTTGGAATCACGACTGAACCATTTAGTCTGACTCTTTGGAATCACGACTGATGTATTTAGCCTGACTCCTTGCAATCACCATTGAACCATTTCACCTGACTATTTGTAATTACGACTGAACCATTTCACCTGACTCTTTGGAATCACGACTGAACCATTTAGTCTGACTCTTTGGAATCACGACTGATGTATTTAGCCTGACTCCTTGCAATCACTATTGAACCATTACACCTGACTATTTGTAATCACGACTGAACCATTTCACCTGAATCTTTGGAATCACAACTGATGTATTTAGCCTGACTCCTTGCAATCACTATTGAACCATTTCAACTGACTATTTGTAATCACGACTGAACCATTCAGTCTGACTCTTTGGAATCACTATTGAACTACTTCACCTGACTATTTGGAATCATGACTAAACCATTTCACCTTAATCTTTGGAATCATGACTGAACATGTTAGTCTGACTCTTTGGAATCACGACTGAACTATTTAGTCTGACTCTTTGGAATCACTACTGAGCGAATTTAGCCTGACTCTTTGGAATCACGACTGAACATGTTAGTCTGACTCTTTGGAATCACGACTGAACTATTTAGTCTGACTCTTTGGAATCACTACTGAGCGAATTTAGCCTGACTCTTTGGAATCACGACTGAACTATTTAGTCTGACTCTTTGGAATCACTACTGAGCCAATTTAGCCTGAATCTTTGGAATCACGACTGAACAATTTAGTCTGACTCTTTGGAATCACGACTGATGTATTTAGCATGACTGCTTGGAATCACTATTGAACCATTTCACCTGACTATTTGTATTCACGACTAAACCATTTCACCTGAATCTTTTGAATCACGACTGAACCATTTCACCTGACTCTTTGGAATCACGACTGAACCATTTAGTCTGACTCTTTGGAATCACGACTGAACCATTTAGTCTGACTCTTTGGAATCACTACTGAGCCAATTTAGCCTGACTCTTTGGAATCACTACTGAGCCAATTTAGCCTGACTCTTTGGAATCACGACTGAACCATTTAGTCTGACTCTTTGTAATCACTATTGAACCATTTCACCTGACTATTTGGAATCACGACTAAACCATTTCACCTTAATCTTTGGAATCACGACTGAATCATTTCACCTGACTCTTTGGAATCACGACTGAACCATTTAGTCTGACTCTTTGGAATCACGACTGATATATTTAGCCTGACTCCTTGCAATCACTATTCAACCATTTCACCTGACTATTTGTAATCACAACTGAACCATTTCACCTGAATCTTTGGAATCACGACTGAACCATTTAGTCTGACTCTTTGGAATCACGACTGATGTATTTAGCCTGACTCCTTGCAATCACTATTGAACTATTTCACCTGACTATTTGTAATCACGACTGAACCATTTTTCCTGAATCTTTGGAATCACAACTGATGTATTTAACCTGACTCCTTGCAATCACTATTGAACTATTTCACCTGACTATTTGTAATAACGACTGAACCATTTCACCTGAATCTTTAGAATCACGACTGAACCATTTAGTCTGACTCTTTGGAATCACGACTGATGTATTTAGCCTGACTCCTTGCAATCACTATTGAACCATTTCACCTGACTATTTGTAATCATGACTGAACCATTTAACCTGACTATTTGTAATCACGACTGAACCATTTAGTCTGACTTTTTGGAATCACGACTGATGTATTTAGCCTGACTCTTTGCAATCACTATTGAACCATTTCACCTCACTCTTTGGAATCACGACTGAACCATTTAGTCTGACTCTTTGGAATCACGACTGATGTATTTAGCCTGACTCCTTGCAATCACTATTGAACCATTTCACCTGACTATTTGTAATCACGACTATACCATTTCACCTGACTATTTGGATTCACGACTGAACCATTTAGTCTGACTCTTTGGAATCACGACTGATGTATTTAGCCTGACTCCTTGCAATCACTATTGAACCATTTCACCTGACTATTTGTAATCACGACTGGACCATTTCACCTGAATCTTTGGAATCATGACTGAACCATTTCACCTGACTCTTTGGAATCACTATTGAACCATTTCACCTGACTGTTTGGAATCAGGACTAAACCATTTCACCTTAATCTTTGGAATCACGACTGAACCATTTCACCTGACTCTTTGGAATCATGTCTCAACCATTTAGCCTGACTCTTTGGAATCACGACTGATGTATTTAGCCTGACTCCTTGCAATCACTATTGAACCATTTCACCTGACTATTTGTAATCACGACTGAACCATTTCACCTGAATCTTTTGAATCACGACTGAACAATTTCACCTGAATCTTTTGAATCACGACTGAACCATTTTACCTGACTCTTTGGAATCACTACTGAGTCAATTTAGCCTGACTCATTGGAATCACGACTGAACCATTTAGTCTGATTCTTTGGAATCACGACTGAACCATTTAGTCTGACTCTTTGGAATCACGACTGATGTATTTAGCCTGACTCCTTGCAATCACTATTGAACCATTTCACCTGACTATTTGTAATCACGACTGAACCATTTTTCCTGAATCTTTGGAATCACAACTGATATATTTAGCCTGACTCCTTGCAATCACTATTGAACTATTTCACCTGACTATTTGTAATCACCACTGAACCATTTCACCTGACTATTTGGATTCACGACTGAACCATTTCACCTGACTCTTTGGAATCACGACTGAACCATTTGGTCTGACTCTTTGGAATCACGACTGAACCATTTAGTCTGACTCTTTGGAATCACTACTGAGCCAATTTAGCCTGACTCTTTGGAATCACGACTGAGCCAATTTAGCCTGACTCTTTGGAATCACGACTGAACCATTTAGTCTGACTCTTTGGAATCACTATTGAACCATTTCACCTGACTATTTGGAATCAAGACTAAACCATTTCACCTTAATCTTTGAAATCACGACTGAACCATTTCACCTGACTCTTTGGAATCACGACTGAACCATTTAGTCTGACTCTTTGGAATCACGACTGATGTATTTAGCCTGACTCCTTGCAATCACTATTCAACCATTTCACCTGACTATTTGTAATCACGACTGAACCATTTCACCTGAATCTTTAGAATCACGACTGAACCATTTAGTCTGACTCTTTGGAATCACGACTGATGTATTTAGCCTGACTCCTTGCAATCACTATTGAACCATTTCACCTGACTATTTGTAATCACGACTGAACCATTTTTCCTGAATCTTTGGAATCACAACTGATGTATTTAGCCTGACTCCTTGCAATCACTATTGAACTATTTCACCTGACTATTTGTAATCACGACTGAACCATTTCACCTGACTATTTGTAATCACGACTGAACCATTAAGTCTGACTCTTTGGAATCACGACTGATGTATTTAGCCTGACTCCTTGCAATCACTATTCAACCATTTCACCTGACTATTTGTAATCACGACTGAACCATTTCACCAGACTCTTTGGAATCACGTCTCAACCATTTAGCCTGACTCTTTGGAATCACAACTGATGTATTTAGCCTGACTCCTTGCAATCACTATTGAACCATTTCACCTGACTATTTGGAATCACGACTGAACCATTCAGTCTGACTCTTTGGAATCACTATTGAACCATTTCACCTGACTATTTCGAATCATGACTAAACCATTTCACCTTAATCTTTGGAATCATGACTGAACCATTCCACCTGACTCTTTAGAATCACGACTGAACCATTTAGTCTGACTCTTTGGAATCACTACTGAGCCAATTTAGCCTGACTCTTTGGAATCACTACTGAGCCAATTTAGCCTGATTCTTTGGAATCACTACTGAACCATTTTGTCTGACTCTTTGGAATCACTACTGAGCCATTTAGCCTGACTCTTTGGAATCACGACTGAACAATTTAGTCTGACTCTTGGAAATCACGACTGATGTATTTAGCCTGACTGCTTGCAATCACTATTGAACCATTTCACCTGACTATTTGTAATCACGACTGAACCATTTCACCTGAATCTTTTGAATCACGACTGAACCATTTCACCTGACTCTTTGGAATCACGACTGAACCATTCAGTCTGACTCTTTGGAATCACGACTGAACGATTTAGTCTGACTCTTTGGAATCACTACTGAGCCAATTTAGCCTGACTCTTTGGAATCACCACTGAACCATTTAGTCTGACTCTTTGGAATCACTATTGAATCATTTCACCTGACTATTTGGAATCACGACTAAACCATTTCACCTTAATCTTTGGAATCACGACTGAACCATTTCACCTGACTCTTTGGAATCACGACTGAACCATTTAGTCTGACTCTTTGGAATCACGACTGATGTATTTAGCCTGACTCCTTGCAATCACCATTGAACCATTTCACCTGACTATTTGTAATTACGACTGAACCATTTCACCTGACTCTTTGGAATCACGACTGAACCATTTAGTCTGACTCTTTGGAATCACGACTGATGTATTTAGCCTGACTCCTTGCAATCACTATTGAACCATTACACCTGACTATTTGTAATCACGACTGAACCATTTCACCTGAATCTTTGGAATCACAACTGATGTATTTAGCCTGACTCCTTGCAATCACTATTGAACCATTTCAACTGACTATTTGTAATCACGACTGAACCATTCAGTCTGACTCTTTGGAATCACTATTGAACTACTTCACCTGACTATTTGGAATCATGACTAAACCATTTCACCTTAATCTTTGGAATCATGACTGAACATGTTAGTCTGACTCTTTGGAATCACGACTGAACTATTTAGTCTGACTCTTTGGAATCACTACTGAGCGAATTTAGCCTGACTCTTTGGAATCACGACTGAACATGTTAGTCTGACTCTTTGGAATCACGACTGAACTATTTAGTCTGACTCTTTGGAATCACTACTGAGCGAATTTAGCCTGACTCTTTGGAATCACGACTGAACTATTTAGTCTGACTCTTTGGAATCACTACTGAGCCAATTTAGCCTGAATCTTTGGAATCACGACTGAACAATTTAGTCTGACTCTTTGGAATCACGACTGATGTATTTAGCATGACTGCTTGGAATCACTATTGAACCATTTCACCTGACTATTTGTATTCACGACTAAACCATTTCACCTGAATCTTTTGAATCACGACTGAACCATTTCACCTGACTCTTTGGAATCACGACTGAACCATTTAGTCTGACTCTTTGGAATCACGACTGAACCATTTAGTCTGACTCTTTGGAATCACTACTGAGCCAATTTAGCCTGACTCTTTGGAATCACTACTGAGCCAATTTAGCCTGACTCTTTGGAATCACGACTGAACCATTTAGTCTGACTCTTTGTAATCACTATTGAACCATTTCACCTGACTATTTGGAATCACGACTAAACCATTTCACCTTAATCTTTGGAATCACGACTGAATCATTTCACCTGACTCTTTGGAATCACGACTGAACCATTTAGTCTGACTCTTTGGAATCACGACTGATATATTTAGCCTGACTCCTTGCAATCACTATTCAACCATTTCACCTGACTATTTGTAATCACAACTGAACCATTTCACCTGAATCTTTAGAATCACGACTGAACCATTTAGTCTGACTCTTTGGAATCACGACTGATGTATTTAGCCTGACTCCTTGCAATCACTATTGAACTATTTCACCTGACTATTTGTAATCACGACTGAACCATTTTTCCTGAATCTTTGGAATCACAACTGATGTATTTAACCTGACTCCTTGCAATCACTATTGAACTATTTCACCTGACTATTTGTAATAACGACTGAACCATTTCACCTGAATCTTTAGAATCACGACTGAACCATTTAGTCTGACTCTTTGGAATCACGACTGATGTATTTAGCCTGACTCCTTGCAATCACTATTGAACCATTTCACCTGACTATTTGTAATCATGACTGAACCATTTAACCTGACTATTTGTAATCACGACTGAACCATTTAGTCTGACTTTTTGGAATCACGACTGATGTATTTAGCCTGACTCTTTGCAATCACTATTGAACCATTTCACCTCACTCTTTGGAATCACGACTGAACCATTTAGTCTGACTCTTTGGAATCACGACTGATGTATTTAGCCTGACTCCTTGCAATCACTATTGAACCATTTCACCTGACTATTTGTAATCACGACTGAACCATTTCACCTGACTATTTGGATTCACGACTGAACCATTTAGTCTGACTCTTTGGAATCACGACTGATGTATTTAGCCTGACTCCTTGCAATCACTATTGAACCATTTCACCTGACTATTTGTAATCACGACTGGACCATTTCACCTGAATCTTTGGAATCATGACTGAACCATTTCACCTGACTCTTTGGAATCACTATTGAACCATTTCACCTGACTGTTTGGAATCAGGACTAAACCATTTCACCTTAATCTTTGGAATCACGACTGAACCATTTCACCTGACTCTTTGGAATCATGTCTCAACCATTTAGCCTGACTCTTTGGAATCACGACTGATGTATTTAGCCTGACTCCTTGCAATCACTATTGAACCATTTCACCTGACTATTTGTAATCACGACTGAACCATTTCACCTGAATCTTTTGAATCACGACTGAACAATTTCACCTGAATCTTTTGAATCACGACTGAACCATTTTACCTGACTCTTTGGAATCACTACTGAGTCAATTTAGCCTGACTCATTGGAATCACGACTGAACCATTTAGTCTGATTCTTTGGAATCACGACTGAACCATTTAGTCTGACTCTTTGGAATCACGACTGATGTATTTAGCCTGACTCCTTGCAATCACTATTGAACCATTTCACCTGACTATTTGTAATCACGACTGAACCATTTTTCCTGAATCTTTGGAATCACAACTGATATATTTAGCCTGACTCCTTGCAATCACTATTGAACTATTTCACCTGACTATTTGTAATCACCACTGAACCATTTCACCTGACTATTTGGATTCACGACTGAACCATTTCACCTGACTCTTTGGAATCACGACTGAACCATTTGGTCTGACTCTTTGGAATCACGACTGAACCATTTAGTCTGACTCTTTGGAATCACTACTGAGCCAATTTAGCCTGACTCTTTGGAATCACGACTGAGCCAATTTAGCCTGACTCTTTGGAATCACGACTGAACCATTTAGTCTGACTCTTTGGAATCACTATTGAACCATTTCACCTGACTATTTGGAATCAAGACTAAACCATTTCACCTTAATCTTTGAAATCACGACTGAACCATTTCACCTGACTCTTTGGAATCACGACTGAACCATTTAGTCTGACTCTTTGGAATCACGACTGATGTATTTAGCCTGACTCCTTGCAATCACTATTCAACCATTTCACCTGACTATTTGTAATCACGACTGAACCATTTCACCTGAATCTTTAGAATCACGACTGAACCATTTAGTCTGACTCTTTGGAATCACGACTGATGTATTTAGCCTGACTCCTTGCAATCACTATTGAACCATTTCACCTGACTATTTGTAATCACGACTGAACCATTTTTCCTGAATCTTTGGAATCACAACTGATGTATTTAGCCTGACTCCTTGCAATCACTATTGAACTATTTCACCTGACTATTTGTAATCACGACTGAACCATTTCACCTGACTATTTGTAATCACGACTGAACCATTAAGTCTGACTCTTTGGAATCACGACTGATGTATTTAGCCTGACTCCTTGCAATCACTATTGAACCATTTCACCTGACTATTTGTAATCACCACTGAACCATTTCACCTGACTCTTTGGATTCACGACTGAACCATTTAGTCTGACTCTTTGGAATCACGACTGATGTATTTAGCCTGACTCCTTGCAATCGCTATTGAACCATTTCACCTGACTATTTGTAATCACGACTGGACCATTTCACCTGAATCTTTGGAATCATGACTGAACCATTTCACCTGACTCTTTGGAATCACTATTGAACCATTTCACCTGACTGTTTGGAATCAGAACTAAACCATTTCACCTTAATCTTTGGAATCTCGACTGAACCATTTCACCTGACTCTTTGGAATCACATCTCAACCATTTAGCCTGACTCTTTGGAATCACGACTGATGTATTTAGCCTGACTCCGGGCAATCACTATTGAACCATTTCACCTGACTATTTGTAATCACGACTGAACCATTTCACCTGAATCTTTTGAATCATGACTGAACCATTTCACCTGACTATTTGTAATCACGACTGAACCATTTAGTCTGACTGTTTGGAATCAGGATTAAACCATTTCACCTTAATCTTTGGAATCACGACTGAACCATTTCACCTGACTCTTTGGAATCACATCTCAACCATTTAGCCTGACTCTTTGGAATCACGACTGATGTATTTAGCCTGACTCCTTGCAATCACTATTGAACCATTTCACCTGACTATTTGTAATCACGACTGAACCATTTCACCAGACTCTTTGGAATCACGTCTCAACCATTTAGCCTGACTCTTTGGAATCACAACTGATGTATTTAGCCTGACTCCTTGCAATCACTATTGAACCATTTCACCTGACTATTTGGAATCACGACTGAACCATTCAGTCTGACTCTTTGGAATCACTATTGAACCATTTCACCTGACTATTTCAAATCATGACTGAACCATTCCAACTGACTCCTTGGAATCACGACTGAACCATTTAGTCTGACTCTTTGGAATCACTACTGAGCCAATTTAGCCTGACTCTTTGGAATCACTACTGAGCCAATTTAGCCTGACTCTTTGGAATCACTACTGAACCATTTTGTCTGACTCTTTGGAATCACTACTGAGCCATTTAGCCTGACTCTTTGGAATCACGACTGAACCATTTAGTCTGACTCTTGGAAATCACGACTGATGTATTTAGCCTGACTGCTTGCAATCACTATTGAACCATTTCACCTGACTATTTGTAATCACGACTGAACCATTTCACCTGAATCTTTTGAATCACGACTGAACCATTTCACCTGACTCTTTGGAATCACGACTGAACCATTTAGTCTGACTCTTTGGAATCACGACTGAACCATTTAGTCTGACTCTTTGGAATCATGACTGAGCGAATTTAGCCTGACTCTTTGGAATCACTACTGAGCGAATTTAGCCTGATACTTTGGAATCACGACTGAACTATTTAGTCTGACTCTTTGGAATCACTACTGAGCCAATTTAGCCTGACTCTTTGGAATCACGACTGAACCATTTAGTCTGACACTTTGGAATCACGACTGATGTATTTAGCATGACTGCTTGCAATCACTATTGAACATTTCACCTGACTATTTGTATTCACGACTAAACCATTTCACCTGAATCTTTTGAATCACGACTGAACCATTTCACCTGACTCTTTGGAATCACGACTGAACCATTTAGTCTGACTCTTTGGAATCACGACTGAACCATTTAGTCTGACTATTTGGAATCACTACTGAGCCAATTTAGCCTGACTCTTTGGAATCACTACTGAGCCAATTTAGCCTGACTCTTTGGAATCACGACTGAACCATTTAGTCTGACTCTTTGGAATCACTATTGAACCATTTCACCTGACTATTTGGAATCACGATTAAACCATTTCACCTTAATCTTTGGAATCACGACTGAACCATTTCACCTGACTCTTTGGAATCACGACTGAACCATTTAGTCTGACTCTTTGGAATCACGACTGATGTATTTAGCCTGACTCCTTGCAATCACTATTCAACCATTTCACCTGACTATTTGTAATCACAACTGAACCATTTCACCTGAATCTTTAGAATCACGACTGAACCATTTAGTCTGACTCTTTGGAATCACGACTGATGTATTTAGCCTGACTCCTTGCAATCACTATTGAACTATTTCACCTGACTATTTGTAATCACGACTGAACCATTTCACCTGAATCTTTAGAATCACGACTGAACCATTTAGTCTGACTCTTTGGAATCACGACTGATGTATTTAGCCTGACTCCTTGCAATCACTATTGAACCATTTCACCTGACTATTTGTAATCACGACTGAACCATTTCACCTGACTATTTGGATTCACGACTGAACCATTTAGTCTGACTCTTTGGAATCACGACTGATGTATTTAGCCTGACTCCTTGCAATCACTATTGAACCATTTCACCTGACTATTTGTAATCACGACTGGACCATTTCACCTGAATCTTTGGAATCATGACTGAACCATTTCACCTGACTCTTTGGAATCACTATTGAACCATTTCACCTGACTGTTTGGAATCAGGACTAAACCATTTCACCTTAATCTTTGGAATCACGACTGAACCATTTCACCTGACTCTTTGGAATCATGACTCAACCATTTAGCCTGACTCTTTGGAATCACGACTGATGTATTTAGCCTGACTCCTTGCAATCACTATTGAACCATTTCACCTGACTATTTGTAATCACGACTGAACCATTTCACCTGAATCTTTTGAATCACGACTGAACAATTTCACCTGAATCTTTTGAATCACGACTGAACCATTTTACCTGACTCTTTGGAATCACTACTGAGTCAATTTAGCCTGACTCTTTGTAATCACGACTGAACCATTTCACCTGAATCTTTAGAATCACGACTGAACCATTTAGTCTGACTCTTTGGAATCACGACTGATATATTTAGCCTGACTCCTTGCAATCACTATTGAACTATTTCACCTGACTATTTGTAATCACGACTGAACCATTTCACCTGACTCTTTGGAATCACATCTCAACCATTTAGCCTGACTCTTTGGAATCACGACTGATGTATTTAGCCTGACTCCTTGCAATTACTATTTAACCATTTCACCTGACTATTTGTAATCACGACTGAACCATTTCACCAGACTCTTTGGAATCACGTCTCAACCATTTAGCCTGACTCTTTGGAATCACGACTGATGTATTTAGCCTGACTCCTTGCAATCACCATTGAACCATTTCACCTGACTATTTGTAATTACGACTGAACCATTTCACCTGACTCTTTGGAATCACGACTGAACCATTTAGTCTGACTCTTTGGAATCACGACTGATGTATTTAGCCTGACTCCTTGCAATCACTATTGAACCATTACACCTGACTATTTGTAATCACGACTGAACCATTTCACCTGAATCTTTGGAATCACAACTGATGTATTTAGCCTGACTCCTTGCAATCACTATTGAACCATTTCAACTGACTATTTGTAATCACGACTGAACCATTCAGTCTGACTCTTTGGAATCACTATTGAACTACTTCACCTGACTATTTGGAATCATGACTAAACCATTTCACCTTAATCTTTGGAATCATGACTGAACATGTTAGTCTGACTCTTTGGAATCACGACTGAACTATTTAGTCTGACTCTTTGGAATCACTATTGAACCATTTCACCTGACTATTTGGAATCACGACTGAACCATTCAGTCTGACTCTTTGGAATCACTATTGAACCATTTCACCTGACTATTTCGAATCATGACTAAACCATTTCACCTTAATCTTTGGAATCATGACTGAACCATTCCACCTGACTCTTTAGAATCACGACTGAACCATTTAGTCTGACTCTTTGGAATCACTACTGAGCCAATTTAGCCTGACTCTTTGGAATCACTACTGAGCCAATTTAGCCTGATTCTTTGGAATCACTACTGAACCATTTTGTCTGACTCTTTGGAATCACTACTGAGCCATTTAGCCTGACTCTTTGGAATCACGACTGAACAATTTAGTCTGACTCTTGGAAATCACGACTGATGTATTTAGCCTGACTGCTTGCAATCACTATTGAACCATTTCACCTGACTATTTGTAATCACGACTGAACCATTTCACCTGAATCTTTTGAATCACGACTGAACCATTTCACCTGACTCTTTGGAATCACGACTGAACCATTCAGTCTGACTCTTTGGAATCACGACTGAACGATTTAGTCTGACTCTTTGGAATCACTACTGAGCCAATTTAGCCTGACTCTTTGGAATCACCACTGAACCATTTAGTCTGACTCTTTGGAATCACTATTGAATCATTTCACCTGACTATTTGGAATCACGACTAAACCATTTCACCTTAATCTTTGGAATCACGACTGAACCATTTCACCTGACTCTTTGGAATCACGACTGAACCATTTAGTCTGACTCTTTGGAATCACGACTGATGTATTTAGCCTGACTCCTTGCAATCACCATTGAACCATTTCACCTGACTATTTGTAATTACGACTGAACCATTTCACCTGACTCTTTGGAATCACGACTGAACCATTTAGTCTGACTCTTTGGAATCACGACTGATGTATTTAGCCTGACTCCTTGCAATCACTATTGAACCATTACACCTGACTATTTGTAATCACGACTGAACCATTTCACCTGAATCTTTGGAATCACAACTGATGTATTTAGCCTGACTCCTTGCAATCACTATTGAACCATTTCAACTGACTATTTGTAATCACGACTGAACCATTCAGTCTGACTCTTTGGAATCACTATTGAACTACTTCACCTGACTATTTGGAATCATGACTAAACCATTTCACCTTAATCTTTGGAATCATGACTGAACATGTTAGTCTGACTCTTTGGAATCACGACTGAACTATTTAGTCTGACTCTTTGGAATCACTACTGAGCGAATTTAGCCTGACTCTTTGGAATCACGACTGAACATGTTAGTCTGACTCTTTGGAATCACGACTGAACTATTTAGTCTGACTCTTTGGAATCACTACTGAGCGAATTTAGCCTGACTCTTTGGAATCACGACTGAACTATTTAGTCTGACTCTTTGGAATCACTACTGAGCCAATTTAGCCTGAATCTTTGGAATCACGACTGAACAATTTAGTCTGACTCTTTGGAATCACGACTGATGTATTTAGCATGACTGCTTGGAATCACTATTGAACCATTTCACCTGACTATTTGTATTCACGACTAAACCATTTCACCTGAATCTTTTGAATCACGACTGAACCATTTCACCTGACTCTTTGGAATCACGACTGAACCATTTAGTCTGACTCTTTGGAATCACGACTGAACCATTTAGTCTGACTCTTTGGAATCACTACTGAGCCAATTTAGCCTGACTCTTTGGAATCACTACTGAGCCAATTTAGCCTGACTCTTTGGAATCACGACTGAACCATTTAGTCTGACTCTTTGTAATCACTATTGAACCATTTCACCTGACTATTTGGAATCACGACTAAACCATTTCACCTTAATCTTTGGAATCACGACTGAATCATTTCACCTGACTCTTTGGAATCACGACTGAACCATTTAGTCTGACTCTTTGGAATCACGACTGATATATTTAGCCTGACTCCTTGCAATCACTATTCAACCATTTCACCTGACTATTTGTAATCACAACTGAACCATTTCACCTGAATCTTTAGAATCACGACTGAACCATTTAGTCTGACTCTTTGGAATCACGACTGATGTATTTAGCCTGACTCCTTGCAATCACTATTGAACTATTTCACCTGACTATTTGTAATCACGACTGAACCATTTTTCCTGAATCTTTGGAATCACAACTGATGTATTTAACCTGACTCCTTGCAATCACTATTGAACTATTTCACCTGACTATTTGTAATAACGACTGAACCATTTCACCTGAATCTTTAGAATCACGACTGAACCATTTAGTCTGACTCTTTGGAATCACGACTGATGTATTTAGCCTGACTCCTTGCAATCACTATTGAACCATTTCACCTGACTATTTGTAATCATGACTGAACCATTTAACCTGACTATTTGTAATCACGACTGAACCATTTAGTCTGACTTTTTGGAATCACGACTGATGTATTTAGCCTGACTCTTTGCAATCACTATTGAACCATTTCACCTCACTCTTTGGAATCACGACTGAACCATTTAGTCTGACTCTTTGGAATCACGACTGATGTATTTAGCCTGACTCCTTGCAATCACTATTGAACCATTTCACCTGACTATTTGTAATCACGACTGAACCATTTCACCTGACTATTTGGATTCACGACTGAACCATTTAGTCTGACTCTTTGGAATCACGACTGATGTATTTAGCCTGACTCCTTGCAATCACTATTGAACCATTTCACCTGACTATTTGTAATCACGACTGGACCATTTCACCTGAATCTTTGGAATCATGACTGAACCATTTCACCTGACTCTTTGGAATCACTATTGAACCATTTCACCTGACTGTTTGGAATCAGGACTAAACCATTTCACCTTAATCTTTGGAATCACGACTGAACCATTTCACCTGACTCTTTGGAATCATGTCTCAACCATTTAGCCTGACTCTTTGGAATCACGACTGATGTATTTAGCCTGACTCCTTGCAATCACTATTGAACCATTTCACCTGACTATTTGTAATCACGACTGAACCATTTCACCTGAATCTTTTGAATCACGACTGAACAATTTCACCTGAATCTTTTGAATCACGACTGAACCATTTTACCTGACTCTTTGGAATCACTACTGAGTCAATTTAGCCTGACTCATTGGAATCACGACTGAACCATTTAGTCTGATTCTTTGGAATCACGACTGAACCATTTAGTCTGACTCTTTGGAATCACGACTGATGTATTTAGCCTGACTCCTTGCAATCACTATTGAACCATTTCACCTGACTATTTGTAATCACGACTGAACCATTTTTCCTGAATCTTTGGAATCACAACTGATATATTTAGCCTGACTCCTTGCAATCACTATTGAACTATTTCACCTGACTATTTGTAATCACCACTGAACCATTTCACCTGACTATTTGGATTCACGACTGAACCATTTCACCTGACTCTTTGGAATCACGACTGAACCATTTGGTCTGACTCTTTGGAATCACGACTGAACCATTTAGTCTGACTCTTTGGAATCACTACTGAGCCAATTTAGCCTGACTCTTTGGAATCACGACTGAGCCAATTTAGCCTGACTCTTTGGAATCACGACTGAACCATTTAGTCTGACTCTTTGGAATCACTATTGAACCATTTCACCTGACTATTTGGAATCAAGACTAAACCATTTCACCTTAATCTTTGAAATCACGACTGAACCATTTCACCTGACTCTTTGGAATCACGACTGAACCATTTAGTCTGACTCTTTGGAATCACGACTGATGTATTTAGCCTGACTCCTTGCAATCACTATTCAACCATTTCACCTGACTATTTGTAATCACGACTGAACCATTTCACCTGAATCTTTAGAATCACGACTGAACCATTTAGTCTGACTCTTTGGAATCACGACTGATGTATTTAGCCTGACTCCTTGCAATCACTATTGAACCATTTCACCTGACTATTTGTAATCACGACTGAACCATTTTTCCTGAATCTTTGGAATCACAACTGATGTATTTAGCCTGACTCCTTGCAATCACTATTGAACTATTTCACCTGACTATTTGTAATCACGACTGAACCATTTCACCTGACTATTTGTAATCACGACTGAACCATTAAGTCTGACTCTTTGGAATCACGACTGATGTATTTAGCCTGACTCCTTGCAATCACTATTCAACCATTTCACCTGACTATTTGTAATCACGACTGAACCATTTCACCAGACTCTTTGGAATCACGTCTCAACCATTTAGCCTGACTCTTTGGAATCACAACTGATGTATTTAGCCTGACTCCTTGCAATCACTATTGAACCATTTCACCTGACTATTTGGAATCACGACTGAACCATTAGTCTGACTCTTTGGAATCACTATTGAACCATTTCACCTGACTATTTCGAATCATGACTAAACCATTTCACCTTAATCTTTGGAATCATGACTGAACCATTCCACCTGACTCTTTAGAATCACGACTGAACCATTTAGTCTGACTCTTTGGAATCACTACTGAGCCAATTTAGCCTGACTCTTTGGAATCACTACTGAGCCAATTTAGCCTGATTCTTTGGAATCACTACTGAACCATTTTGTCTGACTCTTTGGAATCACTACTGAGCCATTTAGCCTGACTCTTTGGAATCACGACTGAACAATTTAGTCTGACTCTTGGAAATCACGACTGATGTATTTAGCCTGACTGCTTGCAATCACTATTGAACCATTTCACCTGACTATTTGTAATCACGACTGAACCATTTCACCTGAATCTTTTGAATCACGACTGAACCATTTCACCTGACTCTTTGGAATCACGACTGAACCATTCAGTCTGACTCTTTGGAATCACGACTGAACGATTTAGTCTGACTCTTTGGAATCACTACTGAGCCAATTTAGCCTGACTCTTTGGAATCACCACTGAACCATTTAGTCTGACTCTTTGGAATCACTATTGAATCATTTCACCTGACTATTTGGAATCACGACTAAACCATTTCACCTTAATCTTTGGAATCACGACTGAACCATTTCACCTGACTCTTTGGAATCACGACTGAACCATTTAGTCTGACTCTTTGGAATCACGACTGATGTATTTAGCCTGACTCCTTGCAATCACCATTGAACCATTTCACCTGACTATTTGTAATTACGACTGAACCATTTCACCTGACTCTTTGGAATCACGACTGAACCATTTAGTCTGACTCTTTGGAATCACGACTGATGTATTTAGCCTGACTCCTTGCAATCACTATTGAACCATTACACCTGACTATTTGTAATCACGACTGAACCATTTCACCTGAATCTTTGGAATCACAACTGATGTATTTAGCCTGACTCCTTGCAATCACTATTGAACCATTTCAACTGACTATTTGTAATCACGACTGAACCATTCAGTCTGACTCTTTGGAATCACTATTGAACTACTTCACCTGACTATTTGGAATCATGACTAAACCATTTCACCTTAATCTTTGGAATCATGACTGAACATGTTAGTCTGACTCTTTGGAATCACGACTGAACTATTTAGTCTGACTCTTTGGAATCACTACTGAGCGAATTTAGCCTGACTCTTTGGAATCACGACTGAACATGTTAGTCTGACTCTTTGGAATCACGACTGAACTATTTAGTCTGACTCTTTGGAATCACTACTGAGCGAATTTAGCCTGACTCTTTGGAATCACGACTGAACTATTTAGTCTGACTCTTTGGAATCACTACTGAGCCAATTTAGCCTGAATCTTTGGAATCACGACTGAACAATTTAGTCTGACTCTTTGGAATCACGACTGATGTATTTAGCATGACTGCTTGGAATCACTATTGAACCATTTCACCTGACTATTTGTATTCACGACTAAACCATTTCACCTGAATCTTTTGAATCACGACTGAACCATTTCACCTGACTCTTTGGAATCACGACTGAACCATTTAGTCTGACTCTTTGGAATCACGACTGAACCATTTAGTCTGACTCTTTGGAATCACTACTGAGCCAATTTAGCCTGACTCTTTGGAATCACTACTGAGCCAATTTAGCCTGACTCTTTGGAATCACGACTGAACCATTTAGTCTGACTCTTTGTAATCACTATTGAACCATTTCACCTGACTATTTGGAATCACGACTAAACCATTTCACCTTAATCTTTGGAATCACGACTGAATCATTTCACCTGACTCTTTGGAATCACGACTGAACCATTTAGTCTGACTCTTTGGAATCACGACTGATATATTTAGCCTGACTCCTTGCAATCACTATTCAACCATTTCACCTGACTATTTGTAATCACAACTGAACCATTTCACCTGAATCTTTAGAATCACGACTGAACCATTTAGTCTGACTCTTTGGAATCACGACTGATGTATTTAGCCTGACTCCTTGCAATCACTATTGAACTATTTCACCTGACTATTTGTAATCACGACTGAACCATTTTTCCTGAATCTTTGGAATCACAACTGATGTATTTAACCTGACTCCTTGCAATCACTATTGAACTATTTCACCTGACTATTTGTAATAACGACTGAACCATTTCACCTGAATCTTTAGAATCACGACTGAACCATTTAGTCTGACTCTTTGGAATCACGACTGATGTATTTAGCCTGACTCCTTGCAATCACTATTGAACCATTTCACCTGACTATTTGTAATCATGACTGAACCATTTAACCTGACTATTTGTAATCACGACTGAACCATTTAGTCTGACTTTTTGGAATCACGACTGATGTATTTAGCCTGACTCTTTGCAATCACTATTGAACCATTTCACCTCACTCTTTGGAATCACGACTGAACCATTTAGTCTGACTCTTTGGAATCACGACTGATGTATTTAGCCTGACTCCTTGCAATCACTATTGAACCATTTCACCTGACTATTTGTAATCACGACTATACCATTTCACCTGACTATTTGGATTCACGACTGAACCATTTAGTCTGACTCTTTGGAATCACGACTGATGTATTTAGCCTGACTCCTTGCAATCACTATTGAACCATTTCACCTGACTATTTGTAATCACGACTGGACCATTTCACCTGAATCTTTGGAATCATGACTGAACCATTTCACCTGACTCTTTGGAATCACTATTGAACCATTTCACCTGACTGTTTGGAATCAGGACTAAACCATTTCACCTTAATCTTTGGAATCACGACTGAACCATTTCACCTGACTCTTTGGAATCATGTCTCAACCATTTAGCCTGACTCTTTGGAATCACGACTGATGTATTTAGCCTGACTCCTTGCAATCACTATTGAACCATTTCACCTGACTATTTGTAATCACGACTGAACCATTTCACCTGAATCTTTTGAATCACGACTGAACAATTTCACCTGAATCTTTTGAATCACGACTGAACCATTTTACCTGACTCTTTGGAATCACTACTGAGTCAATTTAGCCTGACTCATTGGAATCACGACTGAACCATTTAGTCTGATTCTTTGGAATCACGACTGAACCATTTAGTCTGACTCTTTGGAATCACGACTGATGTATTTAGCCTGACTCCTTGCAATCACTATTGAACCATTTCACCTGACTATTTGTAATCACGACTGAACCATTTTTCCTGAATCTTTGGAATCACAACTGATATATTTAGCCTGACTCCTTGCAATCACTATTGAACTATTTCACCTGACTATTTGTAATCACCACTGAACCATTTCACCTGACTATTTGGATTCACGACTGAACCATTTCACCTGACTCTTTGGAATCACGACTGAACCATTTGGTCTGACTCTTTGGAATCACGACTGAACCATTTAGTCTGACTCTTTGGAATCACTACTGAGCCAATTTAGCCTGACTCTTTGGAATCACGACTGAGCCAATTTAGCCTGACTCTTTGGAATCACGACTGAACCATTTAGTCTGACTCTTTGGAATCACTATTGAACCATTTCACCTGACTATTTGGAATCAAGACTAAACCATTTCACCTTAATCTTTGAAATCACGACTGAACCATTTCACCTGACTCTTTGGAATCACGACTGAACCATTTAGTCTGACTCTTTGGAATCACGACTGATGTATTTAGCCTGACTCCTTGCAATCACTATTCAACCATTTCACCTGACTATTTGTAATCACGACTGAACCATTTCACCTGAATCTTTAGAATCACGACTGAACCATTTAGTCTGACTCTTTGGAATCACGACTGATGTATTTAGCCTGACTCCTTGCAATCACTATTGAACCATTTCACCTGACTATTTGTAATCACGACTGAACCATTTTTCCTGAATCTTTGGAATCACAACTGATGTATTTAGCCTGACTCCTTGCAATCACTATTGAACTATTTCACCTGACTATTTGTAATCACGACTGAACCATTTCACCTGACTATTTGTAATCACGACTGAACCATTAAGTCTGACTCTTTGGAATCACGACTGATGTATTTAGCCTGACTCCTTGCAATCACTATTCAACCATTTCACCTGACTATTTGTAATCACGACTGAACCATTTCACCAGACTCTTTGGAATCACGTCTCAACCATTTAGCCTGACTCTTTGGAATCACAACTGATGTATTTAGCCTGACTCCTTGCAATCACTATTGAACCATTTCACCTGACTATTTGGAATCACGACTGAACCATTCAGTCTGACTCTTTGGAATCACTATTGAACCATTTCACCTGACTATTTCGAATCATGACTAAACCATTTCACCTTAATCTTTGGAATCATGACTGAACCATTCCACCTGACTCTTTAGAATCACGACTGAACCATTTAGTCTGACTCTTTGGAATCACTACTGAGCCAATTTAGCCTGACTCTTTGGAATCACTACTGAGCCAATTTAGCCTGATTCTTTGGAATCACTACTGAACCATTTTGTCTGACTCTTTGGAATCACTACTGAGCCATTTAGCCTGACTCTTTGGAATCACGACTGAACAATTTAGTCTGACTCTTGGAAATCACGACTGATGTATTTAGCCTGACTGCTTGCAATCACTATTGAACCATTTCACCTGACTATTTGTAATCACGACTGAACCATTTCACCTGAATCTTTTGAATCACGACTGAACCATTTCACCTGACTCTTTGGAATCACATCTGAACCATTCAGTCTGACTCTTTGGAATCACGACTGAACGATTTAGTCTGACTCTTTGGAATCACTACTGAGCCAATTTAGCCTGACTCTTTGGAATCACCACTGAACCATTTAGTCTGACTCTTTGGAATCACTATTGAATCATTTCACCTGACTATTTGGAATCACGACTAAACCATTTCACCTTAATCTTTGGAATCACGACTGAACCATTTCACCTGACTCTTTGGAATCACGACTGAACCATTTAGTCTGACTCTTTGGAATCACGACTGATGTATTTAGCCTGACTCCTTGCAATCACCATTGAACCATTTCACCTGACTATTTGTAATTACGACTGAACCATTTCACCTGACTCTTTGGAATCACGACTGAACCATTTAGTCTGACTCTTTGGAATCACGACTGATGTATTTAGCCTGACTCCTTGCAATCACTATTGAACCATTACACCTGACTATTTGTAATCACGACTGAACCATTTCACCTGAATCTTTGGAATCACAACTGATGTATTTAGCCTGACTCCTTGCAATCACTATTGAACCATTTCAACTGACTATTTGTAATCACGACTGAACCATTCAGTCTGACTCTTTGGAATCACTATTGAACTACTTCACCTGACTATTTGGAATCATGACTAAACCATTTCACCTTAATCTTTGGAATCATGACTGAACATGTTAGTCTGACTCTTTGGAATCACGACTGAACTATTTAGTCTGACTCTTTGGAATCACTACTGAGCGAATTTAGCCTGACTCTTTGGAATCACGACTGAACATGTTAGTCTGACTCTTTGGAATCACGACTGAACTATTTAGTCTGACTCTTTGGAATCACTACTGAGCGAATTTAGCCTGACTCTTTGGAATCACGACTGAACTATTTAGTCTGACTCTTTGGAATCACTACTGAGCCAATTTAGCCTGAATCTTTGGAATCACGACTGAACAATTTAGTCTGACTCTTTGGAATCACGACTGATGTATTTAGCATGACTGCTTGGAATCACTATTGAACCATTTCACCTGACTATTTGTATTCACGACTAAACCATTTCACCTGAATCTTTTGAATCACGACTGAACCATTTCACCTGACTCTTTGGAATCACGACTGAACCATTTAGTCTGACTCTTTGGAATCACGACTGAACCATTTAGTCTGACTCTTTGGAATCACTACTGAGCCAATTTAGCCTGACTCTTTGGAATCACTACTGAGCCAATTTAGCCTGACTCTTTGGAATCACGACTGAACCATTTAGTCTGACTCTTTGTAATCACTATTGAACCATTTCACCTGACTATTTGGAATCACGACTAAACCATTTCACCTTAATCTTTGGAATCACGACTGAATCATTTCACCTGACTCTTTGGAATCACGACTGAACCATTTAGTCTGACTCTTTGGAATCACGACTGATATATTTAGCCTGACTCCTTGCAATCACTATTCAACCATTTCACCTGACTATTTGTAATCACAACTGAACCATTTCACCTGAATCTTTGGAATCACGACTGAACCATTTAGTCTGACTCTTTGGAATCACGACTGATGTATTTAGCCTGACTCCTTGCAATCACTATTGAACTATTTCACCTGACTATTTGTAATCACGACTGAACCATTTTTCCTGAATCTTTGGAATCACAACTGATGTATTTAACCTGACTCCTTGCAATCACTATTGAACTATTTCACCTGACTATTTGTAATAACGACTGAACCATTTCACCTGAATCTTTAGAATCACGACTGAACCATTTAGTCTGACTCTTTGGAATCACGACTGATGTATTTAGCCTGACTCCTTGCAATCACTATTGAACCATTTCACCTGACTATTTGTAATCATGACTGAACCATTTAACCTGACTATTTGTAATCACGACTGAACCATTTAGTCTGACTTTTTGGAATCACGACTGATGTATTTAGCCTGACTCTTTGCAATCACTATTGAACCATTTCACCTCACTCTTTGGAATCACGACTGAACCATTTAGTCTGACTCTTTGGAATCACGACTGATGTATTTAGCCTGACTCCTTGCAATCACTATTGAACCATTTCACCTGACTATTTGTAATCACGACTATACCATTTCACCTGACTATTTGGATTCACGACTGAACCATTTAGTCTGACTCTTTGGAATCACGACTGATGTATTTAGCCTGACTCCTTGCAATCACTATTGAACCATTTCACCTGACTATTTGTAATCACGACTGGACCATTTCACCTGAATCTTTGGAATCATGACTGAACCATTTCACCTGACTCTTTGGAATCACTATTGAACCATTTCACCTGACTGTTTGGAATCAGGACTAAACCATTTCACCTTAATCTTTGGAATCACGACTGAACCATTTCACCTGACTCTTTGGAATCATGTCTCAACCATTTAGCCTGACTCTTTGGAATCACGACTGATGTATTTAGCCTGACTCCTTGCAATCACTATTGAACCATTTCACCTGACTATTTGTAATCACGACTGAACCATTTCACCTGAATCTTTTGAATCACGACTGAACAATTTCACCTGAATCTTTTGAATCACGACTGAACCATTTTACCTGACTCTTTGGAATCACTACTGAGTCAATTTAGCCTGACTCATTGGAATCACGACTGAACCATTTAGTCTGATTCTTTGGAATCACGACTGAACCATTTAGTCTGACTCTTTGGAATCACGACTGATGTATTTAGCCTGACTCCTTGCAATCACTATTGAACCATTTCACCTGACTATTTGTAATCACGACTGAACCATTTTTCCTGAATCTTTGGAATCACAACTGATATATTTAGCCTGACTCCTTGCAATCACTATTGAACTATTTCACCTGACTATTTGTAATCACCACTGAACCATTTCACCTGACTATTTGGATTCACGACTGAACCATTTCACCTGACTCTTTGGAATCACGACTGAACCATTTGGTCTGACTCTTTGGAATCACGACTGAACCATTTAGTCTGACTCTTTGGAATCACTACTGAGCCAATTTAGCCTGACTCTTTGGAATCACGACTGAGCCAATTTAGCCTGACTCTTTGGAATCACGACTGAACCATTTAGTCTGACTCTTTGGAATCACTATTGAACCATTTCACCTGACTATTTGGAATCAAGACTAAACCATTTCACCTTAATCTTTGAAATCACGACTGAACCATTTCACCTGACTCTTTGGAATCACGACTGAACCATTTAGTCTGACTCTTTGGAATCACGACTGATGTATTTAGCCTGACTCCTTGCAATCACTATTCAACCATTTCACCTGACTATTTGTAATCACGACTGAACCATTTCACCTGAATCTTTAGAATCACGACTGAACCATTTAGTCTGACTCTTTGGAATCACGACTGATGTATTTAGCCTGACTCCTTGCAATCACTATTGAACCATTTCACCTGACTATTTGTAATCACGACTGAACCATTTTTCCTGAATCTTTGGAATCACAACTGATGTATTTAGCCTGACTCCTTGCAATCACTATTGAACTATTTCACCTGACTATTTGTAATCACGACTGAACCATTTCACCTGACTATTTGTAATCACGACTGAACCATTAAGTCTGACTCTTTGGAATCACGACTGATGTATTTAGCCTGACTCCTTGCAATCACTATTCAACCATTTCACCTGACTATTTGTAATCACGACTGAACCATTTCACCAGACTCTTTGGAATCACGTCTCAACCATTTAGCCTGACTCTTTGGAATCACAACTGATGTATTTAGCCTGACTCCTTGCAATCACTATTGAACCATTTCACCTGACTATTTGGAATCACGACTGAACCATTCAGTCTGACTCTTTGGAATCACTATTGAACCATTTCACCTGACTATTTCGAATCATGACTAAACCATTTCACCTTAATCTTTGGAATCATGACTGAACCATTCCACCTGACTCTTTAGAATCACGACTGAACCATTTAGTCTGACTCTTTGGAATCACTACTGAGCCAATTTAGCCTGACTCTTTGGAATCACTACTGAGCCAATTTAGCCTGATTCTTTGGAATCACTACTGAACCATTTTGTCTGACTCTTTGGAATCACTACTGAGCCATTTAGCCTGACTCTTTGGAATCACGACTGAACAATTTAGTCTGACTCTTGGAAATCACGACTGATGTATTTAGCCTGACTGCTTGCAATCACTATTGAACCATTTCACCTGACTATTTGTAATCACGACTGAACCATTTCACCTGAATCTTTTGAATCACGACTGAACCATTTCACCTGACTCTTTGGAATCACGACTGAACCATTCAGTCTGACTCTTTGGAATCACGACTGAACGATTTAGTCTGACTCTTTGGAATCACTACTGAGCCAATTTAGCCTGACTCTTTGGAATCACCACTGAACCATTTAGTCTGACTCTTTGGAATCACTATTGAATCATTTCACCTGACTATTTGGAATCACGACTAAACCATTTCACCTTAATCTTTGGAATCACGACTGAACCATTTCACCTGACTCTTTGGAATCACGACTGAACCATTTAGTCTGACTCTTTGGAATCACGACTGATGTATTTAGCCTGACTCCTTGCAATCACCATTGAACCATTTCACCTGACTATTTGTAATTACGACTGAACCATTTCACCTGACTCTTTGGAATCACGACTGAACCATTTAGTCTGACTCTTTGGAATCACGACTGATGTATTTAGCCTGACTCCTTGCAATCACTATTGAACCATTACACCTGACTATTTGTAATCACGACTGAACCATTTCACCTGAATCTTTGGAATCACAACTGATGTATTTAGCCTGACTCCTTGCAATCACTATTGAACCATTTCAACTGACTATTTGTAATCACGACTGAACCATTCAGTCTGACTCTTTGGAATCACTATTGAACTACTTCACCTGACTATTTGGAATCATGACTAAACCATTTCACCTTAATCTTTGGAATCATGACTGAACATGTTAGTCTGACTCTTTGGAATCACGACTGAACTATTTAGTCTGACTCTTTGGAATCACTACTGAGCGAATTTAGCCTGACTCTTTGGAATCACGACTGAACATGTTAGTCTGACTCTTTGGAATCACGACTGAACTATTTAGTCTGACTCTTTGGAATCACTACTGAGCGAATTTAGCCTGACTCTTTGGAATCACGACTGAACTATTTAGTCTGACTCTTTGGAATCACTACTGAGCCAATTTAGCCTGAATCTTTGGAATCACGACTGAACAATTTAGTCTGACTCTTTGGAATCACGACTGATGTATTTAGCATGACTGCTTGGAATCACTATTGAACCATTTCACCTGACTATTTGTATTCACGACTAAACCATTTCACCTGAATCTTTTGAATCACGACTGAACCATTTCACCTGACTCTTTGGAATCACGACTGAACCATTTAGTCTGACTCTTTGGAATCACGACTGAACCATTTAGTCTGACTCTTTGGAATCACTACTGAGCCAATTTAGCCTGACTCTTTGGAATCACTACTGAGCCAATTTAGCCTGACTCTTTGGAATCACGACTGAACCATTTAGTCTGACTCTTTGTAATCACTATTGAACCATTTCACCTGACTATTTGGAATCACGACTAAACCATTTCACCTTAATCTTTGGAATCACGACTGAATCATTTCACCTGACTCTTTGGAATCACGACTGAACCATTTAGTCTGACTCTTTGGAATCACGACTGATATATTTAGCCTGACTCCTTGCAATCACTATTCAACCATTTCACCTGACTATTTGTAATCACAACTGAACCATTTCACCTGAATCTTTAGAATCACGACTGAACCATTTAGTCTGACTCTTTGGAATCACGACTGATGTATTTAGCCTGACTCCTTGCAATCACTATTGAACTATTTCACCTGACTATTTGTAATCACGACTGAACCATTTTTCCTGAATCTTTGGAATCACAACTGATGTATTTAACCTGACTCCTTGCAATCACTATTGAACTATTTCACCTGACTATTTGTAATAACGACTGAACCATTTCACCTGAATCTTTAGAATCACGACTGAACCATTTAGTCTGACTCTTTGGAATCACGACTGATGTATTTAGCCTGACTCCTTGCAATCACTATTGAACCATTTCACCTGACTATTTGTAATCATGACTGAACCATTTAACCTGACTATTTGTAATCACGACTGAACCATTTAGTCTGACTTTTTGGAATCACGACTGATGTATTTAGCCTGACTCTTTGCAATCACTATTGAACCATTTCACCTCACTCTTTGGAATCACGACTGAACCATTTAGTCTGACTCTTTGGAATCACGACTGATGTATTTAGCCTGACTCCTTGCAATCACTATTGAACCATTTCACCTGACTATTTGTAATCACGACTGAACCATTTCACCTGACTATTTGGATTCACGACTGAACCATTTAGTCTGACTCTTTGGAATCACGACTGATGTATTTAGCCTGACTCCTTGCAATCACTATTGAACCATTTCACCTGACTATTTGTAATCACGACTGGACCATTTCACCTGAATCTTTGGAATCATGACTGAACCATTTCACCTGACTCTTTGGAATCACTATTGAACCATTTCACCTGACTGTTTGGAATCAGGACTAAACCATTTCACCTTAATCTTTGGAATCACGACTGAACCATTTCACCTGACTCTTTGGAATCATGTCTCAACCATTTAGCCTGACTCTTTGGAATCACGACTGATGTATTTAGCCTGACTCCTTGCAATCACTATTGAACCATTTCACCTGACTATTTGTAATCACGACTGAACCATTTCACCTGAATCTTTTGAATCACGACTGAACAATTTCACCTGAATCTTTTGAATCACGACTGAACCATTTTACCTGACTCTTTGGAATCACTACTGAGTCAATTTAGCCTGACTCATTGGAATCACGACTGAACCATTTAGTCTGATTCTTTGGAATCACGACTGAACCATTTAGTCTGACTCTTTGGAATCACGACTGATGTATTTAGCCTGACTCCTTGCAATCACTATTGAACCATTTCACCTGACTATTTGTAATCACGACTGAACCATTTTTCCTGAATCTTTGGAATCACAACTGATATATTTAGCCTGACTCCTTGCAATCACTATTGAACTATTTCACCTGACTATTTGTAATCACCACTGAACCATTTCACCTGACTATTTGGATTCACGACTGAACCATTTCACCTGACTCTTTGGAATCACGACTGAACCATTTGGTCTGACTCTTTGGAATCACGACTGAACCATTTAGTCTGACTCTTTGGAATCACTACTGAGCCAATTTAGCCTGACTCTTTGGAATCACGACTGAGCCAATTTAGCCTGACTCTTTGGAATCACGACTGAACCATTTAGTCTGACTCTTTGGAATCACTATTGAACCATTTCACCTGACTATTTGGAATCAAGACTAAACCATTTCACCTTAATCTTTGAAATCACGACTGAACCATTTCACCTGACTCTTTGGAATCACGACTGAACCATTTAGTCTGACTCTTTGGAATCACGACTGATGTATTTAGCCTGACTCCTTGCAATCACTATTCAACCATTTCACCTGACTATTTGTAATCACGACTGAACCATTTCACCTGAATCTTTAGAATCACGACTGAACCATTTAGTCTGACTCTTTGGAATCACGACTGATGTATTTAGCCTGACTCCTTGCAATCACTATTGAACCATTTCACCTGACTATTTGTAATCACGACTGAACCATTTTTCCTGAATCTTTGGAATCACAACTGATGTATTTAGCCTGACTCCTTGCAATCACTATTGAACTATTTCACCTGACTATTTGTAATCACGACTGAACCATTTCACCTGACTATTTGTAATCACGACTGAACCATTAAGTCTGACTCTTTGGAATCACGACTGATGTATTTAGCCTGACTCCTTGCAATCACTATTGAACCATTTCACCTGACTATTTGTAATCACCACTGAACCATTTCACCTGACTCTTTGGATTCACGACTGAACCATTTAGTCTGACTCTTTGGAATCACGACTGATGTATTTAGCCTGACTCCTTGCAATCGCTATTGAACCATTTCACCTGACTATTTGTAATCACGACTGGACCATTTCACCTGAATCTTTGGAATCATGACTGAACCATTTCACCTGACTCTTTGGAATCACTATTGAACCATTTCACCTGACTGTTTGGAATCAGAACTAAACCATTTCACCTTAATCTTTGGAATCTCGACTGAACCATTTCACCTGACTCTTTGGAATCACATCTCAACCATTTAGCCTGACTCTTTGGAATCACGACTGATGTATTTAGCCTGACTCCGGGCAATCACTATTGAACCATTTCACCTGACTATTTGTAATCACGACTGAACCATTTCACCTGAATCTTTTGAATCATGACTGAACCATTTCACCTGACTATTTGTAATCACGACTGAACCATTTAGTCTGACTGTTTGGAATCAGGATTAAACCATTTCACCTTAATCTTTGGAATCACGACTGAACCATTTCACCTGACTCTTTGGAATCACATCTCAACCATTTAGCCTGACTCTTTGGAATCACGACTGATGTATTTAGCCTGACTCCTTGCAATCACTATTGAACCATTTCACCTGACTATTTGTAATCACGACTGAACCATTTCACCAGACTCTTTGGAATCACGTCTCAACCATTTAGCCTGACTCTTTGGAATCACAACTGATGTATTTAGCCTGACTCCTTG
Source organism: Amphiduros pacificus (assembly GCA_949316495.1). Taxonomy (NCBI): domain Eukaryota; kingdom Metazoa; phylum Annelida; class Polychaeta; order Phyllodocida; family Hesionidae; genus Amphiduros; species Amphiduros pacificus. The sequence continues at coordinate 9,813,297 of OX439003.1, read as the reverse complement.
CAATCACTATTGAACCATTTCACCTGACTATTTGGAATCACGACTGAACCATTCAGTCTGACTCTTTGGAATCACTATTGAACCATTTCACCTGACTATTTCAAATCATGACTGAACCATTCCAACTGACTCCTTGGAATCACGACTGAACCATTTAGTCTGACTCTTTGGAATCACTACTGAGCCAATTTAGCCTGACTCTTTGGAATCACTACTGAGCCAATTTAGCCTGACTCTTTGGAATCACTACTGAACCATTTTGTCTGACTCTTTGGAATCACTACTGAGCCATTTAGCCTGACTCTTTGGAATCACGACTGAACCATTTAGTCTGACTCTTGGAAATCACGACTGATGTATTTAGCCTGACTGCTTGCAATCACTATTGAACCATTTCACCTGACTATTTGTAATCACGACTGAACCATTTCACCTGAATCTTTTGAATCACGACTGAACCATTTCACCTGACTCTTTGGAATCACGACTGAACCATTTAGTCTGACTCTTTGGAATCACGACTGAACCATTTAGTCTGACTCTTTGGAATCATGACTGAGCGAATTTAGCCTGACTCTTTGGAATCACTACTGAGCGAATTTAGCCTGATACTTTGGAATCACGACTGAACTATTTAGTCTGACTCTTTGGAATCACTACTGAGCCAATTTAGCCTGACTCTTTGGAATCACGACTGAACCATTTAGTCTGACACTTTGGAATCACGACTGATGTATTTAGCATGACTGCTTGCAATCACTATTGAACATTTCACCTGACTATTTGTATTCACGACTAAACCATTTCACCTGAATCTTTTGAATCACGACTGAACCATTTCACCTGACTCTTTGGAATCACGACTGAACCATTTAGTCTGACTCTTTGGAATCACGACTGAACCATTTAGTCTGACTATTTGGAATCACTACTGAGCCAATTTAGCCTGACTCTTTGGAATCACTACTGAGCCAATTTAGCCTGACTCTTTGGAATCACGACTGAACCATTTAGTCTGACTCTTTGGAATCACTATTGAACCATTTCACCTGACTATTTGGAATCACGATTAAACCATTTCACCTTAATCTTTGGAATCACGACTGAACCATTTCACCTGACTCTTTGGAATCACGACTGAACCATTTAGTCTGACTCTTTGGAATCACGACTGATGTATTTAGCCTGACTCCTTGCAATCACTATTCAACCATTTCACCTGACTATTTGTAATCACAACTGAACCATTTCACCTGAATCTTTAGAATCACGACTGAACCATTTAGTCTGACTCTTTGGAATCACGACTGATGTATTTAGCCTGACTCCTTGCAATCACTATTGAACTATTTCACCTGACTATTTGTAATCACGACTGAACCATTTCACCTGAATCTTTAGAATCACGACTGAACCATTTAGTCTGACTCTTTGGAATCACGACTGATGTATTTAGCCTGACTCCTTGCAATCACTATTGAACCATTTCACCTGACTATTTGTAATCACGACTGAACCATTTCACCTGACTATTTGGATTCACGACTGAACCATTTAGTCTGACTCTTTGGAATCACGACTGATGTATTTAGCCTGACTCCTTGCAATCACTATTGAACCATTTCACCTGACTATTTGTAATCACGACTGGACCATTTCACCTGAATCTTTGGAATCATGACTGAACCATTTCACCTGACTCTTTGGAATCACTATTGAACCATTTCACCTGACTGTTTGGAATCAGGACTAAACCATTTCACCTTAATCTTTGGAATCACGACTGAACCATTTCACCTGACTCTTTGGAATCATGACTCAACCATTTAGCCTGACTCTTTGGAATCACGACTGATGTATTTAGCCTGACTCCTTGCAATCACTATTGAACCATTTCACCTGACTATTTGTAATCACGACTGAACCATTTCACCTGAATCTTTTGAATCACGACTGAACAATTTCACCTGAATCTTTTGAATCACGACTGAACCATTTTACCTGACTCTTTGGAATCACTACTGAGTCAATTTAGCCTGACTCTTTGTAATCACGACTGAACCATTTCACCTGAATCTTTAGAATCACGACTGAACCATTTAGTCTGACTCTTTGGAATCACGACTGATATATTTAGCCTGACTCCTTGCAATCACTATTGAACTATTTCACCTGACTATTTGTAATCACGACTGAACCATTTCACCTGACTCTTTGGAATCACATCTCAACCATTTAGCCTGACTCTTTGGAATCACGACTGATGTATTTAGCCTGACTCCTTGCAATTACTATTTAACCATTTCACCTGACTATTTGTAATCACGACTGAACCATTTCACCAGACTCTTTGGAATCACGTCTCAACCATTTAGCCTGACTCTTTGGAATCACGACTGATGTATTTAGCCTGACTCCTTGCAATCACCATTGAACCATTTCACCTGACTATTTGTAATTACGACTGAACCATTTCACCTGACTCTTTGGAATCACGACTGAACCATTTAGTCTGACTCTTTGGAATCACGACTGATGTATTTAGCCTGACTCCTTGCAATCACTATTGAACCATTACACCTGACTATTTGTAATCACGACTGAACCATTTCACCTGAATCTTTGGAATCACAACTGATGTATTTAGCCTGACTCCTTGCAATCACTATTGAACCATTTCAACTGACTATTTGTAATCACGACTGAACCATTCAGTCTGACTCTTTGGAATCACTATTGAACTACTTCACCTGACTATTTGGAATCATGACTAAACCATTTCACCTTAATCTTTGGAATCATGACTGAACATGTTAGTCTGACTCTTTGGAATCACGACTGAACTATTTAGTCTGACTCTTTGGAATCACTATTGAACCATTTCACCTGACTATTTGGAATCACGACTGAACCATTCAGTCTGACTCTTTGGAATCACTATTGAACCATTTCACCTGACTATTTCGAATCATGACTAAACCATTTCACCTTAATCTTTGGAATCATGACTGAACCATTCCACCTGACTCTTTAGAATCACGACTGAACCATTTAGTCTGACTCTTTGGAATCACTACTGAGCCAATTTAGCCTGACTCTTTGGAATCACTACTGAGCCAATTTAGCCTGATTCTTTGGAATCACTACTGAACCATTTTGTCTGACTCTTTGGAATCACTACTGAGCCATTTAGCCTGACTCTTTGGAATCACGACTGAACAATTTAGTCTGACTCTTGGAAATCACGACTGATGTATTTAGCCTGACTGCTTGCAATCACTATTGAACCATTTCACCTGACTATTTGTAATCACGACTGAACCATTTCACCTGAATCTTTTGAATCACGACTGAACCATTTCACCTGACTCTTTGGAATCACGACTGAACCATTCAGTCTGACTCTTTGGAATCACGACTGAACGATTTAGTCTGACTCTTTGGAATCACTACTGAGCCAATTTAGCCTGACTCTTTGGAATCACCACTGAACCATTTAGTCTGACTCTTTGGAATCACTATTGAATCATTTCACCTGACTATTTGGAATCACGACTAAACCATTTCACCTTAATCTTTGGAATCACGACTGAACCATTTCACCTGACTCTTTGGAATCACGACTGAACCATTTAGTCTGACTCTTTGGAATCACGACTGATGTATTTAGCCTGACTCCTTGCAATCACCATTGAACCATTTCACCTGACTATTTGTAATTACGACTGAACCATTTCACCTGACTCTTTGGAATCACGACTGAACCATTTAGTCTGACTCTTTGGAATCACGACTGATGTATTTAGCCTGACTCCTTGCAATCACTATTGAACCATTACACCTGACTATTTGTAATCACGACTGAACCATTTCACCTGAATCTTTGGAATCACAACTGATGTATTTAGCCTGACTCCTTGCAATCACTATTGAACCATTTCAACTGACTATTTGTAATCACGACTGAACCATTCAGTCTGACTCTTTGGAATCACTATTGAACTACTTCACCTGACTATTTGGAATCATGACTAAACCATTTCACCTTAATCTTTGGAATCATGACTGAACATGTTAGTCTGACTCTTTGGAATCACGACTGAACTATTTAGTCTGACTCTTTGGAATCACTACTGAGCGAATTTAGCCTGACTCTTTGGAATCACGACTGAACATGTTAGTCTGACTCTTTGGAATCACGACTGAACTATTTAGTCTGACTCTTTGGAATCACTACTGAGCGAATTTAGCCTGACTCTTTGGAATCACGACTGAACTATTTAGTCTGACTCTTTGGAATCACTACTGAGCCAATTTAGCCTGAATCTTTGGAATCACGACTGAACAATTTAGTCTGACTCTTTGGAATCACGACTGATGTATTTAGCATGACTGCTTGGAATCACTATTGAACCATTTCACCTGACTATTTGTATTCACGACTAAACCATTTCACCTGAATCTTTTGAATCACGACTGAACCATTTCACCTGACTCTTTGGAATCACGACTGAACCATTTAGTCTGACTCTTTGGAATCACGACTGAACCATTTAGTCTGACTCTTTGGAATCACTACTGAGCCAATTTAGCCTGACTCTTTGGAATCACTACTGAGCCAATTTAGCCTGACTCTTTGGAATCACGACTGAACCATTTAGTCTGACTCTTTGTAATCACTATTGAACCATTTCACCTGACTATTTGGAATCACGACTAAACCATTTCACCTTAATCTTTGGAATCACGACTGAATCATTTCACCTGACTCTTTGGAATCACGACTGAACCATTTAGTCTGACTCTTTGGAATCACGACTGATATATTTAGCCTGACTCCTTGCAATCACTATTCAACCATTTCACCTGACTATTTGTAATCACAACTGAACCATTTCACCTGAATCTTTAGAATCACGACTGAACCATTTAGTCTGACTCTTTGGAATCACGACTGATGTATTTAGCCTGACTCCTTGCAATCACTATTGAACTATTTCACCTGACTATTTGTAATCACGACTGAACCATTTTTCCTGAATCTTTGGAATCACAACTGATGTATTTAACCTGACTCCTTGCAATCACTATTGAACTATTTCACCTGACTATTTGTAATAACGACTGAACCATTTCACCTGAATCTTTAGAATCACGACTGAACCATTTAGTCTGACTCTTTGGAATCACGACTGATGTATTTAGCCTGACTCCTTGCAATCACTATTGAACCATTTCACCTGACTATTTGTAATCATGACTGAACCATTTAACCTGACTATTTGTAATCACGACTGAACCATTTAGTCTGACTTTTTGGAATCACGACTGATGTATTTAGCCTGACTCTTTGCAATCACTATTGAACCATTTCACCTCACTCTTTGGAATCACGACTGAACCATTTAGTCTGACTCTTTGGAATCACGACTGATGTATTTAGCCTGACTCCTTGCAATCACTATTGAACCATTTCACCTGACTATTTGTAATCACGACTGAACCATTTCACCTGACTATTTGGATTCACGACTGAACCATTTAGTCTGACTCTTTGGAATCACGACTGATGTATTTAGCCTGACTCCTTGCAATCACTATTGAACCATTTCACCTGACTATTTGTAATCACGACTGGACCATTTCACCTGAATCTTTGGAATCATGACTGAACCATTTCACCTGACTCTTTGGAATCACTATTGAACCATTTCACCTGACTGTTTGGAATCAGGACTAAACCATTTCACCTTAATCTTTGGAATCACGACTGAACCATTTCACCTGACTCTTTGGAATCATGTCTCAACCATTTAGCCTGACTCTTTGGAATCACGACTGATGTATTTAGCCTGACTCCTTGCAATCACTATTGAACCATTTCACCTGACTATTTGTAATCACGACTGAACCATTTCACCTGAATCTTTTGAATCACGACTGAACAATTTCACCTGAATCTTTTGAATCACGACTGAACCATTTTACCTGACTCTTTGGAATCACTACTGAGTCAATTTAGCCTGACTCATTGGAATCACGACTGAACCATTTAGTCTGATTCTTTGGAATCACGACTGAACCATTTAGTCTGACTCTTTGGAATCACGACTGATGTATTTAGCCTGACTCCTTGCAATCACTATTGAACCATTTCACCTGACTATTTGTAATCACGACTGAACCATTTTTCCTGAATCTTTGGAATCACAACTGATATATTTAGCCTGACTCCTTGCAATCACTATTGAACTATTTCACCTGACTATTTGTAATCACCACTGAACCATTTCACCTGACTATTTGGATTCACGACTGAACCATTTCACCTGACTCTTTGGAATCACGACTGAACCATTTGGTCTGACTCTTTGGAATCACGACTGAACCATTTAGTCTGACTCTTTGGAATCACTACTGAGCCAATTTAGCCTGACTCTTTGGAATCACGACTGAGCCAATTTAGCCTGACTCTTTGGAATCACGACTGAACCATTTAGTCTGACTCTTTGGAATCACTATTGAACCATTTCACCTGACTATTTGGAATCAAGACTAAACCATTTCACCTTAATCTTTGAAATCACGACTGAACCATTTCACCTGACTCTTTGGAATCACGACTGAACCATTTAGTCTGACTCTTTGGAATCACGACTGATGTATTTAGCCTGACTCCTTGCAATCACTATTCAACCATTTCACCTGACTATTTGTAATCACGACTGAACCATTTCACCTGAATCTTTAGAATCACGACTGAACCATTTAGTCTGACTCTTTGGAATCACGACTGATGTATTTAGCCTGACTCCTTGCAATCACTATTGAACCATTTCACCTGACTATTTGTAATCACGACTGAACCATTTTTCCTGAATCTTTGGAATCACAACTGATGTATTTAGCCTGACTCCTTGCAATCACTATTGAACTATTTCACCTGACTATTTGTAATCACGACTGAACCATTTCACCTGACTATTTGTAATCACGACTGAACCATTAAGTCTGACTCTTTGGAATCACGACTGATGTATTTAGCCTGACTCCTTGCAATCACTATTCAACCATTTCACCTGACTATTTGTAATCACGACTGAACCATTTCACCAGACTCTTTGGAATCACGTCTCAACCATTTAGCCTGACTCTTTGGAATCACAACTGATGTATTTAGCCTGACTCCTTGCAATCACTATTGAACCATTTCACCTGACTATTTGGAATCACGACTGAACCATTAGTCTGACTCTTTGGAATCACTATTGAACCATTTCACCTGACTATTTCGAATCATGACTAAACCATTTCACCTTAATCTTTGGAATCATGACTGAACCATTCCACCTGACTCTTTAGAATCACGACTGAACCATTTAGTCTGACTCTTTGGAATCACTACTGAGCCAATTTAGCCTGACTCTTTGGAATCACTACTGAGCCAATTTAGCCTGATTCTTTGGAATCACTACTGAACCATTTTGTCTGACTCTTTGGAATCACTACTGAGCCATTTAGCCTGACTCTTTGGAATCACGACTGAACAATTTAGTCTGACTCTTGGAAATCACGACTGATGTATTTAGCCTGACTGCTTGCAATCACTATTGAACCATTTCACCTGACTATTTGTAATCACGACTGAACCATTTCACCTGAATCTTTTGAATCACGACTGAACCATTTCACCTGACTCTTTGGAATCACGACTGAACCATTCAGTCTGACTCTTTGGAATCACGACTGAACGATTTAGTCTGACTCTTTGGAATCACTACTGAGCCAATTTAGCCTGACTCTTTGGAATCACCACTGAACCATTTAGTCTGACTCTTTGGAATCACTATTGAATCATTTCACCTGACTATTTGGAATCACGACTAAACCATTTCACCTTAATCTTTGGAATCACGACTGAACCATTTCACCTGACTCTTTGGAATCACGACTGAACCATTTAGTCTGACTCTTTGGAATCACGACTGATGTATTTAGCCTGACTCCTTGCAATCACCATTGAACCATTTCACCTGACTATTTGTAATTACGACTGAACCATTTCACCTGACTCTTTGGAATCACGACTGAACCATTTAGTCTGACTCTTTGGAATCACGACTGATGTATTTAGCCTGACTCCTTGCAATCACTATTGAACCATTACACCTGACTATTTGTAATCACGACTGAACCATTTCACCTGAATCTTTGGAATCACAACTGATGTATTTAGCCTGACTCCTTGCAATCACTATTGAACCATTTCAACTGACTATTTGTAATCACGACTGAACCATTCAGTCTGACTCTTTGGAATCACTATTGAACTACTTCACCTGACTATTTGGAATCATGACTAAACCATTTCACCTTAATCTTTGGAATCATGACTGAACATGTTAGTCTGACTCTTTGGAATCACGACTGAACTATTTAGTCTGACTCTTTGGAATCACTACTGAGCGAATTTAGCCTGACTCTTTGGAATCACGACTGAACATGTTAGTCTGACTCTTTGGAATCACGACTGAACTATTTAGTCTGACTCTTTGGAATCACTACTGAGCGAATTTAGCCTGACTCTTTGGAATCACGACTGAACTATTTAGTCTGACTCTTTGGAATCACTACTGAGCCAATTTAGCCTGAATCTTTGGAATCACGACTGAACAATTTAGTCTGACTCTTTGGAATCACGACTGATGTATTTAGCATGACTGCTTGGAATCACTATTGAACCATTTCACCTGACTATTTGTATTCACGACTAAACCATTTCACCTGAATCTTTTGAATCACGACTGAACCATTTCACCTGACTCTTTGGAATCACGACTGAACCATTTAGTCTGACTCTTTGGAATCACGACTGAACCATTTAGTCTGACTCTTTGGAATCACTACTGAGCCAATTTAGCCTGACTCTTTGGAATCACTACTGAGCCAATTTAGCCTGACTCTTTGGAATCACGACTGAACCATTTAGTCTGACTCTTTGTAATCACTATTGAACCATTTCACCTGACTATTTGGAATCACGACTAAACCATTTCACCTTAATCTTTGGAATCACGACTGAATCATTTCACCTGACTCTTTGGAATCACGACTGAACCATTTAGTCTGACTCTTTGGAATCACGACTGATATATTTAGCCTGACTCCTTGCAATCACTATTCAACCATTTCACCTGACTATTTGTAATCACAACTGAACCATTTCACCTGAATCTTTAGAATCACGACTGAACCATTTAGTCTGACTCTTTGGAATCACGACTGATGTATTTAGCCTGACTCCTTGCAATCACTATTGAACTATTTCACCTGACTATTTGTAATCACGACTGAACCATTTTTCCTGAATCTTTGGAATCACAACTGATGTATTTAACCTGACTCCTTGCAATCACTATTGAACTATTTCACCTGACTATTTGTAATAACGACTGAACCATTTCACCTGAATCTTTAGAATCACGACTGAACCATTTAGTCTGACTCTTTGGAATCACGACTGATGTATTTAGCCTGACTCCTTGCAATCACTATTGAACCATTTCACCTGACTATTTGTAATCATGACTGAACCATTTAACCTGACTATTTGTAATCACGACTGAACCATTTAGTCTGACTTTTTGGAATCACGACTGATGTATTTAGCCTGACTCTTTGCAATCACTATTGAACCATTTCACCTCACTCTTTGGAATCACGACTGAACCATTTAGTCTGACTCTTTGGAATCACGACTGATGTATTTAGCCTGACTCCTTGCAATCACTATTGAACCATTTCACCTGACTATTTGTAATCACGACTATACCATTTCACCTGACTATTTGGATTCACGACTGAACCATTTAGTCTGACTCTTTGGAATCACGACTGATGTATTTAGCCTGACTCCTTGCAATCACTATTGAACCATTTCACCTGACTATTTGTAATCACGACTGGACCATTTCACCTGAATCTTTGGAATCATGACTGAACCATTTCACCTGACTCTTTGGAATCACTATTGAACCATTTCACCTGACTGTTTGGAATCAGGACTAAACCATTTCACCTTAATCTTTGGAATCACGACTGAACCATTTCACCTGACTCTTTGGAATCATGTCTCAACCATTTAGCCTGACTCTTTGGAATCACGACTGATGTATTTAGCCTGACTCCTTGCAATCACTATTGAACCATTTCACCTGACTATTTGTAATCACGACTGAACCATTTCACCTGAATCTTTTGAATCACGACTGAACAATTTCACCTGAATCTTTTGAATCACGACTGAACCATTTTACCTGACTCTTTGGAATCACTACTGAGTCAATTTAGCCTGACTCATTGGAATCACGACTGAACCATTTAGTCTGATTCTTTGGAATCACGACTGAACCATTTAGTCTGACTCTTTGGAATCACGACTGATGTATTTAGCCTGACTCCTTGCAATCACTATTGAACCATTTCACCTGACTATTTGTAATCACGACTGAACCATTTTTCCTGAATCTTTGGAATCACAACTGATATATTTAGCCTGACTCCTTGCAATCACTATTGAACTATTTCACCTGACTATTTGTAATCACCACTGAACCATTTCACCTGACTATTTGGATTCACGACTGAACCATTTCACCTGACTCTTTGGAATCACGACTGAACCATTTGGTCTGACTCTTTGGAATCACGACTGAACCATTTAGTCTGACTCTTTGGAATCACTACTGAGCCAATTTAGCCTGACTCTTTGGAATCACGACTGAGCCAATTTAGCCTGACTCTTTGGAATCACGACTGAACCATTTAGTCTGACTCTTTGGAATCACTATTGAACCATTTCACCTGACTATTTGGAATCAAGACTAAACCATTTCACCTTAATCTTTGAAATCACGACTGAACCATTTCACCTGACTCTTTGGAATCACGACTGAACCATTTAGTCTGACTCTTTGGAATCACGACTGATGTATTTAGCCTGACTCCTTGCAATCACTATTCAACCATTTCACCTGACTATTTGTAATCACGACTGAACCATTTCACCTGAATCTTTAGAATCACGACTGAACCATTTAGTCTGACTCTTTGGAATCACGACTGATGTATTTAGCCTGACTCCTTGCAATCACTATTGAACCATTTCACCTGACTATTTGTAATCACGACTGAACCATTTTTCCTGAATCTTTGGAATCACAACTGATGTATTTAGCCTGACTCCTTGCAATCACTATTGAACTATTTCACCTGACTATTTGTAATCACGACTGAACCATTTCACCTGACTATTTGTAATCACGACTGAACCATTAAGTCTGACTCTTTGGAATCACGACTGATGTATTTAGCCTGACTCCTTGCAATCACTATTCAACCATTTCACCTGACTATTTGTAATCACGACTGAACCATTTCACCAGACTCTTTGGAATCACGTCTCAACCATTTAGCCTGACTCTTTGGAATCACAACTGATGTATTTAGCCTGACTCCTTGCAATCACTATTGAACCATTTCACCTGACTATTTGGAATCACGACTGAACCATTCAGTCTGACTCTTTGGAATCACTATTGAACCATTTCACCTGACTATTTCGAATCATGACTAAACCATTTCACCTTAATCTTTGGAATCATGACTGAACCATTCCACCTGACTCTTTAGAATCACGACTGAACCATTTAGTCTGACTCTTTGGAATCACTACTGAGCCAATTTAGCCTGACTCTTTGGAATCACTACTGAGCCAATTTAGCCTGATTCTTTGGAATCACTACTGAACCATTTTGTCTGACTCTTTGGAATCACTACTGAGCCATTTAGCCTGACTCTTTGGAATCACGACTGAACAATTTAGTCTGACTCTTGGAAATCACGACTGATGTATTTAGCCTGACTGCTTGCAATCACTATTGAACCATTTCACCTGACTATTTGTAATCACGACTGAACCATTTCACCTGAATCTTTTGAATCACGACTGAACCATTTCACCTGACTCTTTGGAATCACATCTGAACCATTCAGTCTGACTCTTTGGAATCACGACTGAACGATTTAGTCTGACTCTTTGGAATCACTACTGAGCCAATTTAGCCTGACTCTTTGGAATCACCACTGAACCATTTAGTCTGACTCTTTGGAATCACTATTGAATCATTTCACCTGACTATTTGGAATCACGACTAAACCATTTCACCTTAATCTTTGGAATCACGACTGAACCATTTCACCTGACTCTTTGGAATCACGACTGAACCATTTAGTCTGACTCTTTGGAATCACGACTGATGTATTTAGCCTGACTCCTTGCAATCACCATTGAACCATTTCACCTGACTATTTGTAATTACGACTGAACCATTTCACCTGACTCTTTGGAATCACGACTGAACCATTTAGTCTGACTCTTTGGAATCACGACTGATGTATTTAGCCTGACTCCTTGCAATCACTATTGAACCATTACACCTGACTATTTGTAATCACGACTGAACCATTTCACCTGAATCTTTGGAATCACAACTGATGTATTTAGCCTGACTCCTTGCAATCACTATTGAACCATTTCAACTGACTATTTGTAATCACGACTGAACCATTCAGTCTGACTCTTTGGAATCACTATTGAACTACTTCACCTGACTATTTGGAATCATGACTAAACCATTTCACCTTAATCTTTGGAATCATGACTGAACATGTTAGTCTGACTCTTTGGAATCACGACTGAACTATTTAGTCTGACTCTTTGGAATCACTACTGAGCGAATTTAGCCTGACTCTTTGGAATCACGACTGAACATGTTAGTCTGACTCTTTGGAATCACGACTGAACTATTTAGTCTGACTCTTTGGAATCACTACTGAGCGAATTTAGCCTGACTCTTTGGAATCACGACTGAACTATTTAGTCTGACTCTTTGGAATCACTACTGAGCCAATTTAGCCTGAATCTTTGGAATCACGACTGAACAATTTAGTCTGACTCTTTGGAATCACGACTGATGTATTTAGCATGACTGCTTGGAATCACTATTGAACCATTTCACCTGACTATTTGTATTCACGACTAAACCATTTCACCTGAATCTTTTGAATCACGACTGAACCATTTCACCTGACTCTTTGGAATCACGACTGAACCATTTAGTCTGACTCTTTGGAATCACGACTGAACCATTTAGTCTGACTCTTTGGAATCACTACTGAGCCAATTTAGCCTGACTCTTTGGAATCACTACTGAGCCAATTTAGCCTGACTCTTTGGAATCACGACTGAACCATTTAGTCTGACTCTTTGTAATCACTATTGAACCATTTCACCTGACTATTTGGAATCACGACTAAACCATTTCACCTTAATCTTTGGAATCACGACTGAATCATTTCACCTGACTCTTTGGAATCACGACTGAACCATTTAGTCTGACTCTTTGGAATCACGACTGATATATTTAGCCTGACTCCTTGCAATCACTATTCAACCATTTCACCTGACTATTTGTAATCACAACTGAACCATTTCACCTGAATCTTTGGAATCACGACTGAACCATTTAGTCTGACTCTTTGGAATCACGACTGATGTATTTAGCCTGACTCCTTGCAATCACTATTGAACTATTTCACCTGACTATTTGTAATCACGACTGAACCATTTTTCCTGAATCTTTGGAATCACAACTGATGTATTTAACCTGACTCCTTGCAATCACTATTGAACTATTTCACCTGACTATTTGTAATAACGACTGAACCATTTCACCTGAATCTTTAGAATCACGACTGAACCATTTAGTCTGACTCTTTGGAATCACGACTGATGTATTTAGCCTGACTCCTTGCAATCACTATTGAACCATTTCACCTGACTATTTGTAATCATGACTGAACCATTTAACCTGACTATTTGTAATCACGACTGAACCATTTAGTCTGACTTTTTGGAATCACGACTGATGTATTTAGCCTGACTCTTTGCAATCACTATTGAACCATTTCACCTCACTCTTTGGAATCACGACTGAACCATTTAGTCTGACTCTTTGGAATCACGACTGATGTATTTAGCCTGACTCCTTGCAATCACTATTGAACCATTTCACCTGACTATTTGTAATCACGACTATACCATTTCACCTGACTATTTGGATTCACGACTGAACCATTTAGTCTGACTCTTTGGAATCACGACTGATGTATTTAGCCTGACTCCTTGCAATCACTATTGAACCATTTCACCTGACTATTTGTAATCACGACTGGACCATTTCACCTGAATCTTTGGAATCATGACTGAACCATTTCACCTGACTCTTTGGAATCACTATTGAACCATTTCACCTGACTGTTTGGAATCAGGACTAAACCATTTCACCTTAATCTTTGGAATCACGACTGAACCATTTCACCTGACTCTTTGGAATCATGTCTCAACCATTTAGCCTGACTCTTTGGAATCACGACTGATGTATTTAGCCTGACTCCTTGCAATCACTATTGAACCATTTCACCTGACTATTTGTAATCACGACTGAACCATTTCACCTGAATCTTTTGAATCACGACTGAACAATTTCACCTGAATCTTTTGAATCACGACTGAACCATTTTACCTGACTCTTTGGAATCACTACTGAGTCAATTTAGCCTGACTCATTGGAATCACGACTGAACCATTTAGTCTGATTCTTTGGAATCACGACTGAACCATTTAGTCTGACTCTTTGGAATCACGACTGATGTATTTAGCCTGACTCCTTGCAATCACTATTGAACCATTTCACCTGACTATTTGTAATCACGACTGAACCATTTTTCCTGAATCTTTGGAATCACAACTGATATATTTAGCCTGACTCCTTGCAATCACTATTGAACTATTTCACCTGACTATTTGTAATCACCACTGAACCATTTCACCTGACTATTTGGATTCACGACTGAACCATTTCACCTGACTCTTTGGAATCACGACTGAACCATTTGGTCTGACTCTTTGGAATCACGACTGAACCATTTAGTCTGACTCTTTGGAATCACTACTGAGCCAATTTAGCCTGACTCTTTGGAATCACGACTGAGCCAATTTAGCCTGACTCTTTGGAATCACGACTGAACCATTTAGTCTGACTCTTTGGAATCACTATTGAACCATTTCACCTGACTATTTGGAATCAAGACTAAACCATTTCACCTTAATCTTTGAAATCACGACTGAACCATTTCACCTGACTCTTTGGAATCACGACTGAACCATTTAGTCTGACTCTTTGGAATCACGACTGATGTATTTAGCCTGACTCCTTGCAATCACTATTCAACCATTTCACCTGACTATTTGTAATCACGACTGAACCATTTCACCTGAATCTTTAGAATCACGACTGAACCATTTAGTCTGACTCTTTGGAATCACGACTGATGTATTTAGCCTGACTCCTTGCAATCACTATTGAACCATTTCACCTGACTATTTGTAATCACGACTGAACCATTTTTCCTGAATCTTTGGAATCACAACTGATGTATTTAGCCTGACTCCTTGCAATCACTATTGAACTATTTCACCTGACTATTTGTAATCACGACTGAACCATTTCACCTGACTATTTGTAATCACGACTGAACCATTAAGTCTGACTCTTTGGAATCACGACTGATGTATTTAGCCTGACTCCTTGCAATCACTATTCAACCATTTCACCTGACTATTTGTAATCACGACTGAACCATTTCACCAGACTCTTTGGAATCACGTCTCAACCATTTAGCCTGACTCTTTGGAATCACAACTGATGTATTTAGCCTGACTCCTTGCAATCACTATTGAACCATTTCACCTGACTATTTGGAATCACGACTGAACCATTCAGTCTGACTCTTTGGAATCACTATTGAACCATTTCACCTGACTATTTCGAATCATGACTAAACCATTTCACCTTAATCTTTGGAATCATGACTGAACCATTCCACCTGACTCTTTAGAATCACGACTGAACCATTTAGTCTGACTCTTTGGAATCACTACTGAGCCAATTTAGCCTGACTCTTTGGAATCACTACTGAGCCAATTTAGCCTGATTCTTTGGAATCACTACTGAACCATTTTGTCTGACTCTTTGGAATCACTACTGAGCCATTTAGCCTGACTCTTTGGAATCACGACTGAACAATTTAGTCTGACTCTTGGAAATCACGACTGATGTATTTAGCCTGACTGCTTGCAATCACTATTGAACCATTTCACCTGACTATTTGTAATCACGACTGAACCATTTCACCTGAATCTTTTGAATCACGACTGAACCATTTCACCTGACTCTTTGGAATCACGACTGAACCATTCAGTCTGACTCTTTGGAATCACGACTGAACGATTTAGTCTGACTCTTTGGAATCACTACTGAGCCAATTTAGCCTGACTCTTTGGAATCACCACTGAACCATTTAGTCTGACTCTTTGGAATCACTATTGAATCATTTCACCTGACTATTTGGAATCACGACTAAACCATTTCACCTTAATCTTTGGAATCACGACTGAACCATTTCACCTGACTCTTTGGAATCACGACTGAACCATTTAGTCTGACTCTTTGGAATCACGACTGATGTATTTAGCCTGACTCCTTGCAATCACCATTGAACCATTTCACCTGACTATTTGTAATTACGACTGAACCATTTCACCTGACTCTTTGGAATCACGACTGAACCATTTAGTCTGACTCTTTGGAATCACGACTGATGTATTTAGCCTGACTCCTTGCAATCACTATTGAACCATTACACCTGACTATTTGTAATCACGACTGAACCATTTCACCTGAATCTTTGGAATCACAACTGATGTATTTAGCCTGACTCCTTGCAATCACTATTGAACCATTTCAACTGACTATTTGTAATCACGACTGAACCATTCAGTCTGACTCTTTGGAATCACTATTGAACTACTTCACCTGACTATTTGGAATCATGACTAAACCATTTCACCTTAATCTTTGGAATCATGACTGAACATGTTAGTCTGACTCTTTGGAATCACGACTGAACTATTTAGTCTGACTCTTTGGAATCACTACTGAGCGAATTTAGCCTGACTCTTTGGAATCACGACTGAACATGTTAGTCTGACTCTTTGGAATCACGACTGAACTATTTAGTCTGACTCTTTGGAATCACTACTGAGCGAATTTAGCCTGACTCTTTGGAATCACGACTGAACTATTTAGTCTGACTCTTTGGAATCACTACTGAGCCAATTTAGCCTGAATCTTTGGAATCACGACTGAACAATTTAGTCTGACTCTTTGGAATCACGACTGATGTATTTAGCATGACTGCTTGGAATCACTATTGAACCATTTCACCTGACTATTTGTATTCACGACTAAACCATTTCACCTGAATCTTTTGAATCACGACTGAACCATTTCACCTGACTCTTTGGAATCACGACTGAACCATTTAGTCTGACTCTTTGGAATCACGACTGAACCATTTAGTCTGACTCTTTGGAATCACTACTGAGCCAATTTAGCCTGACTCTTTGGAATCACTACTGAGCCAATTTAGCCTGACTCTTTGGAATCACGACTGAACCATTTAGTCTGACTCTTTGTAATCACTATTGAACCATTTCACCTGACTATTTGGAATCACGACTAAACCATTTCACCTTAATCTTTGGAATCACGACTGAATCATTTCACCTGACTCTTTGGAATCACGACTGAACCATTTAGTCTGACTCTTTGGAATCACGACTGATATATTTAGCCTGACTCCTTGCAATCACTATTCAACCATTTCACCTGACTATTTGTAATCACAACTGAACCATTTCACCTGAATCTTTAGAATCACGACTGAACCATTTAGTCTGACTCTTTGGAATCACGACTGATGTATTTAGCCTGACTCCTTGCAATCACTATTGAACTATTTCACCTGACTATTTGTAATCACGACTGAACCATTTTTCCTGAATCTTTGGAATCACAACTGATGTATTTAACCTGACTCCTTGCAATCACTATTGAACTATTTCACCTGACTATTTGTAATAACGACTGAACCATTTCACCTGAATCTTTAGAATCACGACTGAACCATTTAGTCTGACTCTTTGGAATCACGACTGATGTATTTAGCCTGACTCCTTGCAATCACTATTGAACCATTTCACCTGACTATTTGTAATCATGACTGAACCATTTAACCTGACTATTTGTAATCACGACTGAACCATTTAGTCTGACTTTTTGGAATCACGACTGATGTATTTAGCCTGACTCTTTGCAATCACTATTGAACCATTTCACCTCACTCTTTGGAATCACGACTGAACCATTTAGTCTGACTCTTTGGAATCACGACTGATGTATTTAGCCTGACTCCTTGCAATCACTATTGAACCATTTCACCTGACTATTTGTAATCACGACTGAACCATTTCACCTGACTATTTGGATTCACGACTGAACCATTTAGTCTGACTCTTTGGAATCACGACTGATGTATTTAGCCTGACTCCTTGCAATCACTATTGAACCATTTCACCTGACTATTTGTAATCACGACTGGACCATTTCACCTGAATCTTTGGAATCATGACTGAACCATTTCACCTGACTCTTTGGAATCACTATTGAACCATTTCACCTGACTGTTTGGAATCAGGACTAAACCATTTCACCTTAATCTTTGGAATCACGACTGAACCATTTCACCTGACTCTTTGGAATCATGTCTCAACCATTTAGCCTGACTCTTTGGAATCACGACTGATGTATTTAGCCTGACTCCTTGCAATCACTATTGAACCATTTCACCTGACTATTTGTAATCACGACTGAACCATTTCACCTGAATCTTTTGAATCACGACTGAACAATTTCACCTGAATCTTTTGAATCACGACTGAACCATTTTACCTGACTCTTTGGAATCACTACTGAGTCAATTTAGCCTGACTCATTGGAATCACGACTGAACCATTTAGTCTGATTCTTTGGAATCACGACTGAACCATTTAGTCTGACTCTTTGGAATCACGACTGATGTATTTAGCCTGACTCCTTGCAATCACTATTGAACCATTTCACCTGACTATTTGTAATCACGACTGAACCATTTTTCCTGAATCTTTGGAATCACAACTGATATATTTAGCCTGACTCCTTGCAATCACTATTGAACTATTTCACCTGACTATTTGTAATCACCACTGAACCATTTCACCTGACTATTTGGATTCACGACTGAACCATTTCACCTGACTCTTTGGAATCACGACTGAACCATTTGGTCTGACTCTTTGGAATCACGACTGAACCATTTAGTCTGACTCTTTGGAATCACTACTGAGCCAATTTAGCCTGACTCTTTGGAATCACGACTGAGCCAATTTAGCCTGACTCTTTGGAATCACGACTGAACCATTTAGTCTGACTCTTTGGAATCACTATTGAACCATTTCACCTGACTATTTGGAATCAAGACTAAACCATTTCACCTTAATCTTTGAAATCACGACTGAACCATTTCACCTGACTCTTTGGAATCACGACTGAACCATTTAGTCTGACTCTTTGGAATCACGACTGATGTATTTAGCCTGACTCCTTGCAATCACTATTCAACCATTTCACCTGACTATTTGTAATCACGACTGAACCATTTCACCTGAATCTTTAGAATCACGACTGAACCATTTAGTCTGACTCTTTGGAATCACGACTGATGTATTTAGCCTGACTCCTTGCAATCACTATTGAACCATTTCACCTGACTATTTGTAATCACGACTGAACCATTTTTCCTGAATCTTTGGAATCACAACTGATGTATTTAGCCTGACTCCTTGCAATCACTATTGAACTATTTCACCTGACTATTTGTAATCACGACTGAACCATTTCACCTGACTATTTGTAATCACGACTGAACCATTAAGTCTGACTCTTTGGAATCACGACTGATGTATTTAGCCTGACTCCTTGCAATCACTATTGAACCATTTCACCTGACTATTTGTAATCACCACTGAACCATTTCACCTGACTCTTTGGATTCACGACTGAACCATTTAGTCTGACTCTTTGGAATCACGACTGATGTATTTAGCCTGACTCCTTGCAATCGCTATTGAACCATTTCACCTGACTATTTGTAATCACGACTGGACCATTTCACCTGAATCTTTGGAATCATGACTGAACCATTTCACCTGACTCTTTGGAATCACTATTGAACCATTTCACCTGACTGTTTGGAATCAGAACTAAACCATTTCACCTTAATCTTTGGAATCTCGACTGAACCATTTCACCTGACTCTTTGGAATCACATCTCAACCATTTAGCCTGACTCTTTGGAATCACGACTGATGTATTTAGCCTGACTCCGGGCAATCACTATTGAACCATTTCACCTGACTATTTGTAATCACGACTGAACCATTTCACCTGAATCTTTTGAATCATGACTGAACCATTTCACCTGACTATTTGTAATCACGACTGAACCATTTAGTCTGACTGTTTGGAATCAGGATTAAACCATTTCACCTTAATCTTTGGAATCACGACTGAACCATTTCACCTGACTCTTTGGAATCACATCTCAACCATTTAGCCTGACTCTTTGGAATCACGACTGATGTATTTAGCCTGACTCCTTGCAATCACTATTGAACCATTTCACCTGACTATTTGTAATCACGACTGAACCATTTCACCAGACTCTTTGGAATCACGTCTCAACCATTTAGCCTGACTCTTTGGAATCACAACTGATGTATTTAGCCTGACTCCTTGCAATCACTATTGAACCATTTCACCTGACTATTTGGAATCACGACTGAACCATTCAGTCTGACTCTTTGGAATCACTATTGAACCATTTCACCTGACTATTTCAAATCATGACTGAACCATTCCAACTGACTCCTTGGAATCACGACTGAACCATTTAGTCTGACTCTTTGGAATCACTACTGAGCCAATTTAGCCTGACTCTTTGGAATCACTACTGAACCATTTTGTCTGACTCTTTGGAATCACTACTGAGCCATTTAGCCTGACTCTTTGGAATCACGACTGAACCATTTAGTCTGACTCTTGGAAATCACGACTGATGTATTTAGCCTGACTGCTTGCAATCACTATTGAACCATTTCACCTGACTATTTGTAATCACGACTGAACCATTTCACCTGAATCTTTTGAATCACGACTGAACCATTTCACCTGACTCTTTGGAATCACGACTGAACCATTTAGTCTGACTCTTTGGAATCACGACTGAACCATTTAGTCTGACTCTTTGGAATCATGACTGAGCGAATTTAGCCTGACTCTTTGGAATCACTACTGAGCGAATTTAGCCTGATACTTTGGAATCACGACTGAACTATTTAGTCTGACTCTTTGGAATCACTACTGAGCCAATTTAGCCTGACTCTTTGGAATCACGACTGAACCATTTAGTCTGACACTTTGGAATCACGACTGATGTATTTAGCATGACTGCTTGCAATCACTATTGAACATTTCACCTGACTATTTGTATTCACGACTAAACCATTTCACCTGAATCTTTTGAATCACGACTGAACCATTTCACCTGACTCTTTGGAATCACGACTGAACCATTTAGTCTGACTCTTTGGAATCACGACTGAACCATTTAGTCTGACTATTTGGAATCACTACTGAGCCAATTTAGCCTGACTCTTTGGAATCACTACTGAGCCAATTTAGCCTGACTCTTTGGAATCACGACTGAACCATTTAGTCTGACTCTTTGGAATCACTATTGAACCATTTCACCTGACTATTTGGAATCACGATTAAACCATTTCACCTTAATCTTTGGAATCACGACTGAACCATTTCACCTGACTCTTTGGAATCACGACTGAACCATTTAGTCTGACTCTTTGGAATCACGACTGATGTATTTAGCCTGACTCCTTGCAATCACTATTCAACCATTTCACCTGACTATTTGTAATCACAACTGAACCATTTCACCTGAATCTTTAGAATCACGACTGAACCATTTAGTCTGACTCTTTGGAATCACGACTGATGTATTTAGCCTGACTCCTTGCAATCACTATTGAACTATTTCACCTGACTATTTGTAATCACGACTGAACCATTTCACCTGAATCTTTAGAATCACGACTGAACCATTTAGTCTGACTCTTTGGAATCACGACTGATGTATTTAGCCTGACTCCTTGCAATCACTATTGAACCATTTCACCTGACTATTTGTAATCACGACTGAACCATTTCACCTGACTATTTGGATTCACGACTGAACCATTTAGTCTGACTCTTTGGAATCACGACTGATGTATTTAGCCTGACTCCTTGCAATCACTATTGAACCATTTCACCTGACTATTTGTAATCACGACTGGACCATTTCACCTGAATCTTTGGAATCATGACTGAACCATTTCACCTGACTCTTTGGAATCACTATTGAACCATTTCACCTGACTGTTTGGAATCAGGACTAAACCATTTCACCTTAATCTTTGGAATCACGACTGAACCATTTCACCTGACTCTTTGGAATCATGTCTCAACCATTTAGCCTGACTCTTTGGAATCACGACTGATGTATTTAGCCTGACTCCTTGCAATCACTATTGAACCATTTCACCTGACTATTTGTAATCACGACTGAACCATTTCACCTGAATCTTTTGAATCACGACTGAACAATTTCACCTGAATCTTTTGAATCACGACTGAACCATTTTACCTGACTCTTTGGAATCACTACTGAGTCAATTTAGCCTGACTCTTTGTAATCACGACTGAACCATTTCACCTGAATCTTTAGAATCACGACTGAACCATTTAGTCTGACTCTTTGGAATCACGACTGATATATTTAGCCTGACTCCTTGCAATCACTATTGAACTATTTCACCTGACTATTTGTAATCACGACTGAACCATTTCACCTGACTCTTTGGAATCACATCTCAACCATTTAGCCTGACTCTTTGGAATCACGACTGATGTATTTAGCCTGACTCCTTGCAATTACTATTTAACCATTTCACCTGACTATTTGTAATCACGACTGAACCATTTCACCAGACTCTTTGGAATCACGTCTCAACCATTTAGCCTGACTCTTTGGAATCACAACTGATGTATTTAGCCTGACTCCTTGCAATCACTATTGAACCATTTCACCTGACTATTTGGAATCACGACTGAACCATTCAGTCTGACTCTTTGGAATCACTATTGAACCATTTCACCTGACTATTTCGAATCATGACTAAACCATTTCACCTTAATCTTTGGAATCATGACTGAACCATTCCACCTGACTCTTTAGAATCACGACTGAACCATTTAGTCTGACTCTTTGGAATCACTACTGAGCCAATTTAGCCTGACTCTTTGGAATCACTACTGAGCCAATTTAGCCTGATTCTTTGGAATCACTACTGAACCATTTTGTCTGACTCTTTGGAATCACTACTGAGCCATTTAGCCTGACTCTTTGGAATCACGACTGAACAATTTAGTCTGACTCTTGGAAATCACGACTGATGTATTTAGCCTGACTGCTTGCAATCACTATTGAACCATTTCACCTGACTATTTGTAATCACGACTGAACCATTTCACCTGAATCTTTTGAATCACGACTGAACCATTTCACCTGACTCTTTGGAATCACGACTGAACCATTCAGTCTGACTCTTTGGAATCACGACTGAACGATTTAGTCTGACTCTTTGGAATCACTACTGAGCCAATTTAGCCTGACTCTTTGGAATCACCACTGAACCATTTAGTCTGACTCTTTGGAATCACTATTGAATCATTTCACCTGACTATTTGGAATCACGACTAAACCATTTCACCTTAATCTTTGGAATCACGACTGAACCATTTCACCTGACTCTTTGGAATCACGACTGAACCATTTAGTCTGACTCTTTGGAATCACGACTGATGTATTTAGCCTGACTCCTTGCAATCACCATTGAACCATTTCACCTGACTATTTGTAATTACGACTGAACCATTTCACCTGACTCTTTGGAATCACGACTGAACCATTTAGTCTGACTCTTTGGAATCACGACTGATGTATTTAGCCTGACTCCTTGCAATCACTATTGAACCATTACACCTGACTATTTGTAATCACGACTGAACCATTTCACCTGAATCTTTGGAATCACAACTGATGTATTTAGCCTGACTCCTTGCAATCACTATTGAACCATTTCAACTGACTATTTGTAATCACGACTGAACCATTCAGTCTGACTCTTTGGAATCACTATTGAACTACTTCACCTGACTATTTGGAATCATGACTAAACCATTTCACCTTAATCTTTGGAATCATGACTGAACATGTTAGTCTGACTCTTTGGAATCACGACTGAACTATTTAGTCTGACTCTTTGGAATCACTACTGAGCGAATTTAGCCTGACTCTTTGGAATCACGACTGAACATGTTAGTCTGACTCTTTGGAATCACGACTGAACTATTTAGTCTGACTCTTTGGAATCACTACTGAACTATTTAGTCTGACTCTTTGGAATCACTACTGAGCCAATTTAGCCTGAATCTTTGGAATCACGACTGAACAATTTAGTCTGACTCTTTGGAATCACGACTGATGTATTTAGCATGACTGCTTGGAATCACTATTGAACCATTTCACCTGACTATTTGTATTCACGACTAAACCAATTCACCTGAATCTTTTGAATCACGACTGAACCATTTCACCTGACTCTTTGGAATCACGACTGAACCATTTAGTCTGAATCTTTGGAATCACGACTGAACCATTTAGTCTGACTCTTTGGAATCACTACTGAGCCAATTTAGCCTGACTCTTTGGAATCACTACTGAGCCAATTTAGCCTGACTCTTTGGAATCACGACTGAACCATTTAGTCTGACTCTTTGGAATCACTATTGAACCATTTCACGTGACTATTTGTAATCACGACTGAACCATTTTTCCTGAATCTTTGGAATCACAACTGATGTATTTAGCCTGACTCCTTGCAATCACTATTGAACCATTTCAACTGACTATTTGTAATCACGACTGAACCATTCAGTCTGACTCTTTGGAATCACTATTGAACTACTTCACCTGACTATTTGGAATCATGACTAAACCATTTCACCTTAATCTTTGGAATCATGACTGAACCATTTAACCTGACTCTTTGGAATCACGACTGAACATGTTAGTCTGAGTCTTTGGAATCACGACTGAACTATTTAGTCTGACTCTTTGGAATCACTACTGAGCGAATTTAGCCTGACTCTTTGGAATCACGACTGAACTATTTAGTCTGACTCTTTGGAATCACTACTGAGCCAATTTAGCCTGAATCTTTGGAATCACGACTGAACCATTTAGTCTGACTCTTTGGAATCACGACTGATGTATTTAGGATGACTGCTTGCAATCACTATTGAACCATTTCACCTGACTATTTGTATTCACGACTAAACCATTTCACCTGAATCTTTTGAATCACGACTGAACCATTTCACCTGACTCTTTGGAATCACGACTGAACCATTTAGTCTGACTCTTTGGAATCACGACTGAACCATTTAGTCTGACTCTTTGGAATCACTACTGAGCCAATTTAGCCTGACTCTTTGGAATCACTACTGAGCCAATTTAGCCTGAATCTTTGGAATCACGACTGAACCATTTAGTCTGACTCTTTGGAATCACTATTGAACCATTTCACGTGACTATTTGTAATCACGACTGAACCATTTTTCCTGAATCTTTGGAATCACAACTGATGTATTTAGCCTGACTCCTTGCAATCACTATTGAACTATTTCACCTGACTATTTGTAATCACGACTGAACCATTTCACCTGTCTATTTGTAATCACGACTGAACCATTTAGTCTGACTCTTTGGAATCACGACTGATTTATTTAGCCTGACTCTTTGCAATCACTATTGAACCATTTCACCTCACTCTTTGGAATCACGACTGAACCGTTTAGTCTGACTCTTTGGAATCACGACTGATGTATTTAGCCTGACTCCTTGCAATCACTATTGAACCATTTCACCTGACTATTTGTAATCACGACTGAACCATTTCACCTGACTCTTTGGATTCACGACTGAACCATTTAGTCTGACTCTTTGGAATCACGACTGATGTATTTAGCCTGACTCCTTGCAATCATTATTGAACCATTTCACCTGACTATTTGTAATCACGACTGGACCATTTCACCTGAATCTTTGGAATCATGACTGAACCATTTCACCTGACTCTTTGGAATCACTATTGAACCATTTCACCTCACTCTTTGGAATCAGGACTAAACCATTTCACCTTAATCTTTGGAATCACGACTGAACCATTTCACCTGACTCTTTGGAATCACGTCTCAACCATTTAGCCTGACTCTTTGGAATCACGACTGATGTATTTAGCCTGACTCCTTGCAATCACTATTGAACCATTTCACCTGACTATTTGTAATCACTACTGAGCCAATTTAGCCTGACTCTTTGAAATCACTACTGAACCATTTTGACTGACTCTTTGGAATCACTACTGAGCCATTTAGCCTGACTCTTTGGAATCACGACTGAACCATTTAGTCTGACTCTTTGGAATCACGACTGATGTATTTAGCCTGACTCCTTGAAATCACTATTGAACCATTCAGTCTGGCTCTTTGGAATCACGACTAAACCATTTATTCTGACTCTTTGGAATCACGACTGATGTATTTAGCCTGACTCCTTGCAATCACTATTGATCCATTTCACCTGACTATTTGGAATCACGACTGAACCATTTCACCTGAATCTTTGGAATCACAACTGAACCATTTCACCTGACTCTTTAGAATCACGACTGAACCATTTAGTCTGACTCTTTGGAATCAAGACTGATGTATTTAGCCTGACTGCTTGCAATCACTATTGAACCATTTCACCTGACTATTTGTAATCACGCCTGAACCATTTCACCTGAATCTTTTGAATCACGACTGAACCATTTCACCTGACTCTTTGGAATCACGACTGAACCATTTAGTCTGACTCTTTGGAATCACTACTGAGCCAATTTAGCCTGACTCTTTGGAATCACTACTGAGCCAATTTAGCCTGACTCTTTGGAATCACGACTGAACCATTTAGTCTGACTCTTTGGAATCACGACTGATGTATTTAGCCTGACTGCTTGCAATCACTATTGAACCATTTCACCTGACTATTTGTAATCACGACTGAACCATTTAGTCTGACTCTTTGGAATCACTACTGAGCCAATTTAGCCTGACTCTTTGGAATCACTACTGAGCCAATTTAGCCTGACTCTTTGGAATCATTACTGAGCCAATTTAGCCTGACTCTTTGGAATCACGACTGAACCATTTAGTCTGACTCTTTGGAATCACTATTGAACCATTTCACCTGACTATTTGGAATCACGACTAAACCATTTCACCTTAATCTTTGGAATCACGACTGAACCATTTCACCTGACACTTTGTAATCACGACTGAACCATTTAGTCTGACTCTTTGGAATCACGACTGATGTATTTAGCCTGACTCCTTGCAATCACTATTGAACCATTTTACCTGACTATTTGTAATCACGACTGAACCATTTCACCTGAATCTTTAGAATCACGACTGAACCATTTAGTCTGACTCTTTGGAATCACGACTGATGTATTTCACCTGACTCCTTGCAATCACTATTGAACCATTTCACCTGACTATTTGTAATCACGACTGAACCATTTTTCCTGAATCTTTGGAATCACAACTGATGTATTTAGCCTGACTCCTTGCAATCACTATTGAACTATTTCACCTGACTATTTGTAATCACGACTGAACCATTTCACCTGAATCTTTAGAATCACGACTGAACCATTTAGTCTGACTCTTTGGAATCACGACTGATGTATTTAGCCTGACTCCTTGCAATCACTATTGAACCATTTCACCTGACTATTTGTCATCACGACTGAACCATTTCACCTGACTATTTGTAATCACGACTGAACCATTTAGTCTGACTCTTT
This sequence comes from Amphiduros pacificus, assembly GCA_949316495.1. Taxonomy (NCBI): domain Eukaryota; kingdom Metazoa; phylum Annelida; class Polychaeta; order Phyllodocida; family Hesionidae; genus Amphiduros; species Amphiduros pacificus. The sequence goes on along the minus strand of OX439003.1, from coordinate 9,785,141 downwards.
GGAATCAAGACTGATGTATTTAGCCTGACTCTTTGCAATCACTATTGAACCATTTCACCTCACTCTTTGGAATCACGACTGAACCATTTAGTCTGACTCTTTGGAATCACGACTGATGTATTTAGCCTGACTCCTTGCAATCACTATTGAACCATTTCACCTGACTATTTGTAATCACGACTGAACCATTTCACCTGACACTTTGTAATCACGACTGAACCATTTAGTCTGACTCTTTGGAATCACGACTGATGTATTTAGCCTGACTCCTTGCAATCACTATTGAACCATTTTGCCTGACTATTTGTAATCACGACTGAACCATTTCACCTGAATCTTTAGAATCACGACTGAACCATTTAGTCTGACTCTTTGGAATCACGACTGATGTATTTAGCCTGACTCCTTGCAATCACTATTGAACCATTTCACCTGACTATTTGTAATCACGACTGAACCATTTTTCCTGAATCTTTGGAATCACAACTGATGTATTTAGCCTGACTCCTTGCAATCACTATTGAACTATTTCACCTGACTATTTGTAATGACGACTGAACCATTTCACCTGAATCTTTAGAATCACGACTGAACCATTTAGTCTGACTCTTTGGAATCACGACTGATGTATTTAGCCTGACTCTTTGCAATCACTATTGAACCATTTCACCTCACTCTTTGGAATCACGACTGAACCATTTAGTCTGACTCTTTGGAATCACGACTGATGTATTTAGCCTGACTCCTTGCAATCACTATTGAACCATTTCACCTGACTATTTGTAATCACGACTTAACCATTTCACCTGACTCTTTGGATTCACGACTGAACCATTTAGTCTGACTCTTTGGAATCACGACTGATGTATTTAGCCTGACTCCTTGCAATCACTATTGAACCATTTCACCTGACTATTTGTAATCACGACTGGACCATTTCACCTGAATCTTTGGAATCATGACTGAACCATTTCACCTGACTCTTTGGAATCACTATTGAACCATTTCACCTGACTGTTTGGAATCAGGACTAAACCATTTCACCTTAATCTTTGGAATCATGACTGAACCATTTCACCTGACTCTTTGGAATCACGTCTCAACCATTTAGCCTGACTCTTTGGAATCACGACTGATGTATTTAGCCTTACTCCTTGCAATCACTATTGAACCATTTCAACTGACTATTTGTAATCACGACTGAACCATTTAACCTGAATCTTTGGAATCATGTCTGAACCATTTCACCTGACTCTTTGGAATCACTATTGAACCATTTCACCTGACTGTTTGGAATCACGACTAAACCATTTCACCTTAATCTTTGGAATCACGACTGAACCATTTCACCTGACTCTTTGGAATCACGACTGAACCATTTTTCCTGAATCTTTGGAATCACAACTGATGTATTTAGCCTGACTCCTTGCAATCACTATTGAACTATTTCACCTGACTATTTGTAATCACGACTGAACCATTTCACCTGAATCTTTAGAATCACGACTGAACCATTTCACCTGACTCTTTGGAATCACTATTGAACCATTTCACCTGACTGTTTGGAATCAGGACTAAACCATTTCACCTTAATCTTTGGAATCACGACTGAACCATTTCACCTGACTCTTTGGAATCACGTCTCAACCATTTAGCCTGACTCTTTGGAATCACGACTGATGTATTTAGCCTGACTCCTTGCAATCACTATTGAACCATTTCACCTGACTATTTGTAATCACGACTGAACCATTTCACCTGAATCTTTGGAATCATGACTGAACCATTTCACCTGACTCTTTGGAATCACTATTGAACCATTTCACCTGACTGTTTGGAATCAGGACTAAACCATTTCACCTTAATCTTTGGAATCATGTCTGAACCATTTCACCTGACTCTTTGGAATCACTATTGAACCATTTCACCTGACTGTTTGGAATCAGGACTAAACCATTTCACCTTAATCTTTGGAAACACGACTGAACCATTTCACCTGACTCTTTGGAATCACATCTCAACCATTTAGCCTGACTCTTTGGAATCACAACTGATGTATTTAGCCTGACTCCTTGCAATCACTATTGAACCATTTCACCTGACTATTTGTAATCACGACTGAACCATTTCACCAGACTCTTTGGAATCATGACTGAACCATTTAACCTGACTCTTTGGAATCACGACTGAACTATTTAGTCTGACTCTTTGGAATCACTACTTAGCCAATTTAGCCTGACTCTTTGGAATCACTACTGAACCATTTAGTCTGACTCTTTGGAATCACTACTGAACCATTTCACCTGACAATTTGGAATCACGACTAAACCATTTCATCTTAATCTTTAGAATCACGACTGAACCATTTCACCTGACTCTTTGGAATCACGACTGAACCATTTAGTCTGACTCTTTGGAATCACTACTGAGCCAATTTAGCCTGACTCTTTGGAATCACTACTGAGCCAATTTAGCTTGACTCTTTGGAATCACTACTGAAACATTTAGCCTGACTCTTTGGAATCACGACTGAACCATTTAGTCTGACTCTTGGAAATCACGACTGATGTATTTAGCCTGACTGCTTGCAATCACTATTGAACCATTTCACCTGAATCTTTTGAATCACGACTGAACCATTTCACCTGACTCTTTGGAATCACGACTGAACCATTTAGTCTGACTCTTTGGAATCACGACTGAACCATTTAGTCTGACTCTTTGGAATCACTACTGAGCCAATTTAGCCTGACTCTTTGGAATCACCACTGAACCATTTAGTCTGACTCTTTGGAATCACTATTGAATCATTTCACCTGACTATTTGGAATCACGACTAAACCATTTCACCTTAATCTTTGGAATCACGACTGAACCATTTCACCTGACTCTTTGGAATAACGACTGAACCATTTAGCCTGACTCTTTGGAATCACGACTGATTTATTTAGCCTGACTTTTTGCAATCACTATTTAACCATTTCACCTTAATCTTTGGAATCATGTCTGAACCATTTCACCTGACTCTTTGGAATCACTATTGAACCATTTCACCTGACTGTTTGGAATCAGGACTAAACCATTTCACCTTAATCTTTGGAAACACGACTGAACCATTTCACCTGACTCTTTGGAATCACATCTCAACCATTTAGCCTGACTCTTTGGAATCACAACTGATGTATTTAGCCTGACTCCTTGCAATCACTATTGAACCATTTCACCTGACTATTTGTAATCACGACTGAACCATTTCACCAGACTCTTTGGAATCATGACTGAACCATTTAACCTGACTCTTTGGAATCACGACTGAACTATTTAGTCTGACTCTTTGGAATCACTACTTAGCCAATTTAGCCTGACTCTTTGGAATCACTACTGAACCATTTAGTCTGACTCTTTGGAATCACTACTGAACCATTTCACCTGACAATTTGGAATCACGACTAAACCATTTCATCTTAATCTTTAGAATCACGACTGAACCATTTCACCTGACTCTTTGGAATCACGACTGAACCATTTAGTCTGACTCTTTGGAATCACTACTGAGCCAATTTAGCCTGACTCTTTGGAATCACTACTGAGCCAATTTAGCTTGACTCTTTGGAATCACTACTGAAACATTTAGCCTGACTCTTTGGAATCACGACTGAACCATTTAGTCTGACTCTTGGAAATCACGACTGATGTATTTAGCCTGACTGCTTGCAATCACTATTGAACCATTTCACCTGAATCTTTTGAATCACGACTGAACCATTTCACCTGACTCTTTGGAATCACGACTGATCCATTTAGTCTGACTCTTTGGAATCACGACTGAACCATTTAGTCTGACTCTTTGGAATCACTACTGAGCCAATTTAGCCTGACTCTTTGGAATCACCACTGAACCATTTAGTCTGACTCTTTGGAATCACTATTGAATCATTTCACCTGACTATTTGGAATCACGACTAAACCATTTCACCTTAATCTTTGGAATCACGACTGAACCATTTCACCTGACTCTTTGGAATAACGACTGAACCATTTAGCCTGACTCTTTGGAATCACGACTGATTTATTTAGCCTGACTTTTTGCAATCACTATTTAACCATTTCACCTTAATCTTTGGAATCATGTCTGAACCATTTCACCTGACTCTTTGGAATCACTATTGAACCATTTCACCTGACTGTTTGGAATCAGGACTAAACCATTTCACCTTAATCTTTGGAAACACGACTGAACCATTTCACCTGACTCTTTGGAATCACATCTCAACCATTTAGCCTGACTCTTTGGAATCACAACTGATGTATTTAGCCTGACTCCTTGCAATCACTATTGAACCATTTCACCTGACTATTTGTAATCACGACTGAACCATTTCACCAGACTCTTTGGAATCATGACTGAACCATTTAACCTGACTCTTTGGAATCACGACTGAACTATTTAGTCTGACTCTTTGGAATCACTACTTAGCCAATTTAGCCTGACTCTTTGGAATCACTACTGAACCATTTAGTCTGACTCTTTGGAATCACTACTGAACCATTTCACCTGACAATTTGGAATCACGACTAAACCATTTCATCTTAATCTTTAGAATCACGACTGAACCATTTCACCTGACTCTTTGGAATCACGACTGAACCATTTAGTCTGACTCTTTGGAATCACTACTGAGCCAATTTAGCCTGACTCTTTGGAATCACTACTGAGCCAATTTAGCTTGACTCTTTGGAATCACTACTGAAACATTTAGCCTGACTCTTTGGAATCACGACTGAACCATTTAGTCTGACTCTTGGAAATCACGACTGATGTATTTAGCCTGACTGCTTGCAATCACTATTGAACCATTTCACCTGAATCTTTTGAATCACGACTGAACCATTTCACCTGACTCTTTGGAATCACGACTGAACCATTTAGTCTGACTCTTTGGAATCACGACTGAACCATTTAGTCTGACTCTTTGGAATCACTACTGAGCCAATTTAGCCTGACTCTTTGGAATCACCACTGAACCATTTAGTCTGACTCTTTGGAATCACTATTGAATCATTTCACCTGACTATTTGGAATCACGACTAAACCATTTCACCTTAATCTTTGGAATCACGACTGAACCATTTCACCTGACTCTTTGGAATAACGACTGAACCATTTAGCCTGACTCTTTGGAATCACGACTGATTTATTTAGCCTGACTCCTTGCAATCACTATTGAACTATATCACCTGACTATTTGGAATCACGACTAAACCATTTCACCTTATTCTTTGGAATCACGACTGAACCATTTCACCTGACTCTTTGGAATCACGACTGAACCATTCAGTCTGACTCTTTGGAATCACGACTGATGTATTTAGCCTGACTCCTCGCAATCACTATTGAACCATTTCACCTGACTATTTGTAATCACGACTGAACCATTTCACCTGAATCTTTGGAATCACGACTGAACCATTTCACCTGAATCTTTAGAATCACGACTGAACCATTTATTCTGACTCCTTGCAATCACTATTGAACCATTACACCTGACTATTTGTAATCACGACTGAACCATTTCACCTGAATCTTTGGAATCACAACTGATGTATTTAGCCTGACTCCTTGCAATCACTATTGAACCATTTCACCTGACTCTTTGTAATCACGACTGAACCATTCAGTCTGACTCTTTGGAATCACTATTGAACTATTTCACCTGACTATTTGGAATCATGACTAAACCATTTCACCTTAATCTTTGGAATCATGACTGAACCATTTAACCTGACTCTTTGGAATCACGACTGAACCATTTAGCCTGATTCTTTGGAATCACGACTGAACTATTTAGTCTGACTCTTTCAAATCACTACTGAGCTAATTTAGCCTGACTCTTTGGAATCACGACTGATGTATTTAGCCTGACTCCTTGCAATCACTATTGAACCATTTTACCTGACTATTTGTAATCACGACTGAACCATTTCAACTGACTCTTTGGAATCACGACTGAACCATTTCACCTGACTCTTTGGAATCACGACTGAACCATTTAGTCTGACTCTTTGGAATCACGACTGATGTATTTAGCCTGACTCCTTGCAATCACTATTGAACCATTTCACCTGACTATTTGTAATCACGACTGAACCATTTAGTCTGACTCTTTGGAATCACGACTGATGTATTTAGCCTGACTCCTTGCAATCACTATTGAACCATTTCACCTGACTATTTGTAATCACGACTGGACCATTTCACCTGAATCTTTGGAATCATGACTGAACCATTTCATCTGACTATTTGGAATCACGACTAAACCATTTCACCTTAATCTTTGGAATCATGACTGAACCATTTAACCTGACTCTTTGGAATCACGACTGAACTATTTAGTCTGACTCTTTGGAATCACTACTGAACCATTTCAACTGACTCTTTGGAATCACTACTGAACCATTTCACCTGACTATTTGGAATCACGACTGAACCATTTCACCTAAATCTTTGGAATCACGACTGAACCATTTCACCTGACTCTTTGGAATCACGACTGAACCATTTAGTCTGACTCTTTGGAATCACGACTGAACCATTTCACCTCAATCTTTGGAATTGCTACTAAGGCAATTTAGCCTGACTTTTTGGAATCACTACTGAACCATTTCAACTGACTCTTTGGAATCACTATTGAACCATTTCACCTGACTCTTTGCAATCACTATTGAACCATTCAGCCTGACTCCTTGCAATCACTATTGAACCATTTCACCTGACTTTTTGCAATCACTATTGAACCATTTCACCTGACTCTTTGGAATCACGACTGAACCATTTAGTCTGACTCTTTGGTATCACGACTGATGCATTTAGCCTGACTCCTTGCAATCACTATTGAAACATTTCACCTGACTATTTGGAATCACTATTGAACCATTTCACCTGACTATTTGGAATCGCTACTGAGCCATTTAGTCTGACCCTTTGGAATCACGACTGATGTATTTAGCCTGCCTCCTTGCAATCACTATTGAACCATTTCACCTGACTCTTTGCAATCACTATTAAACCATTCAGTCTGACTCTTTGCAATCACTATTGAACCATTACACCTGACTATTTGTAATCACGACTGAACAATTTCACCTGAATCTTTGGAATCACAACTGATGTATTTAGCCTGACTCCTTGCAATCACTATTGAACCATTTCACCTGACTATTTGTAATCACGACTGAACCATTCAGTCTGACTCTTTGGAATCACTATTGAACTATTTCACCTGACTATTTGGAATCATGACTAAACCATTTCACCTTTATCTTTGGAATCATGACTGAACCATTTAACCTGACTCTTTGGAATCACGACTGAACCATTTAGCCTGACTCTTTGGAATCACGACTGAACTATTTAGTCTGACTCTTTGGAATCACTACTGATGTATTTAGCCTGACTCCTCGCAATCACTATTGAACCATTTCACCTGACTATTTGTAATCACGACTGAACCATTTCAACTGACTCTTTGGAATCACGACTGATGTATTTAGCCTGACTCCTTGCAATCACTATTGAACCATTTCACCTGACTCTTTGGAATCACGACTGAACCATTTAGTCTGACTCTTTGGAATCACGACTGATGTATTTAGCCTGACTCCTTGCAATCACTATTGGGCCATAACTCTTTGGAATCACGACTGAACCATTTAGTCTGACTCTTTGGAATCACGACTGAACCATTCAGTCTGACTCTTTGGAATCACGACTGATGTATTTAGCCTGACTCCTTGCAATCACTATTGAACCATTTCACCTGACTATTTGTAATCACGACTGAACCATTTCACCTGACTCTTTGGATTCACGACTAAACCATTCAGTCTGACTCTTTGGAATCACGACTGATGTATTTAGCCTGACTCCTTGCAATCACTATTGAACCATTTCACCTGACTATTTGTAATCACGACTGAACCATTTCACCTGAATCTTTGGAATCATGACTGAACCATTTCACCTGACTCTTTGGAATCACTATTGAACCATTTCACCTGACTGTTTGGAATCAGGACTAAACCATTTCACCTTAATCTTTGGAATCACGACTGAACCATTTCACCTGACTCTTTGGAATCACGTCTCAACCATTTAGCCTGACTCTTTGGAATCACGACTGATGTATTTAGCCTGACTCCTTGCAATCACTATTGAACCATTTCACCTGACTATTTGTAATCACGACTGAACCATTTCACCTGAATCTTTGGAATCATGACTGAACCATTTCACCTGACTCTTTGGAATCACTATTGAACCATTTCACCTGACTGTTTGGAATCAGGACTAAACCATTTCACCTTAATCTTTGGAATCATGTCTGAACCATTTCACCTGACTCTTTGGAATCACTATTGAACCATTTCACCTGACTGTTTGGAATCAGGACTAAACCATTTCACCTTAATCTTTGGAATCACGACTGAACCATTTCACCTGACTCTTTGGAATCACATCTCAACCATTTAGCCTGACTCTTTGGAATCACAACTGATGTATTTAGCCTGACTCCTTGCAATCACTATTGAACCATTTCACCTGACTATTTGTAATCACGACTGAACCATTTCACCAGACTCTTTGGAATCATGACTGAACCATTTAACCTGACTCTTTGGAATCACGACTGAACTATTTAGTCTGACTCTTTGGAATCACTACTTAGCCAATTTAGCCTGACTCTTTGGAATCACTACTGAACCATTTAGTCTGACTCTTTGGAATCACTACTGAACCATTTCACCTGACAATTTGGAATCACGACTAAACCATTTCATCTTAATCTTTAGAATCACGACTGAACCATTTCACCTGACTCTTTGGAATCACGACTGAACCATTTAGTCTGACTCTTTGGAATCACTACTGAGCCAATTTAGCCTGACTCTTTGGAATCACTACTGAGCCAATTTAGCCTGACTCTTTGGAATCACTACTGAAACATTTAGCCTGACTCTTTGGAATCACGACTGAACCATTTAGTCTGACTCTTGGAAATCACGACTGATGTATTTAGCCTGACTGCTTGCAATCACTATTGAACCATTTCACCTGACTATTTGTAATCATGAATGAACCATTTCACCTGAATCTTTTGAATCACGACTGAACCATTTCACCTGACTCTTTGGAATCACGACTGAACCATTTAGTCTGACTCTTTGGAATCACGACTGAACCATTTAGTCTGACTCTTTGGAATCACTACTGAGCCAATTTAGCCTGACTCTTTGGAATCACCACTGAACCATTTAGTCTGACTCTTTGGAATCACTATTGAATCATTTCACCTGACTATTTGGAATCACGACTAAACCATTTCACCTTAATCTTTGGAATCACGACTGAACCATTTCACCTGACTCTTTGGAATAACGACTGAACCATTTAGCCTGACTCTTTGGAATCACGACTGATTTATTTAGCCTGACTTTTTGCAATCACTATTTAACCATTTCACCTGACTATTTGGAATCACGACTAAACCATTTCACCTTATTCTTTGGAATCACGACTGAACCATTTCACCTGACTCTTTGGAATCACGACTGAACCATTCAGTCTGACTCTTTGGAATCACGACTGATGTATTTAGCCTGACTCCTCGCAATCACTATTGAACCATTTCACCTGATTATTTGTAATCACGACTGAACCATTTCACCTGAATCTTTGGAATCACGACTGAACCATTTCACCTGAATCTTTAGAATCACGACTGAACCATTTAGTCTGACTCCTTGCAATCACTATTGAACCATTACACCTGACTATTTGTAATCACGACTGAACCATTTCACCTGAATCTTTGGAATCACAACTGATGTATTTAGCCTGACTCCTTGCAATCACTATTGAACCATTTCACCTGACTCTTTGTAATCACGACTGAACCATTCAGTCTGACTCTTTGGAATCACTATTGAACTATTTCACCTGACTATTTGGAATCATGACTAAACCATTTCACCTTAATCTTTGGAATCATGACTGAACCATTTAACCTGACTCTTTGGAATCACGACTGAACCATTTAGCCTGATTCTTTGGAATCACGACTGAACTATTTAGTCTGACTCTTTCAAATCACTACTGAGCTAATTTAGCCTGACTCTTTGGAATCACGACTGATGTATTTAGCCTGACTCCTTGCAATCACTATTGAACCATTTCACCTGACTATTTGTAATCACGACTGAACCATTTCAACTGACTCTTTGGAATCACGACTGAACCATTTCACCTGACTCTTTGGAATCACGACTGAACCATTTAGTCTGACTCTTTGGAATCACGACTGATGTATTTAGCCTGACTCCTTGCAATCACTATTGAACCATTTCACCTGACTATTTGTAATCACGACTGAACCATTTAGTCTGACTCTTTGGAATCACGACTGATGTATTTAGCCTGACTCCTTGCAATCACTATTGAACCATTTCACCTGACTATTTGTAATCACGACTGGACCATTTCACCTGAATCTTTGGAATCATGACTGAACCATTTCACCTGACTCTTTGGAATCACTATTGAACCATTTCATCTGACTATTTGGAATCACGACTAAACCATTTCACCTTAATCTTTGGAATCATGACTGAACCATTTAACCTGACTCTTTGGAATCACGACTGAACTATTTAGTCTGACTCTTTGGAATCACTACTGAACCATTTCAACTGACTCTTTGGAATCACTACTGAACCATTTCACCTGACTATTTGGAATCACGACTGAACCATTTCACCTAAATCTTTGGAATCACGACTGAACCATTTCACCTGACTCTTTGGAATCACGACTGAACCATTTAGTCTGACTCTTTGGAATCACGACTGAACCATTTCACCTCAATCTTTGGAATTGCTACTAAGGCAATTTAGCCTGACTTTTTGGAATCACTACTGAACCATTTCAACTGACTCTTTGGAATCACTATTGAACCATTTCACCTGACTCTTTGCAATCACTATTGAACCATTCAGCCTGACTCCTTGCAATCACTATTGAACCATTTCACCTGACTTTTTGCAATCACTATTGAACCATTTCACCTGACTCTTTGGAATCACGACTGAACCATTTAGTCTGACTCTTTGGTATCACGACTGATGCATTTAGCCTGACTCCTTGCAATCACTATTGAAACATTTCACCTGACTATTTGGAATCACTATTGAACCATTTCACCTGACTATTTGGAATCGCTACTGAGCCATTTAGTCTGACCCTTTGGAATCACGACTGATGTATTTAGCCTGCCTCCTTGCAATCACTATTGAACCATTTCACCTGACTCTTTGCAATCACTATTAAACCATTCAGTCTGACTCTTTGCAATCACTATTGAACCATTACACCTGACTATTTGTAATCACGACTGAACCATTTCACCTGAATCTTTGGAATCACAACTGATGTATTTAGCCTGACTCCTTGCAATCACTATTGAACCATTTCACCTGACTATTTGTAATCACGACTGAACCATTCAGTCTGACTCTTTGGAATCACTATTGAACTATTTCACCTGACTATTTGGAATCATGACTAAACCATTTTACCTTTATCTTTGGAATCATGACTGAACCATTTAACCTGACTCTTTGGAATCACGACTGAACCATTTAGCCTGACTCTTTGGAATCACGACTGAACTATTTAGTCTGACTCTTTGGAATCACTACTGATGTATTTAGCCTGACTCCTCGCAATCACTATTGAACCATTTCACCTGACTATTTGTAATCACGACTGAACCATTTCAACTGACTCTTTGGAATCACGACTGATGTATTTAGCCTGACTCCTTGCAATCACTATTGAACCATTTCACCTGACTCTTTGGAATCACGACTGAACCATTTAGTCTGACTCTTTGGAATCACGACTGATGTATTTAGCCTGACTCCTTGCAATCACTATTGGGCCATAACTCTTTGGAATCACGACTGAACCATTTAGTCTGACTCTTTGGAATCACGACTGAACCATTCAGTCTGACTCTTTGGAATCACGACTGATGTATTTAGCCTGACTCCTTGCAATCACTATTGAACCATTTCACCTGACTATTTGTAATCACGACTGAACCATTTCACCTGAATCTTTGGAATCATGACTGAACCATTTCACCTGACTCTTTGGAATCACTATTGAACCATTTCACCTGACTGTTTGGAATCAGGACTAAACCATTTCACCTTAATCTTTGGAATCACGACTGAACCATTTCACCTGACTCTTTGGAATCACGTCTCAACCATTTAGCCTGACTCTTTGGAATCACGACTGATGTATTTAGCCTGACTCCTTGCAATCACTATTGAACCATTTCACCTGACTATTTGTAATCACGACTGAACCATTTCACCTGAATCTTTGGAATCATGACTGAACCATTTCACCTGACTCTTTGGAATCACTATTGAACCATTTCACCTGACTGTTTGGAATCAGGACTAAACCATTTCACCTTAATCTTTGGAATCACGTCTGAACCATTTCACCTGACTCTTTGGAATCACTATTGAACCATTTCACCTGACTGTTTGGAATCAGGACTAAACCATTTCACCTTAATCTTTGGAATCACGACTGAACCATTTCACCTGACTCTTTGGAATCACATCTCAACCATTTAGCCTGACTCTTTGGAATCACGACTGAACTATTTAGTCTGACTCTTTCAAATCACTACTGAGCTAATTTAGCCTGACTCTTTGGAATCACGACTGATGTATTTAGCCTGACTCCTTGCAATCACTATTGAACCATTTTACCTGACTATTTGTAATCACGACTGAACCATTTCAACTGACTCTTTGGAATCACGACTGAACCATTTCACCTGACTCTTTGGAATCACGACTGAACCATTTAGTCTGACTCTTTGGAATCACGACTGATGTATTTAGCCTGACTCCTTGCAATCACTATTGAACCATTTCACCTGACTATTTGTAATCACGACTGAACCATTTAGTCTGACTCTTTGGAATCACGACTGATGTATTTAGCCTGACTCCTTGCAATCACTATTGAACCATTTCACCTGACTATTTGTAATCACGACTGGACCATTTCACCTGAATCTTTGGAATCATGACTGAACCATTTCATCTGACTATTTGGAATCACGACTAAACCATTTCACCTTAATCTTTGGAATCATGACTGAACCATTTAACCTGACTCTTTGGAATCACGACTGAACTATTTAGTCTGACTCTTTGGAATCACTACTGAACCATTTCAACTGACTCTTTGGAATCACTACTGAACCATTTCACCTGACTATTTGGAATCACGACTGAACCATTTCACCTAAATCTTTGGAATCACGACTGAACCATTTCACCTGACTCTTTGGAATCACGACTGAACCATTTAGTCTGACTCTTTGGAATCACGACTGAACCATTTCACCTCAATCTTTGGAATTGCTACTAAGGCAATTTAGCCTGACTTTTTGGAATCACTACTGAACCATTTCAACTGACTCTTTGGAATCACTATTGAACCATTTCACCTGACTCTTTGCAATCACTATTGAACCATTCAGCCTGACTCCTTGCAATCACTATTGAACCATTTCACCTGACTTTTTGCAATCACTATTGAACCATTTCACCTGACTCTTTGGAATCACGACTGAACCATTTAGTCTGACTCTTTGGTATCACGACTGATGCATTTAGCCTGACTCCTTGCAATCACTATTGAAACATTTCACCTGACTATTTGGAATCACTATTGAACCATTTCACCTGACTATTTGGAATCGCTACTGAGCCATTTAGTCTGACCCTTTGGAATCACGACTGATGTATTTAGCCTGCCTCCTTGCAATCACTATTGAACCATTTCACCTGACTCTTTGCAATCACTATTAAACCATTCAGTCTGACTCTTTGCAATCACTATTGAACCATTACACCTGACTATTTGTAATCACGACTGAACAATTTCACCTGAATCTTTGGAATCACAACTGATGTATTTAGCCTGACTCCTTGCAATCACTATTGAACCATTTCACCTGACTATTTGTAATCACGACTGAACCATTCAGTCTGACTCTTTGGAATCACTATTGAACTATTTCACCTGACTATTTGGAATCATGACTAAACCATTTCACCTTTATCTTTGGAATCATGACTGAACCATTTAACCTGACTCTTTGGAATCACGACTGAACCATTTAGCCTGACTCTTTGGAATCACGACTGAACTATTTAGTCTGACTCTTTGGAATCACTACTGATGTATTTAGCCTGACTCCTCGCAATCACTATTGAACCATTTCACCTGACTATTTGTAATCACGACTGAACCATTTCAACTGACTCTTTGGAATCACGACTGATGTATTTAGCCTGACTCCTTGCAATCACTATTGAACCATTTCACCTGACTCTTTGGAATCACGACTGAACCATTTAGTCTGACTCTTTGGAATCACGACTGATGTATTTAGCCTGACTCCTTGCAATCACTATTGGGCCATAACTCTTTGGAATCACGACTGAACCATTTAGTCTGACTCTTTGGAATCACGACTGAACCATTCAGTCTGACTCTTTGGAATCACGACTGATGTATTTAGCCTGACTCCTTGCAATCACTATTGAACCATTTCACCTGACTATTTGTAATCACGACTGAACCATTTCACCTGACTCTTTGGATTCACGACTAAACCATTCAGTCTGACTCTTTGGAATCACGACTGATGTATTTAGCCTGACTCCTTGCAATCACTATTGAACCATTTCACCTGACTATTTGTAATCACGACTGAACCATTTCACCTGAATCTTTGGAATCATGACTGAACCATTTCACCTGACTCTTTGGAATCACTATTGAACCATTTCACCTGACTGTTTGGAATCAGGACTAAACCATTTCACCTTAATCTTTGGAATCACGACTGAACCATTTCACCTGACTCTTTGGAATCACGTCTCAACCATTTAGCCTGACTCTTTGGAATCACGACTGATGTATTTAGCCTGACTCCTTGCAATCACTATTGAACCATTTCACCTGACTATTTGTAATCACGACTGAACCATTTCACCTGAATCTTTGGAATCATGACTGAACCATTTCACCTGACTCTTTGGAATCACTATTGAACCATTTCACCTGACTGTTTGGAATCAGGACTAAACCATTTCACCTTAATCTTTGGAATCATGTCTGAACCATTTCACCTGACTCTTTGGAATCACTATTGAACCATTTCACCTGACTGTTTGGAATCAGGACTAAACCATTTCACCTTAATCTTTGGAATCACGACTGAACCATTTCACCTGACTCTTTGGAATCACATCTCAACCATTTAGCCTGACTCTTTGGAATCACAACTGATGTATTTAGCCTGACTCCTTGCAATCACTATTGAACCATTTCACCTGACTATTTGTAATCACGACTGAACCATTTCACCAGACTCTTTGGAATCATGACTGAACCATTTAACCTGACTCTTTGGAATCACGACTGAACTATTTAGTCTGACTCTTTGGAATCACTACTTAGCCAATTTAGCCTGACTCTTTGGAATCACTACTGAACCATTTAGTCTGACTCTTTGGAATCACTACTGAACCATTTCACCTGACAATTTGGAATCACGACTAAACCATTTCATCTTAATCTTTAGAATCACGACTGAACCATTTCACCTGACTCTTTGGAATCACGACTGAACCATTTAGTCTGACTCTTTGGAATCACTACTGAGCCAATTTAGCCTGACTCTTTGGAATCACTACTGAGCCAATTTAGCCTGACTCTTTGGAATCACTACTGAAACATTTAGCCTGACTCTTTGGAATCACGACTGAACCATTTAGTCTGACTCTTGGAAATCACGACTGATGTATTTAGCCTGACTGCTTGCAATCACTATTGAACCATTTCACCTGACTATTTGTAATCATGAATGAACCATTTCACCTGAATCTTTTGAATCACGACTGAACCATTTCACCTGACTCTTTGGAATCACGACTGAACCATTTAGTCTGACTCTTTGGAATCACGACTGAACCATTTAGTCTGACTCTTTGGAATCACTACTGAGCCAATTTAGCCTGACTCTTTGGAATCACCACTGAACCATTTAGTCTGACTCTTTGGAATCACTATTGAATCATTTCACCTGACTATTTGGAATCACGACTAAACCATTTCACCTTAATCTTTGGAATCACGACTGAACCATTTCACCTGACTCTTTGGAATAACGACTGAACCATTTAGCCTGACTCTTTGGAATCACGACTGATTTATTTAGCCTGACTTTTTGCAATCACTATTTAACCATTTCACCTGACTATTTGGAATCACGACTAAACCATTTCACCTTATTCTTTGGAATCACGACTGAACCATTTCACCTGACTCTTTGGAATCACGACTGAACCATTCAGTCTGACTCTTTGGAATCACGACTGATGTATTTAGCCTGACTCCTCGCAATCACTATTGAACCATTTCACCTGACTATTTGTAATCACGACTGAACCATTTCACCTGAATCTTTGGAATCACGACTGAACCATTTCACCTGAATCTTTAGAATCACGACTGAACCATTTAGTCTGACTCCTTGCAATCACTATTGAACCATTACACCTGACTATTTGTAATCACGACTGAACCATTTCACCTGAATCTTTGGAATCACAACTGATGTATTTAGCCTGACTCCTTGCAATCACTATTGAACCATTTCACCTGACTCTTTGTAATCACGACTGAACCATTCAGTCTGACTCTTTGGAATCACTATTGAACTATTTCACCTGACTATTTGGAATCATGACTAAACCATTTCACCTTAATCTTTGGAATCATGACTGAACCATTTAACCTGACTCTTTGGAATCACGACTGAACCATTTAGCCTGATTCTTTGGAATCACGACTGAACTATTTAGTCTGACTCTTTCAAATCACTACTGAGCTAATTTAGCCTGACTCTTTGGAATCACGACTGATGTATTTAGCCTGACTCCTTGCAATCACTATTGAACCATTTCACCTGACTATTTGTAATCACGACTGAACCATTTCAACTGACTCTTTGGAATCACGACTGAACCATTTCACCTGACTCTTTGGAATCACGACTGAACCATTTAGTCTGACTCTTTGGAATCACGACTGATGTATTTAGCCTGACTCCTTGCAATCACTATTGAACCATTTCACCTGACTATTTGTAATCACGACTGAACCATTTAGTCTGACTCTTTGGAATCACGACTGATGTATTTAGCCTGACTCCTTGCAATCACTATTGAACCATTTCACCTGACTATTTGTAATCACGACTGGACCATTTCACCTGAATCTTTGGAATCATGACTGAACCATTTCACCTGACTCTTTGGAATCACTATTGAACCATTTCATCTGACTATTTGGAATCACGACTAAACCATTTCACCTTAATCTTTGGAATCATGACTGAACCATTTAACCTGACTCTTTGGAATCACGACTGAACTATTTAGTCTGACTCTTTGGAATCACTACTGAACCATTTCAACTGACTCTTTGGAATCACTACTGAACCATTTCACCTGACTATTTGGAATCACGACTGAACCATTTCACCTAAATCTTTGGAATCACGACTGAACCATTTCACCTGACTCTTTGGAATCACGACTGAACCATTTAGTCTGACTCTTTGGAATCACGACTGAACCATTTCACCTCAATCTTTGGAATTGCTACTAAGGCAATTTAGCCTGACTTTTTGGAATCACTACTGAACCATTTCAACTGACTCTTTGGAATCACTATTGAACCATTTCACCTGACTCTTTGCAATCACTATTGAACCATTCAGCCTGACTCCTTGCAATCACTATTGAACCATTTCACCTGACTTTTTGCAATCACTATTGAACCATTTCACCTGACTCTTTGGAATCACGACTGAACCATTTAGTCTGACTCTTTGGTATCACGACTGATGCATTTAGCCTGACTCCTTGCAATCACTATTGAAACATTTCACCTGACTATTTGGAATCACTATTGAACCATTTCACCTGACTATTTGGAATCGCTACTGAGCCATTTAGTCTGACCCTTTGGAATCACGACTGATGTATTTAGCCTGCCTCCTTGCAATCACTATTGAACCATTTCACCTGACTCTTTGCAATCACTATTAAACCATTCAGTCTGACTCTTTGCAATCACTATTGAACCATTACACCTGACTATTTGTAATCACGACTGAACCATTTCACCTGAATCTTTGGAATCACAACTGATGTATTTAGCCTGACTCCTTGCAATCACTATTGAACCATTTCACCTGACTATTTGTAATCACGACTGAACCATTCAGTCTGACTCTTTGGAATCACTATTGAACTATTTCACCTGACTATTTGGAATCATGACTAAACCATTTTACCTTTATCTTTGGAATCATGACTGAACCATTTAACCTGACTCTTTGGAATCACGACTGAACCATTTAGCCTGACTCTTTGGAATCACGACTGAACTATTTAGTCTGACTCTTTGGAATCACTACTGATGTATTTAGCCTGACTCCTCGCAATCACTATTGAACCATTTCACCTGACTATTTGTAATCACGACTGAACCATTTCAACTGACTCTTTGGAATCACGACTGATGTATTTAGCCTGACTCCTTGCAATCACTATTGAACCATTTCACCTGACTCTTTGGAATCACGACTGAACCATTTAGTCTGACTCTTTGGAATCACGACTGATGTATTTAGCCTGACTCCTTGCAATCACTATTGGGCCATAACTCTTTGGAATCACGACTGAACCATTTAGTCTGACTCTTTGGAATCACGACTGAACCATTCAGTCTGACTCTTTGGAATCACGACTGATGTATTTAGCCTGACTCCTTGCAATCACTATTGAACCATTTCACCTGACTATTTGTAATCACGACTGAACCATTTCACCTGAATCTTTGGAATCATGACTGAACCATTTCACCTGACTCTTTGGAATCACTATTGAACCATTTCACCTGACTGTTTGGAATCAGGACTAAACCATTTCACCTTAATCTTTGGAATCACGACTGAACCATTTCACCTGACTCTTTGGAATCACGTCTCAACCATTTAGCCTGACTCTTTGGAATCACGACTGATGTATTTAGCCTGACTCCTTGCAATCACTATTGAACCATTTCACCTGACTATTTGTAATCACGACTGAACCATTTCACCTGAATCTTTGGAATCATGACTGAACCATTTCACCTGACTCTTTGGAATCACTATTGAACCATTTCACCTGACTGTTTGGAATCAGGACTAAACCATTTCACCTTAATCTTTGGAATCACGTCTGAACCATTTCACCTGACTCTTTGGAATCACTATTGAACCATTTCACCTGACTGTTTGGAATCAGGACTAAACCATTTCACCTTAATCTTTGGAATCACGACTGAACCATTTCACCTGACTCTTTGGAATCACATCTCAACCATTTAGCCTGACTCTTTGGAATCACAACTGATGTATTTAGCCTGACTCCTTGCAATTACTATTGAACCATTTCACCTGACTATTTGTAATCACGACTGAACCATTTCACCAGACTCTTTGGAATCATGACTGAACCATTTAACCTGACTCTTTGGAATCACGACTGAACTATTTAGTCTGACTCTTTGGAATCACTACTTAGCCAATTTAGCCTGACTCTTTGGAATCACTACTGAACCATTTAGTCTGACTCTTTGGAATCACTACTGAACCATTTCACCTGACAATTTGGAATCACGACTAAACCATTTCATCTTAATCTTTAGAATCACGACTGAACCATTTCACCTGACTCTTTGGGATCACGACTGAACCATTTAGTCTGACTCTTTGGAATCACGACTAAACCATTTAGTCTGACTCTTTGGAATCACTACTGAACCAATTTAGCCTGACTCTTTGGAATCACCACTGAACCATTTAGTCTGACTCTTTGGAATCACTATTGAATCATTTCACCTGACTATTTGGAATCACGACTAAACCATTTCACCTTAATCTTTGGAATCACGACTGAACCATTTCACCTGACTCTTTGGAATCACGACTGAACCATTTAGCCTGACTCTTTGGAATCACGACTGATTTATTTAGCCTGACTTTTTGCAATCACTATTTAACCATTTCACCTGACTATTTGGAATCACGACTAAACCATTTCACCTTATTCTTTGGAATCACGACTGAACCATTTCACCTGACTCTTTGGAATCACGACTGAACCATTCAGTCTGCCTCTTTGGAATCACGACTGATGTATTTAACCTGACTCCTCGCAATCACTATTGAACCATTTCACCTGACTATTTGTAATCACGACTGAACCATTTCACTTGAATCTTTGGAATCACGACTGAACCATTTCACCTGAATCTTTAGAATCACAACTGATGTATTTAGCCTGACTCCTTGCAATCACTATTGAACCATTTCACCTGACTCTTTGTAATCACGACTTAACCATTCAGTCTGACTCTTTGGAATCACTATTGAACTATTTCACCTGACTATTTGGAATCATGACAAAACCATTTCACCTTAATCTTTGGAATCATGACTGAACCATTTAACCTGACTCTTTGGAATCACGACTGAACCATTTAGCCTGATTCTTTGGAATCACGACTGAACTATTTAGTCTGACTCTTTCAAATCACTACTGAGCTAATTTAGCCTGACTCTTTGGAATCACGACTGATGTATTTAGCCTGACTCCTTGCAATCACTATTGAACCATTTCACCTGACTATTTGTAATCACGACTGAACCATTTCAACTGACTCTTTGGAATCACGACTGAACCATTTCACCTGACTCTTTGGAATCACGACTGAACCATTTAGTCTGACTCTTTGGAATCACGACTGATGTATTTAGCCTGACTCCTTGCAATCACTATTG
Source organism: Amphiduros pacificus (assembly GCA_949316495.1). Classification (NCBI taxonomy): domain Eukaryota; kingdom Metazoa; phylum Annelida; class Polychaeta; order Phyllodocida; family Hesionidae; genus Amphiduros; species Amphiduros pacificus. The sequence continues at coordinate 9,764,079 of OX439003.1, read as the reverse complement.
AACCATTTCACCTGACTATTTGTAATCACGACTGAACCATTTAGTCTGACTCTTTGGAATCACGACTGATGTATTTAGCCTGACTCCTTGCAATCACTATTGAACCATTTCACCTGACTATTTGTAATCACGACTGGACCATTTCACCTGAATCTTTGGAATCATGACTGAACCATTTCACCTGACTCTTTGGAATCACTATTGAACCATTTCATCTGACTATTTGGAATCATGACTAAACCATTTCACCTTAATCTTTGGAATCATGACTGAACCATTTAACCTGACTCTTTGGAATCACGACTGAACTATTTAGTCTGACTCTTTGGAATCACTACTGAACCATTTCAACTGACTCTTTGGAATCACTACTGAACCATTTCACCTGACTATTTGGAATCACGACTGAACCATTTCACCTAAATCTTTGGAAACACGACTGAACCATTTCACCTGACTCTTTGGAATCACGACTGAACCATTTAGTCTGACTCTTTGGAATCACGACTGAACCATTTCACCTAAATCTTTGGAATTGCTATTAAGGCAATTTAGCCTGACTTTTTGGAATCACTACTGAACCATTTCAACTGACTCTTTGGAATCACTATTGAACCATTTCACCTGACTCTTTGCAATCACTATTGAACCATTCAGCCTGACTCCTTGCAATCACTATTGAACCATTTCACCTGACTTTTTGCAATCACTATTGAACCATTTCACCTGACTCTTTGGAATCACGACTGAACCATTTAGTCTGACTCTTTGGTATCACGACTGATGCATTTAGCCTGACTCCTTGCAATCACTATTGAAACATTTCACCTGACTATTTGGAATCACTATTGAACCATTTCACCTGACTATTTGGAATCGCTACTGAGCCATTTAGTCTGACCCTTTGGAATCAAGACTGATGTATTTAGCCTGCCTCCTTGCAATCACTATTGAACCATTTCACCTGACTCTTTGCAATCACTATTAAACCATTCAGTCTGACTCTTTGCAATCACTATTGAACCATTACAACTGACTATTTGTAATCACGACTGAACCATTTCACCTGAATCTTTGGAATAACAACTGATGTATTTAGCCTGACTCCTTGCAATCACTATTGAACCATTTCACCTGACTATTTGTAATCACGACTGAACCATTCAGTCTGACTCTTTGGAATCACTATTGAACTATTTCACCTGACTATTTGGAATCATGACTAAACCATTTCACCTTTATCTTTGGAATCATGACTGAACCATTTAACCTGACTCTTTGGAATCACGACTGAACCATTTAGCCTGACTCTTTGGAATCACGACTGAACTATTTAGTCTGACTCTTTGGAATCACTACTGAGCCAATTAGTCTGACCCTTTGGAATCAAGACTGATGTATTTAGCCTGACTCCTTGCAATCACTATTGAACCATTTCACCTGACTATTTGTAATCACGACTGAACCATTTCAACTGACTCTTTGGAATCACGACTGATGTATTTAGCCTGACTCCTTGCAATCACTATTGAACCATTTCACCTGACTCTTTGGAATCACGACTGAACCATTTAGTCTGACTCTTTGGAATCACGACTGATGTATTTAGCCTGACTCCTTGCAATCACTATTGAACCATTTCGCCTCACTCTTTGGAATCACGACTGAACCATTTAGTCTGACTCTTTGGAATCACGACTGATGTATTTAGCCTGACTCCTTGCAACCACTATTGAACCATTTCACCTGACTATTTGGAATCACGACAGAACCATTCATGTTTTCAAAATATCACTGGGATGTATTTCGTGGCACTTTATATAAATGAAAATCCTAAGAAATTAAATTATCGACACATATGAAATCAGTGGAAAAAACTAGCACAGGTCAATTCAAAGGTCACCAAATTTTGCATGAGGGTTGAGGGGTGTCCAAAGATTACGGTTATTTACAAGATGGCGCCACATACAATTTTATATTTACCATTATTAATCAAATTTAGCTTTTAATATTTTTTTTTAAAAACTAGCGCAGATCAATTCAAAGATTTCAAATATTTGGACACCCCTCAACAGTCATACAAAATTTGGTGACTTTTGAATTTACCTACGCTAGTTTTATCTAGCGTTGAATATTAGAATTTAAGGGGTTTTTTTCACCACAATAATTGAAAAGTTGTATATAGCGCCATCTTGTATCTGTTCATTTTTGCCAGGAAAATATTTTATGGCCAGCTTCTCCAACCCTGATACAAAATTTGGTGACCTTGGAATTGACCTGTGCTAGTTTTTCCCACTTGTTTCAGATATGTGCTAATAATTTTGAAGACAATATTGCAAATATAACAAGTTGACAACCTCATCTATTGATTTTTTCAAAAAACTGAATAATGAACTGTGAAAAGTGAATAAGTAACAAACTTGCCACACGTCCAAAACAATGACTTCAGTTGAGTTATACTTGCACATGTATTTGTTGTTGTAGTCACTTTCTTACCAAAAAAAGGACACTGGTTGTGTTATTACATGTGACAAAATATTTTACTTGGTGTTGATTGGCTTCTAAAAGAAGCTTGTTATGGGCGTGACATCTCAGTACTCACTGATTATGGTCAATGCTTGCAGAGCCAGGTGTAAATCCTGGATCTGCTATGGACAGTACAAAGTTCATTCCATACTAAAATATGTTAATATATCATCAAGTCATAATAAATGATAAGAAACCTGCTCTACTATATCTTAATTACAATTTATTTATGCTACATGTGTAGGATATAGATTACCTACCTATAGACTCTTATAAACAAATATAGACAATCACGATCTTTGGCAAGAAACTATATAGGTTACTTAGTGTTACGTGAGGCCAACAAGTGCAGGCCGAGGAGACGCATTACTCGCCCTGAATAGAGATGATGTGATCCTCCAAGCCACACAGGCAGCCCCAAAGCTGAAGAAGACGCTACGCAGGCAGCCCTCACACAGATGCTCAGTTTTCCTTAAAAAGGCCCCGAAATCGCTACTCAGGGAGCAGAATCCACTTGCCTAGAAGATCCATTTGCCTAGACAGCCACACTTGCATAGACTTGGGTATTTTATGCATTCTCAGGACTTTGTTAGTATCATGCATTCAGGTATTTCATATGCCTCGCTCTTTGCCATGCCGACATAGCCAGACTAGTGTATACAGCACCGAATAAAGGAGAACCTTGTGCATTGTATACTCTGTGTCTGCAGTCCTTATTACCTCCCAACTCACATAGGTAGATAGGGTAGCTGGGTTAAGGCCCCGTTCACAGCCAGCGAGTATCATATGTCAGATCCCCGTCCACGTTCCCCAACGACGGAGACATTCCACATACGCTAGTAGGGATACAAACCCTGCGTAACACATGCACTATACAGAGTCTATGATACAACAGTACAGAGTAAGTGATTTTACACAGGAAATTTTTGGTAAATTGAACATTCAGAATGGCAACTATTGATGTATTATATGAAGAACAATGTATGTATGGGTTACTTAAAAGTAGGTCATGATTAGAACTTGGTCATGATAAATATGAAATAAAATATTGTAACCACATATAGAATGATGATAGCAATATGATACAATACATTAGTAATTATAAAATCATAAGATGAAATTTGATTGCAATGGATTGGGATATTCAAACTTGCCACCAAAATACAGTCATCTGACATACTCATAGGAGGGAAATACAAAATGGTCCAATACATTGTAAATACCATATGGGAAACATAATACTCTAATATATTTGTACATTTCATATGGGAATAAAGTAACATAATCATGATAATATAAATAATGGATTGGCTTATTTGCATTGCATATGTGGAATGTTGCCTGTTGTCTTGGTACACTTGGGACACTAACAAAGATGGCTGATTGTTGATTTTGGTTGTCAATAGTAAAAGGGTAACATGGTGTATAAAAAAGTTATACCTTGCATAAGTTTACATTTGTCTTACAATGCATGGATGACCTCTGGTGTAAATTAGCTAATACATTAGGTTGATATATGAAACAGTACAATATACAATATGATGGTACAATTATGAATATTCTAATTTACACTGTTACATTCTGTGGTGCACAATCCCCCTTGAAAGAGTCCTTTATATATGTATGTTGTCGTAGGCCACAGGCCATGGCGCAGTTGGTTACAGCTTCAGCGTATTAGTCACCAGTTCCTCTGTGGTGATCCAAAGGTCGCGGGTTTGAACCCCGGCCTTGCCGAGATTGAACTCCTGATACAATTTTCCATATGAGCTGAGGCCCGTGCCTAAAGGGTTAACCCATTGTCCTTGTAGATCTGTGACCGGTTGGATTGTCATGTCAAGGACCTGCGACATGACAGTACAGCAATAACAAATAACAGTAACTGAAAACATGAGCCATCCGCAAACCAAATGATAAGAATAGTAAGTAGGCGATGCTGCATAAGACGATCTGAACAACGATCGCAAATGATAAGAATAGGTTTGATCTCGGCCATGTGTCTCTACAAAGGTTGATAGAAAATGTCAGAAGTTTAAATGGATTAGCATTTATTTGCCACAATCAAACACAATCAATCAGGACTTCATTCAAGGGTTCATATCACACATAGGGACATGTGATAAAAAAAATAAGAATCTTTCAAAAAAAAGAAAAAAAAAGAAATTGGAGTGACAATGACAATGTAGTTTATTTTGGCAACACTAGGCTGACTGAAATACATAATTATAATAGAATACATTTTTGCATTAATGATAAGTGATACATATACATATACAAATACAATATACAAAAATGTTATAGCTCCACATATGCTTGGGTTACTCAAACATTCTCACAGCATATTGTACAAAACTGGAATCAGCACGCTTGGTTCTAGTTTTCTTAGGAATTCTGTTCTTGGCATGACGGGTTTTATGTATGTTTTCTCTTACAGGTGGCAATAGGTGGTGTAGAGGATGTGAGGGGTTTTTCATTTTGTTGTATAAATTTTCACACATCTTAATACGTCTTTGTTCTAGTGTATTTAAATTGAAATGATCTAGTGCGTCCCAATAGTTAAAGTCAGGTTTCACTATTTTCAGGGCTCGAACTTGGAGCCAATTAAATTGAAGTTTCAATGCCCAGTATGTGTCAGTATTTCCCTCAAAACTTAAGATTTCTCCCAAAGAATTTTCACACGGTCGTATCTATTTTGATACTATCAATATATATTATGTGAATAGTATGATTGAAGGAGACCTGCATTTTTCCCTGATTACCTCAAGATTTTCAATGTCAGGACATGCAATTGTGAATTATGCCAAGACTGTCCTTACAATTAATACAATTTATTTTGTACCAGAAAGCTATTTGACATTGATTCGTTTATCAGTTTAATTCAAGTCCTTATCCATATTCCATATGTTCTCTTCCCTGTTGTATCATTTATAGGCATATCAGTAGAGGTATGCTACACACACCAAGAAAGTGCCAGACTTTATATTGGCTGCACACCCAATTTATCACAATGGTGAGTTTGGACATTATTTTATGTAATAAAGTGTATATTAAATTTAAAAAGCCATTATATATATATCTAAAGTGATTTCACTTAAACTGGGTTTATTTCTTTTGTTTTTGTTTTATTGTTTATATTTCCTGCAACCAACCTATCCTGAGTTGTAAACATTTGTATTTATTTTTGAAATTTATATGTATGATAATTACCAATCAGGCTTCTAATTAAAAGATAGCAGGCAACATCAACTTCTATTTTAATATGACTATAATTGAAGACATCCCGACAGGGTAAAAGGTCTTATTAGGTAAACATGATCAACTAAGGATCAACTTTATATTGATTAACTCAGTTGGTAGTTTAATTAAATACGCCGTGTGTTTTGTCATAATGTTAATGTGTTCATTGACATGGTCTTATACATGAAAAGTAAACAGGAACTAGTTAATTAATGGAAGAGATCTCGTACAAATCTGAGTACTTGTAGCCCAATTAATTAGTTTTTGAAGTCTTTCTCCAGAGTATGCATTCTTGCCCGTGTCAGAACACATCATGGTACATGATCAGAACAATTATCAAGAGTTTTTACCTTAAAAGTCATTCAAAATAAGGTCTCGTTTAACTTTTTACTACAGTAAATTAAAAAAGCTTTTTTCACCAAAATTTTATATTATTTTCGTGAATTCTCCTTGCAATATACCCGGAATCGCTGTGCCCCAAAAACGTGTTCGATTTATTTTCTTGTCATACACAGATATCGAAAACTTATACAAATTTACAAAATTTGACATTCATTCATCTCCATAAAAATACTCCATTAAGACCAAAATCATCTCATATTCATGATAAAAATTGTAAATTAGTAAAAATGCTAATCTATTGTTTCTGCTTTTTTGTTTTGAAATGAGTAAATAATATGGTTTATACTTTTCAGATAGCATACGTACATATTGTGTTTTTAGTGTGTCTTCTATCAGTCGGACATGGACAGGAAAGTATGTTATTTTTATGAAGCTTTCTATTTTTTATGACAGTTATCATATCATCTAACATTGTAATTTATATTTAGAAATCAAAGGTATTAAAAACAAAACATATTTAGAATTATAGGAAATTATTTTTAAGAATATCAAATGTTTGAATCAATTCATTTTAACTAAATTATATTGATTATTGCAAAATGTCAAATTATGACCAAAATGAAAATATTATATTTGACTTTTTTCAATATGTAATGATAAATGATAGTACCACTCTTATGTGTGATAATTAATTGTGAATGCCAATTGCGTCATTAGATTTTTAAAATATATAAATTGCTATTCTTAGTTTAATCTGAATTTAACATATCTATACAAGCGTAATGGCACGTGGTTCATTTTAGGTCATCATAACATGCTCTTGAACTGAGTATATTATTTGAATACTCCTTTTTCATATCATTAAAATAGTCATTGTTTCTGTCAATATATTATCAATATATGTAAAGGCTTACTATTATAAAATGAAGAAGTCTTATATTTTTTTCTCTTTTTTCACAGCTCAGATGCACCTTTACTCTGGGTTTCCTGTGGAGCATTGGTCCTATGAGGCAATGGCCTGGGATATCCACGATGCCGTAACCCTCCAGTTCTGCCAGGCAAGATGTGATGAATTCCAAGACTGTATTGGCGTTATCTATGATGACACTTCAAGATGTGTTGAAATCGCATCAATCCACTTTGATGAGGGAGACAGACGCAGAAACTATTATGTGAAAGGTATATATATATATATATATATATATATATATATATATATATATATATATATATATATAGTTTACTATGAGAATCTTGGTTATGGTTACTACGGTGAATTGATCATAAGTGTAGATTATTAAATGCAAAAGAAAATAATACCAAAGAATTGGACCGATGGGATCACAGTCGATTTTTTTTAAATCTTGACATATCTTGTTTCTGGACAGTCTGATAAATTTATATAAAAAACACTTATTTCTAAATATATTGACAAGCATTATTATTTATTATCTTTATTTTTATAATCAGAATAATTATTATAGCCGTATGAGATATATAATTGACTTTAATTTCATCTTGAAAATACATTAGCCTGTTGTATGGTTTTTAAAGGTTGAGTCCTGTTGAGTTAGCCTAACAATTTACTTTCAATACCACATTCATTGGAAGTTAGCATCTTTATGGTGTGATATTTATTTCTGTCTATATCTTTGCAAGCATTTTTAAATCATACCGTTGTGACAATATATAACCATAATGTTATTATCGCTGAATTCACTAATTCATTATTATCATGGTATTCTACAGCCTGTAGTTGTTATTTCAGGGGAGACGTGGGATCCAGTTGTGATTCCTCCCTGTTTCCACCCCGGAGATATTAATAATGGATGGGCAGAAGGATCCGGTAATGTTGGTAATGGGGCCAGCATCAACTACCACTGTAATGAGGGATATGTCATGGAAGGCAGCTACAGGCGCAAATGCCTGGGGGACAATATCTGGGACAACAAGGCTCCCAAGTGTAAAAAGGGTATCGAAACACAATGCTTATAAACAAATATATAGAGTATATATAGAGAGTAAATATATAGAGTAAATACATAGAGAACCTGAATTTATCATCTCCTTTTTTGGTTATAGTTATAGTTATGTTTTAGATAAGGAAAAGGAGTTTATAAAGTAAAATGTTTGAATTGTTTCATGTTAACAGCAACTTGTGGTGACGTTCAAAGTATGCTTTCCAAGCCATTTTGCAGAGATACTCCCTTCATACCAGAAGATGTATGTTTAAGCCTGGGCTGCTGTTTCTGGGAGGCATTTGGATACTGCATGGGACCTTCAGGTAACATTAGTAGCTTATTGAAGGGATTAATATTTTCCTGGCAATTAAAAATATTACAAAACCTTTTTCTCCAATATTCATTCTGCATTACATTCAAATAAGTCTCTTATTTTGTTCATTGATTGTTGCATGTAACTTGTCATTCATAATTGTCATTTGCTATTGCATCTTAATTGTTTATTATATGTATTTTAAAGTTATCATTCATCCAAATTTACAATAGTTTTAATGCATACTGTTAATGGCAGTGAATAACCTCTATGTGTCGATGTGCAATTAAGAATCTTTTTATTCATTCATTTATATCTATTATTTTGCTATTGCATTGTCATTATTTATTGTATGTTTTTACTTTTATCATTTATCAGGTTTTAATACATACCACATTGGCACCTAATGACCTTAATGTCTCGGCTTGGAGTAATTATGATCACTCTTTTACAGGTAACCTGTACACAGTGTATTCTGGGAAAAGACCTGAAGGGAACACAGGTTTCCAGATATTAAACCTTCGCTCTCCTGAAAGTTGTCACCATGAATGTGACATAAGGTAAGAGATGAATCCAAGAAACTCAGAATTGTTTCCAAATTCTTATTTTAAAAACAAACAATAACAAACAATGGTTTTAAATATTTTCAGCATGGATTTAGTGACTGATTTATAGGTGTCACTCTTTGAAAGGAGAAGGGCATTGTGTCTTGGTAGAACGCTTCAGAATAAACTGCCTAAATTGCACTGGAAAATATTGTATTGAAACAAATCACGATAAAGCAATGTTGTAATTTTGCAGGGCAAGATGTAAAGGAGTGTATGTGAGGAGGGATGGAACTGATACCCATTGTCACATATTGGACATCACGTGGTCCGATGCTAACAATCAAGGTATCATTGTTGATGATCCAAACTGCGACTTTCATACCACCTGATATCTCTAGATCCGTTTGAATTGCTAACCTCTGTAACTTTAATAAAGATCAAGCATAATGAAGTTTTCTTCTCTTTTTTGTGTGTTATATATTGTAAAAGAGGGCATGACAAGTCAAGGATGAACATTGTGTCAATGCAGTATGAAATTACTTTTAATTTAGTACTCTGAATGAAATTCTATATAAGGTGAAAGAGGTCATGACAGTCTAGGACAAACATTCTGTGCCAATGCAGTATATATAATATTACATTGAATTTAGTAACCTTAGTTAAGATATAAGATATGATACTCACTACCATAATAACATAAACACCACTGTGGTCATAATACATCAAATATAAAGAATGATGACAATGCCCTCTGCCCTCATCAGGTTATATTTATTACTCTTCATAGAGTTATATTACCCTCAGTCTTCTCTCCCTGGTTTTGTAAACACCTATATGTTTCTCTGATATGCAAATAATATAACCATTAATATATGCATCTCAATATATCGAGTGAGAATATTCACTAATGTATTTTGGACAATTGTAGTTCTGGGTCAGATAGATAATATTCCACGATAATATTAGTCTCTGTTCCCTGTGAGTCATCAATGTTTCCCCTCAAACCAACATACCGGACAAAATGAGGAAAGCCTCAGGTGTGGGTATCAGCCTCAGGTGTGGGTATGGGCTGGCGTCCTGCTGAGAATACTTACTCTATAGTCTTGATACAGTTTCGCTGTTTTTTTTATATAAAAATGACAGAAAGTCAACTCTGTGCTCTCAGCATATCAAGTGAAGCATTTGTGAGAAATGTCATTTATTTAAATTGATTTCTTTACACAAAATAAATATATCTTTTATGTTTTCCTGTGTAAAAGGCCAATTTTAGATTAAAGAAAGAAATAGAGGAAATCTGGATAACCTATATACTTAACAGTACATCTATTTGATGTACTACAAACTATTGTTTAAAAAATATTTCTACTCTTTTTCCCCCAGATAATTCCTCACTTTATCATTTTAAAAATATTTCATGAAATAAAATATTCTCTTTACGTTTCATGTAAAATCATAAAAGAAAAATCAGTTAAATGGATTTAAACTCTACGAGATAATGAACTAGGTTTACTCGAAATAAAGCAGCACGGAAAATACATCACTGCTGGAAAAAAATATTTATATCGAGATTCCAAAGAATGTTGATGTCCACATTCCATTGAATATTGATATCTAGATTCTATAAAATTTCGATATGCAGATTAGATAGAATATTGATATCTAGATTCCATAGAATATTGAAATACAGATTCCATAGAATATTGATATCTTCCAGAACCTTGAATATTGCTATCTAGATTCCATAGAATATTGATATCACCCAGAATCTTGAATATTGATATCTAGATTCCATAGAATATTGATATCACCCAGAATCTTGAATATTGATATCTAGATTCCATAGAATATTGATATCACCCAGAATCTTGAATATTGATATCTAGATTCCATAGAATATTGATATCACCCAGAATCTTGAATATTGATATCTAGATTCCATAGAATATTGATATCACCCAGAATCTTGAATATTGATATCTAGATGCCATAGAATATTGATATCACCCAGAATCTTGAATATTGATATCTAGATTCCATAGAATATGAGAATGCAGCTATGCACATCAAAATATCACATTCCTTTCTAGTGCTCAAATAAACGATTTCCCAAATGTTCAAAATATAATATGTAAGTATGTGTCGATCATGTTCAAGAATATCTAAAACATATATATTACAATTAAAATGATTTTGTTTTTCATAAATGACATTTGTTTCAGTCAATTCAAAGACGTTAGTTATTGAGAGGAATTTGGAATGTCTCTTTGTGAACAGTAATAGGGGAAGGCAATGGTGTCATTTAACTCTTATGCGAAAAGAAATGCATTAAATGTACTTAATGCATTGCCATGACAACATATATTCATAAAGTCGCATCGGTTTATACAATTGATATAAAAAGAAACAAAGCTGTTTAAAATTTAGTTTGGGAAAAGTTTGATCTTTATTTATCAAGTTTGGTGTTTTCTTCTTACTGACGTATATTCTTGTTTAATGACGTATGTATGGAGATTATAATTCCACCTTTCATGTTTTGTTTATTTTCACATTTCAGATATAGTACAAACTGTCAAGGTGCCGTTGTGTCGAGCTTTTTATAGATACTTTGTACTAAATTACTTGACAATGGTTCTCTAATCTGATGAATTTTGATAAACTGGATTTCCTATCAAAATTCCATATGTTCTGTTCCCTGCAATGTGATTGGTATAAAATTTTAATCATTAGGACACACGGAAAGTATTAAGCTCTGTTTGAAACCTTCCCTTTGTTGTGTATAAAGGTTAAGAAGAGGTATGTATTCGGTAACTTACCATTTTTCTTGTTTTGAATGAAATTATCAGGGTCGTGTACAATCAGAAATCTTCATTAAGAATCCTAAATTAGGGCAGTCTTTACCTTGTATGCTTTATAAGTGTATGAGGCTGGTTTATAAAATATAAATAAAGTTTCAACATTAGGAACAGGGTACTGTGATGACACACTTGTCTGTTTCCAATATATAATTACTAAATTATGCATCTATTTTGCTTGTTGTATGAAATAACCTGCAAAGTCTATGAGCGAATAAAGTGAAAATATTGTCCTTTAATATTGCTAAAATCGCAAATATTATTTGCCTTTTTCTTTTCAGATGTCGCCTACACGGTTCTTCGTGACTCTGATTTGTGCGGTATGCATGACGAATGGACAAGAGAGTAAGTGTTTATTATGTGGCTAATATAAAGTGTTAACCATTTAACACCCAAGAGAGTAAGCGCTCATTATGGTGGCTAATATAAAGTGTTAACCATTTAACACCCAAGAGAGTTAGCGCTCATTATGGTGGCTAATATAAAGTGTTAACCATTTTACACCCAAGAGAGTAAGCGCTCATTATGTGGCTAATATAAAGTGTTAACTATTTTACACCCAAGAGAGTAAGCGCTCATTATGGTGGCAAATATAAAGTGTTAACCATTTAACACCCAAGAGAGTAAGTGCTCATTATAGTGGCAAATATAAAGTGTTAACTATTTTACACCCAAGAGAGTAAGCGCTCATTATGGTGGCAAATATAAAGTGTTAACCATTAAACACCCAAGAGAGTTAGTGCTCATTATGTGGCTAATATAAAGTGTTAACTATTTTACACCCAAGAGAGTAAGCGCTCATTATAGTGGCTAATATAAAATGTTAATTAAATAACACCCAAGAGAGTAAGCGCTCATTATGGTGGCAAATATAAAGTGTTAACCATTTAACACCCAAGAGAGTAAGCGCTCATTATGTGGCTAATATAAAGTGTTAACTATTTTACACCCAAGAGAGTAAGCGCTCATTATAGTGGCTAATATAAAGTGTTAATTAAATAACACCCAAGAGAGTAAGCGCTCATTATGGTGGCAAATATAAAGTGTTAACCATTTAACACCCAAGAGAGTAAGCGCTCATAATAGTGGCTAATATAAAGTGTTAATTAAATAACACCCAAGAGAGTAAGCGCTCATTATGGTGGCAAATATAAAGTGTTAACCATTTAACACCCAAGAGAGTTAGTGCTCATTATGTGGCTAATATAAAGTGTTAACTATTTTACACCCAAGAGAGTAAGCGCTCATTATAGTGGCTAATATAAAATGTTAATTAAATAACACCCAAGAGAGTTAGTGCTCATTATGTGGCTAATATAAAGTGTTAACTATTTTACACCCAAGAGAGTAAGCGCTCATTATAGTGGCTAATATAAAGTGTTAATTAAATAACACCCAAGAGAGTAAGCGCTCATTATGGTGGCAAATATAAAGTGTTAACCATTTAACACCCAAGAGAGTAAGCGCTCATTATGTGGCTAATATAAAGTGTTAATTAAATAACACCCAAGAGAGTAAGCGCTCATTATGGTGGCAAATATAAAGTGTTAACTAAATAACACCCAAGAGAGTAAGTGCTCATTATGTGGCTAATATAAAGTGTTAACTATTTTACACCCAAGAGAGTAAGCGCTCATTATGGTGGCTAATATAAAGTGTTAACCATTTAACACCCAAGAGAGTTAGCGCTCTTTATGTGGCTAATATAAAGTGTTAACCATTTAACACCCAAGAGAGTAAGCGCTCATTACGTGGCTAATATAAAGTGTTAACCATTTAACACCCAAGAGAGTAAGCGCTCTTTATGTGGCTAATATAAAGTGTTAACCATTTAACACCCAAGAGAGTAAGCGCTCATTACGTGGCTAATATAAAGTGTTAACCATTTAACGCCCAAGAGAGTAAGCGCTCATTATAGTGGCTAATATAAAGTGTTAACCATTTAACACCCAAGAGAGTAAGCGCTCTTTATGTGGCTAATATAAAGTGTTAACCATTTAACATTCAAGAGAGTAAGCGCTCTTTATGTGGCTAATATAAAGTGTTAACCATTTAACACCCAAGAGAGTAAGTGTTTATTATGGTGGTTGATATACAGCTTTTTTCGTCCAGATATGCATTTTAAATAGATAAAGATATACATAGATAATGATAAAAATATTGATGTCAGAACAACAAAAAATTACATATTTGGAAACTGGTGATTTATTTTTGTTATCCGGGAATCAACACAAGAAAACTGAAATAATTATTTAAACTCAAGTAGCATATGGTTTGGTCAACGATATGCATTGAGATTATATCGTACACACAACTCTTCTGGATAGATATGGGATTGATTTGAAATGTTGTATTTGTTCAGCTCAGTTGCATCTGTACTCTGGCTTCCCCGTGGAGTACTGGTCCTATGAGGCTATGGCCTGGGGCATCCACGATGGAGCCAGCCTCACCTTCTGCGAACAACAGTGCGACCAGTTACAAGATTGCATTGGTGTTATCTTTGATGACACCTCCAGATGTGTGACAATTGCATCAATACATTTTGATGAGGGAAACAGAAACAGAGTCTATTACATGAAAGGTAAGTCTATTGTTGCTGTGGATATTTATGTGTGTGGTATTGTCGTTTTACATACACGTTCTTGCATAGCAATATCAAAACCGCTTTTTGTCCGTAATTATAGAACCGTTAATATGTATTAATTAGTGCATACAAATTAAGAAAGATTAACATCTTTCTTCGTGTTTATATTCAACAATTTATGGGTACCTCTGATTTTTTCCATATCACAGTCAAGCTAAAGACTGTAACATTTAAACCCTTCTATTTAAATAATAATAATAATATTAATAATAATAATAATAATAATAATAATAATAATAATAATAATAATAATAATAATAATAATAATAATAATAATAATAATAATAATAATAATAATAATAATAATAATAATAATAATAATAATAATAATAATAATAATAATAATAATAATAATAATAATAATAATAATAATATTTTATATAGTGCTGATACCAGATAACAAATAAAGTGAAGTGAAATGTTATAATTGTATATTTTTGACTACTTAGGAGAGACCTGGGATCCGGTAATCATCCCACCCTGCTTCCACCCTGGAGGTATTCCAAATGGACAGGTAACTGGGTCCGGCAACATTGGCAATGGCGGCAGTATAACCTACAGCTGTGATGCAGGTTACTACCTAGAGGGCAGCAGTAGTCGGACATGCTATGGAGACAACGTCTGGAGTGCTGAAGTCCCAACTTGCATAGGTATTATATATATTCTTAGGTAATAATAGATTAACCATAATACCTCAATGCATTTGAATTCATCATGTTAGTATGTCTAATATCCAACCTTAGGTCATTGTGATTAATACAATTATATAATTATTTTAAATTTCATTCAAAATCCTGAAATAAACAACTTCCAAACAATATGTAAGATGAGTGCCATTAATAGCATAGGTTTCACCATTAATATTGGGGTGTTTATTGTCAGGTGTCTGTGAGGATGTAGGTAGTATATTAACCAAGCCACGCTGTGCAGAGGATGGAACCCCTAAGGATGTCTGTGAGGGTCTGGGCTGCTGTTACTGGGAATCATTTGGTTTCTGCATGAGTCCTCCAGGTAAAGGTCTCTAATAATAATAATATGTTTTAATATATACTCAGCTTAATATACTCAGCTTAATATACTCAGTCCAGTTTGCATGATTCCTCCAGGTAAAGGTCTCTCACGATAATAATATAGTTTAATATATACTCAGCTTAATATACTCAGCTTAATATACTCAGTCCAGTTTGCATGATTCCTCCAGGTAAAGGTCTCTCATAATAATAATATAGTTTAATATATACTCAGCTTAATATACTCAGCTTAATATACTCAGTCCAGTTTGCATGAGTCCTCCAGGTAAAGGTCTCTCACAATAATAATATAGTTTAATATATACTCAGCTTAATATACTCAGTTTAATATACTCAGTTTAATATACTTAGTTTAATATACTCAGCTTAACATACCCCATTTAATATACTCCATGTAATATACTTCATTTAGCATACTCCATTTAGCATACTCCATTTAGCATACTCCATTTAATATACTCAGTTTAATATTCTCCATTTAATATTGAATGTATGATCATAATGATATTTTGAACACAAAAGATAGAGGTCTTTTCAACACATCATATAGTCATCATTCACATATGACTATATATTGTATACTTTTCCTCGTTCTTTTTATGATAGTTAAGGTGCATATTTTGAGATCTTAGTGCGTGTTCATGACAGTACTGAATCGCATTAATGAAAAAATATTAACTATTAGCGTGCATGAAGATGTAGCTATGAGAAGCTTTCCTTAATTATAAAAGATTTCACTGCCGTTTCACAGCCTCCATTGCCTTTGTTAAAACATCAATATATATTAAAGCAATGTAATTATCTCGATCTTTTGCAGACCGGTAAAAGTATATATGTTAAGACGGTGGGATCTGAGGAGTTTTGTTTCATATTGGACATAACATGGACTGGGTCATGTAAACAAATTGGTGCGAACTTTGCACTTATACGGCACCTTCCATTCTCTTTGATCATAATGAAATAAAAGACGTTTATTTAGCATTTATACTTGATTTATTATTATCTTGATCCTGCCAGTGACACTCATATTGGTGTCAATTGTCACATGTTTGTTACTCATACCCTTTTGAGATATCTTTATTAATCAATGATAATAATTACATTGTAAATAATTTCCTGCTAGTGTACCAATTGAACATATTTCCAGGAAATAACAATACATCTTTTATTTGGACCTTACATCATACATCATACTCCAAAGTTTAACTATATTAAAAGGTTGTATCCATGGTGAAGGCCACGGGCCGTGGTGCAGTTGGTTATGCCTCTGACACATTTGCACCGGGTGCCGGCGGGGAAGTTAGAATCGACCGACTTCACAATCTGCCGGGCGCCAGGGAGTTTATCACCAACAATCTGAGATATGCCGTAGCTGTGGTCACATTATTAAAGGGCACCGCACGGCACGTGCAAAACTGAATAGCACAGACATCTGTAGGATATCTTTATGACGTCTGTTTCATGACACAGACGTCTGCAGGATGTCTTTAAGACATCTGGGTAGGCTTAAAAAAATATTTAATCCTATTTTCACCACACAATGCCACCGGCAGCCCTAAGATAATCTGCAGATGTCCCTGCGGGACGCTGCCGGGACCCTGCCGTGTACTTTAAGATGATATTTGCTGATAAGACATCGGGGAAACACCGGCAACTTTTATGTTCCAGATAAAAGTTCCCGATGACCCGCCCGACGTCTTAAAGATGCCCAATTGTGGACCATGATCTCCCGGTGCCCGCACGGCAATCTGAACTGCCTGCCGATTTTGTAAAAAATACCCATCGGCCGGGCATCTTTACTGAAATCGGCGCAAATGTGACTGAGGCATTAGAGGGCAAGCTTATTAGCACCAGTTCCTCTGTGATGATCCAATGGTTGTGGGTTCGATCCCCGGCCATGCCGGCATTGAATTCATGTTGTGTTTCATCAGATGGGTTGTCATGTCAAGGACCTGCGACATGACAATTCAGTGAGGCAGCACTATATCTGCTAAAAGTAGGTCTCATCACGAAATGACTGAAATAATGTTGAAAGTGATCCATACAAACAAAGCTTTGTCTACGGTGAAGGGTTGAGCGATATAAAGGAAGACATTCTCATAATATAAATTTCAATTAATTAGATCAGTCGTCTGTGAGTTTATAAAGGTTGTTATGGGTTGACATTAACATTGACAGTTATCCTTTAACACATCATATTGAATAATAGATTTGATATTTTGTCAATTACGCGTGAAGTAATCAAAACGTTCTTTGTAAAGATTATTTGAGGTTTATGCTAATTTGACAATTTCAGCTTTTCAATATCTGTGTCTGGCTAATATTTAAATGATTCAGGTGATTTGTAAACTTGCCCACTGGCCAGCATGATACATCTCATTCTTGTATGTACCTGCTGACATTCCAATACAGTTCATCAGATGTTTTTGCCTAGACATAGGTCAGTTTAATTGTTTTTTCAAGGCTCTAGGTATTTTAATTCAATTCAAATCACAGTGGTACTTTATGACCTTGATATATGCCCTTGGCTGCGCTAACTGTTGTGAGAAATCAATAACTGCTTTTTTGCTAGTGGAATTGCCTTTTGCCAATTTATTACATATTAAGGGTACCTTGTACTGCCTTTTATACTGGTGATAAATATACTCAGAAAGATGAAAATAGGCGTTTAAGTAGCCACTAGGTAGACCACTGAAAATATGATATAAAAAATAACTGCCTTATGTCATTGACTGTCTTTTACCATTGGAGGGCAGAATTTATATGAATATGAAGGGTTTTTAAATTTCAATTCCATGAAAGGTTAAATTATCAGTAAATATCACATCACAATCTGCATATATTCATCTGTACAAACATATTTAAAACAATATTTTACACTGGAGAATCATTCAGAGAATCGACATATAATTATGAATTTATGACATTATTCTCGCCATTATTGACGGTGTCTGATGGACTGGCTTCAGTTGAATGTTCTATTAAATATTTATATTCACTTCAAGCCTACCTCACAAATATTAATTACCCCAGCATTTTTTTATTAAATGTCACAGATATTAAAGATTTGCCCAAAACGGGCTTCGTCTGGAATTTGGTAAACAGTTATTTATTTATTTATTTATTTATTTATTTATTTATTTATTTATTTATTTATTTATTTATTTATTTATTTATTTATTTATTTATTTATTTATTTATTTATTTATTTATTTATTTATTTATTTATTTATTTATTTATTTATTTATTTATTTATCTATTTATTTATTTATTATTATTATTATTATTATTACTATTATTATTATTATTATTATTATTTATTTATCTATTTATTTATTTATTATTATTATTATTATTATTACGACAATAATATAAATGGCAGAGGTGTAAAATTAATATAAACCATAGTTTTGTCAATATTTGGAGTAGAAAGATGATTTGGCCTGCAACGAAGACGTCTTGACGCTGCAAGCAAGGTAAACACAGTTGCGTGAGGCTACGAAATACACAATTCTTTCAACTGAATATTACACATACAAATGAATATTTTATATATAGATGACCATACTTTTGTCAATAATTGGAGTAGAAAGATCATATTGACATTGCAAGCAAGATAAACATGATGACATCATACAGGAGAGTGTCATCATAGTGACGTCAGACAGGAAAGTGTTGTCATAGTGATGTCGGACATAATGACGTCATAAACACATCATAAATTATGTTAATATGATCATGTACAACACTGCTGTTACCTTTTGGTATGTTCCTCCCTCTGTACTGCTTGAAATACCAGTTTTTGGCTATTTTGACTAATAATAAAAGAAATGTATGCTATGTCCCTTTCACCTTTCTTAATATTTCATCTTTTTCTTTCCAATGAGCCCAAGATCAAGCCAATCGGTGCAGCGGATGCCGTGTATGAATTAATTAATGACTTTATCATTTCTATTCATATTATTGATAATTATTATTATTATTATTATTATTATTATTATTATTATTATTATTATTATTATTATTATTATTATTATTATTATTATTATTATTATCATCATCATCATTTAACATAACCAAATAAGATATGGAAAGTTAGAAATGAAAATTGTAATGGGGGACTCCTCCCTTGTATTTTATATAATACATCGTTGACATAACATGTCTGACATAATGCAATTCGGAGCAGATTATTCTAATAGAATTTGGTAGCAGTTCAGAACATGATCTTTCAGCCCTCTATATACTGTTAAAATTCATTAAGACAGAAATGCTAAATACACAACCGAGCAGATAATGGTTTGGTGATTGATTCAACTTTAGGATTTCAATAATTAATTCAAATTAATCCTAATATTCCAAGGAAAAAGACGTGGCGCAGGTCGATTCAATGTTCACCAAATTTTGCATACAGGTCAAGGAGGGACCCATAATGTTATTTATGAAGCGTTTCCTTGGCGCTATTTACGGTGACAAGATGGCGCCACTCACAACTTTAAGATTTCAATAATTAAATAAAATGAATCCTAATATTCCAAGTCAAAAAGACATGGCGCAGGTCGATTCAATGTTCCCCAAATGTGTTATACGGGTCAAGAAGGGTCCCATAATGTTAGTTATGAAGCGTTTCTCCGGCGCTATTTATGGTAACAAGATGGCGCCACTCACAACTTTAAGATTTCAATAATTAAATAAAATGAATCCTAATATTCCAAGTGAAAAAGACGTGGCGCAGGTCGATTCAATGTTCCCTAAATTTTGCATACGGGTCAAGGAGGGACCTATAATGTTATTTATGAAGCGTTTCCCCCTGCACTATTTACGGTGACAAGATGGCGCCACTCACAACTTTAAGATTTCAATAATTAAATAAAATGAATCCTAATATTCCAAGTAAAAAAGACATGGCGCAGGTCGATTCAATGTTCCCCAAATTGGTATACGGGTCAAGGAGGGTCCCATAATGTTAGTTATGAAGCGTTTCTCCGGCGCTATTTATGGTAACAAGATGGCTGATTGACGGCAGGTTGATTGACCTGCGCCACGTCTTTTTCACTTGGAATATTAGGATTCATTTTATTTAATTATTGAAATCTTAAAGTTGTGAGTGGCGCCATCTTGTTACCATAAATAGCGCCGGAGAAACGCTTCATAACTAACATTATGGGACCCTTCTTGACCCGTATACCAAATTTGGGGAACATTGAATCGACCTGTGCCATGTCTTTTTGACTTGGAATATTAGGATTCATTTTATTTAATTATTGAAATCTTAAAGTTGTGAGTGGCGCCATCTTGTCAATCAGCCATAGATGAGTGGCGCCATCTTGTCAATCAGCCATAGATGGCTGATTGACGGCAGGTTGATTGACCTGCGCCAAGTCTTTTTCACTTGGAATATTAGGATTCATTTTATTTAATTATTGAAATCTTAAAGTTGTGAGTGGCGCCATCTTGTCAATCAGCCATAGATGAGTGGCGCCATCTTGTCAATCAGCCATAGATGGCTGATTGACGGCAGGTTGATTGACCTGCGCCACGTCTTTTTCACTTGGAATATTAGGATTCATTTTATTTAAGTATTGAAATCTTAAAGTTGTGAGTGGCGCCATCTTGTTACCATAAATAGCGCCGGAGAAACGCTTCATAACTAACATTATGGGACCCTTCTTGACCCGTATACCAAATTTGGGGAACATTGAATCGACCTGTGCCATGTCTTTTTGACTTGGAATATTAGGATTCATTTTATTTAATTATTGAAATCTTAAAGTTGTGAGTGGCGCCATCTTGTCACCGTAAATAGCGCCAAGGAAACGCTTCATAAATAACATTATGGGACCCTCCTTGACCTGTATGCAAAATTTGGTGAACATTGAATCTACCTGCACTCGTTTTTTTACCCCTTGTTTAAATTATGTTTTGGTTTTTATTATTATTATAATTTCCTTTCACATAATATGGCACAAACTTCAGCTCGGTCATATTTGGAACATAATTTTGGAAATCTGACATGTTGACATAGTTTACTACAAATTTAGGAAAAAATTTGAATAATGAACTATGAATAGTGAATAAGTAACATTAAAGGTATATTAAAAGGTATCTATGGTGAAGGCCACGGACCGTGGCGCAGTTGGTGAGAGGGCAAGCTTATTAGCACCATGTATTGGTAAGGAATTTATTGCTCTACTGCGAAACTGTAAAAGGTGTCAAGGACACCAAAGACACGTAATTTTGATTGTTTGTTTGTTTGTTGTTTTACATCACTTTCAACATTATTTTAGTCATTTCGTGATTTACAAGGACAATGGGTTAACCCTTTAGGCACGGGCCTAAGCTCATATGGGAAATGGTATCATGGGTTCAATCTCGGCATGGCCGAGGATTAAACCCACGACCTTTGGATCACCACAGAGGAACTGGTGCTAATACGCCGGCGTTCTAACCAACTGCACCACGGCCCGTGGCTAAAAAATGCTAAGCCAATAAGTAACATACACAAGTCAAGGTATTATACACATACATCAGATTATTTTTTAAACCTGCTAGTTCAATATAAAAGTTACAGAAGTGAGAATGAGAAAAATTATTGCAGCAAGACCATTAATTTCTTAAATATTTCTTAGACATGACGACCAAGACATCACTTAACCTGTATGCAAATAAATTAAGTGCGCCCAGAACTTGGTAAGTACAAGGCAATACTCGCAGTGGTAGTATATATGACTCGCCATGCAGAGTACATTACACATTGAAAATGCACTTAACTCTCATCTAAGATTTTAAAAGGGGTGAGGGAGAAACGTCATTCCTTTTCCTTGAAAAGGAGGTCTTTTGATGTAATATAATGAAATGATATCTATAAATCAAGAATTTGACTTTTTTCACGGTGGTGCTTCAGTGATTGTCCTTGTTACCATTTTCAATGAGACATTTCAAAGTAACTTTCTTCTTTTGACTGACCATTTTCTTAACACATGTATCCACCAAATGCCACTCACATCAAGTAATACAAGAACAATTGCAAATATTCTGGCATTTGAAATTCGAAATCTCTTTCTCTAAATTCTTATGCCAAAATAGCTGATTTATAACATCATATCTGCTTTTTTGAAGTCTGGCAGGAGATGGATACGTTATATACAGATTTACCTTGTTCACATATTTACTGTATTTCTTGAAGCAGAGAGGTGCCTAAAAGACTTCGGTGGTGAGGGTGCAAATTCTAAACCATGAAAACAATGTCACACCTGCAGTTAAACATTTCTGAACCCTTCATTCCATCTTCAGAGCTTGCTCATTTTACTGATATACAGAAGTGGTGGTAAAATTAAATAATCATAATTCTTGCAATATATTTTGCATCAAGAGGAATGTATAATGTACCATAATGAATGGTACATTACTGTATATCGCTATTCAACCATGGATGGACTGCCTTGGACAAAGGGTTAATAAATCCATCAAGCCTAAGACAATAAAAACACCCACTTTATTAAGTAAATATAAATATAATACATATATTTGTCTGCAAGATGTTTTTGTTATTTAAACAAAACCATTTGAAGGTAACGTGATTTAAAAAAAGGTTCTTGAAGAATAAAGATTTACCTGCATTGCAATGTTAACAATAACATGGCTTTGCCAGGGTTACTTACTTGGGATAAGTTTATTTTCAGCCTGTAATTGATTGAATCAACTTTGGAAGGTAAGAGGGAAATAATTTTTTGAATTTTGTTAGCTCATTTCTACCCTCCATAGCAGGACTTCTCTATCATATCAGTCCCTGCCACCAAAGCTATAAATGTGCGCACAGAAGTGAGCGCAAGTGTTTAGACAAATCTGTCTGTTAACTCATTGGTGAAAGAATATAAATAGACTTGTTTTTCACTGGCAGTTGTAGTGATTGGTCAGTATATGTGTCAAACACCTGGTTACAGTGTATGACCTAATGTTGGTCAATTCAGATTTGATGATATTTTTGTGAGCAAGGCAGGTATTTATGACTCGGGAATTTCCAAACTTTGAATGAGATCAAAAACAAGGCAATGACTGCAGATGTAGCAATTGAATACAACCTGTGCAATACAGAGTAGCTCATTTCAAGTTAATCACCAAACACGCAGGAAAATGCTGACTGTGTTCTAAAGCTAAATTCCAGATTTGGAGTACAGATCATCACCCAAAAATAGAGGGTCCAGTCTTTACTGTACATCGGCCTCATATCAATTCATGTCACCATGGCATTGAATGACCTAATATGTTGATTTGCCATATAAAGTAAACAAGCTATGATAGAAGACAAGCTTAGATAGAAGATTCCCGTGAGATCCTTATCAATATGACTATCAAATGACACCTTGAGATTTTAAATGAGGTTTTAACTGGAGTATGAATATATATGTCATAAAAACGAAAAACATTGAAAAAGAAGCAGCCCCCAATATGATGAATAAAATGGCTTCCTCTGTAAATAAACCAATCAACGGTGCTGTGAGTGCTGGTCCTATTATTAACCCCAAATTAAAACTTACAAATATCACTGTCCCTAATTTGGCAGTAATACCAATACTTACACTGAGCCAAGTGAGGTTTGCGGGAAAAAGGCCTGAAAAACTTACTGCACATATGATAGAACAGATCCAGAGAACATAAAAACTAGACTGTATGAATGATAATGCACAAATGATAGATATATTACATATGAGAATGCTAACAAGCACATATAGGCCTGGCTTGATGTATCTAATTAAAATGGCACAAACAAATCTTGTGGCTGTGATTGAACAGAAAAAAGCTGACATAAGGGATGCCGAGGAGGATTTGGACCATCCTAAATAGACTGTGGAATACACCATTAAAAAGAGACTTAAGGTAATATGTAGGACACCATAAAAGAACACAAACAAGATGTTAGCAATGACGATGATGTAGGGAAGTTTGCCTGTCATGTCTGGGGACAGAATGCCTTTATGCTGTGCGATGTTAGACTTTGGTCTCGGTGAGGAAGAACGAGTACATATGTAAATGGTGAGAAACAAGAGCACGCCAACAAAGGCCATAGCTGCTGCTATGCTATAGGCCTTCCAAACCTGACTGTCAACTGAGTAATATTTCCCATTTAATAGTATTATATCTGAGTAATTATCAGCATGTGGCATAATTAGGATATCATCAGAAGAAGCGTTATTAGCATTGTGGGTCATGTTTATTTTCAACCAGTCAATCGGACCCAGTAATATTTGCTCTTGGAGAAATGGTTTGGAGATGAGTGGTCCAAAGAATGACCCCAAACTGTGGAGGGCTTGTAAACCAAGCATCCATGGTCCGTTATGCTCTTCCCATATGTGAATCAGCATCACATTTCCACCTGCAAATAACATATATAGCTAGTAAGTTTGTGAGTGGCATAAAAGTGGTCAGCACAGTATTTAATGCATACAAGTTCATGTACTATCCATCTCACAAATATCAATCTCTTTTGTGCTGTGAGTCGGTCAAAGCAATCTAGTTACATAAATTATTCTCCAAATCATGAACGTATTGTACAGGATACATAGGCTTATAAGTAGGTCATTTTGACCTAGTTACATATTTTTTTCTAAAAATATGGATTTGTTTGTTTGTTTGTTTGGGGTTTTACATCACTTTCAACATTATTTCAGTCATTTCGTGATGAGACCTACTTTTAGCAGATATAGTGCTGCCTCACTGAATTGTCATGTCGCAGGTCCTTGACATGACAACCCACCCGGTCACAGATTTACAAGGACAACGGGTTAACCCTTTGGCACGGGCCTCAGCTCATATGAGAAATTGTATCATGAGTTCAATCTCGGTACGGCCGGGGATCGAACCCACGACCTTTGGATCACCACAGAGGAACTGATGCTAATAAGCTGGCGCTCTAACCAACTTCGCCACGGCCCGTGGCCTTCTAAAAATATGGATAAAGATATTGTATAAGATAAATGTAGTGAGAATACATACTATTTGTAGTGTTCTGCAAAATATTACAAATAGCCAATTTTGAAAATCAGCTCCTGTGACCTTGAAAAAAGCTCAAGGTCACCAAATATCAAACTTATCCAAGCCCCTTATAGGGTGATCATATTGATATTGCTGTATTTTGACAGAACATAGAGCATTCACAAGCGAAGATGCTCTTGTGCTGATCATGACCTTGACCTTGACCCAACGTGCACCACAATAAAGTATCACAAAAGGTTCAGTCCAAAAAATTCCCCAGGCCTACATAGTATCTAGTCCTTATGTCTAAGCATAAAGGAATGATGAAGAAAACAGTGCGGCGGCAGAGCACGTACATAAAAATCATATTTGAGAAATGAGAATTAGTATTGATTTATTAAAATAAATCCCTTCATTCATGCCTTATTAACCTTTATGGTAGGGAAACAAAAGACGAAAATAAATGTCCTTGCAACCCGGGAGCTGCAGCCCGAATGAGTGCATAGAAGGGCAGATCAGAGCATAAGACACCCCCAGGGGGTAGGCATATGCTGGTGGAGCACTGCTCAGTGCCCCCTCGTGAGTTACTTCGTCTTTGTTTGTTTGGGGGTTTACATAACTTTGAATATTATTTCAGTCATTTCGTGATGAGCCCTACTTGTATCACATATAATGATGCCTCACTGAATTGTCATGTTGCAGGTCCTTGACATGACAACCCACCTGGTTACAACGGGTTAACCCTTTGGCAGAGGCCTCAGCTCATGTGTGAAATTGTATCATGAATTCAATCTCAGCACGGTCAGGGATTGAACCCACGACCTTTGGATCACCACAGAGATACAGGTGCTCATAAGCTGGCGCTCTAACCAACTGCTAATTCATAAGCTCGCTAATACATAAGCTGACTAATTCATAAGCTCATAAGCTGGCTAATTCATAAGCTCATAAGCTGGCTAATTCATAAGCTCATAAGCTGGCTAATTCATAAGCTGGCTAATTCATAAGCTGGCCAATTCATAAGCTGGCCAATTCATAAGCTCATAAGCTGGCTAATTCATAAGCTCATAAGCTGGCTAATTCATAAGCTCATAAGCTGGCTAATTCATAAGCTCATAAGCTGGCTAATTCATAAGCTCATAAGCTGGCTTATTCATAAGCTCATAAGCTGGCTAATTCATAAGCTGGCGCTCTAACCAACATTCATTTCCCCACATCTGTACCTTATTCCAATATTTCATCTCAAAGTCGTTTATTTGCTTATTAAAAAAAACGTGTCATGACAATATGACATCAAACCTTTGTGAAGGTGAGCTTTCAGATGTGACAAATAAAACCTAACCAAAACTTAATGGCAAGATTGACTCGGCTTGAATTGAAGGACCAATGGTCAGTTTAAAATATTGTGAGTGACATAGCATCAAACATCAATGCTTGGTCCATATTCTTCATGAATCTACATCTTGTATGGATACCATATGTGAAAATAAAATACCAACAATCTTTTTTATATTACTTTGTTTAGGGATAAGCTGCTAAATGTATGAGTATAAAGATAATCTAAACTTCAAGTAATGAAATTATAAAGCACTTAGGAAAAATCTGGTTTGCAAAATGTAAGCCTTCATTTTCAGTTATTACACACACACACACACACACACACACACACACATACGCCAGCAGCACTGCATCAGGACTGATGGTAAAAGGCAGTTTTCAGAGGGTAAAAATACATGACATTTATATTAATTTGCTGTAAAAGTATGTCAAATTTCCCCGGTCTTTAGCTCATATAATTGTCTGTACATGGCATGTGACATAGGTTTAACGTGAAGCCAATATCTATTCCAGAGGAGAGAGAATTATGTTTTAATCTGACATATCTTTATTGTCTATCCCCAATCATACATACCAGTTGAAATCAAACCCATTGCGCCTCCTTGAATGAAAAAAACCACACTCAGGATGATCGCATGGCCTGACCATGGCAAGAAAGCTGTGACACATGTAACCAGAAGGAGGCTCAGTGCAAAGGTCAACCACGCATTGCATCTGTGGTAAATATAACAAAACAGGATGTTGCCCACGAGCATGCCCACTGACCTCGCAGTGACGGCATAAGCTAACACTTCCACCGAGGCCTTGGTCACCAGTTGCAGGTCAAGTAAGGTTGGCCCAGCTAGGCCTGTGACTACACCCTGCAATGAAAATATAAAGATTACTCAGAATATTGTAGAAAAGAAGTAAATGTGCTTATATGGGGTTCTAGTCACTTATAAAATTATTTCAGTCATATATTGACGAGGCCTATTTGTACCAAATATATGACAGGTTCTTGCAGGTTAAATCAACACAAAATAAACTGTCACTTCGAGTTTTATAGGTTTTGGATTCAACCATAGTCAATTCCCCCCTTTACAACTTCTTTTCACAAAAGGCTACCCTGATCAATATAAATATGGTCAAACGTTCTACAATATTTTTTATTTATTTGTTTGTTTGTCTGGGGCTTTACATCACTAAGGTGTTATTGTCCAAAACAACAAACAATCCAGTTGATACACAAAGCTTTTATGGCAGTAAAAGTGTCAACAGAACAGATATAATTCTTGGTATCAGAACACAAAACAAAGATGGTGATCGGCCACCAGGGGGCACTCAGCTCAATCCAAGGGAGCATATCTTTTACCATATAACTAACAAGCAGGGAGCATGACATATATATATAATGGCGTGACATATTTTTCTTTTTGTCAATGTTCACTTTGTTAACTTTAAACTGAGAAATTAATTTTACTGCAATAGCCACATAGAAACAACAATATATGAGCACTACCTGTATGTTGTAAAATAAAACTATAAAACTCCATTGTAAACATTTAATAGTCAGTTTAAAGACTAAAATCCTCCAAATACTGTCTCTGGTTGATCTACGGGGTGGTGACCCTGTATCATGTGTGGTATTGGGCGGGGGGGGGGGAGGGGTCACTTTGAGATACAGGTTTGATAAAGCACTATGTGACTCAGCTACATGCTCATTCATCAGTTCTGCACCAAAGGGACCAGAATAAGATGTATCCATTTGTGCTGGGAGAGAGATCTCATTTGGTATGCTGGGTAGCATAGGGGGTGGTGAACCCAGGGGGGTGGGGGGGAGGGGGGTACTCTCATGATTTTAACCTGCAGAGGCTCGGATGGAACTGAAAACCCCAGAGCCTGATTTAGGGAAATATTCTATCATTATTGGTACCCTGATTTAGGACTAGCTGAAATTTGGTACCCTGATTTAGGACTAGCTGAAATTTGGTACCCTGATTTAGGACTAGCTGAAATTTGGTACCCTGATTTAGGACTAGCTGAAATTTGGTACCCTGATTTAGGACTAGCTGAATTTTTGATACCCATATTTAGGGATGATGCATAAGGAGGAGATTTGGAAAAGGGGATTATGATCCCTGTTTTAGGGAGGAATTTGAAAAACAGTACCCTGTTTTAGGGAAAATGACAAAATTATCTTAACCCGTCTTAGGGAAAATATCAGCGAAAAGGACCCTATTAAGCCCAGCTTCCCCGGTAACGCTGACTATGAGAGTACCCCTCCGGGGTGGTGAACTTTGAAGGAGAGGATCTTCTTCCTCACAATCAGACATATCATATTCCTCATTTTTCCTGCTATACTGGGTTTCTGACTTGATTAGTTCTCAAGGTACCTTATAACACTCAGCTTTTTTGACCCTGTAGGAGGTGCTACGTAACTGTGATCCTGTAAATTTGCGTATATTGCACCAATCTCCATTGGTTGAAACAACACTATAACGATCTCGAGCACAAGATTTATTACGATCTGAATGAAGATATACAAGATCTCCAAGCTCAACCTTTGATGAGAGTATGATTCTCTGAGGTGCCTTTGATTTTTCACTGTGAGGATGATTTGACAGATGTTGCTCATGTTGATCTTATATAAGTTTGCAATCGGTTAACGGCACTTGAGTATTCATGAACTGATCGCTGAGTCCACATCTCCCGTGATGACAGCCCATGACTCCTGATACAAGAGTTAAGGCATGCAACTGCGACAGCTAGTTTTGTAGGTGAGACAGATCCACCAGTTGGGTCTTGTCTCGGAATTTCATCCTCAACCTCCTGCACAGCTCTTTCTGCTACCGGGTTTTTGTTCAGATTCTTTGTACGGCCAATCTCAATAGAGATTCCATTACTATATAATTTTTCATCATTTATCAATGATTTGAATCCAGGTGCAGGGTCTGTGCGCACAACTGCAATTAGGCCATCCGGGGAGCATAACATATATATAATGGCGCAGTCATTTCATGATGAGACCTAATTGTAGCAGATATAGTTGGACAATGGGTTAACCCTTTAGGCACGGGCCTCAGCTCATTTGGGAAAATGTATCATGAGTTCAATCTTGGCATGGCCGGGGACCCACGACCTTTGGATCACCACCAAGGAACTGGTGCTAATAAGCTGACGCCCTACCCAATTGCGCCACGGCCCGTAATTGCTTGTTTGAGTTAGTTATAAATTAGAGAAAACAAATAAACTGAAAACTATATATATATATATATATATATATATATATATATATATATATATATATATATATATATATATATAAATATATATATATATATATATATATATATATATATATAAATATATATATATATATATATATATATATATATATATATATATATATATATATATATATATATATATATATATATATATATATATATATATATATATATATATATATATATATATATATATATTATAGATTTGCGTTATACTTACATAAACTATAAATGCCCAATACAGGCACATCGTCTGTATAACTTGCCTTCTTTTTTGGGTAGGATTATCCAAACAAATCTCTTTGGTTTGGCTATAAACCACATTTGTCCTTGAAATTTCCTCATCATTTTCATATTTGTTTATCATATTAAAGAAACTGGTTGTTCATTAATGAGGTTGTTCATTAATCAGGTTCTACGATCATGTGCTCTGAAAGAATAACATATCATAGAATGTAAACTGAATGTATGTTGTTAAGTTTTGGTTTATCTTGAATGACCTAACAGACCTTGAACTCTCATTGTGACCTGATCTTGAAGACGTGATATGAAAGGTGTTCTGACTATCAAGGGACGGACCATGAAACAGCTTAACTTTTATTTAGACACCACATTCACCATGACTGCAATATAAATGTTGAATAATACTCTGTATTACACAGGTAGTATTCAATTACATCTGCAGTCATTGAACTGTTTCAAAGTTTAGAATTTCCCGAGTTATAAACTGAGCAATCAGTACATTACTGCTGGTACAAAACAAATATACTAATATTCTTTCACCAATCGGTTCATAGCCAGATTTTTATGAATACTGATGACTTGCATTCGATTCTGTGCGCACCTTTATACCTTTGGTGGCAGGGACTGATATGATAGAGAAGTCCTGCTATGGAGGATAGTTGAATAAGTGTTGTTAAGAAAATTCCCCCTCCCCAATCCCCCCCCCTCACATCACAGCATTGAGAAATGTACAAATTGTTCATTGGATTACTTTTAAGAAATTGCCCAACCTTTTTGATCAAGAATAAGGTAATTCAAAGGATAGGCCGTTTTTTTTCCCTCCATCCCCTCTGAATGATTGGTGGTCCGTCCTAACCCACTTCATATTATTTCTCATGAGAAATCCTAAAATAAATATGACAATTTATAACTCCTGAACACCTACCTATAAGCATCTCTGTGTGTATTATAAAATCTGTCAGATCGTCATGTTATCATTCCAAAACAAAATTATTTCACAATCGTGATATGCAGTCACTCTGTGATGATACATTGGCGACCATATTCATGATGAAGTCTCAGACCTGTGTCACTCCACGCTGAACAGGGTCAAATACACACATATTGTTCCAAAAACAGAACAGGCTCAAATAAGGGGCGGACCATTATTCATTCAAGGGGGTGGATGAAAGTCAAAAAGATATATTGGTGAGACCACTTGATGGAAAAAATATTGAGAATGCCAACCGTAAGAAAAAAAATCCCCTCCACCACCCCCCCCCCCCCCCCCCGAATAAATGATGGTCGGTCCCTAACGGTCGCAAAGGGACCTTGTACCCTTATTAGATTTTTCTAGTATTTTCATCAATTCTTCGTAATCTCCAAACATAGATCGATAACATTTTAAATAAATAATATTTATAATGAATTTACCTGGAAATTGCGATTTATGAATAACTTCAGTGGTATAATGTTTTGATTATATGTTAATGTTTCATCACAAAAAAAACTTGATAAATTATCACTGTATCAAAAGCAGTAAACTATACACAAGGGACACAGATCCTCAATTTTACAGTTCAAAAAGACTGAATTGAAATAATATAGTATAAAATGATAATAAAGGATTTCTATGTATATATAAATAATGTTAGAAGGGGTGCAAAGGCAGCTTTAGGGTCAGACTGGCCAATTGCCAACGTCACAGGTCACCAAGGGGTTTTCATCAGGGGGACATAGAAAGGACGGATGGGGGTTTGCCGCCATCAGAGGGCCGTCCAATGCTGACCAAGGCCCTCATCCTGTGAACCCACAAACCTACATCATCATCAGCCTAATATATAATAATAATAATTAATATTATTATTTATTTATCAACCCATTAATAAACATAAATATCATACAATAGGTACAAATATGTACAATGTTAAATCGCATATATATATATATATATATATATATATATATATATATATATATATATATATATATATATATATATATATATATATATATATATATATATATATATATATATATATATTTATATTGTAGTCGTAAATTGGCTTGGTGGAAGCAAAATAAACAAAATAAATAAATCATTTGTGTCCAATTTACTACGGGTTTTGGTGTTTCCTTTCTGAAATTATATATATATATATATATATATATATATATATATATATATATATATATATATATATATATATATATATATATATACTTTTTGTGTCTTATCAGCTTCCCTGGTTACATAATTACATCACCTAACACTGCATGGTGTATGGTGTTTTTCCCATATAAATGATAGCGTTATCTACCAATATTCTACCACAACACGTACTCGTGCCACGTGTGTGTCAATACTGATGTTACCTTGTTTAATATGATGAGAGCGCATGTCATAACAGAGGAGTCAGTCACTTCTTTAATTCAACTTATAAGTTAAAGGATCACAAAAGGGGAACAATGTATGAGGCAGTGGTCAGCAGGTGTTTTGTTATAGCATGCATGCTGTGGGTAGCACATGCAGAACGGTTCCTATGGTTTGAAACCCCACCTGCACAGGATGATAAATGTACAAATATAGTTTATGGGTGAGTTATTTTAAATGAAGCAATATAGTTATAACTTACGTATTTTCAAATGCACCAATGTGGTTTTGGATGATTCTTTTCTGAAGTATTGATGAAGTACATGGGTGAGTCATTTTCAAATGCATAAACGAAGTTGAAGGATGTGTCATATTCAGCCGTGAAATACAACAACTTTTAATCCATTTTCAAGTCATGGGAAATCATGAATCAAACCCACCACTTTCCCTCCACCACTTTCATGACCACTGTGCGAGTGTGACAGATTTTCATTCATTTGGCTGATCTATAAAATTTTATCATGATATAATCCGGAGATAGGATCACATTGTGAATTCTGATAGAACATAATATGTTATCATGATATACATCCTGAGATAGGATCACATTGTGAATTCTGATAGAACATCAGATGTTCAGTTTTTCATATGAATAATATATGTCCTTCTGTGTTGTATATGCCAGTTTTACTATGTATAATTTACATGTTGACTTTCATACCAATATCTCTTTATTGATTTATTGCACTTAAGTTTGGAAAACAAGCGTGATAGTTTTATTTTTGATATTTTGAACTCTCTTTGTGAATTATCTCTATGTGGACTCTTTGTGGCATCATGTCACTCTATCTGGGCGTCTGTACTATCTCACTGTGGCATCCTGTCACCCTATCTGGGCGTCTGTACTATCTCACTGTGGCATCATGTCACTCTATCTGGGCGTCTGTACTATCTCATTGTGGCATCCTGTCACCCTATCTGGGCGTCTGTACCATCTCACTGTGGCATCACGTCACTCTATCTGGGCGTCTGTACCATCTCACTGTGGCATCATGTCACCCTATCTGGGTGTCTGTACCATCTCACTGTGGCATCATGTCACCCTATCTGGGCGTCTGTACCATCTCACTGTGGCATCATGTCACCCTATCTGGGCGTCTGTACCATCTCACTGTGGCATCCTGTCACTCTATATTGGTGTCTGTACCATCTCACTGTGGCATCATGTCACTCAATCTGGGTGTCTGTACCATCTCACTGTGGCATCATGTCACTCAATCTGGGCGTCTGTACCATCTCACTGTGGCATCATGTCACCCTATCTGGGCGTCTGTACCATCTCACTGTGGCATCCTGTCACCCTATCTGGGCGTCTGTACCATCTCACTGTACCATCTCACTGTGGCATCCTGTCACTCTATCTGGGCGTCTGTACCATCTCACTGTGGCATCATGTCACTCTATCTGGGCGTCTGTGCCATCTCACTGTGGCATCATGTCACTCTATCTGGGCGTCTGTACCATCTCACTGTGGCATCCTGTCACTCTATATTGGTGTCTGTACCATCTCACTGTGGCATCCTGTCACCCTATCTGGGCGTCTGTACCATCTCACTGTACCATCTCACTGTGGCATCCTGTCACTCTATCTGGGCGTCTGTACCATCTCACTGTGGCATCATGTCACACTATCTGGGCGTCTGTACCATCTCACTGTGGCATCATGTCACTCTATCTGGGCGTCTGTACCATCTCACTGTACCATCTCACTGTGGCATCCTGTCACTCTATCTGGGCTTCTGTACCATCTCACTGTACCATCTCACTGTGGCATCCTGTCACTCTATCTGGGCGTCTGTACCATCTCACTGTGGCATCATGTCACACTATCTGGGCGTCTGTACCATCTCACTGTGGCATCATGTCACCCTATCTGGGCGTCTGTACCATCTCACTGTACCATCTCACTGTGGCATCATGTCACTCTATCTGGGCGTCTGTACCATCTCACTGTGGCATCATGTCACTCTATCTGGGCGTCTGTACCATCTCACTGTGGCATCATGTCACTCTATCTGGGCGTCTGTACCATCTCACTGTGGCATCATGTCACACTATCTGGGCGTCTGTACCATCTCACTGTGGCATCATGTCACCCTATCTGGGCGTCTGTACCATCTGACTGTGGCATCCTGTCACCCTATCTGGGCGTCTGTGCCATCTCACTGTGGCATCATGTCACTCTATCTGGGCGTCTGTACCATCTCACTGTGGCATCATGTCACTTTATCTGGGCGTCTGTACCATCTCACTGTGGCATCCTGTCACTCTATCTGGGCGTCTGTACTATCTCACTGTGGCATCATGTCACTCTATCTGGGCGTCTGTACCATCTCACTGTGGCATCATGTCACTCAATCTGGGCGTCTGTACCATCTCACTGTGGCATCATGTCACTCTATCTGGGCGTCTGTACCATCTCACTGTGGCATCCTGTCACTCTATATTGGTGTCTGTACCATCTCACTGTGGCATCATGTCACTCAATCTGGGTGTCTGTACCATCTCACTGTGGCATCATGTCACTCAATCTGGGCGTCTGTACCATCTCACTGTGGCATCATGTCACCCTATCTGGGCGTCTGTACCATCTCACTGTGGCATCCTGTCACCCTATCTGGGCGTCTGTGCCATCTCACTGTGGCATCATGTCACTCTATCTGGGCGTCTGTACCATCTCACTGTGGCATCATGTCACTTTATCTGGGCGTCTGTACCATCTCACTGTGGCATCCTGTCACTCTATCTGGGCGTCTGTACTATCTCACTGTGGCATCATGTCACTCTATCTGGGCGTCTGTACCATCTCACTGTGGCATCATGTCACTCAATCTGGGCGTCTGTACCATCTCACTGTGGCATCATGTCACTCTATCTGGGCGTCTGTACCATCTCACTGTGGCATCCTGTCACCCTATCTGGGCGTCTGTACTATCTCACTGTGGCATCATGTCACTCTATCTGGACGTCTGTACCATCTCACTGTGGCATCCTGTCACTCTATATTGGTGTCTGTGCCATCTCACTGTGGCATCCTGTCACTCTATCTGGGCGTCTGTACCATCTCACTGTGGCATCATGTCACACTATCTGGGCTTCTGTACCATCTCACTGTGGCATCATGTCACCCTATCTAGGCGTCTGTACCATCTCACTGTACCATCTCACTGTGGCATCCTGTCACTCTATCTGGGCGTCTGTACCATCTCACTGTGGCATCATGTCACACTATCTGGGCGTCTGTACCATCTCACTGTGGCATCATGTCACTCTATCTGGGCGTCTGTACCATCTCACTGTGGCATCATGTCACTCTATCTGGGCGTCTGTACCATCTCACTGTGGCATCATGTCACTCTATCTGGGCGTCTGTGCCATCTCACTGAGGCATCATGTCACTCTATCTGGGCGTCTGTACCATCTCAATGTGGCATCATGTCACTCTATCTGGGCGTCTGTACCATCTCACTGTGGCATCATGTCACACTATCTGGGCGTCTGTACCATCTCACTGTACCATCTCACTGTGGCATCCTGTCACTCTATCTGGGCGTCTGTACCATCTCACTGTGGCATCATGTCACCCTATCTGGGCGTCTGTACCATCTCACTGTACCATCTCACTGTGGCATCCTGTCACTCTATCTGGGCGTCTGTACCATCTCACTGTGGATCATGTCACCCTATCTGGGCGTCTGTACCATCTCACTGTGGCATCATGTCACTCTATCTGGGCGTCTGGACCATCTCACTGTGGCATCATGTCACTCTATCTGGGCGTCTGTACCATCTCACTGTGGCATCATGTCACTCTATCTGGGCGTCTGTACCATCTCACTGTGGCATCATGTCACCCTATCTGGGCGTCTGTACCATCTCACTGTACCATCTCACTGTGGCATCCTGTCACTCTATCTGGACGTCTGTACCATCTCACTGTGGCATCATGTCACCCTATCTGGGCGTCTGTACCATCTCACTGTGGCATCATGTCACTCTATCTGGGCGTCTGTGCCATCTCACTGTGGCATCATGTCACTCTATCTGGGCGTCTGTACCATCTCACTGTGGCATCATGTCACTCTATCTGGGCGTCTGTGCCATCTCACTGTGGCATCCTGTCACTCTATCTGGGCGTCTGTACCATCTCACTGTGGCATCATGTCACTCTATCTGGGCGTCTGTACCATCTCACTGTGGCATCCTGTCACTCTATCTGGGCGTCTGTGCCATCTCACTGTGGCATCATGTCACTCTATCTGGGCGTCTGTACCATCTCACTGTGGCATCATGTCACCCTATCTGGGCGTCTGTGCCATCTCACTGTGGCATCCTGTCACTCTATCTGGGCGTCTGTACCATCTCACTGTGGCATCATGTCACTTTATCTGGGCGTCTGTACCATCTCACTGTGGCATCATGTCACCCTATCTGGGCGTCTGTACCATCTCACTGTGGCATCCTGTCACTCTATCTGGGCGTCTGTACTATATCACTGTGGCATCCTGTCACCCTATCTGGGCGTCTGTACTATCTCACTGTGGCATCCTGTCACCCTATCTGGGGGTCTGTACCATCTCACTGTGGCATCCTGTCACTCTATCTGGGCGTCTGTACCATCTCACTGTGGCATCCTGTCACTCTATCTGGGCGTCTGTACCATCTCACTGTGGCATCCTGTCACTCTATATTGGTGTCTGTGCCATCTCACTGTGGCATCATGTCACTCTATCTGGGCGTCTGTACCATCTCACTGTGGCATCATGTCACTCAATCTGGGCGTCTGTACTATCTCACTGTGGCATCATGTCACTCAATCTGGGCGTCTGTACTATCTCACTGTGGCATCATGTCACTCTATCTGGGCGTCTGTGCCATCTCACTGTGGCATCCTGTCACCCTATCTGGGCGTCTGTGCCATCTCACTGTGGCATCATGTCACTCTATTTGGGCGTCTGTACCATCTCACTGTGGCATCATGTCACTCAATCTGGGCGTCTGTACTATCTCACTGTGGCATCATGTCACTCAATCTGGGCGTCTGTACCATCTCACTGTGGCATCCTGTCACTCTATCTGGGCGTCTGTGCCATCTCACTGTGGCATCCTGTCACCCTATCTGGGCGTCTGTGCCATCTCACTGTGGCATCATGTCACTCTATCTGGGCGTCTGTACTATATCACTGTGGCATCATGTCACATATATATATATATATATATATATATATATATATATATATATATATATATATATATATATATATATATATATATATATATCATGTCACTCTATTTGGGCGTCTGTATCATTTGGGTGTCTGTATCATATATATATATATATATATATATATATTTATATATATATATATATATGCCTCAGTGAACTTGTAATGCCTGTCATGTTGAAATTTCAAAGCAAATGGGTCAGGCTCAACATAGGCTGTGTGCACATGCCGAATGCAAATAAAATGTATCCAAATTTGATTTGAAAATTTGTCCCACTCAACTTTGTTAAAAATTGGTATTATCTTTCTCGTATTGTCAAGACGGTTCCGGTGCAAGCTGAATGATAACAAAATTTTCCGAATACAACTATGTCTAAGATGATATCACAAATAATGCAAGTAGTTTAAAAGAAGCTGTTATCTTCACGTATATATAAATCACGTCTAAATCTAAAACACCAGGTACATAAGTTTAACATGGAATTACTTACATTTTCTGTGAAGTGTACTGTATAAAGTCCAGACACGTTATACGCGTTTACCTTGAGCCAAAACTTGGACTAAAGAACAGAAAATGGTCCCAAAACAGAACAAAAAGTCACTGACCGGAGTAATATTCACCACCTTTCATTGATATGTAGTTTTGTGTGGAAGCCAAATATAAAGTAGTCCGGAAGGATGTTAGCTTTATAAGGAGCTAAAATATTGAAATAAAGTGAGTTCACATAAATTAGAAATCAAGATGGCAAAAAGCGGTTGAAAATGTGCTTGATTTCTCTTTGGAGAAATACACGTCGTGAGATAAAGATTGAGGTGTTATAAAAAAGGAAAATATAGAAGGAATTTTATGAAAGTATTGGCAAACATAATGTGTATCAAGCAGTCAAGCTTTCAGATGTGATATATATTTCCTACGAAATTGTCCCGCTTATCTGAGATGATATCTTCCACTTACATCCATTTATCATTTATTTATAGTAGTTTTACTACATACTATTATGGCACTATGACCTATATCCTATATATTCTATTGGTATTCATTCATTCATTCATTCCACTTCCATACTGTTATCATTTCCATTTCTTCAAAAACTTATTGATTATCAATACCCCTTTCTCAGAATTTAACAATTTATACTATATGTTTACTATTTTCCACTCAGTATAACAGATACAATTTATAAGGACGTGCATCCTGACCCATCATGCCGCGAGGGGGCTCTGCTTTGGTACGGCACGTGGGGCCGGGTACATCTTCACCTCTTCACAGAGAATCTTCCCCCTGCCCAGAGGAAACAGGAGTTTGAGCTCTGCCTCACAGGTGGGGAGGCCCATTCTCTGTATATCTGGTATGATTCCAAAAAGAACTACTGGGAACCTATGGGATTCCCAAACTTTATGTGTAAGTATATTTTTAATGAGTATATTTTTAAAATTTCATGTAATTTATTTATTAAAAAAAATCTTATTAACTTTTACTTGTTCCCAGTTAGTTGAGTATAATGTCATCATATAAATACAATATATAACAAATATTTGGACGAACATGTTTTTGCTCTCTTTAAGTGTGCATATAATTCTTTTTAAATAGTGTATCAAAAAAAACTTTCAAAATTCTTCAAAACAACAGTATGTATAAAAGTGGCTTCCCTATAAGGACACAGGATATAATGCAGCATACTTAATATTGCATTTACTGACCTGACCTGGGATGCTAAAACTTTAATGTATGGCACAGATTACTACCATAGACATGACCATCGCTAATTTGTCTTCGTGATAAAGATTGGCATCAGTGTGGCCTCACGAGTAATGCTGAATAACATTTGGAAGACTTCAGCAAGGCTTAAAAATGGCCTAACAAGTCCATACTAAATATATGAAAAATATGAAAAAATATTAAAAAATTCACTCACAATATATATGAAGAAAAACACAGGCTAATGGCCTTGGAGCTATGCTGACCATTGTTTGGTTTTGGTAATGTTTGTGAATAATTTTTGGATGGCTTCAAATTACATCATGAATAATCATTTGAATTCTTTCCCAGACAATAGTAGCCAGTTGAGAGTTCAGGTCATGTGTCCAATTATAACCTGCTAATCAGGACAGCTTCATAACTCTGTCACCCCACTGACAGAGGGGTATCCCCCCATTGGCTAAGTGTCCTGCCTGGCTAGGAAATGCTGCCCTGTGGACCTCTCACTGATACATAAGCTCTGAAAACTTGTGGGTGGGATGAAGGGATCTTATCCATTTCGACACAATTACCCCTTGTTTTACCATAGAGAAAGTCTATTTTTTCTCTATGGTTTTACACATATGATAGCCCAAATTACTATCGTGACACAATCTGGACATTCGCCACGACTATGTCTATGAAAATAAAAAGCTCAAATTCTTGGTTAAATGCCATGACAATCACTTCCTTGTACAAGAGGGCAGGCACTGACCCCTAAAATGATAGAGGAATCAAGATTCTATATAATGGGGGGTAAAATGTATAAGATATATTAGACCTTTGAAATATTAGTTTCAAGAACACATTTGAAGCTAGTAGTTACTATGATAATCTTTATGTCCAATGTTTTTGAAGACAAAAGGAAGAGAAGGGGTTTGTGAGACCAGTTTAGGAAAGATCAGAGTCAACATGGTCAATCTACTATTCACATTGTCACATGTTAAGCGATATAAAATCCAAATAACTTATGGACTAAGGGTTGCCATCTTACATTTTCATAAATTGACCTCAAATTTTGAGGTTGATAAAAGAAACAGGCCTAAGGCCTAAAAGCTATGCTGACGCTTGGTTTCTGGTGATGTTTGTGATCATTTCTAAAAAAATGGCTGCATATTGCTTTATAAATGTATTTCCTCTGGCATTTTCCCAAGTAAGTATTCAAAAGGCCACTGAGGCGTCATAGTTGAACTGAGTGTACTGAAAGATTTGAAATAAATTCAAGTTGTTTGGCAAGACATTTCCCCCAAATAGTTTATATTTCACATTTCAAAGGAATCAAAGTTCTTTTGGCAAAGTTATTACATCTACAAGAAGAAGTAGATAGATTGCAAGTGGCATAAAACTGAGGTCAGCACAATATTCAATGCAGACAAGGTCATGCACTATCCAATCTCTTTAGTGGCCAAAGTAACCAAGTTACACACATTATACTCGAAATTATGAACATATTGCATACATGGAGTGGCAATACATATCGTGTTTTGCCAAAAATCACATTTAGATGATTTTGGAAATTGTCTTCTGCAACCTTGAAAACCTCAAGGTCACCCAATATCAAATTGTCCAAGCCCCTCATATGCAGATCACATCTGCCAAGTCATATCGATATTTCTGTAATCTTGAAGAAAATATAAGATTCACAAGCGAAGTTCCTCTTGTGCTAGTCATGACTTTGACCTTGACACAAGGTCTCAAGAAGTGCATCTAAATCAATACCCCTTTAACATTTACAAATATTCACATATCAAGATCTAATCTTCTCTGATTGGTAAAGTATCAGAGTCTCAATACCTTTGGAAGTTGTCACCTATATGGCCTATAAATAGGTTAAGGTGACCTAGTTACATAAATTAATCTAAGAATTATAACAGATATATTGTACAATATAAATGTAGTGGAAATAAATGCCATTTGTAGTGTTTTGCAAAATATCACAAATAGTCGATTATGTAAGATAATTGCAGTGAGAATAAATGCTATTTGTAGTGCAAAATATCATAAATAGCCAATTTTGAAAATCGGCTCCTATAATTTTGAAAATACCTCAAGGTCATCAAATATCTAACTTTTCCAAGCCCCTCATAGGTTAATCCCATTTACTTAGTTATATCAATATTGCTATAATTTGCCAGAAATTAGAGCATTCCCAAGCATAGTTGCTCCTGTGCTGATCATGACCTTGACCTTGGCTCAGGGTCACAAGTTCAGCCTAAAATAATTGTCCATGACTACATATTATCATGTTATAGTATCTAGTTCCTATATCCAAGCATAATTGAATGAGGAAGAACAAGTGTGGCAGCGGCGGTGGACGTGCCGGACACCATGGAAACGGAGCAAGTATATTAATTCAGCTTGTGCTGACTTAATGATACAAATATGCAGTTCAGATTATTGTCAGCTGAGAAGTGTCAATGTTTTGATTTGATAATTTGTGGGAGCCACCTATATCTTGTGGAGCCTGACTCATTCTTGGAATCTTGGAAATAAAAATTGTTCTTTCTTTATTGAAAACCTCCATACAATATTTTTCATGACATCAAATTTTAAGATAATTTTTAAGATAATTGAAGCTGAGGTTTCTTTATAACAAGAAATTAACCATTCACTGACCTTTGGAAACGAAATTTCATCTCAAGAAAGTTCCTTGAATTCTTGGACCTTTTCAATCCAATATGGCAGCCACTACTAAGTTACCACCACCTTCTCTTTTCTAAAAGTCTTAAACTGAGGTTATATTGAGCTTACATGAATGAGGCACTGGATGTTCTAGGTGACTGATATCTCAATGCTTAGGTGGAGCCACAGTATTGCATACTTGAAAACTCACTGAAAACTCTTTTTAAAAATCATAAGAGATGATCATGAAACATTTAGAAAAATTCTTAGCATCACGAAAAACAGATAGAATTAGTTCCCTGAAAATACAAAACCTTACCTACTAATATCTAAGAACTCTGCCTCGTTGCTTCAGAAATCATAGTTAACAGACAGAATCACAGAAAATTCCCTCATCACTGCAGAGGCCATGCTGACATAGTCATCATAGATAAAAAACACCCCATGCTTTGTTCAATATATAATTTATAAAGTAAAATTATAAAAATCCATAATATTGCTTCTTCTTTTTGTTCAAATAATATCTCCCAAAATATATATAAATCAAAAACAAAATTGGGTCATTTAATTTTCCAAAATGTCATGGTCAGTATGGAATTATATCTTTTTAAATATGTTTAAATATTATGTAAACATGTCTTGCAATGATATAAGCCAAAAAGAACATTGGGTGACTGCACTTATTTGTGAGTGATTTAATTTTCCTGAAATGCCCTGTAATCATATTCCACACCTCAACAACTCAGGTAAGCATGGGGACTCCATGATTTTAATGATATTCATCGTTGCCAAACATGAATAGGAACATTTATTTAAAAAAATTCAGATTGTTATGGACATCTTTATCTTTTATGTATAGATATGCATACAAATAGATTTTCCCCTTGAATGTAATGTAAGAATCCAAAAGGTTGATGTTTTAAAATACCCGTTTTTGTCAATTTTGACTAATAATAAAATGAATGTATGCTCTTCCTCTTTTACCTTTCTTAACATTTCACATATTTCTTTCAGACGAGCCCAAAATCAAGCCGATTAAAACAGATGATGTTGTGCAGGGATTGATTAAGGACTTTATTATTTCTATTAATTATGTTACTGAGAGTTAATTATTGTCATTGGTGTTGTAGTTATACCTCACAGGAATGAGACGTGCAGGCCCTCACACGGTGGCGCCATGGACCTTATTATTTCTATTAACTATGTTCCTGAGATTTAATTATTGTCATTGTTGTTGCAGTGATACCTCCCAGGAATGAGACGTGCAGGCCCTCACACGGTGGCACCATGGACCTGTTTATCGAGCCCCCCTGGCGCTTCCCAGTGTATGTGGGATTCATCAAATGGCAGATCAACCTCATTCCTCGTGACCACGTGTGGCACAAAGGAGACATCATTGCTAAGGACCAGCTGCCTCCAGAAGAACGCCATAAC
Source organism: Amphiduros pacificus (assembly GCA_949316495.1). Taxonomy (NCBI): domain Eukaryota; kingdom Metazoa; phylum Annelida; class Polychaeta; order Phyllodocida; family Hesionidae; genus Amphiduros; species Amphiduros pacificus. The sequence goes on along the minus strand of OX439003.1, from coordinate 9,720,376 downwards.
GACGAGGAGGATGAGGAGGAGGCAGGATTCTTTGACGGATTATTCTAACAGCGGATTAGTGTCAATTTGTCTTCACACTGGCTTCTTCATGTTAAGGCTAGTGGCTGTCTCATGGTGGTACTTGGCACTTTGTGACTAATTTCTACCAATGTGCACTATTAGCATTTGTACTGTTAACATTTTTAAAAAGCGGGTATCATCATCATTGATATATATATATATATATATATTCATGTATCTCAGTCCATCTGATATTAATAAGAATAAATATCACAAAAATGATATGGATCTCACATCTCAGGTAATTATTGGAGGTCAAGGTGATCAGATATTGACAATTAAATCTCAGTTGCCTGTGAAATAAAGAATATCTTTATCCAATCTCCAGAAATTTTTCATCTGCAATCAATGACTGATTTTTTGGTAATTTTATCCAGTACAGATATATCTTAATGTGTTATAACTTGTTGATAATATGTTGGAGACTTAATCAACAATAACACATTTGATCCGTTTTCTATTTGGGGAAAATTATTTGATGATGTAAATGTTCTTATATGTATCAGTGAAACCTTATAATCAAATATAATCTCCAAAACAAAACTTTTACAAAATTTTATTCTCTTTAACATGATCTTTAACAATATAAATACTAAACGTATATAATATGCCTATCAATCTTATTCACAACCAACATTTCTTAATATTTTCAAATATATATACTGGTATATTGTAATTTCTTATCACACTTAATATGTAACTGTCCTTGTGTTTTCATAATACATATATATTGTAATAACCAAATATATCATTTTTCACAAAAAATAAACAAAGAAATAAAACATCAATTTCTTTGATCTTTTTGACATCTCACAATATGGAACACAATAGTTGACATTCCAATGTTCTTTGAAAAATGCAAAAAAACTTAATTTCCCTTTCATAGATTGTGTTCTTTAATCAAAGTTAAACCCAAAATTATATTATGGTGGCAGCGGATGACCTTGAAGTATAATGAATGGAGTTATGACACCACAAGATCAAAGGTGCAATGTGTTCATCAAAGTCCTTTGTGTTTTATGATGCCTTAAGAGATGAAATGTGGAAAAATATGATGTTATTCAACCTTCTGACAATTTTAACTGACCAAAGACTGTATTTAGACCTGGAAATGTTATGAGTGAAATGTTCTGCTGTGTCCACTGATTACTGAGATATTTGAGAGAATTTGATTGAACTTCTCTTGATTCTATAATGTTTTAGAAATGTCCATGTCAATGATTTCCGCAGCATACAAACAATTTATAAAGGCCTCTTTCCACACTGCATTGATTCCTCTAAAACATAAGGCAGTTCTGTCCATCCACAGTGTTAAAATAACCACTTTAAAATCACACTTTAAATTTGCCTTTAGTGGTAGGCCCATGTAATATAATATTCTCTTTATTCCGAAAACATTCCTTTTTCTGATGTTGATTACAAATCTCCAAAAGTATGGGTCCATTCCATTTGCATAGCATTTGCCCAGCAAGTTGATTTAACATTAATGCAACAGTTTTACACATAAAAAATGCAGATGTTCTGAAAAATATCTCTGAACTTGCATTTTTGCAATACCAATGAAGAATTTTACAAAATGATATGGTGTGTTCAGAAAATATTTGTGAACAATTTGTAATATATTTAAAATTTATTTCCAAATTTCACCCACAGATTCCTCTACATCTATTTATTACTATGTTCTCACTGAAGTCCCAAAATAGTTATCTACAGTGAAAGCAACTGGCCATAATACACAATAGATCAAAGGGAAATTATTCCAGTCTTTCAAACAATCTGTTGCTATAGTCTCATGTGCATTAAATTGTCACAACTCCATTCATTAAATGCCAAGGTTTGACCCACACTTAATAAATACAGCACATCTCACCTGCAACTGTTTCAAACTAAAACACTTTTTAAAGCTTTCATGATATCATGGAGGTCACAGGCAATTTAATAGTGATCCTTAAGGCAGTTAACTGCAAGATAACCAGCTGTAAAATCTAGCAAAACAAAAATATTTCAACATCTTATAAGTCTGTGACCATTAGTTAACAGAGTTTTGTTGATGCACTTTTTAAGTCTACATTTACTGATACATTTATATACATTTTATCATCATCTGACAGGTTTTATGACAGGTTTGTAATTCTTTTGAATAATAAAAAATTCTAAAATAAACATGTTAACTATATAAGCAGCTTTGTTTTCAAAGCACACTGTGTACCTTGAAATTGACACGCTTATGAAAATGACAACTATATACCGGTAATGATGATACAACAAACAAGTGTAACATTAACAATCAACTTGGCAGAAATTGGATATCATTCTCAGGGCATCTGGAAGAGTAATGTTTTTGTAACTTGATAATTCATAGTCTCATTTATGGAAGCAATTTCCTAGTCATTAATACTTCAGCGAAGTTGGAATCCATATAACAATAAAATGATCATAACATTGTTAAGCTCTTTAATTTTATCCATATTAAATTGGCAAATTGATGAAAACAATTTCATCAATTACCATATCCAATAGCAAATAGAAAAACATGTTTTTATCACATAAAATCGCAATAATTCAACTATATCCCAATGTTGTGTTAATTCTGTGACTATCAAATCAGGTGCCACCTACATGTATTATTTGACAATAGATTAGAAATGACAGTGTTTGGTTTTAAGTGGAAGATACTTCATAACTAACCATAACAAAGCATCATAAAGCAAAACTATCACTAATACTAATGCAACAAGTGACAATAAATTACCATCCTGATACAACTGTTACAGTACATTATAGGGGGCTAAATTACCATCCTGATACAACTGTTACAGTACATTATAGGGGGCTAAATTACCATCCTGATACAACTGTTACAGTATATTATAGGGGGCTAAATTACCATCCTGATACAACTGTTACAGTACATTATAGGAGGTCAAATTACCATCCTGATACAACTGTTACAGTACATTATAGGGGGCTAAATTACCATCCTGATACAACTGTTACAGAACATTATAGGGGGCTAAATTACCATCCTGATACAACTGTTACAGTATATTATAGGGGGCTAAATTACCATCCTGATACAACTGTTACAGTACATTATAGAGGGCTAAATTATCAACCTGATATGACTGTTACAGTACATTATAGAGGGCTAAATTACCATCCTGATACAACTGTTACAGTACATTATAGGCGGCTAAATTACCATCCTGATACAACTGTTACAGTACATTATAGGGGGCTAAATTACCATCCTGATACAACTGTTACAGTACATTATAGAGGGCTAAATTATCAACCTGATATGACTGTTACAGTACATTATAGAGGGCTAAATTACCATCCTGATACAACTGTTACGGTACATTATAGGGGGCTAAATTACCATCCTGATACAACTGTTACAGTACATTATAGGGGGCTAAATTACCATCCTGATACAACTGTTACAGTACATTATAGGAGGCTAAATTACCATCCTGATACAACTGTTACAGTACATTATAGGGGGCTAAATTATCAACCTGATATGACTTTTACAGTACATTATAGGGGGCTAAATTACCATCCTGATACAACTGTTACAGTACATTATAGAGGGCTAAATTATCAACCTGATATGACTGTTACAGTACATTATAGGGGGCTAAATTACCATCCTGATACAACTGTTACAGTACATTATAGAGGGCTAAATTATCATCCTGATACAACTGTTACAGTACATTATAGGGGGCTAAATTACCATCCTGATACAACTGTTACAGTACATTATAGAGGGCTAAATTACCATCCTGATACAACTGTTACAGTACATTATAGGGGGCTAAATTACCATCCTGATACAACTGTTACAGTACATTATAGAGGGCTAAATTACCATCCTGATACAACTGTTACAGTACATTATAGGGGGCTAAATTACCATCCTGATACAACTGTTACAGTACATTATAGGGGGCTAAATTACCATCCTGATACAACTGTTACAGTACATTATAGGGGGCCAAATTATCAACCTGATATGACTGTTACAGTACATTATAGGGGGCTAAATTACCATCCTGATAAAACTGTTACAGTACATTATAGGAGGCTAAATTACCATCCTGATACAACTGTTACAGTACATTATAGGGGGCTAAATTATCAACCTGATATGACTTTTACAGTACATTATAGAGGGCTAAATTACCATCCTGATACAACTGTTACAGTACATTATAGGGGGCTAAATTACCATCCTGATACAACTGTTACAGTACATTATAGGGGGCTAAATTACCATCCTGATACAACTGTTACAGTACATTATAGGGGGCTAAATTACCATCCTGATGCAACTGTTACAGTACATTATAGGGGGCTAAATTACCATCCTGATACAACTGTTACAGGACATTATAGGGGGCTAAATTACCATCCTGATACAACTGTTACGGTACATTATAGAGGGCTAAATTACCATCCTGATGCAACTGTTACGGTACATGATACGGGACTAATTTACAACTGTTATAGTACATAATTTTGGTTCAAGTTTACACAGTAACACATTTTAAGGCCACAGTTATTTATTCCACAGCATTAATATTTTTGTTAAAACATTTACATATATTCTTTCCACAACAATTGTTATGTTTTCATGTTAATATTTCTAAATAAAGAGAAATATAAAACATATCCCAATTAAATAATAAATAGATGGTTAGATCTGGTGCTCAAAGGTCTCATAACTGTGGCCCAAATCACATGGTTCTTACACACAAGTATCCTGTACATCTGACCCATCAAAAAATATAAGCAAACTGCTCCTTGACTTGGTTTTATCCTCTTCTTTGAGCAGAGCTGAGTTCTCTTCGTTGCTGAGAGATTCAATGGAGTCGCATTTGGTGACATAGGTCTGGCCTTGCACTGGGCTCCCGGTGGAGGAGTCTGTGTTGTTTGGTCGCACAGGGCTCGTTGAGGGTGAGCGGGACCTGCAGTGAAAAACATTGGCCAATGGCTTTAGAGGTGGGCTGATCATTGCTTTTTTGTAATGTTTGTGAATATTTTCTGGAAATGCCTGCAAATTGCTACATACATGGTCATATTAGTCCTTTCTCAGAACAGACTTGAGCAGATGAGAATTTCAGCCAATCAAAATGCATATAACATATTGAATTTGTTATCTCTATTCTCATTGGCTCATATTTGCCAGAGTATCAAAAATGTTAGCCTCTTTCACAGCTCAGTGATAGCTGTTAGATTTTTTCAAAAGGTCCCCAAAAGATGGAAAAGATTCCATTCCTAATGGAAAACAGATAAAATTGGTCTCCTGAATATACATCTGACCTTCTAAAAGCTTAGAACACAGACCAGTAGATTCAGAAAAAAAGATTAACATTGACCGATAGATAGAATGACAAATTTATCACCCTCACTGGAGAAACTAAAATTGACATATTTGTGAAACCACTTTTTCATAGAATTTTATTTATTTTACATGTTCTTGGCTTCTCATTATATAAAAAAATACTCTGTATCAGATGCATACCTCATCATGCGCGCTCCATGCCGGGCGATCCTTCCTCGAACAGTGCCAGCTGGTGGCGGAGTGTGGCGATCACTCCCACTCTCATCATGAGATTTAGAGCGGGGCAAGTATCTCTTCCGGCTTGTCTTCCTTTTCTGAAAAATAAATATTAATGGCTCTATGAAACATTGCTCTATGAAACATTGCTCTATGAAACACTGCTCTATCAAAGACTGCTCTATGAAACACTGCTCTATGAAACACTGCTCTATGAAACACTGCTCTATGAAACATTGCTCTATCAAAGACTGCTCTATGAAACACTGCTCTATGAAACACTGCTCTATCAAAGACTGCTCTATGAAACACTGTGAAACACTGCTCTATGAAACACTGCTCTATGAAACACTGCTCTGTGAAACACTGCTCTATGAAAACACTGCTCTATGAAACACTGCTCTATCAAAGACTGCTCTATGAAACACTGCTCTATCAAAGACTGCTCTATGAAACACTGCTCTATGAAACACTGCTCTATGAAACGCTGCTAACACTGTTCTTTGAAACACTGCTCTGTGAATATAATCCACCTTTGTTTACAACAATAGATAATTCATTCAGTTTTCAAAGTTACAGAAGACATTATCTACTCATTGTCTATTAAATCCTGGCTACCATGGACCTCACCTTCACAGAGCCATGCGTATTGCCCTCCGTGGTGCCGGAGATGTTGACCGGGGCACTCGTAGCGGTGGGCGGAGCAGATCCTGGGGGTTTGGAATCACGTTGTGCCGTGTTACCATCTTCCGCAGCGATATCGCTCACGTCTCCAGCATCCGGCTCCTCTGGCTGGGTCTCCAGACGCTCCAATCGCTCGCAGGACCCTACTGGAGTGTCACCTGGTGGCCGAACTGTAGTCGCCTTCACTCTCAGGCTCCCCTTTACTGTGGCACTTTAATTAGCAAACGATTCCAATTCAATTCAATTCTATCCATGCAGGACTAAATTCAATGATAAGCCTTTATAATCAAATCATGTAAATATTTCAGCAACACAGAACTTAATTAGATTGGTATATATTTGGTATATATTATGCCATTGTTTATCTTATCACAGGATTAACTGCTCTCAATATTTTTTTTTTAAGATTCCAATCAGAATTGCAGAGAGAACTATCATAATGAAACATATCTAATCATGAAGATCTTTTGGAGTCCTCACCTGCGCATGATGTTTCCTTTTATCGTGCTTCGATGCCGTTTGATTTTAAACGTCTTGCGGCTCTTGGCATCCTGTCTCTGCAGGCGGTGCATTCTGGGATCAAAGTCGGCGGATGATTCCAGTGCCGCTCTATCCTGCTCAGCCAATGGAGAGGATGGACTACCGCCTTCTGCTACAAGACAGACACAGCTTTATAACACTCTACCTCACGCATGCTGTGACGTCTTTTTTTCTTCTATTTGCTCCTCTACATGATTCAAAGAATAATCTTTATCGTGGGGTTAGGGGGAAATAAAAGCAGTTAAGAATAGCTGACGATGGTAGAAAGTTATACTGAGGTCCGAATATCTTGTGTTTAATAAATAATAAATTTATGAATAATAGAAAAAAAAAAAAACTAGCATATAAAGTTAATATAATATATGATTACATTTGATATATTCCTAAAATATCTATGACAAAACAATATCCTATCAATAGCCTGATTATAATGGGAACTAAATGAAGTTGGGTTCTGGGGTAGGACCGGGGCAAAATGTCCGAGAAATTGGAGCGATGAAAATGATGAAGGTGGCGAGGTTGGTAAGCAGGATGAGGCGAGGTGGTCAAACAATGTGTCATGCAAACAAGCCAGATATTATATCCAAGATTCAGAACTTCTTAGTTCTAGGAGCTTTCCGTGTTAAAATCAACTGATGCCAAACAATGTTATTAACCATAGCAGTGCCACTGGAAGCTTCTCCCTTCCTTCTGTGTGCATTTATTTACATTCAAAATTACATTCAATCACTCAAAACCGTTTCTGAATGTTGTCAAAATTGCATCTGATTGCTTTTAAATTGTACAAAAAAATTAGATATTCTTATTTTTTCCCAATCATAAAAAGAATCCAATAAAGAGATGAATATGTATATTACAATATTAAAACGATCTCAAGGAAGATGGTTTCTATTTTCCTTCATTTTTTAAAAAACTTCTTGTTGAAATAACCCTTATGCATAGAATATATAAAACGTAATACAAGAAATGAAATATTTTCATATTATTAGGATGTGTCTGATATTTCTGTACACATCACAAAAGTATCATACTTCTAAATACATAATTGGGGTTAATCATTCAAAATGGCAGATATCAGAGTAGGACCCATGTCATCATACATAAATGACTATAATCATTGATTGTACGTAATTTAAATTTAAAATATTCTCCTTTCATCATTTTTTTTTAGATCAAAGCACTTTGTCTATAAATGTTATAAAAATCCTTTAATTCAATTTTACCTTGAATATTTATATCTAATTCAGTATAATTATTGCATGTTACAATCAACCATTTTAAAAATAAAATTGCAGCGGTGTGCAGCTCCACTGTACAGCCTCACATAAAAATCTGATGAAGTTAGCATAATAGATATCCCACAACCATTAATACCAACTGTTCAAAAACTTAATGGCAAGAAAATTTGTACAATCGAGTACAAGTCTGAAAGAGAAATTTGTGCAAAATTAATTTCTTAACCTGTAAAAAATTGAAATATTTTGTGAGTTTAAGCTGTTAGTTTTTACAGAATGACAACACGGCATGCCACAGCTGCGCGTTCAGCAATTATTGTGATTTGTGCCAGTTTTATCAAACAAAAATGTGCATTTCAATTAAAATTAAATCAAACCTAAAACATGTTGTTCAAAATATTATAAAAATATAATGTGCTGTAAGTAACAAAAGTGCACACCATAAAAAATCATGTCAAAAACATTCCATACAGCTATCACAAAATCGAGCACAATTCCATATAACAAACCAATTTTATTAATTTTTTTTCACAATTTAAATTTAAACATTTCCCGTCCAATTTTCAGATACCTGTTTCAATCCATCTCAAATGAAATATGGCTTTCAAAAGGTGAAGAAGGTCAACAGAGTATTGGATGTGGGGTTGTCCTTTGACACCTACCTTCATCCACAGACGTCAATATATATGACTTTGCTGGCGAGGCATCAAGGGAATGTGACTTTGAAGTGACCTCAAGTGACCTTGGTGATGCAACTTCAAATGACCTTGAATTTGTTACCTCTAATGATTTAGAGATCCATTTTTGACCAAAAAATGAGTCTTCGTCACTTGTGTCATCTTCGCTATTTATTTTGCCTTGCCGCCTTAGAATGCCGTGGTGAATGATGCGAGAGCGACGTTGCAGCTTTGGTTCTGGGAGTGAGGCGCTACTCAACGAAGATGCTACTGCTACAAAAACATATCACCACTAGATGGCACCACACATACTGCTCACATGACAACATGAGGACATCAAGCAATCTATCTGCATCTATTTACAGTATATAATGTCATTTAATGCCTTTGCTATTTTACAGTTTTTTATTTACAAATATTTGTTTTCTGATACAATAGAGGCAAGGAGGCTATGTTTATGGTACAATTTCTATTCCTTTTGTTGCACTTGGTGTTGCTGAAATTGTGTTCTATTTGCAACTAACATTTATCAATAAAATTCAAAATTCACATTGTCATGAATTTGATCATTGATAAACTTCCTACACAATGTACAGTAGCTAAGCACTGACACATTTCACAAAACATGCCGTTAAAATGATAATATCTAGAATTCTACTGCCTGTTAGTAGCTACCTGCAGGTTACAGGTGCATTTCTAGCCACCTTTTGTTTTGCATGAACCCAATTTCTACATTATACAAGTACATTATACAAGTAGTGTTAACTGATCAAAGTATTATTAAATAATTTATTATTTGCCTCTTTTCTACCCAATATTTTACAGATATACCATATAGTACCATTTTCAGTGCTCACTTTGCAAGGGGCTTCTCTTTCCAGCATAGTAATGGTATAAAAGTGTCAATGGTAAAAAGTCCACATTGCTTTTAATCTAATTCTATCTATTTTTTTAAATACTTTTATATCCTTTCATACTTTTTTATCCTTAAACATTTTGTGAAATGAATTGTATACGATATTTTTTTAAAAATATTTCCACAATGTTGGCAATAATTGTCTCTCAGGTGAAAAGTTTTCAATTAAATTGAATTGATAAAATCCTGGGTTTTCAGTACTTCTGGTGTGAGAAGCCTCTTGGTACGTGTCCTGTTGGGACTATGTGGTGTGTTTTAATCAAGGTGCACAAGCAGGCAACTATATATGATGTGGTGTTTGTCTCCATACTTACACAGAATGATGCCTCAACTTCTTTGCTGCCAGCTTCTTATTTCAAATATTAGAATGACAACTGGTGTTTTCCCCATAACCCAAAAAGTTTTTTTTAAAACTAGAGACATGGTACCAGTAGTACGATTATCCTAACAGACATGTGACAAAGGTGACACCAGAAGAAACATGGTGCCAGTAGCAAAATGGTACAGCAGCAGAGATCACCAAACCAGCAATATTTGTGTGGTTGTGCCACTTTGTGTGGTTGTGCCACTTTGTGTGGTGGTGCCACTTTGTGTGGTGGTGCCACTTTGTGTGGTGGTGCCACTTTGTAACATTTCCAAGATGGTGTTATGAAGGACAAGATGACAGTAGAAGGATAGTGGCATAGCACTGGGAGGATGTTACTATTATACATAAGATACCTGTAAGATGGTACCAGTAGAGACAGGATAGCTACAAGCAGATGGTACCAATAGACAAGTTACCTGTATTAAAGAAAGACTAGATACCTGTATGTAAAATAATACCAGTAGAAACAGGGTACCTGTATGTAAGATAATACCAGTAGAGACAGGGTACCTGTATGCAAAATTGTGCCAGTAGAAACTGGGTACTTTTCAGCAAGATGGTACCATTGAGACAGGGTACCTGTATGCAAAATGGTGCCAGTAGAGACAGGGTATCTGTATGCAAAATGGTGCCAGTAGAGACAGAGTACCTGTATGCAAAATGGTGCCAGTAGAGACAGGGTACCTGTATGCAAAATGGTGCCAGTAGAGACAGGGTACCTGTATGCAAAATGGTGTCAGTAGACCTGAGAATGCACAAGATGGTGAGATTTGATTTGATTTGTAAAGTTGGCTGTGCCACATCTGTCCCATGGGCATTCAGAGCCTATGCAGCAAAGTTACACAGCTAGAGGAAAGAAGAGACAAGATACCTGTAATAAACAAGATAATACCAGTAGAGACAGAATACCCCTGGGTAAGATGGTACCAGTAGAGACAGAATACCCCTGGGTAAGATGGTACCAGTAGAGACAGAATACCCCTGGGTAAGATGGTACCAGTAGAGACAGAATACCCCTGGGTAAGATGGTACCAGTAGATAGTATAACCATGGGTAAGATGGTACCAGTAGATATAGAATACCCATGGGTAAGATGGTACCTATAGAATACCCATGGGTAAGATGGTACCTATAGAATACCCATGGGTAAGATGGTACCTATAGAATACCCATGGGTAAGATGGTACCTATAGAACACACATGGGTAAGATGGTACCAGTAGAGACAGAATACCCCTGGGTAAGATGGTACCAGTAGAGACAGAATACCCCTGGGTAAGATGGTACCAGTAGAGACAGAATACCCATGGGTAAGATGGTACCAGTAGAGACAGAATACCCATGGGTAAGATGGTACCAGTAGAGACAGAATACCCATGGGTAAGATGGTACCAGTAGAGACAGAATACCCATGGCTGAGATGGTACCAGTAGAGACAGAATACCCGTGGGTAGGATGGTACCAGTAGAGACAGAATACCCCTGGGTAAGATGGTACCAGTAGAGACAAAATACCTGTGGTTAAGATGGTACCAGTAGAGACAGAATACCCCTGGGTAAGATGGTACCAGTAGAGACAGAATACCCCTGGGTAAGATGGTACCAGTAGAGACAGAATACCCATGGGTAAGATGGTACCAGTAGAGACAGAATACCCATGGGTAAGATGGTACCAGTAGAGACAGAATACCCCTGGGTAAGATGGTACCAGAAGCTAGATATGAATAAGTTGATTTAAAGTGCTTAATAAAAAACAAAATAGAAAATTTGCAAATCAGATTTGACCACTGTGTTCCTTCTCACTGACTATGAACCACATTTGACCTATCACAAACTTCCATGTTACATTACTGGTACCATGTCTTTTTTGTGACTGTAGATTTATTTCACATTTAATATTGAAAAAAGTACCCCATCATATGAAGTAGAACCAGTTGTCATTGCCAATGTAGTGAAGGATAAGGTGAGATGAATGCCTACCTGTCTGTCGCGGGGAGTCTGGGGACGGAGGCATAGACGGCAACTGCTGCTCATCAGGGGGCGTACCGCACACAGTGTGCTGCTTGTGCAGACTAGGTCGCTGGTACACGCTCGCCTGTCTCTGTAACTTTCTAGGAGTGCTTGATCTAATGAGAGATGCTACAAAAACAGAGCACACACTCTACCCACACTATCATTCACCCACCGCAGCTGCCATTGTCAGATATATATTATATATGAGGAGACTGCTGAATGCATTGTTAATTTAATCAGCAAAACTAGGATAATATAACAAAGATAAAATAAACAATATTAAAATAAAATCATGTCAATGGTACTGACCATTGCACATTGGTTATAGAAACAGTAACATTGACACTGCCGCCATTGTGCATTGCTCTCATAGCAATAGTAACAGTGACCCAGCTATTATTGTACGCTGGTATCAGAGCAATAGTAACAGTGACACTGCTATTATTGCACACTGACATCAGAGTAACAGTGACGCTGCTATTATTGCACACTGATATCAGAGCAATAGTAACAGTGACACTGCTATTATTGCACACTGATATCTGAGCAATAGTAACAGTGACACTGCTATTATTGCACACTGATATCAGAGCAATAGTAACAGTGACACTGCTATTATTGCACACTGATATCAGAGCAATAGTAACAGTGACACTGCTATTATTGCACATTGATATCAGAGCAATAGTAACAGTGACACTGCTATTATTGCACACTGATATCTGAGCAATAGTAACAGTGACACTGCTATTATTGCACACTGGTATCAGAGCAATAGTAACAGTGACACTGCTATTATTGCACACTGATATCAGAGCAATAGTAACAGTGACACTGCTATTATTGCACACTGATATCAGAGCAATAGTAACAGTGACACTGCTATTATTGCACACTGATATCTGAGCAATAGTAACAGTGACACTGCTATTATTGCACACTGATATCAGAGCAATAGTAACAGTGACACTGCTATTATTGCACACTGATATCAGAGCAATAGTAACAGTGACACTGCTATTATTGCACATTGATATCAGAGCAATAGTAACAGTGACACTGCTATTATTGCACACTGGTATCAGAGCAATAGTAACAGTGACACTGCTATTATTGCACACTGATATCAGAGCAATAGTAACAGTGACACTGCTATTATTGCACACTGATATCAGAGCAATAGTAACAGTGACACTGCTATTATTGCACACTGATATCTGAGCAATAGTAACAGTGACACTGCTATTATTGCACACTGATATCAGAGCAATAGTAACAGTGACACTGCTATTATTGCACACTGATATCAGAGCAATAGTAACAGTGACACTGCTATTATTGCACATTGATATCAGAGCAATAGTAACAGTGACACTGCTATTATTGCACACACTGATATCAGAGCAATAGTAACAGTGACACTGCTATTATTGCACATTGATATCAGAGCAATAGTAACAGTGACACTGCTATTATTGCACACTGATATCAGAGCAATAGTAACAGTGACACTGCTATTATTGCACACTGATATCAGAGCAATAGTAACAGTGACACTGCTATTATTGCACACTGATATCAGAGTAACAGTGACACTGCTATTATTGCACACTGACATCAGAGCAATAGTAACAGTGACACTGCTTTTATTGCACATTGATATCAGAGCAATAGTAACAGTGACACTGCTATTATTGCACATTGATATCAGAGCAATAGTAACAAAGATCAGTGTGAAGACTTGTAAAACCCAACAATAGCAAGTGCTACACTGAAAATGAAACAATGAAGTGCAGATATAAAAAATAAATTTAATGTGTATGCATGCATTCACATGAATACAATCCACAACATTCCATATATATGTGTAAATTATCTAGATTCAGTGCAAATAATACGGCCAACATTCACACCTGCTATCATCAGGGATAATCAAATTCTGCAGAATAAATGCTATTGTTAACAGGATGATATTAATGGACCGGATGAGACAGATAAGATGATATTGATGCAATAGATTATATTGTTGACAGGATGATATTGATAGACTAGATGATATTGATGCAATATATCCTGTTGACAGGATGATATTGATGGACTAGATGGTATTGATGCAATAGATTATATTGTTGACAGGATGATATTGATAGACTAGATGGTATTGATGCAATAGATTATATTGTTGACAGGATGATATTGATAGACTAGATGGTATTAATGCAATAGATTATATTGTTGACAGGATGATATTGATAGACTAGATGACATTAATGCAATAGATTATATTGTTGACAGGATGATATTGATGGACTAGATGATATTGATGCAATAGATTATATTGTTGACAGGATGATATTGATAGACTAGATGATATTGATGCAATAGATTATATTGTTGACAGGATGATATTGATAGACTAGATGACATTAATGCAATAGATTATATTGTTGACAGGATGATATTGATAGACTAGATGACATTAATGCAATAGATTATATTGTTGACAGGATGATATTGATAGACTAGATGATATTAATGCAATAGATTATATTGTTGACAGGATGATATTGATAGACTAGATGACATTAACGCAATAGATTATATTGTTGACAGGATGATATTGATGGACTAGATGATATTAATGCAATAGATTATATTGTTGACAGGATGATATTGATGGACTAGATGATATTAATGCAATAGATTATATTGTTGACAGGATGATATTGATAGACTAGATGACATTAATGCAATAGATTATATTGTTGACAGGATGATATTGATAGACTAGATGACATTAATGCAATAGATTATATTGTTGACAGGATGATATTGATAGACTAGATGATATTGATGCAATAGATTATATTGTTGACAGGATGATATTGATAGACTAGATGACATTAATGCAATAGATTATATTGTTGACAGGATGATATTGATAGACTAGATGACATTAATGCGATAGATTATATTGTTGACAGGATGATATTGATGGACTAGATGATATTAATGCAATAGATTATATTGTTGACAGGATGATACTGATAGACTAGATGACATTAATGCAATAGATTATATTGTTGACAGGATGATATTGATAGACTAGATGACATTAATGCGATAGATTATATTGTTGACAGGATGATATTGATGGACTAGATGATATTAATGCAATAGATTATATTGTTGACAGGATGATACTGATAGACTAGATGATATTAATGCAATAGATTATATTGTTGACTAGATGTAATTATTGTTGACAGGATGATATTGATAGACTAGATGACATTAACGCAATAGATTATATTGTTGACAGGATGATATTGATAGACTAGATGACATTAATGCAATAGATTATATTGTTGACAGGATGATATTGATAGACTAGATGACATTAATGCGATAGATTATATTGTTGACAGGATGATATTGATGGACTAGATGATATTAATGCAATAGATTATATTGTTGACAGGATGATACTGATAGACTAGATGATATTAATGCAATAGATTATATTGTTGACTAGATGTAATTATTGTTGACAGGATGATATTGATAGACTAGATGACATTAACGCAATAGATTATATTGTTGACAGGATGATATTGATGGACTAGATGATATTAATGCAATAGATTATATTGTTGACAGGATGATATTGATGGACTAGATGATATTAATGCAATAGATTATATTGTTGACAGGATGATATTGATAGACTAGATGACATTAATGCAATAGATTATATTGTTGACAGGATGATATTGATAGACTAGATGACATTAATGCAATAGATTATATTGTTGACAGGATGATATTGATGGACTAGATGATATTAATGCAATAGATTATATTGTTGACAGGATGATATTGATGGACTAGATGACATTAATGCAATAGATTATATTGTTGACAGGATGATATTGATAGACTAGATGACATTAATGCAATAGATTATATTGTTGACAGGATGATATTGATGGACTAGATGATATTAATGCAATAGATTATATTGTTGACAGGATGATATTGATGGACTAGATGATATTAATGCAATAGATTATATTGTTGACTAGATGTAATTATTGTTGACAGGATGATATTGATAGACTAGATGATATTGGTGCAATAGTTGATATTGAATAGATGATGGATACACCAGATGATATTGTTGACTGCATGATATTGTTGTACTGGATGATATTGTTGTACTGGATGATATTGTTGTACTGGATGATATTGTTCCCTTAATTATAGTGTTAAATGATAGGATGATAGTTCAATGATTGTGTTAGATGGTATTGCATTTCATTTCAGGTGAAATATCACATTTTGCTCATTTCTGCATATACTTTATGGATGAAATCTCCTGTATATTCAATGAATGATGGAAACAAGATGGTTGAATGATGGAAACAAGATGGTTGAATGATGAAAACGAGATGGCGGAATGATGGAAACAAGATGGTTGAATGATGGAAACAAGATGGTTGAATGATGGAAACAAGATGGTTGAATGATGGAAACAAGATGGTTGGCTGATGAAAACGAGATGGCGGAATGATGGAAACAAGATGGTTGAATAATGGTTGAATGATGGAAACAAGATGGTTGAATAATGGAAACAAGATGGTTGAATGATAGAAACAAGATGGTTGAATGATGGAAACAAGATGGTTGAATGATGGAAACAAGATGGTTGAATGATAGAAACAAGATGGTTGAATGATGGAAACAAGATGGTTGAATGATAGAAACAAGATGGTTGAATGATGGAAACAAGATGGTTGAATGATGGAAACAAGATGGTTGAATGATGGAAACAAGATGGTTGAATGATGGAAACAAGATGGTTGAATGATGAAAACGAGATGGCGGAATGATGGAAACAAGATGGTTGAATGATGGAAACAAGATGGTTGATGAGTAAAATTTATAGAATAAATTCCAGTCTATATCTGGCTCAGAGGAGTGGATGGTGCCATACCCATCACAGCCTGGTGAACTCAGCAAGACTTCTCCATCTCTCAAATATCTGCGAGGAAGAATTCATAACATCTCATTTGAAAACAGATTGCGCCCTGTAATCAAACTCATAATATAATCACAAGGAGATTCCCCTCAACATTCCACATAATCATGAAAAACCTGGAAAAAAAAGAAAGAGTTTAATCCTAATATATAGTGAGATACGACTTACCCTGGGCGGCTCCTGACTCCTCCTCTGCCACGCTGGCTTTGTTGATGAACTTGTCGAGGATTCTGCTGCCTTCCTGGGCTGTGATTCGCTGGCTGGCCTTGCGCTGTAGGGCAGGACTGGTGCTATCCATCATCGGCGAGGTGGCGCCACCTTGTGCCCCCGCCCTCATTCCGTACGGAGCCCCGCTCGCACTAACCGGAGACAGCAAGGCTAGACAACAAATAGCAGCATATATGCATGTGAATATTTTTCAACTTGACTTTCATGATATTATTTTATTTTAAAATAATTTTCATTCCAAAATATTGATTAAAATTTAATCTTCTGAGAGTGAAATCATTCAAATTACACAAAAGTACCTCCTGTGGACTAGTCTAAAACAATTCTATAAAGGACAGGGTGATAAAATAAAAAATGGTTTTGTAAAGCCTGAATGTTAACTATTGAAATGAAGTTAATGATAAGAAAACGAGACGCTTTACGAAAAAAATAGTTTGGCTCTTTGTGTACTGTGAAAATGACATGATTTAAAATCTCAACCCTTTTGGCTGAGTTAACAAACATATTGCAATTTCTGGACACCTGCCCTCCTCACAAAATCTCGTCAAAATTCTCATTAAAATCTGTCTATTACACAGGTTTGGTGATTCTGGCATCAATAAAATGGATGATCTTGAGAACTCAAAATTTCTAGAATGAAGCAGAGCTGAATGGATGGATGAATGGACAGAAAAACAATTGCTATATACCTTCCGTAATGTGGAGGAGGGTGTATTAATGCAATACTCAAGAATTAGGCCAATGGGTGATGTGGAAAAGAATTGTTATTTATTTTTAATATGCTATAAAAATGATTTGGTTACGATGGCAACAGTGATATCTCAAAATCTAAACAAACAACATATATTATTTTCATGAAAAACTGACACCCAATGTGTCTTTTTCCTTAATATACTAAAATTAGACCATGCATTTTTGGGGACTAATAACTCCCAAAATAAGCATCTTTCTGAGATTGGCTCCCCTACTATGGAAGTAAATGGCGGGAACTGATTAGGTGCCAAAACAACTCTGAGTGAGTAACACAGTCTTCTACATTTAAATTATGTTGACCTAGTTAAACACACTCCTCAGAGTATAGGAATACAAACACCCAACACTGGTAACACTGCAATGGAGTGTGTTCGCAGTTAAAAAATTACAATGCATTCCTGAAAAAAAACAAGCATTTAAAAGTGTTCCTCTGCTGTAATAACCCACGATACCCATTTCTATCATGCAGGAAAACCCACAATTCTTTTATTGCAGTATTACCCATGATTCATATTTCCTTTGATTCAGTGCAAATCTAGGATGCAGTGTTACCCATGATTCATTGCCAAATACTCACACTTCTGTGTAGCTGTATTACCCATGATTCATTGCCAAATACTCACTCCTGTGTAGAGGTATTACCCATGATTCATTGCCAAATACTCACTCCTGTGTAGAGGTATTACCCATGATTCATTGCCAAATACTCACTCCTGTGTAGAGGTATTACCCATGATTCATTGCCAAATACTCACACCTCTGTATTACCCATGATTCATTGCCAAATACTCACTCCTGTGTAGAGGTATTACCCATGATTCATTGCCAAATACTCACACCTCTGTATTACCCATTCATTGACAAATACTCACTTCTATATTACCCATGATTTATGGCCAAATACTCACACCTCTGTATTACCCATGATTCTTTGATAAATACTCACACTTCTGTATTACCCATGATTCATTGCCAAATACTCACACTTCTGTATTACCCATGATGCATTGCCAAATACTCACACTTCTGTGTAGCTGTATTACCCATGACTCAGTGCCAAATACTCACACTTGTATATTACCCATGATTCTTTGCCAAATACTCACACTTCTATATTACCCTTTGCCAAATACTCACACTTCTATATTACCCTTTGATAAATACTCACACTCCTGGGACGTTGCATTAATCATCTGATTCATGCTTGGGCTAAGGGCACACAGCATGTAGACTGCAAACCAATAACATAAACATCACTCATGTGTGTCTCCTCATATCTGCACAAGCCATAGCTGCCCAACTGTGTTACATAACCTTTCTATCATTGATGTAATCATTTCTTCCACTGTTTAGTCAGTAAATGGAGAATTTATCATTTAATGAAATGTAAAATGCAGTAAGTTATAATTAACTCAATCTATTTCATTGAAATCAACATAAACATAGAAATTGTGTTTTTTTTATAATTAACTTGATCAAGCAAAGTTACTGTGAAAGGTAATCATAATTCAGTCTTAATTGATCAAATAGGTAAACAGTAACAGTCAGAGAAACATAACAGACAGCATGGCTCATCAGCAATACAAAATGAAACGTAGGGTTATAAACTCCCTGTTGTTATTTAACGCATTTCATCCAACGCCTTAGTTGGATTTATCTTGAGCAGTGGCCAGTTTGTTTTTTATACAATGGCAGTTTGGTGTATTTTTATTTTTTTTGAATTATTAATTTTTCATATTTGACTGACTGGTGTCATTGAGAGTGTGTATTAGGCCGGTAGCAGGCAGGCATCAGGCTCTCTTTAATGCATTCATTCTTGTCATTTGGATAATAATTTAAGGTTTTGTCAAATATGAGGACCAAATCATACTATTGAATAAAGTTAGGCCGAAATGTTGAGCGTTATGCTTTTTGATAACTTCCAAATCTCTGTGTTGTCTCTGCAAGACTTTGATATTGACAAATATGTTAATTTCAATTAAAATTCAGCAATGCATGAAAATAAAAACTAATTAAAAATAATCGACACATATAATGTTTAATACTAAACACTTCATGCAACAAAAAGTTCCATTCATAGCAAGACATATTCCAAGCAAGACAGATAATGTTGATAAAATCATAATATTCAAGCATTATAAACATTGACATAATTTCTAAAACCACTCTTTGTATTCTATAGAAATCTGTTCTGCCTTTGTAAGCTGTGTTATAGTGGGATTTTATGTCAAGGCATAAGCCCACCATAACAGCCACTGGCCACCACTCAAGACGATTTTCTGCATCAACATTAAAAACATGGAGCTCAAAACCTGCATATTCCATTTCCAAACAGGTCATCTGTATTCAAAGTTAACTAAAATATATGGAGTTTTTATGACATTGTCACAAACAAAATAGTTAATGTCAAACAAACAAACAAAAAATGAGAAATTCAAACCAAAAATAAATCATTAATGACTTTGCAGTGTTGGGTGAATGAATATTTTTTTAAATATGTTTTTCTAGAATTCATGATAGTATCACCTAGATTACAAACTGTAGGGCGATGTAATCACCAAAAATCTTCAAAAATAACTTTGCTCCTATATATCCATATTTAGATCAGATACATTTTTTATAATGTACTATACAGTGATGTATACCCATATCTAGATCAGTTCCATTTTCTTATGATCGACTATACATTGATGTATAGTTGTTTAAAATATTTTAACCCTTTCCAATAATCCCTTTCATAGAAGTGAGTTTTATCTATCTTACAGCATGTCGTCTTTGCCCCCCCCCAATTAACTGGAAAGTGATGATAAAATTCCCCTAAACCATAAATAAAGAGAAAAGCTTGACTTTCTTCTCAAAAATTATTTTTGGTGGATAATTTCCGGAATGTGCAATGAACAACTTAACTACATCTACCCTCACATAAAATTGTGACCTATCACAATCTACAGAATTTCATTTCTGCAACATGATGAAATCCTTTCTTGCAGAAAGAGCTATTGAGGTCAACACAATGTGCATAACTAGATAAGTACATTTATAAGTGAACAGTTCTAATGCAACACTCACATTCATTCAACGAGTACAACTTGTAGTATAGTGGACAGCTGTGTTTAAGTTAAAGGACAAGACCACTCAGATAATGAAATTTGTACCTTGATACAGATGATTATTGAGAACATTATGGTACAATTATTATGGAAATAGGACAAACAGTTGCATAGATATTTAGATATAGAAACATACGGCAGCTCACTAAAATTCTATTTTTCAACAAATTTAAATGCATGTAATATTTTTGGCCAGGGGATATGAAGTCATTATAGAAATTTCAAGACAAATAGTTCTAGTACACATAAAATGGAGCCTAAAAATAAATTTCCATTAATATCCAATAAGTCGTCTAAATCTCTGAAACTGTTAGTCTGATTTACAAAATAATCGCAACATTATGGTTGTTGTGAAAATCTCTTTATCAAGGAAAAATATGTTATTTGGCATGTCTTGTCCTTTAAGGCACTGCAACATGTGATTCCAATAGTTTGTTTTTACTCACATTCTTGTGACACAGGTTTAGTTAAATTGTCCATGTGGGTTGGTGACAGAGTCATTGTGTCCATATTTGCTGGATTTTATAAATAATAAAACATGAAAGACCAAATATATTAAAGACTGATATTTGTAATGCTATTTCACTGTTAGAGAGAGAGTATTTTTTTTTATAGATAATTTAATTCTATTTTCTATGGTTTTGTTGTGCAAAATCATGTAAGAAACTAGACCATCTGTAGCTGCCCCAAATGACCCTGTTGCCAGTGAATTTTAACATTTCTTTTTCCTCAGTTGTTTAATGATTTGACTATATCATTTATTCTGAGAAAGTCATCTATGGGGTCCTGAAATGTAGACACATATGGTAATTACCGCTTCCTCCATTGTCACTATGGACACTTATTTTAATTATTTGTTAGCTGCTCTCTGATTGGTCAAAATTATTGCCATAGTCTCCCACCATTGTTTTCAACTGCCATGATTGGTCAGCAAACCAGATAGTATTTCTATGAAGATATGGCATACAAATTCAAATTTCAAATCCTTGTGATATATACATTGCATATATATTTCCTGATAAAAGATAAAATCACAGATAGTTGGATCAGGTGATTGGATTTCCTTGCTTCCTTGTGTAGGTTCTTGTTTCTGTCCTGTAGTTATGTAACCATGAAACCTGGGCAGATTGTACCCATGAAAACACCAAGGCTTCTTGATGGGATGAATGGTAGATTTGGCAGTATAGATTCTTAAGTTGTCCCTGATTCTCCTGGTGAGGAATCTCTCCCAGTCTCTGGGAATATTTGAATGTGTGTGTAATATAATTGGGACCAGTTGACCTTTAAATAATCACCCCAGTGTGATCACACACTCACAGGTCAACCCCTCTTTGTCCTAACACTTCATAGGTAATTCAGCCCAAATCATATGTATTATAAGGAACAATATTAAAACAATATCATTTGGTACTCACGACAAATTATGATATGGGACATTATTTAGATGCGAGTATGATTTCTGGCAGGCTGTTTATAAGGTCTCCTTGTGGCAGTCATGTTGGCAAATTATGTATTTTTGTGTTAAAACCCACATATTTATCTTCCGTAGCAATCAAATATTTCCGTTCCTGCATCTGTTTTTATTCCTGATTTTCTCAGATTGATCTATCAAAGAAAACTTTTTGCATTTATTTTGCCATCCATGGATTGCCCGTCACTTTGCAAAGAATGGTGATAGTTTGCAATTAATAATCAAATCAAAATTCAAACATATTTCAACTATTTCTTGAATTTTGTGATGTTGAAATGCAGACAACTGATGATCTCCATTCCTTGCCATTATATCTTTGCAAACTTCCTGTAACCATTTGTTAGCTGGTTTTTAATTGGTCGAAAAAATGGCTCTTCAATCCCACTATTGTTTTGACTGCTGTGATTGGTCAGCAGACCAGATGTGTGTATGGCAGCCATAGTATTATCATTAAGATAAATGACAGTTTGGGTTACGACCCCTTCTTAATGCCCAGGTATATGCAGCAGGCATGAAAGAAACTAATCATGAACTGGATGTGAATGTCTAAACTTATGATTATGTAAAATAGTAATTGTTGATATGGTGTAAAAGAGTAGAATTTTAACAATATGTATGAAAAACTTGTAATATATACAAAGTGTGACAGTCAGAATTGTGAAAATCACTGTCCAGATACAAGGTGGGAAATTTCTCTCCCAGATATCAGGTAACGTAGAGTTCAGACACAAAGTGAGTGAGAGATAACCCCAATATCATGTGTGAAATTTCTAGCCCCAATATCAGGTGAGAAAGAGATAGTCCCGATATCAGGTGAGAAAGAGATAGCCCCGATATCAGGTGAGAAAGAGATAGCCCCGATATCAGATGAAATTAACAGCCCAGACAAACGTTGAAGAATCAGGGCAAGAAACTGAGTGAAATCCACCTGAGAAAGTTACAAACCAGTTACCATTTATGAATGCATTTAAACTATATCATTTTCCACATTTCAATTGTCTGTAGACATTGAGTGAATAATGTACTATTATTATTCTGGGTTATATCATGTCGCCAGTACCTACCTTGTGTGTACTTCTTGCTGGCTGCCACTGACTGGGCTAGCGTCTGTGACTTGGCTGCGATCTGTTGTTCCAGTAAGTCACTGATGCTGGTAGTGCGAACCATACCTGAGCGACTCGACCTAGTTGACCTATCTGTCACCACTGTCGGACTACGAGAACGACTCTCACCTTTAAAAGACACAATATCGTACGGAATCATGTGCCAATTTTAAACAGATTACAAAGATTACCTTTAATTGTGCTACAATTTTAAGTACATTTGAAAAGGAGTGATCTGACGTTGAAATACCAACTTCCATATCAACTTTGGAGTTAACCACTGACTCTGTGATATGCATTAAGTTCTCATTTATCTTAATTGTCTTTCATATTTCTCTAGCACACGTATAATTAACATCATGGACTTATTATACTTTATATTATACTTTCTTTTAATCACATCCCCAATCTTTCCCTTTGGTGGGCCAATAAGAGATTTTGAGTGACCTTTTGACCTACTTTCAGCCATCTTGGTTTCAGGGCTTTTACAACTTGATTTTCACATTCATTATTGATTTTGACCCTAACACAACACTTGTGAATGCACTCCTGACATAACAATCCTCAACTTTTTTTTAAATCCTACTTGTTGAATTTTGTTTCCAGATTTTATTTAAAGTCAGACCTCTCTCAATTCATGGACTTTCTCTTTAACGGAAAAAACACAAGATGATTACTGCTCAACACAACCTTGCGGCACATACTTGTCTGGAAGGCTACCATTTCGTCGCGTATGAGCCTGAGTTCAGCGGCCAGTTCTATGAGACTGGAGCCCTTGCACTTGGGGTGTGGCATGTTGTATCCCTGCAGCTTCTGATGCACCAGGTGCTGCAGGAAGTATTCCTGCTCCGTCTCACACATCACCTTCATCATCTGCAGCACAGCAATAAGGGAAACACTTAACTGACACCACTCACACTTATCATAACTTAAACTGGAAATGCTTGCATCTTTATGACATGTTTGTACATTTGAAATTTCATAAATGTGAGACAGTCGCTGCATTGCTCTAAATTATATTTGTAAAATTATTTTTAATTTTTATTAATTAGCCTTTGAAATGTGATGAAATGTGTCAGGCATCAATTTCGATTTTTGACAAATTCTAACAGCCACAGCTATGCTGATCATACCAATAGTCTGTAAAATATCATCAAAATTAGATCTGGAAACTTGGTAATCCTTTAATTTGTATTTGGAATCAATTAATCATTAAGAGTTCTCTACATCTATCTCATGTTAGCATGACTGGAGATGGAGGGATCTTTGCAAAACAAAGGACATACAAACTACAATGTAACTGCTGGTTAAAATATATCTCTCATATCTTGACTGTAAATAGCCATTCAAAAAAAATTACAAAAGTCTCTTCTCTCATTTTTGGTGAGTTTATAAAATTAAGGGCTTACCCTATACTGAATGAAGGGCTGCAGGAACATGAAGAGGGGAGATCTCACCGTCACCACAAAATCCAGAAACCTCCATAACGGCAGTCCCCCTGGAAACAAATAAACAGGCCAAATGCAAACACAGCTTGATACATAATAAATAGCATGCAACTAAATAGTGGGATGAGAAATTGTGGTTTTATTACGTTCCTGCTTGCAATAATGTGCCATTTTACACAATTTCTTTCTATAAAATATTAGCTTCATATCCAGGCATGGCAGAATAACATAAAATTCAAGATGTCGTCGAATAACATGATTATCACTGTATTTTATATGGATTTTGCTTCATATATAGGCCATACAGGCTAAAATAATTACAAAGTTTGAATGTAATTTATTTATTTTTAATAGTAGAGCCCCATATTACTATTAATTAAGTTGTATATGGGGCTTTGAGTAAGAAAAGAATCGACAAACTTTAAAGAAATTTTTAAATTGTGATCACCACTTCAATCATTTTTCCAATGACATCTATTTTTATAGATGAAAGTAACAAAACCATCTTTATTTCCAAATGTGGTAAACTATGTATATTACCTAGGAGCTTGTTACCAAGATCCTGGACAGCTTTGGCTACTCTGTGCCACTCCATTGATAGCTGCTTTTCAAAACAAACCACCATTATCTTCAGGCCTGAAAGAAATCATCATGAGATTAACCTAGATAAATGTGCTTAATCCCACCTTTATAATACATGGCACAATAAACATGCAAGTCAATGGAATTATTCTGTTTCAGATCAGTTTTACAATTATTTTCTAATTTTCTAAATACTTATTTATTGTTTTCTTTTTTGTTTATTGTTTTCTTTTTTTCCTTTTTTCCCCACATTTTCTTCAATAAAAGTAAAAGAAACAATCATGTAGAGACATACCTAGAAATACCACGTTGAGGAGGTTTTCCTTGGGTAGAGTCTTCTTGCTGTGGGAGGAGACACTTCCGACCCGCCCCATCTCACTGACGGTCAGGTGCTGCATCTTCTGACTCGACCCCGCCCCCGCTGTCTTGCTGGGGGGCACCAGGGAGTGAAGCAGGATCGTCAACGCAAAACTTATATCAGGCTGACGCATCTTTGGACAATCTAAGACAAGAGAAAATGCCATGATCGAATGCGATAAACAACTGTGGTATTGTGAGATTAAGTCCCCAAATGAGGATGAAGATGTAGATATTTATGTATTAAATAAAAGGGCTTAAATCCAGATTGCGTTTAGCTTGTATAACCCCATGCGTACCCCTGCGGCCACACCCCATACGTATACACAGTGGCAGGACCAGGTTCACCAGCATGTTGACCGTCTTCTCCGGCGTCGGGAACACCGACATTCCTCCACAGATGTGCTCCAGTGAATATGCATCCTGAACAGAATGTAAATACATTCAAATTTTGGACAAAATTACATGCATAAATAAACGAGATATTGGTAATAATAATAGAACACAAACAATCTTATCAAAATTCAAAACACAAAAATGATGATATAACTGAATATATTATTATGATGTAAAATTTAATCATAATTTCCTTGTGATTCATGTGAAAGATTTGGAGTATCTTCCTGTCCTGGAAACATACAGAACAAAACCAATAAAATACTTTGTATGATTTGTTAATAATCAAGATTTCTGTATGTGTAAACCAGCACTTTGTTATGAATCCCAAATCAGAACTGAACAGTCACTGTGTGCATAATGTGGGGAAACTGTTCAAGTCCCGATAATATTTTGGAATCATTAACAAAACTGAAAGAAAACAATGTGTGCAAGTTCTAAACAAGATACTGGTTTTATAATTTGACAAGAAAATTTAATTTTTATAAAAGCCCTCTTCCCTGCTGTTTTTATTTGATTTTGGAATGCTATGATATGACATAAAGAAAGGATTCACACACCTCTCTGTTAGATTATCTGTGAAAAATAAATTATTTTCACAGTGTAATATGTCATAAGACTTAATTTGTGGTTCAGGTAGGAACCACCTACATACATTGTACACAATGTACACAATATTTTAGCAGAAGACTCATCTATCTTCAAACAGTAAAGAAATTTATGTTGGGATAATTTGATGGGTCACAAAGTTCAGGGTACAGACATTTATATTATGTCAGGAAAAAATGATTGAAAATCTGATTTCATGAAAGCTTTAATTCTTACACTTCAATGAAACGTCTACGCTATCTGGTTAAATTAACCAACTCTTATTATTTTTTAAAAGAAAACTTCTATTAATCTAAAGTTTGAATATTAACAATACTTTAGTGATCTAAAAATATACAACTGTTGATAGAAACAGATGTTTGTCTATCAAAGCTGGCTTAAATAATATAAAGTAACACATCTTATTACATTAAGTGTGAAAATTCCTGTATGAAAACAGGTGGAAAATGTATCAGTTAAGTGTAACCAGCTGTTATTTGCCCACAGAATTAGCTAATGTCAATAGTATCAATCTTTAAATATCTTCTCTGTCTACTTTATCATTTCCACCAATCAGATTAAGTAGATATCAGGTGTGCGTGATGAAGATTGCTCCAGAACTGTTATCCACTTTAAGGTCTCCTTTGCTTTTTGCTCACTTTCAATGTCAAAAATGACATGACATGTTTTTTTCCATAAGAGAAATCATCAAATTTTGACCAGTATTGGGGATTAACATTTTCAACTATATCCTAATGGTGCCCCTTTAATTAAATGAATGTTCCCTGACCGTGGCAGAAACCATTACATTTTGAGAGATTTTAATCATGTCACCAGCTAGTATGGGGGATTGAAATTTTTAACTATATTCTAATTGTGCCCCTATAATTAAATGAATGTTCCACTGCCTGTGGCTGAATGGAGGTGATTTGAAAATGTTGGTGATATCTCTTGAGGAAATAACCCATCATGATCTGATAAAGGAGGGCTAAGAAACCTGTATAAGGTCCATGAAGAATCTCAAGAATTTTGTCACTCAAATCTAATATCTGACTTAATCTTTGATTGTGAAAATGCTCTGATGGGTAAATGACTAAATGTTGAGTATTTTCAAAGAAGCGAGTGCAGTTTGTGGGTAAGGAAACCTTTACCACAGCCGCCTTATCATTGCCATCCAATACATGGTCTATCACAATTATTATGATGTCTTTAAGGGTAAATTTCTTCTGAAAAAAATATATCAAAAGAACCAAATATTAACAAAAAGATATACAAAAAAATGTCCTACGAAACATAGGGCTATTTGGATTATGTAACAATAAGATATGTATCAAGATAGTTGACAGAGCTAACTTAATAATATAATTTCTAAAGTATTTTATAAAAATGTAAAAATATATACATATACATATACATATGGTAGCAAATCAAACCAAAACCTGTATAATTAACTGCTCAAAACTCGAGATGCAACCTCCCCTCTCCCCTCCCCAAAGAAAAAGAAAAAGAAAAAAAAACAACAAAGAAATACAAATGAAACAATAATCTGTAATTCTTAATTCACATATCGAGGGGAAAAGAATTGATAATTCATTATATATGACACAAGCATAGGGAATTTTTTTCAGTTCAGACTGAGTAGGACAGTAGTCTCACCCCAAGTGCGTGCATCTGCATGGCGGTGACTTTGATGATGGCGGAGCAGAATGCAGGGGGCGCTATGATCCTGATGAAGGTGTCGCTGCGGTGCGAGGTGGGCACGCTGTGAACGCTGTCTCCCATATTAGCCGCGATGTCATCTGCTAATATGATGTTCAGGCACACATTTATCAGTGTCTGCAAAAAAAACAAAATTATAAAAACTCTTGTTGACCTGAAGAGAATAATTTCAAGAATTAGAAAAAACAGTGAACAGTCATATATTGAATTTGAAGACTAAGAGCTAATTTTATTTGGCTATGTGTTTTAACATACAAATTATACATTTAGAGTAATTTATTTCATGGATGAGGGAAAAATTGAGGAAATTACTCTTAATGCATGCTGGCCCCTGTTATTTAGGAGGAGGTGGAATTCTTACCTTGAGGTGTGGCAGGTGTGCAATATAACTGAACTTTGCCAGGGTGTTGTACAGACCCTTGAACAAATTAGAGGCAGCTTCCCAGTCCAACTGCCTCTGAAACCATAGATATACAACAATATTAAACCACAACTTGTCTCATATTTATCTAATTAGAGGCAGCTTCCCAGTCCAACTGCCTCTGAAACCACAGATACCATTACTTGACTCATCATATTTACCTAATGTTATTCTATAATTAGTCTTTCTGTGCACATTTGTGATCTAAAGATACCTGTTTTTACATGTAGTTCTACACTCTCTATATTTAAATAAGCTAAAGATAATATATTTTAAATGGTATGATATTAAATTTCATCAGTTTAAGAATTAATGATATTTAAATTAGATCATATTTTTTATAATTGTATAACATATATTAATTTCTAGAATTTGAGAAACAGTTTTGTTTAATGGAAGCCATTCAGTTTGGCCTGTGTGTGTGGCCAGGGGGAGGTTGTGAACTCACTCTGAGGGTTGGCTTCTTGTAGATCTTTGAGAAGGCCCTCTCCATTCTGCGCAGGATGAGGTTGAGGGCAGGTCGCACAGATTCCTGCGACCAGTCTGTGATGGGCAGAATGTCCACCATGTACCTGCCAAGCAGACACAAAATCTCTCAAAGACAATCCACTTTATGTGAACGCACAAACTTAATATCAAATCAAGAACAAAATAAGATGGTGAGATGTAATATTAACCAGACAAGCTTTAGATATTATTTAGCAAAGGACTCGTTCCATGTAAATTGTCCCTAATGAGGCTTGGCATGTCTGCTTAGATTTTGTTAAAATCAATTCTATTTTGTGTCTCACTCTATTGATGAGGCATTTTCAAAGTTTCATACATGTTCTATTTCTTATATTGAAAGATATGGCCAGTTTTAGTGGGTATGCCCTGAGGGATATCTTCAAGTATTTCCCATGTTTAGTCATAAATCAAGAACATATTCTAGATTTAAAAAATTATTGAAAACTTTTAAAGTATTTGTATTGATATTGAAATTTATGGTGAACAATCATCATTTATGTGTAAATATTTGTGTAAATAAGAAAAAGATCTAATTCCCAATCTGAAAATATGTCCTCCAGATTAGGACACTTCAAGTAGAATGAGTCAAAGTTCTTTACCTCTGTAACCCTCGGCAAGCCATCGTAGCCTTGTCATAGGGCGCCACCTTCAGGAGACTATGGGCAATATCTGCAAGCCGCTGATAACAATAATAAGAACCTCATCAATTATGGGCATACACATGCTGACAATACAAAAGTATATATATCTAATCATGAGGAAAATCTGCACATCACTTATACCATAAAGAGTTCATGTATACTCATATAATATCATTGTCTTATGCCAATAAAAGATTTATTTCAGCATTCTAGTATTATATAAATCGGCCATACTCAGCCTATTGATAATCTTTATATCTTCTAGATGATTTACTGCTGGAATGTACTGTGCCATGCTAGAAATATACTGCATTCTAATTCAGTATAAGTGCTTACATTATGAGACTTGTGGTCCAGTAGCTCTGGCATGCGGTAGCTGAGGTCGGTCAGCATCCTGCGCAGCTCTCGGATACGGTTGCTGCAGTGCCCAAAGAAGTAAGCCACGATGCAGAGCAGTGAGTTCCTGGGACGTCGGAACTCATTCAGCGTGATCTCTGCCTCGTCCTCCGCCGTCACTTGCCTCCTCGTGTTACGGATCCCTTCCTCCATGTAACGATAGCTGGAATAACAAAATAGGCATCCGAGATGCAGATAACCTCAGCCTGGTTGTCTCATAAGTATGAAGCAAACAGTGTGTTGTGTTTTCAGGTCCCTGTACCAAGTAAGGAGATCAGCTAGAATAAGGAGAAGAGTTTATATACCAAGTTTAAAAGGATTTCAGGTAGTTTTGCCAAAGTTATCACTCTCAAAAGCAATAGGCCTGGTACTTTCCAATCAATTTGACCTATATTTTGAGGCCAAAAAGGTCACAGAAGGGTCATGATTATAGTCATATAAGACATTTCTCCAAATATGAAATAAATCCAAGACATCAAGCTTACAATTAAAAGGCCTGGAAATTTCCAAGACAATTCCCAAGAGAGTTGACATACCAAGTTTGAAAAGAATCCAAAGTTATCATGCTTACAAGAAGAATGATAAATACATACACACTGAAATATTTCTGACTTTTAAAGATATGCACATGACAGTTATGTTTTTTTTATACAAAAAAAACTTCTGGACATCATGAGATTGGTTCAGGTGGTGATTGACACTTTATTCAAAAGTTTCCTCCCATATTTGAATAAATGTGCAGCTATGTCTGATTTCTCCTTGGGAAATATATGCCATGTATATTCTAAAGGACAAGAATAAAATCCAGACTATTATTCCCTGTTAAGGAAACGGTAAGTGTCTATAAACGGTGGAAGCAACCTACTTGATCTCTGACTGCTCATCATAGTAGATGCTGGGGCCCTGTGGGGAATGGTTGTGGTTGGCTGTAGGCTTGGAGTTCACATTAGCAGTTTCCAAATGCCGTTGATGAGGACCACTGAAGTTTCTGTCAAAAAAAAAAGAAAAAAAATGCAAATAAATGGTTCCAAACTATAAGACATGTAAAAAAACATGTCTCTGGTTGCTGAATAATCTAAAGCAGGATTTTTTCAAACATGTCATGATGAACTGATTTATTTAAGTAAGACAAGAATGGCATCAGACCTGGTGAGAGGTTCACAGCTGATGACAAGAGCTCGAATGGATACGGCCACGTTAGTTATTATACTGATCTCCTCTCTGGCAGCTCCGGGGTTGTCCTTCTTGGTGGTGCGGTCCTTGATGTACTTCAGATACAATGGCAATATCGCCTCTAATATGGTCTGCAATGAAGGATAAATATGGTACAGCACAAGTGTAAAATGAAACCCAACTGGATATCATTATGTTTTAGACCCTTTAGAGATTTTAAGCCATTTATTGACAAACTTTTATGCTTTTAGTCCTTTCACAGCTTGGGTACCCCTATCATCAATGATTTTGCCAGTAACACAATATATGCGAATGCTTTTGCGACATGACTTATATTCAAGTTTTTAATCTCGCAGGAAGGTCCAAACCAAAGACTTTCTCCTCAATATTTGGCATTTTCTCTTAAGAGAATAACACATCATCAGAGAAAGGTAGGAGTAAAGAAAAAACCAAGATTGTCATCAAGAACAAAATCCAGAATCAAGAGATGGTTCCATGTTAATGTCCTTTCCGTGTTTATTTGAATTCATTTGAAATAGAAAGAACAAAATTATGACCTTGAATTTTAAAAGTACAAGCAATTTCAGTTGTATCAGAGAACTGGAAGTGTAAAATCTTTGTCTAAGCTTGGATAGCTTTATGTCATGGGTATGTGATGATGTTCAGCCTGACCTACCAGCATTTGTTGTGCTCGCGCTGAGTCACAGGCATAAGCTACGACTGTCACGCACATATTAATAGCATCTATCATCTGAAAACAATCTGCATCGTCATGGTAACAGAAGTCCTGCAACATACAAAAATATCCTCTTACTCAAAGTTTGAGACCAAGAGCAATTAATCTGACAAGATGATCTTTGAACACAGTATCATTATCCCAAGAACATTCAAAATATCTCCAATAATTACTTCACAATGATATCTGAACTGTCCAAAATGACCCAAGTACTAAAATGTGGTGTAATTTATAAAGCTTCATTAATCCGTGATTTTTTAAAGAAAAAAACTTTATGTTGCGATACATTTTGTCTCAGACTGATAATTTATGCGACTGTCACATCCTAATGCCTGTAATAACCAACATGCTACCTAAATAGCCACATCTCCTGTTATGAGGGATAATATATCTTCCCCAGTTAGCCTTACCAGAGCCACCAGAGGCTTCTCCCCCTCCACCAGTTCCAGGATCTCCAGATTATCTGGACACTCCTTCTCCAGAGCCAGCAACAGGTAGAAGAATGCTTTCGGATCAATCTGGAACACAGAGGTCAAGTCATAGATCAGTTCAACAATAGTCTATTGGTCTATGAAGTCTATGAAGTTTAAAAAGTCTAAAAAGCCTGAGATCAATTTTAATGAAATAATCTTTTCAAACTGAAACAACACAATAACAGAACTTGCCGGTATCTAAACCTGACTGATATGGAAGATATCAATATTAGTATTTGGTTATTAATATGTACCTTGGTGTAATCAAAGAACGTGGGGTCCATATTCATGTCAAGGATATTTGCAATGCTGCCGAACATCTGCAGCATGAAGGGTTTACGATGGAGGGTGTAGAAGGAGCGGCAGGCAAACTGTATGGCGTCACACAGCACCGCATTGCTCTGATGGTTGGAGTAAACCTTGATCAGGGTCGGCATTATATACAGGTACCTACAGCACACAATCAGGGATACAGTCATTGCTCTGATGGTTGGAGTAAACCTTGATCAGGGTCGGCATTATATACAGGTACCTACAGCACACAATCAGGGATACAGTCATTGCTCTGATGGTTGGAGTAAACCTTGATCAGGGTCGGCATTATATACAGGTACCTACAGCACACAATCAGGGATACAGTCATTGCTCTGATGGTTGGAGTAAACCTTGATCAGGGTCGGCATTATATACAGGTACCTACAGCACACAATCAGGGATACAGTCATTGCTCTGATGGTTGGAGTAAACCTTGATCAGGGTCGGCATTATATACAGGTACCTACAGCACACAATCAGGGATACAGTCATTGCTCTGATGGTTGGAGTAAACCTTGATCAGGGTCGGCATTATATACAGGTACCTACAGCACACAATCAGGGATACAGTCATTGCTCTGATGGTTGGAGTAAACCTTGATCAGGGTCGGCATTATATACAGGTACCTACAGCACACAATCAGGGATACAGTCATTGCTCTGATGGTTGGAGTAAACCTTGATCAGGGTCGGCATTATATACAGGTACCTACAGCACACAATCAGGGATACAGTCATTGCTCTGATGGTTGGAGTAAACCTTGATCAGGGTCGGCATTATATACAGGTACCTACAGCACACAATCAGGGATACAGTCATTGCTCTGATGGTTGGAGTAAACCTTGATCAGGGTCGGCATTATATACAGGTACCTATAGGACACAATCAGGGATACAGTCATTGCTCTGATGGTTGGAGTAAACCTTGATCAGGGTCGGCATTATATACAGGTACCTATAGGACACAATCAGGGATACAGTCAGTAAAAAATTGGCTTCGCAAAAAAGAAACAATCCATACTTTTCCACCTATCCATTATGAGGAGTTAGAAAATAATTAAAACTGTTGCAGAAGTTCAAATATGCACAGGCAAGAGAAACTGCATGCCCATGATATTTATTTTTTATTCTATATATATATATTTTTTATTAATGATAAAATGGGATGAGGAGGGATCATTACATTCCTTGTGTTAAATTTGGGTCCATGATCATAGAGAAGGGAGCATATCAAGGTGTAAAACATAAGTTGATAAGAAGTCGGGGGCCTACCCTGATGTGGAGAAGACCTGTTTGAAGTGCCTGGAGGCGTTGATGAAGCAGGCGATGGTCTGTCTGAGCATGGCCGTATCCTCGCTGTGGAGCAGCAGAGTCCCGCTCACCACATTGAGGAACAAGGGTAGGTCCCCAGCCAAGGTGAAGGTGCTCGACATGGAGCTGAACATCATCGACATCAACTGCACAAAAAATGACATACATCTATATATCAGACCACTGCTTTTAATTTAATTTAATATTCTACACACATTGTTTTCGACAAATTTTGTTAAATTGTTTTCGTTAAATTCTGTCTCCTTTTACCATTAAAAATATTTATACAACTGTTAACTCTGATTATCAGATATAGTTATAATAGCATTATCATATGAGCAATAGCATATCAAACTGTGGACCAAATGTATCCATAATAAGTTCAAATTGAGGAACACTGAATATATCTAAATGGCCTCAAAGCACTAAAAGATGCATCAAGATATTAAAAATACCATATAAAATTTGAAAGAAAATCAAGCACACATATTTGATAGTCCATGTATTTAATGGTCCAAGAGATAATGATACCTTTGTCCATGAGTATTTGTGGAGCATATCTATGCCGTAGAGCTCCTTGCCGGTTTTTCCCTGGTAGAGTCCAAACTCCGCTTCCAGAGCTTTCCGAGGAAATGACGGAAGTTTCAGCAGCTCCTCATGCAGGAAGGAAACATGGTTCTGGATCTTTAACAAACAGTCAAGAACATTTCAACATTGAACTTTCAAATCAAGGTCATTTGATTCACAAATATAAGTTAGATCTTTTAAATGAGATTCTCTCACTCACTACTTTGTCATACCATAAAATTAATCAAATTATATTTTTATAATTTTACTGCATTTCTAAGGACCCCACATTTAACACATTTGAACACTTAATTTTAGACAACATGCATTATCTCCTTGTAGTATGAATGAA
Organism: Amphiduros pacificus; assembly: GCA_949316495.1. Classification (NCBI taxonomy): domain Eukaryota; kingdom Metazoa; phylum Annelida; class Polychaeta; order Phyllodocida; family Hesionidae; genus Amphiduros; species Amphiduros pacificus. The sequence continues at coordinate 9,684,629 of OX439003.1, read as the reverse complement.
GGTTGCCATCTTTGCATTATATTCTATATTTTGCATTATATTATATATCATATACTTTTTAAATAAAAGGGTGCACTGTATTGCAGTGTTGGACACTCTTTAAATTAAGAAAATATCTCCACAACCATGTACTGTATATGGTGATATGGTTAGAATGCAGAGATGGATTGATGGCTGTATATACCTGCTGGGTGGGAGCACCCTGGATGATGGAGATGGAGAACAACACTTTGCCCATCTCAACAAACTTCTGGATGAAAGCCTGCAAATATAAGAATCACATGGTTAGCTGCAATATCATGAAACCTCAATGAGAAAATTGAATACATCTGGCTCATCAAATCATTATATATGTGGTTTTATTTTTGGTGGCAACTGAAGTAGCATGCACTCTGAAGGCAGACAGTGAAAAGTGGTGGACTGCAATGTACAGTCACTGTATTTACCTGCTTCTGTAGAGTCTTTGCAGCCTCATCAGGATTCATGTGAAGTAAAGTCAACTGCGGGTAGAAATTACGGCGGAAAAAATAGAAGTCTCGCACATAGGAGTTGAGATTGTGCATCTGATCTGTAAAAGTTTAAAAAAAACATTTATGAAAGATCTTACAAGAATAACAATAAACAAAACAATTCCATGATATGGAACCCATAGCATTAATATCAAAGAACAGATTTAATATATTTCAGTGATAATATTCTAGAACTGGAATTGGAAACTCACTGGTTTTGGTATCAACCAGAAAGTAGCTGTTGTGTTCTTCATCTGGGATGTTGAAGAAGTCCAGACTGTCTTGTAATATAGCAGCAAACTGGGTGTCCTGAGGAAGAAATAAGAACCACAAACATTATAATACTCATCAACAATATCTATTATTTTTTCAAATATAATGATTGTCATACACATTAATAAACATTTGTGGACTATAGAGATTTTCTGGGATGGGATACCAGTCAGATCAGGTTCATGCTTACCTCATGTATGGGGTACTGGGATGGGATACCAGTCAGATCAGGTCCATGCTTACCTCATGTATGGGGTACTGGGATGGGATACCAGTCAGATCAGGTCCATGCTTACCTCATGTATGGGGTACTGGGATGGGATACCAGTCAGATCAGGTCCATGCTTACCTCATGTATGGGGTACTGGGATGGGATACCAGTCAGATCAGGTCCATGCTTACCTCATGTATGGGGTACTGGGATGGGATACCAGTCAGATCAGGTCCATGCTTACCTCATGTATGGGGTACTGGGATGGGATACCAGTCAGATCAGGTCCATGTACTATCAGCTTCTTGGCACTGGGAACATTTGCCGTGATCAACAGAGTTGGCTGAAATAAAACGACAATAAGTTTGAATTTGACAAAGTAATCAGGAGAATTATTCAAAATGTTAAGAGGGGATGATCATAACAAAAGAAATAAAGGTTATTTCAATTATATGTGGCCCCTGGAAAAAGAATAAATAAATGTCCGGGGCTATTCATAACTTACATCACACTGCTCCTTTCTCAAGGTCTGCTTCAGGTCTTTAAAGAATATCCCGTGTACACTCGGCACCACCTGAAATAGCATCCTCCATTATTATCCTCATATCCAAAAAGATCTGCCCCCACTCCCCAAAAAAAGACTTTACAAAAAAAACCTTGAAGTAACAGAGTGACCATGCAGTGGTTACTTTGTATTAGTTGATGTTGCTGTTGGTGACTTACCATCCAGAGTATAGACAGGGCCTCGCCGATAGCTTCCTGGCCTCCTTCTGCAGGAGATCTCACATAGAACATCATAAACCCAACCTACAACATCAACAATCACATCCATATATATCTTAATAATAATACTATGATCGCCATACACACATCCGGTTTGCTTAATTATCACGGCAGTCAGGAAAAATGGTGGGATACAAGGGTGATTAACTTGACCAAACAGAGAGCAGCTATCAAAGGGTTAAAAAGAAGTGTTCATATTCATTTTTGCTGGATGGTGAATATTCAATTGACTAGTATTTACAAGGGCCATGGTTATGAACCAATCTTTGCTTAATCTGGTTAATATTAGCCAAGCCAGCTATTAAATCACATTAATTTAGACAAGGTGAACATTTAATTTATTATTTCAAAGTGTTTGGTCCTTAGTGTCGTGTGTCCTATTGTATTTTTAGTTACTTATTATTGTTGTGATTGGAAGTATTTCTTATTGTGTCTTATTGTGTCTTGTCCTGATTTATTTATTATCATTATATTCTATTACACCACATATAAAAAGAAATGAATTACAAGGTCAGGTAAATAATTTAATGGTCCATAAATCTGGAAAGTAACTTAATGCCATATTCAATTTGAGTCAAAATATAACATAACTAGCTGTGAGCTGTTATATACCTCACTGTAAGCTAATGTTGCATGTTCAAATGATCGATGTAAAATAAAGTTATCTTTATATTTATCTATAACTAGATGCTCACCAGATAGTTGAAGAGAGTGTGAGCAGTCTGAGCAGGGAGCTCTGGTAAGTGGTAGAGCAGCTTCCGAAGAAGGTACACCAGCTCCTCCTGGTGACCAAAAATAACATCAAAATACAGGAAATAGTCAGCAACCAGTTGTATAAAGCCATTTGAGGCACCAATCAGTAAAATATTGCATTGAATCGCTTTTTCAATATTTAAGACTTCCCGGATATGTCGTACGGGTACACAGAGGTTATCATGTTTCTCACCCTTCTTTCCTTGTTGGTCAGTTTCTCCAGAAAGGTCCTCAGGAACAAAGTGGGTTCTTCCACAAGACAAGACCAGACAACTTTCACAGCTATCTCTGAAACTGATGGAAGTTGCAAAAAACACCCACTTAAAATTGCATTGTGAACTTTTTCTGTTTGGATTTAATATGTCCAACCTTTTATAATGCTGACAGTAAGAGGGAGTCGAACTCACCTGAGATGCCATCTGCATTCACCTGCAGGTCCTCCAGCAGATGTATGATGGGTAATGCCGCAGCACAGATGCATGATGGGAAGAAGTGTTGAGCTAGCTGCATGTGGTGTGTGTGCTCCACACGTTCCTCCTCGCCTGCTGTGCATCAAATCATTCTCATTATTTCTGCCACATTACATCACTATCTCCACACTATTCTATTATTCTTCTCTACAGAGACCGGCTAAATTTTAATGCTTCTTGCATTTGATTAAAAGTTTAATGAACAATCCATTTTCATCATGTATTATTAGCATCTCTTATTAGCATTTCAAAAATAACTTTATAATTTGGTTCACTATTCTGTATAATTGAAATTACATTGATATATATGTAAATATGTTAATCAGCCAAAAATGGTTTGAATTTTGATATATAAGCATTGGAAATGCTTGACCTCTCAGCCCCAGTCATTGACCTGAATAAGGTATAAAATGTGAAGATCACAAGAAGCCTAACAATAATAAACTGTTACAAGTAAAGAAAGAGTTAATCAAATATAGTTAAGTGCTTTTTATGATAATTATCTACATGGTGATATGTAACTGATGATGAAATGTTATATATATATATGAAAACAAAATGTTCAAAAAAGGTATAGGGATGCCTGGAAAATGAGTGATCACCAATAAAACCAATAACAAGCAATCTGATTAAATACCATAAGCACATGACAAGAAACCAGAAAGACCTGTATCCCCAGAACCATGGTGGTCTGAGGGTAAGAAAACAAACCTAAATACCTAGAAACGTAACAAGCTTGCAACATATACATAACTTTGAATCTGTGATGGATAAATATGAATATCTTTTGAATTGAATAAAAAAATTGTCTAATTTTGCAATATTCTTCATAACTATACATGTAATATGCGATCTTCAAACCGACATACTGGTATAACTATATAACCATACTACATGAATACCTAGGAATCTTCAGTATAAAACAATAAATTCTACCCTTCCATTTTATCATCTCAGTTTTTTTTTTAATTTCCTCTTTTCTCAATAAATTATTTAAGATTTATTGATGTTTCTACCCTTCCATTTTATCATCTCTTTTTTTAAATCCCTTTTTTCATTAAATAATTAAGATTTATCTATGTCAACACCAATATCTTTATCAACTCTTATTGGCTGTTGACCAATCAAGCGAATACATGCATAAAACGGGTAACATCTAATACGAATTATTCCCCCCAAGTGTCCAAATCAAATATATAACCAAACAAACAATTTATTTTATTATTTTCAAGTGATTGAATGTGCATGAATAAGGTATGGTATTAATATTCAGCAATATTTAGTATTCATTAATAACTTTACCTACATGCCTTTTACAGGTGATTGAAAAGATCTTATTTATTGATCTTAAAATTTGGACTCAATTTTATACCATCTACATAACCTTTACGTTATGGACTCTGCACTGCCTGGCAAAAAATCACAACTCTCATCTATATGCTCCGTCTTTTGCATTCTTTAAGCTTTAATGAAACAATATAAACATCTATTTTTCTTTCAGATGTGAGATTTTCATTTAATTCATGACCAGATTCATAGTTCAATCTTTTGAATTAAAAAAATAATTCAGTTGGCCGGTGAAAGTATTCAAGTTGACAAGGACACTGATGGGGAGAAATATCAATTCCCTGCCAAAAATGTCTATCAATTCGTAACAAATATTGGCAATATTTTAAGTCTATTTCTCAAGAAGTTAGAAAATGGAATTAAAACTATCTATCACAATACCATCTATATTCGGTATTGCAACAAATGAACGATTAATGTCTAAGGTTTGGCTAGTGGCATTCAAAGTCATGACATCTACCAGTCAACTGCAATAGAAAGTAATCTAGAATATGTACCATAAACCACAGAAAGAAAGAAACCATAGTTTATATAAAAGCATCTCACAAAAAAAGAAACTTTAAAAACACTGAGAGAATCTAAAAGAAAATGAAGAATTCAGCACAGAATGAGAGTGATGTTGATTCTTATACAGGCAAACTTGCTCCTCATGTGAAACACAATGATATACGCGTCACACACCTCACGCTTTATATCAGGTGTGAAACACATCTTTTTCATGTTCTCCCAAAAAAGCTAGTACATTCTTTTAGAGAAACACAAAACTCAGCTATTTCATGGAAACATGATCATGTGACCCAACACCTTCCATGGACACACAGTTGAATTTACAACAAGTATCAAACATGCCAGAACAGCCATGAAAAGCAATATATGAAGGTGTTAAAGTTAGCCACATGCTCAATGTGTTTAGCACGAGGAGTATGTTTACCCTTGTGTAGACTGCAGTCAAACTTGAAATGCTGAGGTCATGTAAATAAAAAGACTTACAATCCATATTCGTTTTGGAGATGGACATTCTTATCATCAGTGTCAAATTTTATAGGAAATTAATCATAATTTGCCAAATCTTTGAAGGAAATGCATTTATCAGAATAAGTATAACAAAATTCATCAGCACTTTGATAAATTTTACTGTGATTCTGTGATAAAAATTGGTGTATATATTTGAAACTGAAGATAAATTGTGAGAAGCCTTTGTGCAGGAAGCCATGCTCCAAGGTCACAGAGGTCTCTGGGGGAGAAGCTATTAATTAGTAGAAGAACAACTCTTATAGGCACAGTCTATTAAACAGCATGAGACCAGAATGCCAATTAGGCTCAAAGAAAAACTGCAAAGGATGGTTGTGTCAGTCGCGAGCGTTTTCAATCAAATAAGAAGAAAATGATGAACACAAACTAGAAAATAAAGAGATTTCTGTTAATGCATTAAAGTAGACAGGCACATGGCTTACTAAAACTATATAAATACATTGTCATAGAAAGTAGCTTGATATGCGGTACCTTGGCAGACGGTTGGTCTTGCCCAGAACATTGTACTGTTTCTCCATGACATATTGCGTGCCTGGGTATTGGAGGCGCGGTTTATTGGCATGACTGACATACGCCTTGCTGCCAGGTTAATCTCCTCCTGCATCACTAGATGGCGCCACAGGGCCAGCAAAACCAAAGCACATGCAGAATATATAGATATTGTCACACTTTAAACACAACATACATCATAAAATATACACACAACATTGATATACTGTACCATGTGCACATTAAACCATGATTACTTAAAAGTCTTACAAGATGGTTATACCATGTATGATGAGCTGATAGTGAATGAAAACAATAATGATAAAACCTCTCCAACAAATACATACTGTATACACAATGAAATAAAACATCTGTTACTTCAAACAATAGTCATATGATTTTCTTCCAGACCCTTATGTATATACATAAATGTTCGACATGAATTGATTACAGCAATATTTTCACCAATCTCCTCCCGAGTCATGATATGAGTACAGAGGGCAGCACCATAGTCAAAAAGCTGACACATATATCTAACGCAATGAAAATGAATTGTAAAAAAGAAAAATATCAACCACAATATCATATTAGATAGCACAAAATTTTGAAAGTCACAAGATTGGCTGTGCTGGTATCTGAGACCTGACCTCTTTGACAGACGGATGAATATGGGTATCAAAATATCTGTTGTTAAAGACCTCCACACCTGAAACTTAATTTTGGTGTTGATCTAAAAAATCACATTTTATTTGAAGATTGTTTCAATGATAATAGTTATGAATATCAAAATTGAGGCAGATGTTTATATTTAATCTCCAACAAAATCATCAGTGAAAAGCACCAAATCACCTTTATGCTTTCACTGTGTAATTTCCAGTGCATGTTGAAGCAGCCATGAACATCTTCATTACATCAACACCAATCAAAATATTCACAGTAACAACACAAAACTGACATCAAAAAACTGTACCATAAACAATCAGTGCTTGCAGTAATACAGGGGAGACCTTTGATTTTCAGTGAACAAAAATTTCAGTGTTTGAAAATTGATTGCTCCTCAACACGTACCATGATACTGCATTGTCAGGAAGAAATAGTCAAGAGTCAAAATAGTCAAAATAGTCAAGAGTAAGCCAAGGAGCATAATGTGGAAATAAAAGGCATTAGAACATCTCACAGAAGGCTGTCATCAAATCCTATCAAGCACCATGGAATCAAATAACATCAACAAAATTCTAACTTTAAAAAAAAAATCATGCATCATTTGTGAAATCATGAAATAATATACATTGGTGTATAGAGTATATCTAAATTCTCGATTTTGATCAAATATTTACACTGGTGATATAATATCAGGTCAAAAAATGACAACAGAATAATGGCATGTCTAAAATATATTGTACCCTATCTCATTCTGTTTTTGTCATTAAATTCTCTTAAATAAATCCATAAATTTGTATGATTATATTTCAATAATAACTACTCAAAATACTAGTGTAGTTCCTATATATGCAATATTTTCCAATTATTTTCCTTTCATTTAAGCCTTATGCCTTTTCTCTCCTGTCTTATCTCACTCATCAAATTCCAACAATTCCATCCGGTCCAGCAAACTCATTTTTTGTTACCAGAAGAAGGTATCTTTCATTTTGTACTTTTGCCTTTACTTTGCCTTTATAAGTAGATATAGCAATTATCACATCATTAAAAGCCACTTGCATTGCTTGGATTTGTCTTTTTAAAAGTCAACTGTTTTTTTTTCTCTTGAAATATCACAAGGAAATGCCACTATCACTTTGAATGAGTTAACATCTTAAGATAGCTTAGCTTTTCCATGATGAATATTCATATATTTCAAATAAAATTTCTGACATGGTGTGTATTGAATTGTGATTATCTTGAATGTTACCCATCAAGTTCCCATGGCATAAGTTCAAGCATACTTTTGTTGGTTCTGTTGTACTCAAAATAGCTGCGGCAAGTGAAATACATTCCTTTCCATAGTTATGAAGTTATGGAGAGGACAAACCTTGGAGTCAAAAATCAGTCAATTATACTCTCCTTGCTTAAAGGGACACCATATACCATATTTGACCTAGCAATTCTAGTTTTATTATATTTAAGGTGCTTATAACTTGTATTCTTAATGTGATTATTCTGACCAAGCAAAATCTCGGATCTGTCAAATATTTTGTCAAATTATATGATTCCTGTTTCCACAAAACTGAAATGAAAGTAAAAAATAAGAAAGTAAAAAGTTTTAAAACTCTACAATGTGCACTTTACTGGTATGGTGCCGTACTTAAGCCAAATATGGTAAGTGAACGAGGAAGAAATTTTCACTGGAAAGATGGAATTGTTGGAACATTGACGGGTTGATATAGGAGTGGTGATGGTAGATAAGCATGCAGGGAGACCATACTGCCTTGCCACCAATGTGGATATCACAAGATCTATGGATTAAGACAGGATTAGTGTGAGGATGATCTCACCTTCCTCGTGTTCCTCGGTGGCATGATGCAGGGCAGGTTCGTACGCTGCCTGCTGGTTGACGGAGATGGCCGTCAGTTGGAAGCTCTCACGTGCCGCCCGCCTCCTGTCCTCCTCCGCCAGCAACGCTCGGTGCAGCATTTCCTGCTGCTGCTTCCTGCGCGTGGTCGTCGCCGTTACGAACGTTTTCTGTTTTTAAAAAAATAACATGTAATTGAGGTTCTAAAATTTACATCATTAACCTTTATTTATTTATCAACTTGCCAAGCACAATAAGGTCATACAGTTGACTTACCAAGCATGATAAGGTCACATATGTGACTTGCCAAGCACAATAAGGTCACAAAGTTGACTTACAAAGTATGATAAGGTCACATATGTGACTTGTCAAGCACAATAAGGTCACATGTGTGACTTGCCAAGCACAATAAGGTCACATATGTGACTTGCCAAGCACAACAAGGTCACAAAGTTGACTTACCAAGCATGATAAGGTCACATATGTGACTTGCCAAGCACAATAAGGTCACAAAGTTGACTTACCAAGCATGATAAGGTCACATATGTGACTTGCCAAGCACAATAAGGTCATACAGTTGACTTACCAAGCATGATAAGGTCACATATGTGACTTGCCAAGCACAATAAGGTCACAAAGTTGACTTACAAAGTATGATAAGGTCACATATGTGACTTGTCAAGCACAACAAGGTCACAAAGTTGACTTACCAAGCATGATAAGGTCACATATGTGACTTGCCAAGCACAATAAGGTCACATATGTGACTTGCCAAGCACAATACGGTCACAAATGTGACTTACCAAGCATAATAAGGTCATATATGTGACTTACCAAGCACAATAAGGTCACATATGTGACTTGCCAAGCACAATAAGATCACATATGTGACTTGCCAAGCACAATAAGGTCACACGAGATGTTAATATTGTACTCACTGATTCCTGCTGGTTGATGGTGACTTCCTCCACCTTGGTCTTGAAGTGAGGCATCCACGGTGGATCAATCACCTGTAGAACCGGCAACCCAATGGTCGGTGACGGCAACACAAAGTCTATACTAGGGGGTGGCACCTGCAAAACATCAAGTCAAACCATAAACATAAATATTAAAAAATACAGCTGTTATTGATTTGTCTAAACATAAAAGCAAAACTAATGTAAAAATCTATAGAGTCTATTAAAGCAGAAATGGCCCTTCTTCACAGTTTATATGTAGTCTGTTTGTCCTTCTCATTCTTAACCCATCTGTAATTATACTATACATCTAGAATGGACCCTTGGACCAGAATTCTCCATACCTTAAAAAACATGTTTGCACCATCTTCCATCCGAGGCCAAACCTGGTAGCGGAATCTCCAGAGCACACCATAGCGCAAGATGGCGTTGATTCTCTGGTTGACATCCTCGTGCTGCAGTTCCTTGAACATCATCTCCTGCACCTGATCGGAGGCCTTCACCGATGACAGGATGAACACAGTCGCTAAACAAAAAGCGACATTCTCCATTAAATATTCTGTGTTCTCAATGTAGGATGAACACGGTCACTAAACAAAAACCAACATTCTCCATTAAATATTCTGTGTTCTCAATCCGTCTCCTAAACCAAAAGATTTCATGATCTATTTGTAACTTGAACTGTTATATAACTGACAAAAATCAATTTTTATTAATAACTAAAGGATTTAAACTTCATGGCCTTAACCTTTAACATTTTGGAAGAAAATTTCACGATCTCAATCACTGGCACTCTGTTCTAGATATACTCTTCAATGATATATGAATATTTTAGTTACTGAACTTAGAAATATGGTTTATATTGGTGAAGGACATCCGACACTGGAAGAATCATAATCTTCCAGTGTATATGCAAAAACATAGCCTCCTCCAGGACAGGATTTTCTGGTGATATATTGAGGCCGTATTTCCCTACCTGCTGAGGATGCCAGTTCCTGATCAGTTTCCAGCAGGAGTTCCCACGCCACGGGTAGAATGTCTATGAAGCTTTCCTCAGACAAGATGGGGGCGGCCTTGGTGATGATTGACATCGGACTCTGAACTAATGTCTGCACCTAGATTTCCACAAAATAAACAACTTTGTATCAAAATATGCCGAAGGGGTAGACATTTTTTTTATTATTTTTTTTTAGGAATTAATTCAGCAGTCTTGGAAAATTATGTTTTCTTTTATGAATATATACCCGGCCAACTTTGGTCAAATTTCTAGCTTATAGAGATAACTAATTTACACTTATGATGGCAAGAAATAAAAAGAATTGGTTTAGGTCCTACCTGTGTCTTAAGGTACTTCATCATAGGAGTGTCCTCTTTGGGTTTGTCAGCTTTCTTAGGTTCATCTTTCTTCTCAAGTGCGGCTAAAATCCTGGTCCGTGCAAAATTCACGTCGGTTTTCATTTTCTCGAGAAGCGGTGTGCTTTCACGTCGTCTAGTTGGAGAAGGTGGTTGAAACAATGTCTCCTAGAAATAAATGTGTTTAAAACAAAGAGAAATGAAAGAGAGAAAGAAAGATGTCACTGAAAGTTGTCAGATTGTAAAAATATAATTTCCATGAGAACATAATACAAGTATTTCAAATTGATAAAAAAAATTGAAATATTTTTGCTTGATATCTTAATCACCATTTAACCTGCAGGAATCTTGTAAAACAATTTTTTTGTTTATTTCTGAGTGCTCACCCTCCTCTTGAGTTTATCCCTCAGGAAATCTTTCTTGTGATCCTCTTTTTTCTCTTGCTCGTTGTCGCCGGGCATGGTGTTGTAGATCTTGCGGATGGCCGTGGTCAGACGAGTGCAGCTACGACGCTGACGCTCGTAACAATTCGGGTGACAAAAATTTTGATGGTCACAGATAAAGTTGGATGTGTTGGCCAGCTGAACCACAACCTGACAAACAAATGTATAAAATAATATCTTAATAGGGACATTATTAAAAGATTTGAGATACAGCATTGTAGTCTGAATTGCTTTCTTCTGAAATAATAATATTTCTATGTGTGGACAAGGTATCATTTTCCACCATTAAACATCTTATTATGAAAGTATCTCAAAAAGATTCAAACCCGCAACCTTGACTGCTGATGTTATTAGCCTTAATCACTCATGACTCAAATTTCATATATTCAAGCTTCTTAAAATTACAGAAAATCAGTTACGTAAGTTTAAACATGGAAATAGCATGCAAGGCCATGGCGACCCAGTCAAGGTGAGATAATCCTACCTTAATCCAAGGCATACACTTGGAGTAATCTTGTTCATCTCCATCATCGGGGCTATCAGCAGCCTCATCACTGAGCACGGCACTATCTGCCTCCCCGCTGTGCTCATCGTCTGACCGGTCCGACTTCAGCGACTGAGTGCTCACCTTGCGGGCCTTCACGCTCCCAACCCGCTTCATGCCTGCAGTACATATCCCATCACAGTCAAGATGCATATCATACATACAGCGTAAAACAGATCTCAAACTCTAACCATTCAGAAAAAAATATCTTTTTAGTGTAAAAATTAAATTAATTTTTTTTTTAAATAACTGCAGGAAATTAAAATTATTAAGTTCTTGGTGAACAAAATAAAGAATGCTGCTTTGTAAAAATATAAATATAAATTGATTACAAGGCTTAAGTTGTTGAGCACGGAATTATAATTCCTGCATTATATGATTGAATAATATCTGGTACACTGATTATATATATGTATTTATGTGTGTGGGGTGTTCTAGTGTTAGTGATATAAATATGTTTGTGTAAATATGCTTTCTGGTGGCAAGAGAGTGCCTATACCACTCCACATCGTATTCTTTTCACAATTGCAACATGGGTTTTATAAATCAAATTAATTCAGAAAACTAAATCTTAGATGATCAAAACCAGCAAACCTGTTTCTTTTTCTTCTGTAGATTCTTCTGTAAATTATTAGAAAGAAATAAATCCCAAATGAGATGAAATGAAACAAATTTAAAAGGTCACAACACTCTACAAGAGGCATTGACACTAAACCAAGACAATATAAAGATAGACTGAATGATTCTATGTCTATGGGTGCAAACCACACAAATTACTTAAGAAAACTAAATGCAGATATCATAAGTAATAATTACAATCTTATAAGTCATATGATCAAATCCTTTTCTATTTCTAAAGCATCCCTTATGTCAAAGCCTATCCTTTTATATTTTGATTAGATGCAATTCATTTGTAACATTTGCAGTTTCAACTATATTAGTTAAAAAATATAACTCTGTCACTGGAAAGAAATGCCCTGCTCTTGTTGAATAACAGATGGGGTATTTCTTTTATTGTATCACACAGACAAAATATAAGACCACAATATTGATGAGGAGAAGACCAAAACAATGATAGAATTTATATAATTTACACAACAAATTATATAACAAGAGACATTAAATATTATGTCAAAAGAACTGATACCACAACAAAATGCTTTACTGATCATTTCACAGGATTATAATCAATCATACTACACAGGTACAACATGCATAATAACTGCTATCAAACAGAGATGCTATTCTTCTCTTAAAACAACTGAACAGTCTCATATGCAAATAACTCCTGTTGTATAACATTTAAAAGTGATAACTTAAGTCTTCTTATATGTGTATTTATGTGCACGTCCTCACAAGATCAAATCAAATATTCAGTGGATATGCTATGTATCACCAAGCATATCACTGTGTATATCAAGATAAGGAATTGATGCTGATGCTTTAAGTTATTATGTGATTGTTTGTGTGAAATTTTACCTTAAGCAAATATATGTAAGGCACTAATCTGTGGGGCATTAATCTGTGGGGCATTAATCTGTGGGGCACTAATCTGTAGGGCACTAATCTGTAGGGCACTAATCTGTGGGGCACTAATCTGTAGGACATTAATATGTGGGGCACTAATCTGCAGGGTACTAATCTGTAGGACATTAATATGTGGGGCACTAATCTGCAGGGTACTAATCTGTAGGACATTAATCTGTGGGGCACTAATCTGTGGGTCACTAATCTGTAGGGTACTAATCTGTAGGACATTAATCTGTGTCACCCCCCCCCCATCACTTTGTATTCCTAATCTATGTCCTCTACACTTTTAATATTTACACTTTTAATATTTAATAAATGAAAATGGTATAAAACTATAGTTCTGTCACAAAACAGGTGAGAGTGCTGATAGATAATAGACATGGTTCACCATGGTAACAAAGTCCTCCTTGTCAAAAAGTCAAGGAACGAGGATGGGGCTGGGATAAGATATGGGTAAGTAGAAATGTCACAGATTAAGGGTCTCGGAAGATCAGAAAGGCCATAGAATAGAGATGTAGAAAACATAAACTGGAACTGTGGTCATAGATTTGTGCTAGAAGATAAATCTAACAAAGTTTAGGAAAAGGACATGGATCAGGACCCAAGACATATATAAAATATCCTGAGTTATACCATTTTGTGCAGGTAAATATATTTTTTCTGCAGAGAGGAGTTAAGTTTATTCAGTTTGTGTTTCCCCAAATAGATGAGGTACTTACTGCCTCCTGCTCCTTCCCCTCGCTTGAACTTGAAGCTTCGGTTGTGCCCAAAGCTGGCATTGTGTCCAGATCCCCGACGCATCTTTAGCAGCTTCTTGCCTCCCGCAGTCAGACGCCGACCTGCAAACAACACACAAACTCTACTTCAGGGCACTTAAGAACACTGAGATTTCTCAGCCTTATTTAAATATTCTTTCTTAATCCTGTTTTATATTTGGTATAAATTTGCAGAACATTGATATCGTGATGCATCTTATTGTTGTCTTGAATGCTGAGATCGTTATTGACCTTGACCTATATTTTGAAACAACAATTTTGAATTTTGGCAAAAAGTCACTGAGTTAAGTGCCGATAAATATCAAACACATACATGCTTGGTAACTATGTACGTGTAGATGTCTTGCATTAGAACTCTACATTATATTTTTTATTAATTGTGAAAAAGACAAATTAAATGTCAGTAATCATCCATCAATGACAGAGAAACTGGAGTGGAGGTTAAGTACACAAGAAGGTTAAATGCAGCCCAACTGACCTTTACCATCAATGCCTTCAGCCACAGATATAGACGTGGTGCTGCTATGTATGGAGTCCGATCTCTCTGTCTGGCCAAGAACAGCAAAACTGATCTTCCTATCACTGGGACTCCCTATCAAAAAGTAGCCGGTCAGTTAAACTAACACAACACACTGAAAAGCTTAGGAATTTGGTTCATTTTCATCATCTCCATTCAGAGCAAATCATTCAGGGAGGAAGGACAACATTTCAGACTCACCTACTGATATAGGCATGTCCCCCTGGGAGGACCGTGAATTACTTCTCTCAGAATGTCCTGGACTGCTCAGAACACTGCTCCACCTGCGAGATGATATGCTTTTCTCCCATCCTTGCTCTTTGCGTGGAACTTTGGTTTTTGGAATATATTGGTAAGTTTCTCTTAGAAAGGTGGTGATTTCTAGCAGAACTTGACACGCTACCATCTTGAGGGCGTAAGGACAGTCTGAACCTGTGTGGTTCACTGTGGCTGCAAACGAGAAAATTCCAACCTCTCAGTATTAAAACTCAAACAGGTATTAAATCACACTAAATAACACTAGCACAGACATGTATATCACTATAATATGTAATTCACTGAATGCAAGGGTCCTCAAAAATTTATATTTTAAAGGATTTTTTTTTTTACGAAAGCAGACATTAGCTTGACATATTTTGATGAATGTAGGTTTGTTTCATAGAGATATATTTCCAGGACTGGAGTGTGCCTGATACCTTCATCCAGGAAATCCTCCTCCTCGTCCTCCAGCCTCAGTTCTCTCTTCTTGTTATCGTCCCTCACCTGGTGGATGATTGTGAACTTGTCTGGCGTCTCCTCACTCAGTAGGTCATGAAGGTGGTTCCCTATAGCCTGCATAGCGACAAATAAACCAAAATGAGCAGCTCCTTGCAATATTATAAGCACAGGATATTTATATTTAATGTCATAACAATTTTGATGCAAAATAAAATGCTAAATTTTGGTAATTCACAAAAATGCAGCCGAAAACTTAAGTTCTTTTTTTGCACCTGTTTTTTTTTCTATGGGGCTAGATGCTTGAGATTTCAACTGATTAGCAAGATTTTGAAATCATTGTATAAATATTTTTTTCATTTCCTCTTTGTTTACTGTGAGAGCTTTTATTTTCAAAAGAATGTTTGTTTGCATGGTGAACTATTTTCTCACCTCTCCCCACATGTGGAAGAGTCTGCCAGCAGTTCTCTGCAGGATGATGTTCCTCCGGTACCCCGAGGGCTGGCCCCGGCTATGCAGCAGGCCGGTCTGCCGGAACCCAGGCAGATTCAGCTTCATCCAGTTTGGCCAGTCGCCACGGTTACAGCGACTAACAAAATGGGCACATTCGAGGAGAACAGCAGCTCTGGCCACCACTGGTGCCTCCTGATAAACAAACAAGATATAAATCTTATTTTCAAAAAA
Source organism: Amphiduros pacificus (assembly GCA_949316495.1). Lineage (NCBI taxonomy): Eukaryota > Metazoa > Annelida > Polychaeta > Phyllodocida > Hesionidae > Amphiduros > Amphiduros pacificus. Next base: position 9,668,736 of record OX439003.1, on the reverse strand, counting down.
ATTCTAAAATTTCAAAATAATTCTTTAAAAATAAAAAAAATAAATAAAAAAAATAATATCAAAAACCAAATATATTCAACAAATTCATAAGTTCAAAAATTTGAAGAAAAAAATTTATATCATCAAATCATACATAAACCGATATCTGAATGCAAAAAATGACATTTAAATAACAGATTTCACCAAATTCCTATTGTGTGCTTTTGAATCTCACCAAGTCTAGGAGAGCAGCTATGAGATGTGGGTCGGGCACGGAGCCCGGCTGGCAGCAGTCCAGCATGAAGTTGAAGCGGAACATTCCCGATTTGACAGCGTAGGCATTGACCAAGCGTCTCTCGCGTATAATGATCACCTCGGTACCCAGCATGTTGTTGACATCAAGCGAACCTCTTCTATTGCCTGTTATCAACAACAAACCATCCAGTCATTTAGTGACTTTTCCCCAAAATTCAAATTATTTGCCTCAGAGTACAGGTCAAGTTCAATGAGGAGCACATTAATTCAAGACATTGATAATATGCATCAACAATGAAAAAATGCATCAATTAATGATTTTGGTTTGGTGGTACTATTTTCATTTGTTGTCATTTACCCCCTTTTTACAAGAATTTCAGATAAATGATCATATGACCTTGGGGTGTCGGTCAAGGTCATTGACAAGTTTTCTTTTTATATAGCAATATATCTGTATATGACATGATTAAAATCGAGATTATCCACGTTACCATCGTCGACACTTCCACGCTTGCTGAGCCGTCTTTTGTTCCAGTTTCGCAGCCCGTCCTCTATCCTCTTCCTGGCACTCAGCAGACTGAGCGTGGCCTGGCTGGCTGCCTTGAAGCTCATCCTCTTCGTACGGCCGGCCGCGGGATGGCCCGAGGCCTGTGAAGTCTGTGAAGAAGAGGATCCCTCAGGCTTAGTATTCTGTTAATACATCACGATATTTTATGATTTACAATTATTAGTATTACTAAAAAAGTGAAAAAGAGACAATATATGATAACCGACCTGCTGGCTGTGGTTGGTGTTTGGGTGGTGGTGGGGTGACCCCGCTCCTTCCCTGGATTTCTCTAGTTTTACTTCAGGGCCGGCCCCTTCTCCAGATGAATCATCCCCATCGTGGTCACTCTTGGCAAAGCGTTTGGCTGAAATGTGTATGTCAATCAGAGAGCATTGTTGTAGTTCAGTGTCCAAATTGTACATGAAAACCAAAACCGATAAAAAAAGTTAAAACTTTTACTAGAGAATCTTAAATCTTTCTTAATTGGGATATGCAACTGATGAGGCCCTTTGAACATGGACTCACCTATGCTGAATTTGGAGAACTTGCGTTTCGGGGTGCTGGATCCTGATGGAGGATCATCCTCCGTGGCGGACATGCTGACCCGGGGACTCAGCTTCCCCGATCCATGCTCCTCTATGATCTCAGAGTCACTCGCTCCTCCATACGGCACCAAGATTTGCTGCAAGGGAAAATAGACAATACATTCCAAAAGTGGTTACACATTTCTGCTGATGATGAGAATATTAAAAAAGACACAGATGAGAATATTAAAAAAGACACAGGTGCTTGATTACAGGAAATTTACAGGGAATTGTACTATATTTTACTATAGACGACATTTTAATGTTTTTTACATTTTATCCCAGTCTACACAAGTGATTACACACTTCATTTGATGTTGGTAATTTCAAAATCCAATATGATTTCTTGGAGAGTTTACTGCACTATATTATAAATATAATACAATTTTACAATTATCTGAATACTTTTTTTGTTTTGCGTCTGAAGAGCGACCTCCTTGTTTTGGCATTAGCTGGATCATCCGGACCAGGAGAGAAGTTGGATTTCAGCTCCTCACTGTTATCAGATGTCATAGATAATGTCCTCCTGTACATAACAAAATGTCATGAGATGCTTGAGTAATAAGCCAACATGCTCAACCTCAATTCAGCTCTAGGCCACATAAATTCAATCAAAGGAGCATTAGAAGATAGTTGAAAACATATATTTTTAGTTATATAGTTAATCCCTTAAATTGGCTCAAGACTTGATCTAGTCTCTCCAATTAAATAAGATGTTTTCTTTAATGTTAAAAAAACAAGTCATGTAATATACCATTCTAAGTCATTGAGATATTAGATTCACAATATTTCCTTGTACATGATGGATCAAAATAGAACTGATTGGCCACAAGTTGATTCTAATAGCTTTTATGCAGCTCTTACCTGACAATTTTGGTGGTTCTGGGTTTCATGTCTTTAGGGTTTTTATCTATTGCATCTATTAGGCCGCTCAGGGCAACACGCCTGAAGGTCGACCCGTGGGTCTCTTTTACACAATTCATCAATTGACGAACGTCACAGTACAAGCCCTAAAAAATATTACTCATCATTAGTTTAGTGAATTACAGGGGGAATTATTTTAGAATAATCATTTAGCTTAAACCAACTTTAATTAAATATGCATTGTTTATGAAAATCTTGTCACACATCTTTGATAATGAAACTCACGGCTATTAAGTAAAAGGTTCATAACAATTAGAACTAAAATAACACACACTGAAAAGATAAAAGTTATAAAATACTGTTCATAGATTAATATACTAACAATGTTCTCATGCCCCTGCATTTCTTTTCGACTTTCTGTGAACCTGGAGACCAGCGGCTTCAGAATCTGATAAATGATTTGATTCTCAACGTTTTGACCTCCTGCAACCGGTTCACCAAAATTGTTGCTGTATCCTGTTTTGCATGTCCCATCTTTTTTACCTTAAAAAATGAAAAGCAAATAATGTGTATTACAAATCAAGATGGACCGTTTTTTGTTGTATGTTAGGTAAGATTTAGTTCTATGTTCTATTGCTATCTTTGCATTCCTACATGGTCCATAATTCTCGGCAGTTAAAATAATATCATCTTGAAATATTCAAGAACTTAAACAACAATAATGACGATGGCAACAACAACAACAACAACAACAACAACAACAACAACAACAACAACAACAACAACAAAATAATGAAATCAATTTAACAAGCACCTTGACCTGGTGGTGACATAGTTGATGCAGACACCGAGGGGTCGACACAGAAGCCGAGCAGGGAGTGCAGGAAGTCGACTATATCTTGTAGGGGCTGCTTGATGAGGTGCACCTTGAGGTACTGCCTGAAGAGAGCCGGGTGGATTCTGTGGAGGCGGGTCAGGCAGCTGATGCCCTGGATACGCAGGTGATCTCCCACGGTGCCACGGTAACCATCTCCACACCCATGGGGACAACCTATCGTCTTGAAGATCCTGCCAAATTAAAGTCAGTGTTTTTTTTATCTATACATATCAGATGGAAATGTTTTATCGTTTTATCAGTTACAGCATAGCTAAAAATGGCTTGCTCAGCAAGATACATAAATTTAAGTTACATCAAGTCATAACATAACTTTGTTAGTTCAAGTTTTTTTTTTGGGGGGGGGGCGAAAATTAATCAAATCTATCAGTATGTTTAAAATGTGTGGTAAAAACATACATTTTGGCAAATTTCATATTGGAAAATATCACAGCACTTGCCAAGAAAATAAACCACTAAAGAAATTAGCTTTAAATGAATATTATTGATCTTCTTATCTGCTTTAATGACAAAAAGTGGACTAATTCATGGACAATGTTTTTACCTGATGACCGTCTCCATGGCTTTAAAGTGGGCCGGTTTCTTGGTGTCATCGGGTTGACCTTGGCTGGAATCATTATGGCTTGCTTTGTGTTTTGTGTCCTCAGTTTTCTTATTTTTTTCGGATGTCTTTCCTTTCTGTTCCTGACCTCCGTCTGCCTCCTCGTTGTCGCCACCTTTTCCTTTGGTCTTCTTCGTCACTTGTTTCTTTTCAATGATGCCGATGTCAAGAAGGCAGTTGATGATATTAAGAAGCACTCCACAGATGCGACCGCTGCATTCACGCTTCGCAATGTTATTCGCTGCCTGGAGCACGACATGGTAGTTCATCTCCCCGCTTGATTGAATGTAATATACTGACCCAGGAACCTCTTCTACCTGATAACGGAATCATGCATTAAAAAAAATCATTTCACTATTTGTTACACCATAATGCAACTCAACAAACAAAATGTACTACCCCAGTAAGTATTGTCCTTTCTTGACACCCTGTGCAATTATACAAGTCTACTTTAATATAGACCTTAATCTACACCCTATGCAATTCTTTTCAACCCAATATCAAAGTTCTTCTAACGTGTCTACCCCATATCAAGACATTAAGTAATTTACTATTCTTTTTTATTGCCTGAAATAAAGATTAAATTTATCACTACAGAATTTAAAAAAAATATTCTGAGCATACATTTCATTCCAACATTGTGATCCACCATATTGTGTCCACTTTAAAAGCTTGGATTGCTACATGACATTGGAATAATATTAAGATATTCAGTCTGGTGATTTATATATCACACATTAAACAAAGCATGAACTCCCTCTCCCAAATCAAATATCACAATAATCATGAGTTATTTACAGGTCAAGTAAAATAAAGCAATATATATTGAGTAATAAAGATACATATAAATATAAAGAAAATGCATGTGTGAGTACTACAGTTAGCAGTGAGAGTGGAATATAGTTCATCAACTCCTATTCCCAGTGCTGTCCTATCAACACAGGGCTACAGGTTCAGATCGGTAAACATCCTGTGTGACCAATGTGCATGGCTGGCTTTTTATTGATTGGGTCAATTACATGTTCAATACAGGTCAACATGTGCTTTTGTTCAGCATGATGACATGGCCAGGTGCACATGAGAAGAAAAACATAACCCCATGGGTTGATAGCTCTGCTGACTTGAATGAAAACACATGAACTGAGATTAAGTACAACAAGCAACCAGGTTATGATTTTCCATACAAGATCCCAAAGTAGGCAAGATGTTGTATTTTCTGAGGTCTAATTCTATCTATTTTCCATTAGACTCAGTTCTTTTTCCATTTTGTCATGATTTTTTCAAAAATCTAATAGCTATCACAAAGTTGTCAAGGAGGCTGCCATTTTGAATAACATAGCCAATGAGAATCAAGATAACAAGTTGGGGCCAAATTTGAAATGTAACATGCATTTTGATTGGTCAAAATCATCATCAAGTCTGCTCCACTTTTAATGGTTGTGAGATTTTGCATGCACACAAATTTTGAATTCAAGGTCAATGTGTCAAGGACAAAGGTCACATGACTAAGAAATTATTACGAGGCAGGGCTATGACCTAAGACATTTCTGTATACCAAGTTTTAATTTCTTCTTATAAGTGGTTGCTGAGATATGCTCCTTACAAAATTTGTGACATCAAGGTCACTGCACTAAGCTCAATGGTGACATCACTGAGAATTTAAGGAATCTGAATCTTTAACTCTCTATCTAGCTCTGTATAAAATATGAAACATAAATTAATGGTAGTTTTGGAGAAGAAGATTTTAAAACATAGTGTTGGTATATAACAGATATGAAGTGTTTTTTATTCACTTCTGATGGTTGTGATGTGGCATGTTCACAAATTTTGAATTCAAGGTCAATGTGTCAAGGTCAAAGGTCACATGACTAAAATTGTATGACAAGGTACAGCTTTAACATAAGACATTCCTGTATACCAAGATTTAATTTCTTCTTGTAAGTGGTTGCTGAGATATGCTCCTTACAAAATTTGTGACATCAAGGTCACTGCACTAAGGTCAATGGTGACATCACTGATAATTGAAGGAATCTAAATCTTCAACTCTCTATCTAGCTCTGTATAAAATAGTGTTGGTATATAAAAGATATGAAGTGCATTTAATTCACTTATAATGGTTATGATGTGGAATGTTCACAAATTTTGAATTCAAGGTCAATGTGTCAAGGTCAAAGGTCACATGACTAAGAAAGTATGACGAGGCACGGCTATGACCTAAGACATTTCTGTATACCAAGTTTTAATTTCTTCTTATAAGTAGTTGCTGAGATATACTCCTTACATAATTTGTGACATCAAGGTCATTGCATTAAGGTCAATGGTGACATCACTAAGATTTGAAGGAATCTGAATCTTCAACTCTCTATCTACCTCTGTATTAAATATGAAACAAATATTACTGGTAGTTTTGGAGGAGAAGATTTTTAAACATAGTGTTAGTATATAACAGATATGAAGTGTTTTTTTATTCACTTCTGATGGTTGTGATGTGGCATGTTCACAAATTTTGAATTCAAGGTCAATGTGTCAAGGTCAAAGGTCACATGACTAAAATTGTATGACGAGGTACAGCTTTAACATAAGACATTCCTGTATACCAAGATTTAATTTCTTCTTGTAAGTGGTTGCTGAGATATGCTCCTTACAAAATTTGTGACATCAAGGTCACTGCACTAAGGTCAATGGTGACATCACTGATAATTGAAGGAATCTAAATCTTCAACTCTCTATCTAGCCCTGTATAAAATAGTGTTGGTATATAAAAGATATGAAGTGCATTTAATTCACTTATAATGGTTATGATGTGGAATGTTCATAAATTTTGAATTCAAGGTCAATGTGTCAAGGTCAAAGGTCACATGACTAAGAAAGTATGACGAGGCACGGCTATGACCTAAGACATTTCTGTATACCAAGTTTTAATTTCTTCTTGTAAGTGGTTGCTGAGATATGCTCCTTAAAATATTTGTGACATCAAGGTCACTGCACCAAGGCCAATGGTGACATCACTGAGAATTGAAGGTATCTAAATCTTCAACTCTCTATCTAGCCCTGTATAAAATAGTGTTGGTATATAAAAGATATGAAGTGCATTTAATTCACTTCTAATGGTTATGATGTGGAATGTTCACAAATTTTGAATTCAAGGTCAATGTGTCAAGGTCAAAGGTCACATGACTAAGAAAGTATGACGAGGCACGGCTATGACCTAAAACATTTCTGTATACCAAGTTTTAATTTCTTCTTATAAGTAGTTGCTGAGATATACTCCTTACAAAATTTGTGACATCAAGGTCACTGCATTAAGGTCAATGGTGACATCACTAAGATTTGAAGGAATCTGAATCTTCAACTCTCTATCTACCTCTGTATTAAATATGAAACAAATATTACTGGTAGTTTTGGAGGAGAAGATTTTTAAACATAATGTTACTATATAACAGATATGAAGTGTTTTTTATTCACTTCTGATGGTTGTGATGTGGCATGTTCACAAATTTTGAATTCAAGGTCAATGTGTCAAGGTCAAAGGTCACATGACTAAAATTGTATGACAAGGCACAGCTTTAACATATGACATTTCTGCATACCAAGTTTTAATATCCTGTAATAAGTGGTTGCTGAGATATGCTTAGTACAAAATTTGTGACCTCAAGGTCACTGCACTAAGGTCAATGGTGACATCACTAAGATTTGAAGGAATCTGAATCTTCAACTATATATCTACCTCTATATAAAATATGAAAGATGTACTACTGGTAGTTTTGGAGAAGAAGATTTTTAAAGAAATGTTGACAGACGGACGGACAGACGGACAGACGGACAGACAGACCGACAGACATTTTCCCCCTCCTAAAGCTCTGCGAGCTAAAGTCTCAGCAGAGCTAAAAAGCAGGAGTTTGTTCATTCATGATTCTGCTGCAATCTAAACATTTTAAAGCATTTTTTAACATTGAGCATTTTTCGGAGACTCCGAAACGTAACAGGAATGGCAAGACCTCCGTTCCTGTACTCTACCCCTGTGTGTATATGTAGAATAGTGAATTTAAGGATATTTGCATGTGTGGCATTTACTGCCCTCTAGGGAACAATGTGCCAGTACAGTGAATGCCTGCCTGGGAACCCTCGCTATTTGTGCAAATATGGTGTGATTTCTGCAGAAGAAGAATTGTGTCCATTCATATAAGAGGTATTAAGAAAGTTCTGTACAATTCTTGTGGCATAACAAACCATTTAAATCTTAATATAAATGCATGTCTCATTGAATTATTTGTTTCAGGACTTCCCCCTCATGTCAGTCCAAGCCTACTCTTCATTATTCTAGTAGTTTTGCTAGATATTCAATCTTCTCACTATCTCTGCCGTCACTGTTCTGCATTTGATATCATTCAAAATTTGGAATTCCAAAAAGTCAAAAATACTTATTTTGCTCACCAAAATATCATTTGGTAAGCATATAGTCATTAGGCATAGTGATGGAAAACCAGGTTAAGGATATTGCAAAAATCCAGAGTGTGGTCTCAAAATTCAAAATGACTCTTAGAATTGTTCTGTCTTTTGTTGACACTGACAGACTTTACTTGAGTAGTTCATCAGAATGTTGTTTTCTTTATCTATTGATTTCAAGTATAGATCACAGAACTTTATGAAGACCCCTAAATGAATCTCAATCTATCTACATCTATAAGTTTACTTGGCAAAACCAATTGGCATCCCGGCGAGAGCCTCAATATTGTGTGCAGATTGTGATGTGGAATTTGAAAAAATAGTAATTTACTGCAAAAAAAAATAAATATAAAGAATAGGAGAAACTTTTCATACCAAATCACACAAAGATTCAAATGATAACTTGTACTATGAAATAATAAGAAAGGCAGTAATACATAAGATACATTATACATTAAAAAAATCATATAATATGTTAATTAGTTAAATTGGGATTTTCCTTTTGAATAATATATAACCTGATGTTAAAATACATTAGATCAACACAACACAAGTTTGTAACATGTAATATTTAAAATAAAAGTTGACATAGAGTTGCTATCAGTTAAAAATCCCAAATAACAATACTGGTTGTATAAATAAAACAAAGACAGTGCCACACAGAAGTAGTATCTAGAAGGAATATAAACAAGTTTTGCTCATTGTTGAAATGAAATTTTAATGGCAAGAGAAAATACTGACAAATCTTAAATATAATTGACACACGGGTATTTGAAACATGTTGCACAAGATTCTTGATTTTTTTTACAAGGTAGAATAAAGATTTTGAGGCAATTCTCAAAGTAATGAAGCATTTCAACTTACCTCCTCATGTTGATGGTAAGATATATTGGAATCTGTTAAACTTCTCTGCATTGAGAGTGGCCGACAGCTGCTAGTAGCATCTGATCTATCGGATCGTTCTGATGCCAGACTTTCCCTCTTGCTAAGCCACGATGGGCTCGGAGAAGGATCCGGACTATCTTCTGTGATTGTGATGATTGGCTTTTGTAGTAATTCTGGTTTCAAGCTCATAGCTCGAGAGAAAACATCTTTACTTTGCGGTGGAGGTGATTTTATGTCTTCTGCTTCTTGCTCGGTGTGTTTTTCCTTCACCTCCTTTGCTTCCGTTTCGTCTGCTTCCAGTATTGGCATGCTCTTCCTCCTCACGATGTCCGAGCTGGAGTCGCAGCTTGACCTCTCCTCGTCAGCGCTGGTGTATTCATCATCGTTCTCGTTCAGCTTGGCTAGTGCGGAATTTGGCCTCGACAGATCCATACCGTTATGGTATTCCGGCGACACTTGACCCGATTCTGACCTTGGGGAGGTTGGTTCCAGTTCAAACTGGTCATTACTTTCTCTCCTTCTCAGCTGTTTCACCTTGCTGTCAAAGATCTGCTTCAGCTCCGTGACTCTCATTCTCTTGAATGCTGGTTCTTTGCGGTGCTCGTGGGTGGTGAGTAGGCCGTCTTTCCTGAGCTCGTCTTCAGGCCTTGGCGAGGGAGGAGTGGCAGGAGACGGGGAGGTACAGGGTGGCGAGTACGGATTGGGTATCTCTGGTGTTGGTAGCGATTTACTTCTCTCTCTTTTATACTCCACCCTGTTTCTCTCATCACAAACTTCCAGGAGTCTTTGGTGGATGTATCGCAAGGCCCAATATACTCCTTCCTCGGCCCATTGTGGACTGAACAGGCAACGCAGCACGGCTATGTCAAAATAGCTAGCACTTAGTACGTCCTGCGCCGGCATGCTGCGCAGCCCGATCCCTGCTGCCATGGCACTCTCAAGCTGCTTCACCACATAGTCTCTGTCCACCGGGGAACCATCGCTCTTCTGGGCTTGTAACCTGGGATCAAGGAATGAGGCATAACTCGCTCTCCTGATTCCGCACTTACAGGATAGCTCACCGTTCTTGTTCTGCATGGTCTGATTACACACCTCGCACACTATTTCTATGGAGGTCGACAGAGTTTCGGTGTTCGACAGGGCACATATGTCACTCATACGTGCCAGTGGCGCCAGGGGTGATGCTGAATCGTAATAACTGGTCCTACTCCCTGGAATACTGTCACAACCAAAACCAAGATATATATTATCTGTAGAGGTTCCCTTTCCAATATATATATTCGCAGCATTGAAATTAACCCTAAGATGTCTACGCTGGGCTTTCAGGATGTCTCTATTTGGCTTGACAAATGTGGAAAAACAAGGAACATCCGGTTGATGGTATCCCCACAGTGGTTGCCAGAGCCTCAGTCCATTTTCGAGTTTCAAACTTTGAAAATCTCCTTCCTTTAATGTCTGTATGAGCGGTGCAAAGAGGTAAACAAATAGTTGAATATTCTCCATGTTGAACATGTAGTTGTGGCTTGGCATGGCGGCGCGACCTTGTGACCTTTCGTTGTCCATGTCCTCGCACTCTGAGGCAGCATCCAGGATGATGAAGTGCAGCGTGTACAGCAGCTTGATCTCATTCGAGTCAAACTTGTTGTCCGGATTGTTCTGCTTCCGGGTGTTCAGCACCGATGAACAGCAGTGCATCACATGTGGAAATGCAGCCTACAAGATAATCGGTTTTAAGTTGTTACTAATACTCAAAATTTATGTTCAGAAAACTCATGTTCAAATAGATATTATTCAAATTTCCCCTTTATACTTTGACATTGTATGGCGTGATATGTATTTTTTCTGCATACTTTAATGTCACATCAAGAATTAAAATTCCAATAATGTCAACAATAAATGATTATCCATTAAGTGATTCATCAAAATAATACAGAAAAGAAAATGATTTACATTATTACTCTTACAATAAAATAGGAGAAACTCCCAACCTGTGGTCATATGAGCAGTGAGTTAGTCTTCCCTTATAACAAAGCTTGGATTGGCAGATATTTATAACAAAGTAATCTTGGTAATGAAAAGATATGAATCTCACAGGTCCAGGAAGAAATGACTGACAGTTGGCATGGGCTATGCTAAAATCTTTGGCAGGAAATGCCTCAAATATCTGTCAAAAACACTGTAAAGCTTCAACAGAGTTGTTCAGTTTTTGTTACAATGCTGGCTGTCAATCGTTTTAGTATCAAAAGTACCGGTAGTTTCACAAATTTGGTGAGTTGTGCTTAAGAAAAATGCTCATCTTGTTGTATGTGGAAATAGGGTTATCCAAAATCACTAAAAGTGAATATTAGCCTTTTTTGTATGAAGAAGTAGTAAATCACATGTCACACAAAAAGGGTTGGGAGGCCACAAATGTGTTCTTTCATTTTATGATAATAATTTATGTATTTAGTACAGATACCTGTATAACTTTCCATCTGGAGACACTTTGGATCGCTTCACATAGTGAGGGGGACAGGCCGTGTAGGATGTTTTGTACCAGGACTCGCTCAAATGTCTGAAATAAAAACATTTATAAACAACTTACATCAAATTACAGATATGTTTATTATTGTGTGTAGACATGTGATTCAGGTGGACAGCATAGAGGTTCTAATGTTGAGCCATCAAGCACACCCCCCAACACACACACATCAAAATATATACAAAATAAATAAAACACATTCGGAAGAGAATGGGTTAGAAAGGAAACATTGCAAAGTCCAGTGATATGTTTGCAATCATATTTAAGAATATACCGGTAATCCAAATACAGCACTGCCAACACAAACAGTTCTCCATAACCACAGACAGTACCCATCAGCACCCCTCAGCGGCCCCTTAGATACATTAATACCCATCAGCACTCCCTCAGATACAGTAATACCCATCAGCACTCCCTCAGATACAGTAATACCCATCAGCACTCCCTTAGATATAGTAATACCATCAGCGCCCCCTCAGATACAGTAATACCCATCAGCGGCCCCTCAGATACAGTAATACCCATCAGCACTCCCTCAGATACAGTGAAACCCATCAACACTCCCTCAGATACAGTAATTCCCCATCAGCACCCTCTCAGATACAGTAATTCCCCCTTAGCGGCCCCATCAGATATAGTAATACCCATCAGCAGCCCCATCAGATATAGTAATACCCATCAGCGGCCCCATCAGATATAGTAATACCCATCAGCGGCCCCATCAGATATAGTAATACCCATCAGCACTCCCTTAGATATAGTAATACCATCAGCGCCACCTCAGATACAGTAATACCCATCAGCGGCCCCTCAGATACAGTAATACCCATCAGCCCCCCTCAAAAACAGTAATATCCATCAGCGCCCCCTCAGATACAGTAATACCCATCAGCACCCCCTCAGATACAGTAATACACATTAGCACCATTAAAGTAAGATGCAGAACACCCTTCAGTACCACACTTCTAGAACATTTCACACCAATTTGCAAAAGGCCTGCCATTCATGAAGGTTATTTTTGTCCTACTTTCTTCTGCTTTATTACCTTAGTTAGGGACACACACTCCACTGGTAACGGCTAAAAACTTTGCATGTATTTACATAGAGAATCAGGAACACATTTTAATGCTTCTCATGTTCCCCTCTTAAAGAAATTATTCTCAAAATTATTTTGTACAATTTATACCACAGCATTTGTTGCAACGAGTGGACAGAGAGAATTTGGCTAAGGATTCAAACCACCGTCTCAAAGAACTACATACATCCAGAATGCTGTAATATTGGGTATGAATAACATTGCTTTATTTGTAAATGTATAGTCATATGATATTTGAAGACAAATACTTGAATTTTGTAACAGTATATTACTTTGCAGAATGTTAGTTTGCTTGAGATGTTATATGGAAAGTAAATGATTTACATTGCATATTCTTGAAGTTTATCTTCAAGTTAGTGTTGCATAAATAACGCAGGAAGAAAATCATTAATTCAATCGTTTCTCCCACGTCAAAAGGGAAGTCTCATGTGATGATTTCTCCAAGCTGTCAACATCAACTATGGAATGTGTTGCTATTCTCATGAGAACCTTTCAGATGCACATGCTAAATGGCAGCATTTTCTCATGGTGAAACCCCACTAGAAGAATGATCATTAACATATCTTTTTTTGCGATATCTAAACAAATATATTTAGAGAAATAATTCAAACAGTTCTGAACTCATGAAGACAGGACAGACCCTCTCACTGACAGGTCACAAGGGCTACGCATTGTGATTTTGTCATTGTGATTTTGTCATTGTGATTTTGTCATTGTGATTTTGTCATTGTGATTTTGTCATTGTGATTTTGTCATTGTGATTTTGTCATTGTGATTTTGTCATTGTGATTTTGTCATTGTGATTCTGTCATTGTGATTTTGTCATTTTGTCATTGTCACTTTGTCATTGTCACTTTGTCATTGTCACTTTTTCATTGTCATTTTGTCAATGTCATTTTGTCAATGTCATTTTGTCAATGTCATTTTGTCAATGTCATTTTGTCAATGTCATTTTGTCAATGTCATTTGGCCATTGTCAATGTATTGGTGTCAATGTATTGGTGTCAATGTCTTGGTGTCAATGTCTTGGTGTCAATGTATTGGTGTCAATGTATTGGTGTCAATGTATTGGTGTCAATGTATTGGTGTCAATGTATTGGTGTCAATGTATTGGTGTCATTTTCTCATTGACATTTTTGCACTTATTGATATCTCAGCAAAGAATACACAGATTGATTTTGGTCTGAAATCGTTGGAACAATCTGAAGATCCCCAGGAAACAATCAAAGAAATTTTGAAGTTATGAAATATGACTGACGGTATGGAGCAGGAGAATGGGGACGGTCTCCAACAATTGTTTTGGGCTTAGCTGAGCCCTCGTCAGGGATACACCGGCTTTTATACCAATTTGAGGTAAAAAATTCCATCAAAAAAAAAAAAAAAAAAAAAAAAAAAAAAAAATTTGAAGTTATGCTTCTATCATTCCAAAGTTTTCGTTTATGCAAAGCTAACAATTTCAAAGTTTAATCATGGATTTTAAACTTTGATTATACCCAAAGACATCGGCAAAATGGACTTGAAATTCACTGTTTCTAGAAACACCACGCACTGCCCATCATATTGAAGTTTCCCTACTATATAAGCTCGACCTCCGGCGATTGAATGTTGCAGTTCTGGCTCATGTCACTACCTTTCCCAGTCATAATGTCTATTAATACAAATCCATGTGGATTCTGTAGCGTTTTTTCTTCAGTTTTTTATCCGATATCAAACTTGACAACGTGAAATGGCATTTAGAAGAGTCCAAGTGATGACGTCATGGAAACACCAAGGGAAAATCTTAATATGACGTCAGAACCATCACTGCATTGTAGAGCTTGGGATCGTTGCTGTCACTCCTATAATTAGACTGACCCACTTTCACCTGATTGCGCAAACTCGTAAACAATGGCGAAACGATGCCGAGATGAAGAAATAACAAAGAAATTTTTTCAAACAGGACTGACATCTTATGTTCATATAAAAGGAACATGATTGTTTGATTGTTAGTTGCCGGAAGTCGAGTTCTTACAGAGTCGTGGCTTAAATATGAAAGCCAGTGCAAGGTGTCTCTAAAAACAGTGGATTTCAAGTCCATTTTGACGATGGCTTTGGGTATAAGTTAGCCATGATGCCACCCTTGAGCATGTATAAATATATATACAAATATATAATATATAATGACTGAATATATTGTAAAATAAATCATGTGGTTATCAAAAACATAGTTACATGCATAAGTAGGCAAGTTAACTCTATACTGAACACAGATCTTTATAAGGGTCAGAGAGTGGTACTCAGACATTCAAATATTTTGCAAGATTGAGATGGAGACAGATCTTGTTTGCCATCAACCACCATTGTTACTTTGGACACTTGTAATCAATTGTCAACTGGTCTCTGATTGGTTGAAAAAAATAGCTCTCCAAGCCTAAAATTGTTTCGGCTCCCATGATTGGTCAGTGAATGGGATATATGTGTGACAGTCCTGATATAAATATTAGTAGCAAAATAGTAGCAAATATATTTTCGGTTTTTTAGTGGGTTATTATAATTTTGTTCAAATATTTATTCAGTTTTTGACCAATTCCATGCAAAGCAGTAATTATGGAAAAAAGTATCTGAGAAGCTCCGAGACTTTTCGGCCCGGGATCCAGAAGGATCAAAACTATGTGCTAATAATTTGAATAATGAGACCAAAAAATGCTAGTCCCTATTGAACTTTTGAGATACATTTACATTGCATAGGGTTTTGTATTGTACAACGCATACTGATTAGTAATATTGTCAACTTGTCTGTGTGTGTGTGTGTGTGTGTGTGTGTGTACTGATTGTGGGATGCTCTCTGTGATGCCAGATTCTACTCTTATTATGGTGAGGGAACCCTGCATCAGTAATTACGTAACATCATCATATGTGGTATATGCAGTTTGAGGGAATGTTTACAAAGATCACACTTACCACACACGAAGCATCGCATAGCTTCCCCAGCTTAGGCCGTATGAAGGGGCTGCAAAATAATCACATTACAACATGACACCATTTTTTCCTGAGTAATTTGATATAAAATCCAATTTTAAATTGATGTGTTGATAAGAGCGTGTGTATGTTTTGGTGGATGTACTACTCACTTGGACTGCCTCCAGAGGAAAGTCTGGATGGGTAGTGGAATGGTCTGGTCTGTCTCCAGGTCATCCCCGTCTGCCTTCTTGCGTTTTGGCATGGTGAAGATTTTACTGGATACTGAACTATGACAAGGTCAGAGATTGTCTACAGTCAGCCATCATTATACCAGCTACATGAGTAGAACCAGAAGATAGATCTCAGTCAGTCAGCAGCTGCCTCGCATGCCACACTCACTCCAGCAACAATCTATCGTAATCCTCTGATTAACATATAGTAGGCCTACCACCACATCAATAGCAGCTGTGGCAGCAGCAGACGGCAGCAGACAGACGGGCAGCAGCAGACGCGCGCGGGAGACGCTCAACTCAGTCCGCAGTGGCCTGCGTTCCACTTGCCTTTTGATTAGTTGACCACAATCATGTACATAACACCTACATATATACATAGATATGCACTGTAATTTTCACTATTTATATTATGCAGTTTTGTTATTCTTCTTTTTTTTTCTTGTTTTTTTTTTCTTTCTTTTTTTGTTTGGGGGGGGGGGGGGGGGGGGCACGTTAATATTCAACTATATTTCTGAAACATGAAACATACCAGAACAGAATGGGATTTAATGACATCATGATATATTTTTTGTTATATTGTGTCAAGTTAACGCATCCCCCAAAGCACAGTGTATCATGTTGTAAATTAGGTCTGCAGATATGGCGCCAGCAAGAAAATATCAATGTTCTGACCCGATCCTTTACTTTATGAATATGGCCCAGATTAATTAGTGTTAATGTCCGAGATTTATAGGCTACAATTCAAGTCAATATATCGCTCAAAATGAAGCATCCTACATATCTCACAAAACAATTTTGCATGATCATTTTAGTTTCTTCGTTTGTCAGGGACAATTACAACTTTACTGTTATCTATTCAAATTGACGTTTTCTTCATCCACGACTGTTTGCTGCTTAAAAGATATTAAAACAAAGTTTGGTTCAAATGTTTATGATTTATTTTATATGGAATGAATAAAACCCATCTAATATAACATTTATCTTTGGGGGACGATACGGGTGTTTTCATGTTGATCCAAGGTCATTGTTTCACTATGATCTCCGTGGCGTGCTAAACTTTTGGTGCGCTCTTCCGAGTGCCCTCTAGTTTTAGGTTTCGGTGACCGAGGGCATTCATAGCATGCCACTCTTTGGGTTTTAGATACGTGATACGTGATAAGTGCTCTGATATACATATAGATCAGAAGCTTGATGTACGTGATTATCCAAGCCAATGACTGTCATGCATTGAAAGGCCAATCTCTAAACGACACGAGGAAAAAGTCATCTTGTGTTCTAATATCAACCGAAGATGACCTTTATCATTAAGAAAAAAATCTTATTTTAAAAATAATTTCGTTTTTCATAGGCCTATAGTTATCTACACCCAGCTTTACTAGGCCTCTCCAATATAGTGTTATTTACTGAGCCCGATGCAAAGGAGGGTAAGTTATCTATAGTTTTGTCCATACTCTATAAGCACATAATAAGGTTTACATAATCCTTACAAAAAAAAGTCAATATGCCACAGGTGGATTAAAATGAACAATCCCATCACTCTACCATACCACAAGTCCCATTTCAAGGTTAATGTTAATGATGAATAAAGTGTTTTATGACATAGATAGTATAAACATTGTCAATGAGACAACACTCAAGTCATATGATATATTGAGACCCATGCAAAACTGAGACAAAGGCTCTGAAGCTGAGATGGTTAAAATGAAATAACCTACAATGTATATATTCTATACTTTATAGCTTTATAATATGAAAAATATAAATAGCATATTTTTTAATGGTTATCAGTGTCCACTTTCGCAATAGCTTGCAATCTTCAGTGCTGTTTCTGTCCTGCCAAATAGGACAACTTCATTGTCACAGGAAAACGGTCAGAAATTCCATGCCATATGGTCTTTCATTCATATTGTTCTGAACTTCCTTGTTGTTGGTGAATATAGACAGAGATCACTAATGAATTGGCAAGTTCGGTTGCCTTTGTTAAGAGAGGTCTTTAATATGCATTAAACGTTGATAAATTTGATGAAGGAGTCAGAGTGGGCAGTGTTTGAACTTGGCGCTCATGCCCCCAGGCAGAGCTTCCCATGACTCTTCACTGCGCATGCTCAGTCCCAGCTTCCGGGGACGTTGCTGCTGCTCGATGGTCAGGGAGTTGTTGAAAACTTTCACTGGGGAAGGTGGGAATTCATGTCCCAGAACCGATTTGGATGTCGCAGAAATTAATCTCAACACAAGGTAAACATTCTATGTATTTTGACGATGGTTTGTAGTGCTATGCGCTGCCTTAAAGTGCGACTATTGATGCTTGGAGTTTGACCCCATTGCCATGTTTGTCACCCAGATTTGTCATTTTCCTGGCAGCTCCTTCACGGTTGAATCTGTAAAGAGGGATCAACCCCCCTCTGTGGCCGTGTCAGTCTCACTTAACCACCCTCCTAACACATTCACAAATCGATGATTTGTTCTATTAAGTAGACTTTGATCCGTTTTATTATGAAACGTAAGGTACAAATGTTAGATATTTATAGATAATGTTGACCCTAAATTTTATCTGTCATGGACCTGCAGAATAGATCAGCAATATTACAATAATATCAATGCCAGTGGAATTTCAAAGTCAAGATCGAAATTGTTAAAACAAATCATTCAGGCATAGCTAAAGCCTCTTTGTGGGTCTGTGAGGGGTGTGTTTGTGGTGATACTTGTACACTGACAAGATGAAATGGGGGAAATTACAAACTTAAACAATCATGTGAATGATGCGTCTTCTCTGCGGAGTCTCGCACAGTTGTTGTCATCTGTGATTGCCTCGGGGGAGTCTCCCACTGTGTCCTCTATTGTCAGGCCAGCACAGATCCAGTACAGAACGTCAGAAGTCTGGTGTCATAACAGGGAAGTCTGGTGTCATAATAGGAAGTCTGGTGTCATAACAGGGGAGTCTGGTGTCATAACAGGGAAGTCTGGTGTCATAACAGGGAAGTCTGGTGTCATAACAGGGAAGTCTGGTGTCATAACAGGGAAGTCTGGTGTCATAACAGGGAAGTCTAGTGTCCATAACAGGGAAGTCTGGTGTCATAATAGGGAAGTCTGGTGTCATAATAGGGAAGTCTGGTGTCATAATAGGGAAGTCTGATGTCATAACAGGGAAGTCTGGTGTCATAACAGGGAAGTCTGGTGTCATAACAGGGAAGTCTGGTGTCATAATAGGGAAGTCTGGTGCCATAATAGGGAAGTCTGGTGTCATAACAGGGAAGTCTGGTGTCATAACAGGGAAGTCTGGTGTCATAACAGGGAAGTCTGGTGTCATAATGTCCATCTTACCAGGATTCTTGTAAAATTTATATTGGTTGCAATTGCCCCACTTCATATATGACATTCATCAGCCTATTCTAGAGTCAGTAACGACCATAGAAGATCTCCAAAACAATGATTTGAGCAAAATCATTGTCTTTTAACAGTCCCTTTTATTCAGATATTTTGCATTGAAAACACAAATAATTTATCATGAAATATATTATTAACAGTATATATATCCTTTGATAGGTCGAAGAGTTTTGTTATGTTTACAGAAAGAGCAACTTGAATAACTTGGATATTTTACAATGTTTACACGCCACCATAAAATGAAGATCTTAGTAGGCTTAATGACCAAGCTGATGTAAATCTTGAAAAGGAGCAGACATACATGCTTCTTTAGCGATACCATCTGAGCATGGTAGTTTTATGATTTGATAAAAGGGAAAATAAAGCAGCAGTGATTATGATTTTAGTAATCTATAAAAAAGTTTAAGTGATTTTGATGAATAAAACATTAATCAATTTGGACAAGTATCTACTTAAGGTAGAAAATGTAAAAATGTTTGAACACGAATGGTCCATTATTGATATCCACTGCTGTTAATATCCATTATCTGTTTTTTTGTGATTGGTATGATCACAGGGAATATGTAATCTGGGTTGTAATCTTGCTTTTTCTGAGGTCAAAATGGTTTGAATGATTGACATCACAGTGGAGCAATTGTCTTAGACCATAAATTAGGACTCTAATTTGGACACCACAGTGGAGCATTTGTCTTAAACCATAAATTAGGACTCTAATTTGGACACAACAGTGGAGCATTTGTCTTAGACCATAAATTAGGACTCTAATTTGGACACAACAGTGGAGCATTTGTCTTAAACCATAAATTAGGACTATAATTTAGACACCACAGTGGAGCATTTGTCTTAAACCATAGATTAGGACTCTAATTTGGACACCACAGTGGAGCATTTGTCTTAGACCATAAATTAGGACTCTAATTTGGACACAACAGTGGAGCATTTGTCTTAGACCATAAATTGGGACTCTAATTTGGACACCACAGTGGAGCATTTGTCTTAGACCATAAATTAGGACTCTAATTTGGACACAACAGTGGAGCATTTGTCTTAAACCATAAATTAGGACTATAATTTAGACACCACAGTGGAGCATTTGTCTTAGACCATAGATTAGGACTCTAATTTGGACACCACAGTGGAGCATTTGTCTTAGACCATAAATTAGTACTCTAATTTGGACACCACAGTGGAGCATTTGTCTTAGACCATAAATTAGTACTCTAATTTGAACACAACAGTGGAGCATTTGTCTTAGACCATAAATTAGGACTCTAATTTGAACACAACAGTGGAGCATTTGTCTTAAACCATAAATTAGGACTATAATTTAGACACCACAGTGGAGCATTTGTCTTAGACCATAGATTAGGACTCTAATTTGGACACCACAGTGGAGCATTTGTCTTAGACCATAAATTAGTACTCTAATTTGGACACAACAGTGGAGCATTTGTCTTAAGGTATTTGGATACTCTGGTTGTAGGTGGAGCCACAGTAGCACCATCTCCACCTGGTGGAAAAAATGGCAAATTGGAGTTGTCTAGTAAATGAAATCTTAAATAAATGTACTTCCACTTGTAAAACCTTTCCCACCAAAAATCAAATCAGCTTTGCTCATTCTGAGACATTAAAATGAAAATTAATGAAAAGGGCTGTCGTGAATCATTATACCCAAAAGCATGGTCAAAATATGTGAATAAAGGCATTAAAGAAGTT
The DNA here is from genome assembly GCA_949316495.1 of Amphiduros pacificus. Lineage (NCBI taxonomy): Eukaryota > Metazoa > Annelida > Polychaeta > Phyllodocida > Hesionidae > Amphiduros > Amphiduros pacificus. The sequence goes on along the minus strand of OX439003.1, from coordinate 9,647,790 downwards.
TCCCAGATTCAAATTATATCATTTAAATGACATATGTTGTAATTACATCTTTCAGCCTCAATAATGGACCAAAAATGTCACTTTTCTATAATTTCGCCCATATTTGTGCATATTCTATTTCAAATAATTAATTTTTCAGAAGGAAATAATGTGGTGACATCCATATTTTTTTCCATTATATGATAGAATACATATTTACCTTCATTTTTAGCAAAGTAACTAAGAAATTAAACTAGCCAAAATTAAATAAATGCATTAGATGTGGAATATTGCAGTAAGATTATGCCACTACATGGCGCCACTGTTGTGTTATCAAGCAATCTATAAATAGAAAAAGTACTAATTTCATGCAAAACATGCTTGTTATTGATAAACAATGTAAACTTAAGTATAAAAGTTATATTTCTTTTTCTTAATGTTACATGGGATGCATTTTAACTGAATTATGTTATTCACTAAATTTATTGTAAAATATTGATTTTTCCCATTATTAGTGACAGCTGTAAAAAAATATACAGATGGTAAATGTACAAATAAAAATTGTTTTTGACTCAGGATATGTCTTCTGTTTCAATATGCAAAAAACTAGAAAAATTAAACTATAAAATGCCAGAGTATCCAAATACCTTAAACCATAAATTAGGACTCTAATTTGAACACAACAGTGGAGCATTTGTCTTAGACCATAAATTAGGACTATAATTTAGACACCACAGTGGAGCATTTGTCTTAAACCATAAATTAGGACTCTAATTTGGACACCACAGTGGAGCATTTGTCTTAAACCATAAATTAGGACTATAATTTAGACACCACAGTGGAGCATTTGTCTTAGACCATAAATTAGGACTCTAATTTAGACACCACAGTGGAGCATTTGTCTTAAACCATAGATTAGGACTATAATTTAGACACCACAGTGGAGCATTTGTCTTAAACCATAAATTAGGACTCTAATTTAGACACCACAGTGGAGCATTTGTCTTAAACCATAAATTAGGACTATAATTTAGACACCACAGTGGAGCATTTGTCTTAAACCATAAATTAGGACTCTAATTTAGACACCACAGTGGAGCATTTGTCTTAAACCATAAATTAGGACTATAATTTAGACACCACAGTGGAGCATTTGTCTTAAACCATAAATTAGGACTCTAATTTAGACACCACAGTGGAGCATTTGTCTTAAACCATAAATTAGGACTATAATTTAGACACCACAGTGGAGCATTTGTCTTAAACCATAAATTAGGACTCTAATTTAGACACCACAGTGGAGCATTTGTCTTAAACCATAAATTAGGACTATAATTTAGACACCACAGTGGAGCATTTGTCTTAAACCATAAATTAGGACTATAATTTAGACACCACAGTGGAGCATTTGTCTTAAACCATAAATTAGGACTATAATTTAGACACCACAGTGGAGCATTTGTCTTAGACCATAAATTAGGACTCTAATTTGAACACAACAGTGGAGCATTTGTCTTAAACCATAAATTAGGACTCTAATTTGGACACAACAGTGGAGCATTTGTCTTAAACCATAAATTAGGACTATAATTTAGACACCACAGTGGAGCATTTGTCTTAGACCATAAATTAGGACTATAATTTAGACACCACAGTGGAGCATTTGTCTTAAACCATAAATTAGGACTCTAATTTGAACACAACAGTGGAGCATTTGTCTTAAACCATAAATTAGGACTATAATTTAGACACAACAGTGGAGCATTTGTCTTAGACCATAAATTAGGACTATAATTTAGACACCACAGTGGAGCATTTGTCTTAAACCATAAATTAGGACTCTAATTTGGACACCACAGTGGAGCATTTGTCTCAGACCATAAATTAGGACTCTAATTTGGACACCACAGTGGAGCATTTGTCTTAGACCATAAATTAGGACTCTAATTTGAACACAACAGTGGAGCATTTGTCTTAGACCATAAATTAGGACTAATTTGGACACCACAGTGGAGCATTTGTCTTAGACCATAAATTATGACTCTAATTTGGACACAACAGTGGAGCATTTGTCTTAAACCATAAATTAAGACTCTAATTTGGACACAACAGTGGAGCATTTGTCTTAGACCATAAATTAGGACTAATTTGGACACAACAGTGGAGCATTTGTCTTAGACCATAAATTAAGACTCTAATTTGGACACCACAGTGGAGCATTTGTCTTAAACCATAAATGAAGACTCATAAATTTGGACATGCCTATCACATATGGATACATTCCTATATCATTTAAACCAAAAAAAGTAGATTATGCATGATTTAATTGGTTCATGCGGCTTCAAAATGCTTCCCAATTTTGGTTTTGTTTGTGATATTTTGTGGTTTAAAAAAATATATTTTAGTAGTTTGATTGTTTGAATATTGAATTTTATTTCTTTACTTTATATTTTGTGTTTTTTTTCCCGATCTGTGTTACATGTGGAGCACAACATTTTCTTTAAAAAATAGCAATTGTTCAGGTTTCACACAGTAATGATAGCGCCACTTATATGTTAAAAATCATTCATCATCCAAAGCATGATAATTCATGATAAAAATCAGGAGTATTGACTTGAATACTGATTAACTGTTGAAAGGGATCAGGTCTCACAAGGGTGTCATATAAAACATATATACAACACATATTTCTTCATGCTTCATGTTTTCATCTTGAGTCGTCAAGCATAATATTGCCACAAAAAACATAGGAAAGGACACAATACAAAACGAAAGACTTTTGGTAACAGGGGACATAAATGCAACAGTCCATCACCAGAGGTCAAGTTTTATCAGATTAAACTGATATGCACACATAGATCTGTATACAAAATAGAAATATGAATTTCACGTCCACTTGGTTCAGAGTAAAGGTCATATTATTTAGTCAGTGAAGCTTTCATACTACTCTATTTATGTTTCATTTTTTGGCCACACAAACTCACTGAGATTGTGTGTCAATATTTGGTCACATAAACATGTGTTAATATTTAGTTTCACAGACATGTGTTATTGTCTATTTATACATACATGTGTTAATATTTAGTTTCACAGACCTGTGTCATCAAATCACACAGACATGTGTCATTATCAAGACACATATGATGTGTCAATAGCTAGTCACATACATCATGTCATCTATAATCACAGATGTCACGTGTCATTATTTGTTAGCACAGATACATTCTATCATTATCCACATAATTAAATGATAGGCACATTCTCAGTCACACATGCCTTGTTTTGATGTCAAAATACAATATGAAATGATCAATTAGATGGATTGTATGGGAATGGTGTGATATAAGATAGGGTAGTAACCTTTATCTTGAATGGCACAATAGATGTCAGTGTTTGTTTGTATTATGAAATAGATTTTTTAAACAAAATTAAGGTATTAAAAAAATTAATTAATTTAAATTAGATGTGGGAAGTGATCTCTTTACATTTATGCTTTTCCAAATCTTCTTTTGTAAACGAAATAATCTCTACAAAAAGTAAAGTTCCCATGCAAAATCAGCTGGCATTAGAAACATCCATTTAAATGTCATCTGTAATTAAATAATTGTGCATATTAAGAATCACAATGGAGGAGTGAGATGGATGTTTTATATTGTGCCATCTCTGTCTTTCAGAATAACTCATTAATGAAATATTGAGATGTAGACAGCACAGAATATAACATTGAATGTCATCAGAGGGTGTGCACAAAGCAGTCTGATTTTGACACCATATTTTAATTTGAATGATTTTGGTTATTTTGTTGTGGAAAATGATACTATATTTGTTATTTGGAAGGGAAAAAAAGTTTGTTTCTTTATTAAAGTTTTAAACATCACAGTATTGTTTCTTTTTTAAAGAAATGTTTCTTGTTGTTTACAGGAACCAGGAGATAGGCAGCAGGATGGCTGAAGACGATGTCTTGTTTGACGATGTCTATGAGCTATGCGAGGTGATTGGAAAGTAAGTAGATTCCATTTATTGATTTTGAATTCCTTTAAATTATGGTGTTAGATAGAATTGGATTCTTGCACTTGTTATATTTTCAACATTGTTAAAAGGTGACATGAAATCAATAGCTTACAGGTGGATCTGATTTCGATACTCTTTTTGTCCAAACCTTAAAAATATAAAGTGATCATTGACAATTAGATATTTATCTTGTCAATTTTGAATATTGTATAATAAGTTGTATTATTAATTTCCAGGGGGCCTTTCAGTATTGTGAAACGATGTATACATCGGAACAGTGGGCAGACATTTGCAGTGAAAATTGTAGATGTTGCCAAGTTCACATCAAGTCCGGGACTTAGTACAGATGGCAAGTCCATTATTTCTGTTTTGTATATGTTCATGTCAGTATGCCCCATTACATTCATGCCTCCATATGTATGGCCACAAATGGTTTCATGATTTGATTCCTGTAAAATAGATAATTTTTTTTATCATTTATTTAACAAATTGTGGTAATGTCAACATTAACATCTACTGATTATGTCCTTGGTAAGACAATCCATTATCAAGAATAAAGTATGAAAGAATGTAATATCCTGAAACAATAAGTAACCAAACAGAGGACATAAAATATCATAATATTAAGCAATGTGATTACCAGAAGAAATGGACAGGACAGGACTTTGATATGCGAGTGTTTATTATTATTGCAGACCTGAAGAGGGAGGCAAGCATATGTCACATGCTGAAGCAGCCCCACATAGTGGAACTGCTCGAGACATACAGCTCAGATGGCATGTTATACATGGTTTTTGAATAGTAAGTGGAATTTGGCCTATTCTTCCACACCTAATTTTTTTTTTGGGGGGGGGGGGGGATATTGATATTTTAGTAACTTATTTTGTTTGTGGCTCATAAATCTCTTATATTTATGAAGAAGGAGACTGGTAAGCAGTTAATTTCAAAGTTTGGAATATCCATGTAAATATTTACAAAGTTACCAAATAAGGTCATGCACAGTATATTTAACTAACATAAATTTGAAATATTTTGTAAATTATATTGAAATGTTGAAACATCACCTTTGGGCTGTACATTAAATCAGTAATTTTCTTTTATCTTTTTACCAAGAAATAAGGATTGTCAGTGCGCTGATGTCACGGTACTCAATTTCTTTCTTGTTTTATTTTTTCAGTATGGATGGTGCAGACTTATGTTTTGAAATTGTGAAAAGAGCGACAGCAGGGTTTGTGTACAGTGAAGCTGTGGCGAGGTAGGATAATTTTCTAGTTCATTGTATCATAGCCAGAATCATCCTCATCAATATTATATACAAGTTATATGAAAATGTCTGGATTTCTATAACCATCAATAGAATAACTCTCTTAGCAATAAGCACGAAATATGATTACCGTTTCTTTTACTTTTTCCAAATCCCAATCCACAAAAATTATGCAAGACATGTTACATTTAACAAATATTTAAGTTCTCAATTTGAAAATTTTATTTTATAAATGTTGTTATTCATAATTATTTTTATTGATAAACATTGTAATTTATGAATATTGTTATTCATAGATATTGTTATTATTGAATATTGTTATTTGTAGATATTATTATTGATGAATCTTGTTATTTATAAATATTGATATTAATAGGTATTGTTGTTTATAAATATTGTTATTGCTTTCAGTCATTACATGCGGCAAATCCTGGAAGCTCTACGGTACTGTCATGAAAATGAAATCATACACAGAGACATGAAACCACATTGTGTGCTCTTAGCTAGTAAAGAAAACTCGGCTCCTGTGAAACTAGGGGGATTTGGTGTAGCAATTCAACTACCAGATTCAGGCAAAATATCTGGAGGTAAGGCCCACCAGTTTGTGACTTTATTAGTTTTATATTGGAGGTACTGGAAGGTAACTTCTAAGTGATAACCTATTAGTCATGTGTCCGTTTATCCGTCCTTCCGTCTACTGTAATGCTACTCTGTTCTGAAAGGTTCTTGTTAGATAATATTTGTTGTTGTCTGTATTCAGACCCCTGGCATGGGGTTGAGCAGCCTGAATAAGCATTATAAATATCATTGATATGAATAGATGTAAGACATGAAAAGAAGAACTTTATATATCATATTACCAGCCAATCAAAAACAAGTAATTTGCAATAAACAAATTTATTGCAAATTACAGCAAAATGTGGTCAAATAAATCCCAGAATAAATGTGTCAGTATCGTTGTTTATCGCAAATAGAGGGCATCAGACAGCAGCAGAGTGCAAGTGCACTTAACAGACTGTAGCACACCGTGATAAAAAAAGATAAAAAAACATTTTACGTTCTACTATTATTGTTGACATCACAGATTATTACAGTACCTTTTGTGATAAATTTGTCACAAGGTATCTGGTTAATTTTGATTTTTGTATAGCGCCAAAGATGCAAACTTGAGATGGAAGAAAAGAGGTTGATGTCACATTGAAGCTTTTATTAAGTGTTATATTCTGATCCAAAAAGTTATCTAAGTGTATTTTCGCTGCGGAATAATTTGGGGTAGAAATAAATTTCCTTGAATAAATTTTATATCTTAAAAAACCTTCATCATTGTGTTGCAATTAAAAAGAATGAAAAGATCAAATCTCTCCTCCCTTTTAAAGGATGTTTGAAGGTATTTATCCATGAATGTATATGTTCATGGACAGGAACTTGGCCACTTCTTTTCAAATAACAACTCAATACTAACCACGTTAACAGGTAAGAAAGAATAATAAATGACCATATAGTTCTGAATAATTTTCAGCAATGGAAGAAAGTACAACATTTGGAACTCAGATGTGGTTAAGTTTAAAAGAGGATATGTTTGGTAAGAGAGCCAAGGATTATCATTATAATCCAGGATATGTAACCTAATATCCTTTAATCCCCGTATTTGGCTGTGGTGTACTAGGCTTTGGGCAGATGGTTGTTAAATTTATTATCACCTCATTATTGCAACTCAATTAACCCACCTGCAGTTTGCAGATAAATACCTCACTGTCACAGAGTGTCCCATGCACTGAATAACTCATCATCAGATTTGGCCCCATGTATTGAGTACCTCACTGTCAGGTAGTGCCCCGTACAGTGAGTACCCCACTGGCAGATAGTACCCCATACATTGAGTACTCCACTGTCAGATAGTACCACATACAGTGAGTACCCCACTGTCAGGTAGTGCCTCATACAGTGAGTACCCCACTGTCAGATAGTACCCCATACAGTGAGTACCCCACTGTCAGATAGTACCCCATACAGTGAGTACCCCACTGTAAGATAGGATCCCATACAGTGAGTACCCCACTTTCAGATAGTGCCCATACAGTGAGTACCCCACTGTCAGATAGTACCCCATACATTGAGTACCCCACTGTCAGATAGTACCCCATACAGTGAGTACCTCACTGTCAGGTAGTGCCCCATACAGTGAGTACCCCACTGTCAGGTAGTGCCCCATACAGTGAGTACCCCACTGTCAGATAGTACCCTATCCAGTGAGTACCCCACTGTCATATAGTACCTCATACAGTGAGTACCCCACTGTCATATAGTACATCATACAGTGAGTACCCCACTGTTACACCTTAACATTGATTTCCACATTGTTAAAAATGTATTTTTACTGGTACTTTTTTCAAATAGGATACTTTGACAATGAATTTCCCACTGTCCCTGGCAACTGATACTGCTGCTAGATGCCACTATAACAGCGGCCATTTGGCCAATATTACGTGGATACATCCGATACAGTGCATCATTTTACAGAGAGGAAAAAGACTTTAAAATGATGATGTCATTGGGAAAACTAAACTTATTAAAAAAAATGACCAGACTTTTGGTCAAACAAACCTCATGCATTGCACAATATTAATACCTGATGTCCAAATGCAGTTTTTATGATTACATTTTTGAAAACGAACTAATTTTTTAACCCAAGCTGCTAGTCCACATTTTAATGGTTATAAAGAGTTTTAGCCTGCACCTTAGGCATGGGACAACCCTGCTTCACTCCACTGACATTTTTTGCACTCTAAACTCCACCATTTACTGTTTATCTGGCCCGTTTGTAGAGAATAGATATATATATATATATTCCATTACTGTATCCATCCTGACAAGATGATATCTATCGTCATCTGGCTTATCCACCTCATCTACTGCAGTCTGAAATAACATACTACGCTAAAGTTACAAATACCAACCTCTGAGGACCTCTCATGCATTTTTTGTGAGAAGCTTTTGTTTGATTCATTTTTGGGGATATTGAATTTATTCCATTTTAGATTTAACCCTGTTACATATTGTAACAAATTTATATGTATCATGTAAATTTGATTTTTAGTGATGGGTATTTTCATCCTATTTCAATAGTGAATGGTACTTGCAATAGACGGAGAATAACCAACCTCCACAATTGTGAAGCTGAGATTTTCTTATATAAATAAATGGTATATATACCTTGTTCATGTTGAAGGACCGGAAATTCACAGACAAGAAAATTTATTGTCATAAATTAAGATAATTTACAATTTTAGATTACAAGATGGAGCCAAACATCTATGTGGTCATGTATAATTATTAAATGAGCAATACCTCATGAGAATACTTCACAAGTACAGTATGGGCTAGGTTGCATCTATTGTGAGGAATGAAATATTTAAAGCTTTCATGAAATCACATTTTCAAGCACTTTTTTTCTTAAACAATATAAATGTGCATATATTAAACTTTGTGATCAAATGTTATTTCTCATCATATTACCCAACATAAATCTCTGTTTTCTGCTAAAATCCAAATTATCCATTGGATACTTTGTCAACAAACTTTGCTGAGGGGGCCAGTGATCTAGTGCAACACACCTGCTTAGTTTGATATGTTAAAAGTGGTGCACCTTCAGATTGGGATGCTGGAGTGATTTGGCTTTCAGAAACCTGTTTGTTCATTAGTATTTTTCTATTGGTACAGGCTCAACATCCTTGTGGACTACAACATTAGTCGTAGGAGTATGGGCGTAGTACTGGACACATTCATTGAAACACAATAATCTTGGCAGGTGTATTATGTAAGGAAAAAGTGCTGGAAAATATTATTTCATGAAAGCTTTAAATAGCCTGATGTATGGAACACATGGCTGCTTGCCATACCCTGTGTATTCAGCAGTCATCAAGGGGCCCAGAACGGGATTAGCGCAAATTGAAGCATCACAAATGTGGGGGATATTTGATAGTATTTTTCTTGTTTATTTTATGCAATGACCTTTTTATGTGGTCAAATGATGGGGCTATGGTGAAAGGGGTCATTCTGTATAGGTAGACTTTTATTGGACATCTTTTATTTATATTGCTGGACTTGAACTCAGTCTCAACTGGTCAACTTTTCAGATCTGTTATTTCCCTGTTTAACCCCAACACGGCCACTTTCAGGGTGCAATACAATCCCCATTTGGAATGTCGCCATGACAACTGCATACGTTGGTTGCAAGGTATTCTCATTAGGTATTTATACGAGGTCACGCCTTGACTGTGTGAGGAAATTAGTGTTTGACTCCAACTTACAAATCTATATATTTAACAATGGTTTTCCATCTCTATGGGGACATGATTGAAAAGGGAACATGAGATTTAACTAATAAGTGACATATATCAAGTTGTTGGAAATATTGACATTCTGTACTCAGAGATAAAAGAGCTCACAGCCTTAGGCTAGATACTTTGATATTACTGCACTGTACATTGCTACATTACGTGCAACACAAAACTAACAGCAAATCATAGATTGCTTCAAGAGTGACCAAATAAAATGATTATGCCCTTCTACGTGTACCTACATATATGGACATTAAGATATCCAGAATCTATATAAAGAAACTCACTCATATCAGGGGAAATGAAACAAGTTCCGGTATGTTTTGACTGATTGAGTGGTGTAAATTGTTGCAGGTCGGATTGGAACACCACACTTCATGGCACCAGAGGTCGTGAGAAGGGAACCCTATGGAAAACCAGTTGATATCTGGGGCACAGGCGTCATGTTTTATATTATGCTGAGTGGCACACTTCCGTTTTATGGCACAAAAGACAGACTGTTTGATATGATCGTCAAAGGAAATTACACAGTGAGTATTTTTATCTTTGACATATGATTTTAAAATATCATGCAGGTGAACATCAGATGGTGTTGATCAACGTTGTGCAACCCTTAGATATATGTGATAATAACTTGCTGTGTTACCCTGTTACCATGTTGTGTTACCCTGTCACGATGCTGTGTTCCCCTGTTATAATGATTTGTCCCAATAATACCTTGCTGTGTTACCCTGTTACCATGTTGCGTCACCCTGTCATGATGAGTCACCCTGTCATCATGCTGTGTCAACCTGTTCCCATGCTACATGTGCGTCGCCCTGTCACCATGCTGTGTCACCCTTCCATCATGATGTGTCGCCCTGTCACCATGCTGTGTCACCCTGTCATCATGATGTGTCGCCCTGTCACCATGCTGTGTCACCCTGTCATCATGATGTGTCGCGATGCCACCATGCTGTGTCACCCTGTCATCATGATGTGTCGCGATGCCACCATGTTGCGTGTCATTGTTCCCATGCTGTGCCACCCTGTTGCAATGATATACCACTCTGCTGCAATGTTGTGCCACAATGTAACCATGTTGAACTATCTACCCATCAGTACACAGTTAAGTGATTTCAGAACGACATTATGAATCAATATCTCCCATTGACAATTAATTAGGATAACAAATTAATAATGATTAGTAATACAATCCCCTGCATATCTAAAACCAAACTCTCTGATTACAATATTTAATGTATTATGTAGCAAACATGTTGAAAATAACAATAGGATATCATTTTGAAATGTAAAAAATAAAAATTTTTGAAAATTTTAAAATATTTGCAAATGGTTTGTTTCAGATGAGGGGTCGTCAATGGGAGTATGTATCTGACGACGCCAAAGATTTAATCCACAGAATGTTGGAACTGGATCCGGAACGACGGATAACCATTGAGGAGTGTTTGTCACATCCATGGATCAGGGTATGTTAGCTGTTATTCTGCTCGGGTAGATGAGTAAAGTATGGTGACATTTGTTTCTATTCTGCATGTAGGACAGTGCCTTTAGGAAGCTAGACCCTGCTCAATACCTCCTTAACATTCAATATTCTCCTTCTCATATTTGTGTTTTCTCTCTTTGGTAGAAACAGAATATCTTTATCTTTTTAATTGTGGCAGTCATTTCATTTAATCATCTTAAGCGATACCTCAACACTTAGGTTTCTTTAAATAGATATATGCATATATTTATATCTTGTAGTTGTAAAGATCTTGCAATTAGTGATCATGCTTACAAAGATTTATCAGTGAGAGAAAGTAATTCAGATAAAGTCATTAAGACAAGAAAAGAAACCATTTGGAGATGAGCACCAAACTGCCTTCTCTTGAAATAAAAGATTGGGGATCAGGGGGTGACATTAGATCTCAGAGTTCTATGTAACATGACAACTTGATATGCAAGGAGTTATGACTATAAGTTGATGTAAGTAACTTCATATATAGAGAGAGAGCTGATTTATAATGAAGATACAAGATGGAGGACTGTAGTCAATATACAAAATGTACAGGACTTGAAAGTTTTGGGAGGTTCATGTCTGGAAACAATGTACCTGTTCTTTACTATACCTACAGGTGTTATCTGATAAAACCTCTCAAACTTATAACATTCGAGACAGTCTGTTTTTTAATCCGAGATCAGGTAGTGTCTCTCAGTGCTATTCAATCCCTCGTAACAGTTTGGGCCTAACATATATTTGGTAACAGACAAGTTACTTCATTAAAATGAAGATGTGCAAAGCCGATGACTGCCTTTCTTCACACTCAGAACTCAGAAATCATTTATTTGACCCTTTTACAAAAAAAAAAATTGACCCTTTTACAGAAAGGATCTGGAAGACTCCCATTAAGACCAAAAGGTCTCTGGCATGGGAGCCACTCAGAACCTCTGATTAGTTTAACTTAACAATAAACAGAATGTATAATTTATTTAACTAAGATCAAGAAAAAACATACTATGATGTGTGCAGTATGATCGCAATTTGTTTTGGGTACAATAGTGTCATGCTTCCGATCTACCTGACCTCGTTAAGAAATATATAAATGACACTTCTACGCATTACCTAAATGATATTTGGCCCCCGTCCTGCAGAGTAAGACCTAATATCATCAGGCAAAAAGGGATATATTGACAGTGCTCTATAAGCTTTAAATGATGCTTCAATTTTGGAAACACCAAATATAAGTTAGGTCACTGATTCCTTGGACCAACTGGTAGACAATTTCAAGTGATTTTAAGTGATGCTTGAGTCTTATCTAGGGAGATGTGTTTGGAGTCATATATATCTCAATGTCAGTGAACTTCACATTATATGTCTTTTATCTATTGATAGTCAAGGATTACTGTAAACAACTCAGACAGTTTAGAATACATACTTCTTGAGATAAACTCGGACAATGTAATCAATGTCTTGGCTTATAATTGACCTTTGCACAACAATGACACGGAAACGTTGTATCACTATTGTCACTATTGGGTATTCATGTGATTATGGGTTATAGTTGGCAAAATATAAATTATTTCGACCATATGCATTTGAGCAATGGCAACTTTTGACCAATTGGAGTCATTTGTTGAACTGTGAGTAAATAGAACAGTGATCAGTTCCCATCCATATCACTTACACAGCACTTCAAAGTCTCTTTAGAGTTGTTATCTTTACTCACTACAGCTGCGTATAAGCTACTGTGCTGTAGCTGAAATACTAACCTCCTACATTGCCTCCTACGTAGGTGCAGCTGGTAGTGAAAGATGTGTTGTATCCTCTATAAATGCATTATTAAAGCAGTAGCTCACGTTCTGTTTGACCCCTACACACAGTAGACTTTATTTGGTGTTATCTGTATTCCGGCCACTGGCATGGGGTGGGACATGGGCCCTGATATATAACAGTGTTTATAAATTAGATCAGACAGCAGAGTGCAAGTGCACTTGACAGACAAAAACATATTGTACAAAAGCTAGGTCGCAGGGTCAGATATCATTCTTTTAACATAGCAGTTGCAATGCAATGTATTACTATTTGTGTGGAAATCATTAAGAAATCTGACTTCAGTCATGCCTATGGTTATTGTTGAAACCACAGATTATTACAGTACCTTATGTGACATTTGTCACAAGGTATCTAGTTATTTATGTGAAGAGAGCCTCAGAGTCTGAGTGCTTCTTGCATTACTGATATTGACTCAGTCCATGCAAACAGTATACATGATAAAGTAATTGTTGACTTATTTTGGCAATAGATTAGTATTTGTAAGAGAGTTAAGGAAATATAAAGTGAGATTGATTTAGAGTAAGCTTGCTTTAGTGCTAACTTAGCCTTAAAACATATATGCAGGTTTCAAACTAACACTATCTCTGCCTATTCGTGCATGTATAACCTATTCTATTTGATTGGGCCTTTCATTGAAGATTTTGCATGCTGATGTACCATAGTTTGAGACATCTGGGATTTGGATTTTGTAAAATTTGATACTTTCTTGGAATTATTTATAGTGCTTGAACATTCTGTTTGTTTCATGCATTGTAACATATTTCAGACTCTCATTGTTGTGGTCATAGTTAAAAAGTTTTTTATGGCATGCTTAAGATATGATTATTATATTAAAATATAAGCAAGGATTAGAATGGATAAGCATGGATTAACATGATGAGACCAGTGCTCAGAGTACCAGGAAAGGCCACTTAGCATCATTACCAAACATTACAACACTCATGTCCTTAATATATCCAATCAACACTTCAATCCCTGAAGTATTCCAGAAACACCACATTCCCTAATATATCCCAGAAACACAACATTCCCTAATATATCCCAGAAACACCACATTCTCTAATATATCCCAGAAACACAACATTCCCTAATATATCCCAGAAACACAACATTCCCTAAAATATCCCAGAAACACAACATTCCCTCATATATCCCAGAAACACAACATTCCCTAAAATATCCCAGAAACACAACAATCCCTAATATATCCCAGAAACACAACATTCCCTCATATATCCCAAACACACAACATTCCCTAAAATATCCCAGAAACACAACATTCTCTAATATATCCCAGAAACACAACATTCCCTAAAATATCCCAGAAACACCACATTCCCTCATATATCCCAAACACACAACATTCCCTAAAATATCCCAGAAACACAACAATCCCTAATATATCCCAGAAACACCACATTCCCTCATATATCCCAAACACACAACATTCCCTAAAATATCCCAGAAACACAACATTCTCTAATATATCCCAGAAACACCACAAACAAAAATTAACCCCTCACTATCCGCACTTACTTAAAGTGATTTTTTCCCATAAGTTATATTAAATTTGTATTATTTTTATTGAATTCGTAAACATATAAGTAGTGATCTCCACCTGATGAAACAAATATATATCTGATTCAAGTAATGATTGCTCAGCTTTTCACTATCTGTCACCAGGGGGCACTTGACAACAAAAGACAAACAAACCTTCATATTGTGGAAAATGTCCCAAACATACCCGAACAAAACTTTGATTCAATCATAATTAAAATAATTTAGAATGAGACAAATTTTAGAAAATTATTTGAATTTTTTACAAAGCTTGAATTGGGTGTAGATTACAGCAAAATTGAGGCTTTTCCCCCTTCCATCTTAAAAAAACCTGTCTGTCAACAATTCTGTTCAAATAAAATATACAGTTTTTCGCTGTTTGTATTACTTACCTCAAAAGCTTTATTCTAAATTGTCATCTGTGATTAATATTGCTCATTATGAAATTTTCTGTGGCCCAGATCTATCCAATTTCAATAGGGGAGAAAAAAACCTGCAAAAGTCTGAGTCAAAATAGCAGAAGGCCTAGCACAGTGTGCTTAACTGCCTTGTGTTTGACCCATACATTAGTCAGGAGGAGTCTGTAATGATGAGACTCTGGCATGATGAGATGGGGCTTGGGAGGCTTATCCTATTAATGTTAATGAGCCCAGATTAGACCCATGCTATAGAGATGAAGAAGAGGACTGGTCCACTCATAGCCTGCAAATAAACTCAGCCTCGACCTGTCAATAACATATATATATATATATATATATATATATATATATATATATATATATATATATATATATATATATATATATATATATATATATATATATATATATATATATATATATATATATATATATATATATATAAATATTGATCTTAGTTGTTATTTATTTTTGGATGCTCAGTTGGACCATGAATACTTGTCACACTATATACATACGCACATTGCTATATTTTTTAAAATAACAAACATACACATTATAGCATTTACAACATTTTCAATATTTTGGTTCTGGTTGAAATAACGTGTATGAGCTAAAACTTCCTCGGACATATATCCAATTTCATCTTAATAGCTTGTGTAATCAAATAACAGTTCATTTGTTACCTTGATCAAAGGTAAATAGACATATTGCAAAATTCAACCAGAAACAAATGAACCTTTTTAAACATAAATACATATATTATATATTGGAAAGTTCAAGCAACTTTTTGGTCATGTATAATTATTGTATTAAGTCATAAATGGTCACAATGAATGTAACCAAAGAGATGATTGAACTTAACTTGAAATCAGTGCTTCAGTATCAATGATATAAACATAGATTAGAACATGAATTTAAAGTCTGCAATAAATCTATAAATCTTATAAATCTTGGTTCGAGAAGATTTAGATATGTAAGATATTCATTAGTGCTGTGTACCATACTTTTAATTTGTTAAAACTTTGGAAGTGTTAACAGATCAATATTTGCTTTTATCTGTTGCATTGAAAGTCTTTAGGAGCACAAAAGCATTGTCTTACCAAGCTACAAAAATAATCATCATTTTTGGTATCTGAAGAAAATTGTTCTCGAATTGGTCATGAATTGTTTCACACTTTTTAAATGCAGCAAGAATATATATATATATTTTTGCAACAGTTTATTTTTATTTTGCCAAAGTAACGGAATCAAATTATTCATAAGGTACCAATTCTTTTTAAGAAACCATATATTAGCAAACTCATATCCCACTATTAATTTCAATTATATCAATCAAAATTTTCTGCATCAAATACTTTGAATTTTCCCTGAAAATGACTCGACTCTGTTCAGTGACTCTGTTCAGTGACTCTGTTCAGTGACTCTGTTCAGTGACTCTGTTCAGTGACTCTGTTCAGTGACTCTGTTCAGTGACTGTTCAGTGACTCTGTTCAGTGACTCTGTTCAGTGACTCTGTTCAGTGACTCTGTTCAGTGAATAAGATAAGAAGCCAAGATGGTGCACAGCTCTGATGGACGCGTTCATGATATTATACAGGGTGATATGCAAAGCACTAGGCCCTTCAGTAGTCCTACACCTGTGAGATTGGCGGACAATTATTGAAGAGAATGGTTGTTTTGTCCCGCATGTTTCACCTAAGAATAAGAATATGTCTTTAATGCTTTGTCCAATATGACCTAATTCTTTTTGAACGACTTGATGAATGAACAAGTTTGTAGTGATTTTGTCTTGCATTTGCTCTCTTCCTTTCTAACTGCTTACAGGTGCATTCCATAACCCCGGTAAGTGCCACTTTATAAGGCCCGGCTCACTGCGAGAACACACGGACCTATCCCTCCTCAGTCAAAAACAAACACTGAACTTCTATGCTTTCATTCAGTGGTCACCTCAAGTCAAAAACTTAAAGCATTCAATGCCATGAATAGGAATTGCGAATAATCGTTGAATTGAATAATTTATTCAGTATTCTTTTCCATTCATGCGCCTTGTGACTTAACCTAAGCTATGTAGATTAGTTAACATAAATAAAACTACCTTGAAATGTTCCTCTATCTAGCTGTTAAGTGATGCTCCTTGTAACATAGATGTAGATAATTGATAATTTAGACTAGTCATACAGAGAGTTGTTAAATGTGTATACATTACAAGTCTGAGAGCATGGGGGGGTGGTGATAATGTGTCAGGCCAGGATCAACATACAGGAGCTGAGCCACCTCTACCCACAATGCCCTCTTTGTACAGATGCCAGCCTACCATGCAGTGCTAGAACAATGTGCCATTCACGCATAAAACCAGAAAGCTGCTAAGTCCATAAATCTCCCGTGGCAGTTGTATGCATCTTTGCAAAGAGGTGGGCCATGATAAGCTGGACATATTTCCTGATTATGATATAATTTATATGTTGAAAGTTCAGTTTTTGCCTATACAACTTTTCTACGTACCAAGCTGTACAAATTTTTTGATGATTTTTTTTGTATAAAATGAAACATAATTTCAGATATATTACAGCTAGGAATGTTTTATTAAAATACATGAAGGTTGTGTTAGACATTATCATAAATAAGTGATTGTGGCCAATGGATTTTGAGCAATTTAATATTGCTAATGTGCCATACTTTTAATTTCCATTATGTCCTCGTCCATGGTCATATCTGAATAATTTAAATTTAGTCCTTCATTTGAACAGTTATGGCCAAACATCTATATGTTCACACAAAAATGTGACCCGGTAAGGTCCTTAAATGCATGCATTCCCCTAATAAGGTCACGCAGAAACCACACAAATGCAGTCACACAGAAACCCTGCGTGACCCTGTTTGGTTATGGTATTCAGTGACCATATAGAAGTTCATGCTCAACTGTTGATCCTGTCAAATTGAGAGCTTAGCCAGTGGTATGTGTGCGAGGTTGCCTACTTTAACATACACAAATCCATTTAAGCATGATGAAATTATTTCCCTTGGTATTTCACAGGTCACAAATTCGCATACATTTGTCACTGTTACGGTTGTGTGTCTGTTTATTTTAAAGAATGATTATGATCGGCAGCATTTGAATGGAGTCCCGTGGAAAAAAATACATCTCATGTTTTTGTTATGGAGTAGAGTTATTTATAGGCTGAGGGATAAATGGGAAAGATAAATCACCAAACAGCGAGAGTATTATATGTCTGAAATATTTTAAATTGCACACCCGAGGTTTTATATAAAGACAAGAATGTTAACATGATACCTGTGTATTATTACTATCCAGTACATTTTAAATACAAAATTATTTACTGATTTCATCTTTTAAATGTTAAGGACACAAATTACTTCATTATACATGTGATCTGTAATTATCAACAAAAATGTGAGAACAAAAGAGACAAATATTTATAAACATAACACCTTGACATGTGGTCACATATACATTAAATACTGTGACATTATTAAAAGGGAAAAAAAAGCTTTTAGCAAGTCAGAAGCCACATAAGTAGTCTTAAGATGGGAGGTGAATGTCGGCAGCTATAAAGATCTCGCCTCACTGGGTTAAGGAGCTCAGTGCAGGGACATTACAGCCCAGAAAGGATTGCCGCAATTCTCTCCACCTTGCTGCCATCTGGTGTATGAAATCTCATTAAGATTTGGGTTAAAATGTGGTCAGGTGAGACAAAGTAAACGCTAAAACTGAAGGCTGAATGCTTCAAAGATATAACAGGAGATGGTGTCAGAGAAATGTAAACGTCCATTTTCCAAGCATTTGGAGCATATTATCAATATTATTTCAAAGTATCAAATTTCACATCACATGTTCCTTTTGAGTCAAAATGATTGCAGGACACCATGTTGTAAGTGATTTATTAATTTTTTTAATGTTTATTTTTATTAATCATTGATTTAAAAGACTGCTGCCTTTAGTTTCAATTGGTAGGCCAGGCCACAGTGCAAGACTTGCAACAAGAACATGTACTCATATGCTGTGTTTGTAATATCCCAGAATGAACTAACGGAACACCGAGTTTGGAATCATATAGAAATAAGTATGCAATAAGTCCTAATACACTGAATGATTTGAATACATTACGTTATGCAACAGAAGCCCATTAAGAAAGCCCTTGATCATTATTTTTGGAGATACATAACTGGTATGATATTAAGGAGACATGATTGATGCTCACTCCGCCCGGCACACTGCCTGTAGGCAAGGTAGTCTGGGATGATACCATGCCAGCACAATATAATGGGAATCACCTTTTTTTGTCATGTGAGATCTATTGTATTTTGATCTCGCCTGCCCATGCATTAGAGGGCCATTTTATCAGGTAGAAGATGATTCGTCTATGATATTTATTTTATTCAGTAACAAACTCTCTTTCGTATCTGAACAATTTTGTTGCATACATTTGTTTGTTTGATGGGAATGGGAGATAATGTTATGGTATAATGGATGTGTCATAAGTGCAAGAGATGTCTTATTTGATAAAATGACAAAATCGGAGAAATTATTTCCACGAATAACAAGCTCATGTTAGAATCCATACCCAGATGTAAGGATACTGTTGGTCATCTTTATAGGAGTTAATGGTCTACGCATATTTCCTTGTCATGACAAAGTGGTTTTAATGTGATTTATTTTCTAGGATCGGAGTAGAACCCCAAAACTTCATTTACATGAGACAGTGGAAGAATTGAAGAAATTTAATGCTCGAAGGAAACTCAAGGTTAGTGTTGAAATCTGTTCATGTTCTTACCAAATGATGTGCCCACTTTACTGAATATCATGGGCCAATTATCCATAGGGTTCTAATAGATTTTACACAAAATGTTGCATGTATTATGGAGATCACATGATTTCGCTGTTGTATGACATGAAAAGGTCATATTTATTGATGACTAAATCATGGAGACGTATCACAAGAGGTCATTTTGTAATGTTTTTTTTTTGTGCGTGTTTTTTGTTTGCAGGGAGCCGTGTTGGCAGCAGTATCTAGCACAAAATGGACCAGTTACTATAATGACCCCCACCCACTAGGGGGAGCTAATAATCAGGATGGTCTCACAGACTTCAACGAAGATGAAGTCACTTCTTTAGGTAAATTTGGTATTTTTTCCATTTATTTTTTTAAATAATTATTCTTCACAAAGACCTTTATAATAGAGAATAGCCAATACTATTACTAAGTTAAAGTATGTAGCATAGTTATTTTTGATACTCATAGCCATTTATCCAAATATTTTTTTCTTGCAGCCGTGTCACAAATCCTGGACAGTTTAGAGGAAATACAGTGCCTGACGGACTGTTCAGATAAAGACTTGGATTTCTTACAAAGTGTCTTTGAGGATACACAACTACATGCCTTACTAGATGTGAGTAGCTATGAGACTGCCCCAGGCTATAAGCTCCACACGGTTTGATAAGTAGACACCGCCTGGGTGCTTACAGGTGACTGGGGAGATTTAAATTTCATTTCCTACTTCGTGGCATATGATGATTTAATTACATGCTGTAAATTGGAGAAAACAGCCACGCTGCACAGCAAGGGCCGATGCTGTGAAGTTCTTCTGCAGTGTTCATTTGAAAGATGATTCTTCACATCAGTATTTATAGTGTGAAAATAGCAATGTGAATATTGACCTCTTTCCCTATGGACATAGAGATTGTCAGGAGATTGAAGATGGGAGAAGAGGAAGCCAAAGAGATTAATGATAACACAAAAAAGTTGCAAACTAATGTTGTTAGACTTTAAATATTTAGCAAGTTAAATGTCTGATGTAAAACGTGACACTGTTGATCTTGTTTCATCAAATGTGAAATGCGATTTAATTAAAACATCTTGAAGAACATCTCAGGGAAATTTGAAAAAATCGTTTTAATTAAAATGTTTAGGTTTATTGGAAACGACAGAGAAAATGCTTGAAATAAGACTTTATGTGCTATCCATACATTGAAATATCCAATGCTATGATTTTTGATGATCTTTACCAAATTTCCAGGTAACAAATCTTAATGAATTTAATATAAGCCAGGAAAGTTACCTCTTAACTTAATAAACTGAACATCTCATTGCAAAGAGTGTCTGGGTCTATTTTTAGAACAAACCTTGGCCAGTGTTCAAGATCACTGGGCCTAATTCAGTCATTACTAAGCAACAAATGTAATGATGATAATATGAAGGTGCTTGACACTGGAAGAATATCACCAAATTGTGAAAATGTGAATGAAGGAAATAAAGAAAATTGGAGATATATATTTTATAGATTTTGAATCCCTTTTATTTTTAGTTATACGACCGAATAAACACAAAGGCCCTGAGCCCAGCCAAGGCCCCACCATCAGATGCCATATACAGAGCCAAGGAGGTAAGTCACTGATATGATAATCATTATATAGCACTGTATGATATGATAATCATTATATAGCACTGTATAATATGATAATCATTATATAGCACTGTATGATATGATAATCATTATATAGCACTGTGTAATATGATAATCGTTATATGGCACTGTGTAATATGATAATCATTATATAGCACTGTATGATATGATAATCATTATATAGCACTGTATAATATGATAATCATTATATAGCACTGTAATATGATAATCATTATATAGCACTGTATAATATGATAATTATTATATAGCACTGTATAATATGATAATCATTATATAGCACTGTAATATGATAATCATTATATGGCACTGTGTAATATGATAATCATTATATAGCACTGTATGATATGATAATCATTATATAGCACTGTATAATATGATAATCATTATATAGCACTGTATAATATGATAATCATTATATAGCACTGTATAATATGATAATCATTATATGGCACTGTGTAATATGATAATCATTATATAGCACTGTGTAATATGATAATCATTATATAGCACTGTATGATATGATAATCATTATATAGCACTGTATAATATGATAATCATTATATAGCACTGTAATATGATAATCATTATATAGCACTGTATAATATGATAATTATTATATAGCACTGTATAATATGATAATCATTATATAGCACTGTAATATGATAATCATTATATGGCACTGTGTAATATGATAATTATTATATAGCACTGTATAATATGATAATCATTATATAGCACTGTAATATGATAATTATTATATAGCACTGTATAATATGATAATCATTATATAGCACTGTATAATATGATAATCATTATATAGCACTGTGTAATATGATAATCATTATATAGCGCTCTGTAATATGATAATCATTATATAGCACTGTATAATATGATAATCATTATATAGCACTGTATAATATGATACTCATTATATAGCACTGTATAATATGATAATCATTATATAGCGCTGTGTAATATGATAATCATTATATAGCACTGTATGATATAATAATCATTATATAGCACTGTGTAATATGATAATCATTATATAGCACTGTATAATATGATAATCATTATATAGCACTGTAATATGATAATCATTATATAGCACTGTGTAATATGATAATCATTATATAGCACTGTGTAATATGATAATCATTATATAGCACTGTAATATGATAATCATTATATAGCACTGTGTAATATGATAATCATTATATGGCACTGTATAATATGATAATCATTATATAGCACTGTGTAATATGATAATCATTATATAGCACTGTGTAATATGATAATTATTATATAGCACTGTATAATATGATAATCATTATATAGCACTGTGTAATATGATAATCATTATATGGCACTGTGTAATATGATAATCATTATATAGCACTGTATGATATGATAATCATTATATAGCACTGTATAATATGATAATCATTATATAGCACTGTGTAATATGATAATCATTATATAGCACTGTGTAATATGATAATTATTATATAGCACTGTATAATATGATAATCATTATATAGCGCTGTGTAATATGATAATCATTATATAGCACTGTATGATATAATAATCATTATATAGCACTGTGTAATATGATAATCATTATATAGCACTGTATAATATGATAATCATTATATAGCACTGTAATATGATAATCATTATATAGCACTGTGTAATATGATAATCATTATATAGCACTGTGTAATATGATAATCATTATATAGCACTGTAATATGATAATCATTATATAGCACTGTGTAATATGATAATCATTATATGGCACTGTATAATATGATAATCATTATATAGCACTGTGTAATATGATAATCATTATATAGCACTGTGTAATATGATAATTATTATATAGCACTGTATAATATGATAATCATTATATAGCACTGTGTAATATGATAATCATTATATGGCACTGTATGATATGATAATCATTATATAGCACTGTATAATATGATAATCATTATATAGCACTGTGTAATATGATAATCATTATATAGCACTGTATAATATGATAATCATTATATAGCACTGTGTAATATGATAATCATTATATAGCACTGTATGATATGATAATCATTATATAGCACTGTATAATATGATAATCATTATATAGCACTGTGTAATATGATAATCATTATATAGCACTGTGTAATATGATAATCATTATATAGCACTGTATAATATGATAATCATTATATAGCACTGTGTAATATGATAATCATTATATAGCACTGTGTGATATGATAATCATTATATGGCACTGTGTAATATGATAATCATTATATAGCACTGTGTAATATGATAATCATTATATAGCACTGTATAATATGATAATCATTATATAGCACTGTGTAATATGATAATCATTATATAGCACTGTATAATATGATAATCATTATATAGCACTGTGTAATATGATAATCATTATATAGCACTGTATAATATGATAATCATTATATAGCACTGTATGATATGATAATCATTATATAGCACTGTATAATATGATAATCATTATATAGCACTGTGTAATATGATAATCATTATATAGCACTGTATAATATGATAATCATTATATAGCACTGTATAATATGATAATCATTATATAGCACTGTATAATATGATAATCATTATATAGCACTGTATAATATGATAATGATTATATAGCACTGTATAATATGATAATCATTATATAGCACTGTGTAATATGATAATCATTATATAGCACTGTATAATATGATAATCATTATATAGCACTGTATAATATGATAATCATTATATAGCACTGTGTAATATGATAATCATTATATAGCACTGTATGATATGATAATCATTATATGGCACTGTGTAATATGATAATCATTATATAGCACTGTATGATATGATAATCATTATATAGCACTGTATGATATGATAATCATTATATAGCACTGTATAATATGATAATCATTATATGGCACTGTATAATATGATAATCATTATATAGCACTGTGTAATATGATAATCATTATATAGCACTGTATGATATGATAATCATTATATAGCACTGTATAATATGATAATCATTATATAGCACTGTATGATATGATAATCATTATATAGCACTCTATAATATGATAATCATTATATAGCACTGTGTAATATGATAATCATTATATAGCACTGTGTAATATGATAATCAGTATATAGCACTGCTTAATATGATAATCATTATATAGCACTGTGTAATATGGAACCAGCTAACTTGAAACCTTCTCATGTGACAACTAGACTGCAACTCACCTGTGCCAATTATCGTGCCACCGAACTGCATATGTCCATATATAATATGACGTGAAAGATATACAAGGATATCATATACAGATTTTGTTGTTTCAAGTAATTTATGAGTTATGATATATGCATTGTGATTAAAGCATGTATTAGTTTGATTGGGGAGCTCAGATGTGGTATTTGTACTCTACAGGTGTTAGAGTCATTGCAAGATGTATCCGACAACATCAGACCAGAGTGTGAAGAGCTTCAACATATTCTTATACAACCACATTTCATGGTGAGTACATTCTTTCAATTTCATTGCGGTAGAATATGTAGCATTTGTCTGGTATGTGCTTTTATTTTGGTCACAAAGAGTTATAATGTGACAGTTTACAGGAACACTATTATCAAGGACATTTATATCATGACCTTGAGTGACCTCAGATTTATATGAATATGCATATTACATATTAATTGTTTTATTTTATCATCATATGTGATTGATGATTTTACCCAATATTTGTAAGAAATCTCTAGAATATGATGTATTTTAAGCTTTCATGAAATCATGGAGGTAACAGGTAGTTTTACAAAGATTTAGGATTTGTTTAAATGATATATGGTCATGATTATGTGATACATTCAAACTATCTCCAAGAAATAACCAAAATATACCTGCCAGGATTATTATGTTTTGCTGAAAGTGCCCGGGTCCAACATAAGGTACCCAATTATGCCAATAGACAAACACCAATGGATAAACAGGCCTCTGTAAGCCAAATCACTTCCGTGTCCCAATCTGAAGGTGCCTCACTGTTAGCAAATCTTTACAAAGTAGATGTTGCACTAGATCACTGATTAGCTAAACAAAGTTTGTTAACAAGTGTTCAATGGATGGTTTAGATTTTAGCAGGAGACTCATCTACTTTCAAATGGCACAGAAATTTATATTGTGGGTTATATGATGGCAATCAACATTTGATCACAACATTTACTATATAAATATTGAAAAAGTGTTTAAAAATCTGGTTTCATGAAAACTTTATATTTGCAATAAAACATTAAAGGTGTGGATATAATGTGCCTATGATGAATGGTTCAGCATGTAATATCCTTGGTATTAATATAAATCAATGTTTAGGCACCATTAATCATGACTTTGTCCATATTATCACTTGTGTGAGAAATGGCCAACTGTACTATTGTTGTGGGTATGTGGAGGTGATGTAATATGGGATGGGTGTACAATAGAGTGTGCTGCATGATGCTGCCACTAGGTGGAGCCAATTGTTCAGAGTGCCCTGCAGTTGACACAATATATGAGCACTGCAGTTTGCAAGGTGCAGGGCATGGTAGAGACAGGCTCCCAGCAATGGAGCGGCACGACTCTGAATAACTAGCATAGGAATTAGGAGAAATTTTTTTTTTAGTTGAAATTTGGTATTAGTCTCCTCACAATGACTTCTTTATACTTGAGTTAGCTTCAGAGCTATTAGTTGCAGTGTTTTGCTACTAGTTCTATATTGCTTCTGAGATAATAAAAGAAGAAAGTAAGAAGAACACCTATGAGAAAATTTCAACTCAAAACCAAATAATGGTTCAATTTTCAATTCCAGAGTTTTTGTTTGATGCCGACAAATCAAATTAAGTGAGATCATATACAAATAAAAGGAATATAAAATTTTGATAAAAAAATTTATCATATTCTTTTTTTTTTAAATTGAAAAAAAAATTATAACAGTAAAGAATGTCTTGTTATACTTAACCTTTGACATGCAACCATTAAATGTATATTAAAATAGAATATGATTTATCCAAGGATAATATCATGCTCACAGACAAATTAATAGTGAAGGTCACTGTGTCAAAGCCAAATGTCAATCCTGGTTTGAAGTATGTCAAGCCACAGGTTTTGACAAATGTGAGTTCATGTTGATAGTGTGAAATCCTTAATGTTCTTAGTTATGGAGATTTCGGCTGGACAAAAAATTTGGATACCCAAATAACATAGTGTTATCATATTTATAAAAACACAGAATGTTTTTCAAGTAAAGGAGAACTTACTTCAAATGTTACACAAGCCAAAGACAATTTGCAATCTTGAAGGATCATGTTGATTGTGAGGAAGGAGTTTCTTAATAGTTTAGGTCGTGACTCCATTTTAGGTTTTCTTTTCGGGGGAATTACTCAGCCTTACGGTGAATGTTATTGTGATGTAACCAGACCAGTCTCTTGATATCACAGAAACAAGAGCTACCAATAAAAATAATGTCTGTTTATAATAAACCAAATGCGAGCACTTAAGATATATTGAATTACTCTTTCTTAAATGAACTGTCAGAATAATGTCAAAATCCAGGGCTGACGTACATCATGCAGTGTCCATGTTGCAAGATGGGAGGCAATAAAGCCTGATTTGAGGTATTTTTGTTACTCTGAGGACATGTTAGTGATACAGGACAAGCTGTAGCCAATATGGTGGATGCATTTGAGAAATGTGTGGAATAAATAAGCTGGAGGGAGACCGCAATAAATGGCTTAGAACCTGACTCGCATGGAGCTCCTCTTGTCAAATGTCAGACTTTCACCCATCAAGAATGCACATTTCATTTGAAGATGAATATCTTAAACACATCTTTTATAGAAACGGAACATAGGTAATAGATTTGTGCAAAGTGGAGAGCGGTAATTAAGTCGCCTCATTCATTTCAGCACATTTTCTATCCTACTTCCCGTTGCCATGTTAATGGAGATGCATATTTTGTCATCCTGCAAAGAACAAAATTTTGTTGCGGACGCAGAAAAGGAAATTGGAAAGCATTATCACCACTTATCTAGTGGCTAGACTGACCTACTTTTGAAGCATGGATGCATCTCATAAAGACTCTGGCCATAAGATTAACCAATGACCTTCAACCATTTTTCAAGGTGCATTACACAAAGATCTTAAATTAATTGCCAGTTGGTGACCTTGACTTTCATTTAAAGGTCATGCAACCCATCTCAGAAAGACTTTTGAAGGCAACAAGTTAACAACAAATAAAAATAACATTACTATAAAATCCTATCAGTGTCTTGGAATTGCCCATTGTTGATGACCTTGAACTACAATTTGAGGTCATGTAACCTGTTCTCTGAAAATCGTGTAAAAGTGATAAGATAATAGCAAATTTAGATTGTTTGGCTTTTTATTTGAACTTTTTTCATCTTTATTCCAAGCACTGTCAAATGAAATCTTGATTATTTTATTCAATGGGAATCTGCATAAAATTTTGATTTTATTTTCTTTGGACATAAAAAATGATGATTTATTTATTCAGTGGGAATTGCATCAAATTTTGATATTCGTTTCTGTGTTCATAAATTTTAAACTTTGTTGAGTGTCTTGTGAAGCTGATATATAAGCTAGTTTGGCCTTAAAGATGTTTTCATATATAAGAGATAGTAGGGCATAGAAATGGGGCTTTTATATTACATATGTAAGGTCACATCGGCTCGCAGAAGGATTATGCCATTGAAGGGCTTATTATCTCAGAGGTCTGTATTTAGTGGCAGCCTTGCGCACCACAGTACAATGTTAGGGTCAGTTTTGAGGCTGCGTTCCCTTGGAATCATCTATATGCATTTAAGCTAAAGTGATGCAGCGCTGGAGATGCCTAATAAAAACTATTAGAGGTGAAGTTACTTATACAATTCATATCAATCCTCTGTGCCTATTGGGGTCTCAACACTGCCAGAATGGGACAGGGCTGGATTCTCAAAACATCACCTAATCCCTTAACATGCATCAAGTATGGAAGCACTACATTTCCGCTAAACATCTACCAGCCCCATTCAGTGTCTGCCACACATACATTTCAGTGTCAAGGGCACATCAGCATCAGGGTCGTTTATTTCTAAAATGACAATCTCGTCAAGTAAGCATGATGGGATACGTGGCTGTGGATGTGGCTCTAATCACTGTATCCCATGAAGCTGGGCAGACGTGATTGGCATGCCGGAAGGGATCTACAACAGCAAGAAAAGTGGGGTGTAATATTGGCGTTTTTTCTAAGTGAGCTGTATGATGACAGGGTAAGAATAGAGAGAGAGGGAGGCAGCTAGTCAGCTAGTCAGCAGCAGTAGCAGGGAGGCAGGCAAGGCAGGGCAGGGCTAGGCTAGGCTAGGCTGGGCCAGGGAGGCAGGCAGCATCCAGCCAGCCAGGCAGGGGGAGCCACTGGAGGCAGGCAGCAGGCAAACAGCTCCTCCTCTCCTCCCACCACCACCAGCCAGCCACCAGCACCACCACTACACCATCCTGCACCAATCTATACCTGACACAGCAGACACGGGGAGCCATCCTACTTGATCATACTCATTACACACTTATATTATCACAGGCAGGATTTACCTGGCACTGCGCACCATACCACAAGTACACTCCTACATACTCACTCGGCCAACCATTCACACTGCATTTACACATTCACGCACCAATGAATGCTCGTTCATTGTGAGGATTGACCACTCGAAATCACCCAAGGTAAAAAAAAGATGCTTGTTGCTATTTGTGTTTGTGGTAGTAGTATATGTGGACAAAGAGCAAGAGGGGTGTTGGTAGCAATATGACTGTGTAGACTGGTATGAGGGGGGCAGGAGTGTGCGGGCCAGGCCAGGATGGGAAGCATCGGGGTTACCACAAATAAAGCATTGCTCAACAGCAAGAAATGAACCCCTTGTAGGCCACCACTGGCTGGGCTGTATCACTGCCAAGTTGTGGTCCGTTCAAATGGACAGGGAATCTTCCATTTTCCATTATTGGCTGTAAGTGCCAAAGAAAAAAATCTTTGGGATTGGCAAATAATGTAGTATGTTCTCACCTTTCACACATGAGGAGAGCCCATAAGATCTGTATGTATACATTACAGTGATGTTTATCTTAATGTTATTTACATCCTTCTCATTACTCTGCCCACGGAGCAATTACAATGTAAATACGAGTGGTTTTTCTAAGGTTTCTCCTTTGCTTATATTTGGTCAATACATCTGCACGAGGCACACACTATCGGAAATAGCCAACCCTCGGGAGGAAAATGTGATTTAGACTGCACGTCAATAGGTCAGGGAAGCCGTGGAAACCACTCTGTCTGGTTCTCATTTGTGCAGGTCCAAACATTCCATGTTAAATCAGATATGTGGACACATTAATTGACAGAGATAAAGAGAGGGGCTGGGGAGCTGGCAGGAGCCCCACCAGATTAGCCTGTAATATTCACCAGCCTCTCCCCGATTCTCACAAGTCTGCCTCATACCTCACGATGAGGAAGGAGAGCAAAGCTCTATTTTTATTTTCTACTTTTTTTTCTTTTTTTTTGTCATTGCTCTTAGACAATGACAATTACATTTGCAGGAATGATCACATCTGTGGTGGCCCCTTAATGCAATGGCCGTTCAGCCGGAAGTCAGTTCCTGCCAGTCTTATCTCCAACCTACCGTCACCAAATTATCAAAATTGAAATGGGTGGAAATGGGTTTTTTTTTTACTCTCGGTCTCTTGGTATTGCTGTTTACATTTTGATATCTCAATTCAATACATTTTAATGTCTTAATTTAATACAAGTGAAATGTAATATTGAATATATATGTAAAGCATAATATAAGATATATGTGTTTATATTTGAAGTTTAGGAAATATTTAGCGTGATTTCAATGACATTACAGTTTATTCCGAGTTTGTATTATGCCTGGCCTGTGGCCTGTATGCCTGAGCAGCATATAAACAATTACTAACGATAAAAGCTTCTGCAGTTTAAGAAAGAAAAACAATAAGGATTGTTTGTCTTCAGGGAAAATAGCCAAAAAAAGGGGATAGTTTTGTTCTTTCTATTTTTCATATGGTTTCACTTCTCTTTCATGTCGTGCAGATAAAACTTGCAATTCCTGGTGGACTAGCACTCATCTTTTATGAATGCTAGCACTAAGCATCACAGGCATCTAAAATTGTTGTATGACCCTTTCAGAGACCAAGCTCCTTAAATGCCCTCTGTAAACTTAGCATATCAATAATAAAGGCTTCAGTGCTAGGGGTACATTTTAACATTACATTGGTGAGTGGCCCATGACCTTGGTGCCACAACTTTTTTAATGTAGGGCTTTTCTGAACGGTCTGTGTGCAGGAGACCAAGTAAATTGGAAACCAAATCAGAGTGTTGGGGGATGGACAATTTTAGTGATATTGATATTGAATTACAAAAATTAGGAAGACTTGTTTTGGGAATTTTCCAATTTGGAGATCCTATGAATAAGTAATGCAAATGGAACATGGCTTGCAACAAGTAAGATAACAATTATTGATCCAGAAGCCTTGGACTTCAGGATTGATAGAAATAAAAACTAGTCCTACCTGGATCATTCCTGCATAATCAATGTTCATGCTGGCAAAAACACCATTACAATATGGAAAGAAATCCTCAACATTGGCTTAAAAAAGGGTTTAAAAAAGGGTTAAAAAAAAGGGTAAAAAGCTCTGACCTTGGCATTTGGAAATTAGGTAGATCCAAGACGGGATAAATTGATCACTGAAAAGCTGCAGAATTGGAATGCAGCCTTCTGTAGCTGGGAACCCAGATAGATGTTATCAGAACAATTACAAGTGACCTGAACTGAGTGTGACCTTGGGAAACGAGGCAAGAGTCATCGATGTCAGAAAAATCACCTCAGCCTGCTGCTGCCAAAGATGTCTGCTTATTAGATTTGCCGTAGGGAATTGAGGTGGTATCGATGGCTGGTTGCACCCATATAAGTGGTGTTATATATATATATATTGCAGGCTCTTTTGCAAGCGCATGATGTAGTTGCACATGAGGTGTATGGAGAGGACGCAATTCGAGTGACGCCCCCACCCATTACCCCCTACATCAACGGGGATGCTGAGCCAGAGAGCCCCAACGGTGATGTGGAAATGGAGAACGTCACACGCGTACGACTTGTGCAGTTCCAGAAGAACACAGACGAGCCCATGGTAAGATGACCCAAATAACGACAGACTTTATTTATTGAGAATACACATATTAACTACAGCTTATCTTCAATGTGCTCCAACATGTATAGATTTTATTTACTGAAAATATACATATTGAGTAGATGTTAACCTCAATGTGGTCCTACATATTGAAAATATACATATTTAGATTTTGTCCAAATATGTTCTTACTGTTCTTATTAAAAGGTATAATGCAATCTTCAATTTGCTGTTGTAAATAAAGCCATTTAATCGTACATGTAATTATATAAATCAGTGGCATGGTTGATTCCATATCTTGAAGGTGTTGCCAGTATTTCTTCACAATAAGCTGTCACTTTGCTCCTGAAGGTATTCACAGCCATTAATTAGACCTCAGAGATGAGGGAGGAGGCATGGAGTAACATTTCAATAAAACCATTCTTTAAACACGCCATTTGCTTTTGCTTTTAATCTTTTGTGTAAGAAGGACACAGACAGGTGTATTGAGGTATAGGCTCTGAGGCAGAGCTCATCTTAAGTAAGATGAATCAGGAGCCAGCAAGACCAGGTGCTTACTTTCTAAATTAAGACAAACCCAAAACCAACATTTCAAAGCAACAATTTACTGATCACATCTTTTTTCTCTCTGTATTTCTCTCGAAGGCTTGGAACAAAGAAACATGAAAGGGTTAATTTGCTCAAGATGAAGATGCATAACCCGGAATAGGCTGGCAACATCGCTGACTTTATTAATATGATGGTGACATGAAAGTGGAAGGCAGACTTCTATACTTTGTACAGCATAAAAAAAGCAAAATTCTAATCACACACTGATGTGTCGAACAAAGGCACTTTTGAGAAATGTTGTAGGATGAATGGTTTAACAGCATTGTGTAATTAAGCAGCAAGTATTACTAACTCCATCAATGAGGAGTTGCGGAGGCAAGAACAAATAACTGTTGCTAGGTAACCATGTAGAAAATGACTGTCCTACAAAAAAACCATCAATTGAGCAAAATTGTTGTCTAAAATTCAGTAATGAATAGCTGATGAGATAGATTTCAATGGTGAGTTGGCTCAATGCAAGGATTTGACACTATTGTGTTGTAAAGCTCACCAGGACTTGAACTCATACAGGACAAACAAGACAATATATGATATGACATGTGATATGGCCAAATTGTATCAAATATCCACGTTATGACCATCTTATGCAACCATGTCACTATACTATTCAGAACCAAACAAAATTGCATACAAATATTGTGTGACTATGTTAGACACATTGTGTGACCCTTCTGCAACATACACCTGATACACTATGATATATTGTGTGACCTTGGTATTTTATGTGACCTTGGTATTTTATGTGACCTTGTTGTGACACATTATGACTCATTACATGACCCTGGTATGACTCATTACATGACCATGCTATGACTCTATATGACCATGTTATGACTCAATACACAACCATGTTATGACTCATTACATAACCATGCTATGACTCAATATATGACCATGCTATGACTCAATATATGACCATGCAATGACTCATTACATAACCCTGCTATGGCACATTGTGTGACAGTGTGTGACCATGTTTAACGTGTTGTAGGGTATTACCCTGAAGATGAATGAAGAAGGCCGATGCATTGTAGCCAGAATCATGTATGGAGGCATGATCCACAGACAAGGTGAATAAATACCTACAGTTCTTCTGAATATGCTTAATATTTTAAGATTGTTTTGGTATGAAAAGTATATTTAAATAGTTGTTATAATATCTTATTGTGATAAAAAAAAATATCTATAAGTAATATTGATTTTTCGTAAGATTTGGGTAATGGAGACAAATTTTGTGTTCTTATGGAGGAATGTATGTATTATAGGGACGCTGCATGTAAGTGATGAGATCCGAGAGATTAATGGAGTGTCGGTGGTCAACCAGACCGTAGAGAGTCTGCAGAAGATGCTGGTAAGACACCTACCTCATCATCACATGATCTATACTTCTGCCACATTAAAACGAACACCTCTTGGTTGATTTATAACCAGAAATAAATGCCTCAGGGAAGTATCCGCCTGAGGTGAATACTAGATAACCATAGATAACCATAGATAACCACCATACGGAAGTAATTGTGATTTATAACCACCAACAATCAGCTCAGGGAAAAACTCTTGATTTGAGATGGTAAATAAACACATTAGGGAAGTACTCATATATAAACACCTCAGGGAAGTATTCTTGAATTATAGCTATAGATTAACACACCAGGGGAAAATGAATAGTAATAACCATAGGTAATTAACTCAGGGAAGAATTCATGATTTATAACCATAGATTAACACATTAGGGAAGTACTGAATATTAATGACCTTAGGTAATTAACTCAGGGAAGTATTCATGATTTATAACCATAGATTAACACATCAAAGAAGTACTGAAGATTTAGATTCACAGGCAATCACCCAAGGGAATTACTTTGGGAAGTACTCATAATCTATATCCATAGATTATAAAGATAGATTAACACACCAGGGAAGTTCTGAGGGATGTACTCATGATTTATAAAGATAGATTAACACACCAGGGAAGTACTAATAATTTATAAAGATAGATTAACACACCAGGGAAGTACTCATGATTTATAAAGATAGATTAACACACCAGGGAAGTACTCATAATTTATAAAGATAGATTAACACATCAGGGAAGTACTCGTGATTTATAACCAAAAATGCACACCCTAACGCAATTAGTAGTCGGTCAAATTTTGTTTGTGTCAGAAGCACTAAATGTGAGTTAATCATGAAAGGTTTTCCCATTCTAGAACAGCTATTATATTTTTGTAAGGCCACTGATAATAAGTCATGGATTGGACCTCACTGATGCATATCAAATTTATTTTATTGATGATTCAGTACACTCTTGTGGTTAATTTGAATACATGAATAGCTTCCTAAAGTGTAACAGTGGGTAACAATGGAACAAATTTTGCACATTGATATATATATATTAATGTGCAGATTTGTTCCATTGTTATGCTTTAGAAAGCTATTCATCTATATATATATATATTAGTGCAGTAAAACTTCCTACTGAAAGCTTCGGTATATTTGTTTATATGAGAACACATAGCACTAGGCACAGAGACTTTTAAATGCCAGAGGTGAATTAAAAACGCATCATGTAGTGTTCCCCACCTGTTTGAGATAACATTGACTTGATGTTGATGTATAGTGTAACACGGACAGACAACAGGCTTTAAACTATATTCTGGTACAAGAAAACAAAGTAAAGGAGAACATTAGAAGCATTTCATGAATAATGTTTTAGATATTAAATGGTTATCCCTGAAGTGAGAGTGTCGTGTTGATAACGAGATTTCGTTTATCATCTCCACTATGAAGGATTATGTCCTTATTTTGAAATTAGCCCTGAAATAAATATGGCATTCATTTTTTGGATCATTGTTGTGTAGACGATGGTGGTCGGGAATGTAGTACTTAAGGTAATCCCAAACAAAGGCCCATTGCTCTCTGACCAATATGAGGCAGCCAACGCTAACCAAGAGGTATGTCCCATCTCGCCCAAAGCCTCCCGTTGCTCTTTGATCTTCATCATATTCTCTCGTCTCTATGTGGAGGGTTTGGTCAAATCTACGGAGTATTAATAACAAGTCTGACACTAAATCCCACCATTTGCTGTGAGAATTATCTTCGTTTGCAGTTGGGTGTGAGTTTGATTATATTTTTTATTTTTTAAAGATCTTGGGTTATTTGCTGTTGTGTTTGTACTTAACTTGAAGATATCAAAGCACATGTTGATAGCTGTGCATATTTACTAATAATGTACTATTTTGGCTGCCATTTTATATATGGTACAAATATAAATATGCTTCGAACTGCAGGTGTAATCCCCCATTGGCATTACAAAACATATGCCACATTTTAGGCTTCATCATGATCTATTTCAAGGAGAAATACATTATCCTCCTGTCAAGATGTTTTTGCTGGAAGATTGAAGACCAGCGTGTCAAAGTGGTGAACAAACCCACCACAATCATTCTTCCTTAAAATATATATGTAGTCAACTTGAAGCAATATAAAGATTAAACTTTTTTAAAAGTTTTTCGTAAAGCGGTGTCCATCATTCTTGTTGATATTTTTACCATTACAAACTGCAAGTCTGGTTCTTGATGGGGTTTTTGGGAGGCTTTCTTTGTACATAAGCCATGCATTGCCAATAATATGTGTGGGAAGTGATGATTCATCGATTAGCCATATGGACGTGGAACATT
The DNA here is from genome assembly GCA_949316495.1 of Amphiduros pacificus. Taxonomy (NCBI): domain Eukaryota; kingdom Metazoa; phylum Annelida; class Polychaeta; order Phyllodocida; family Hesionidae; genus Amphiduros; species Amphiduros pacificus. The sequence continues at coordinate 9,611,881 of OX439003.1, read as the reverse complement.
TAACCAATTCAGTCATATGCAAAACTAACACTTTCTATGAATGTTGAAATAAACAACAGGATTTCTGAGGCTGAAATATTAGATTTAAAAGTTTACAGAATATTATAAAAAGAAAATGTGTTCATACATGATTAGATAGTGATCTTGCACCAGATAACTTGGAATTATATAAAGGTCAATGCTTGGTTTTGCGACAGACAAATGTCAAATTAGATTTAAATATTATTAAATAATGATAAAAATCTTCAGATATTGCATAGTAAGTCATTTAAGAAGAAGCGTTTTATTTAATGCATTTATTTTTTATTTGTAAATTTGATGAAAGTAATGGGACTCTGTCTCGTTAACAACAATAGTACTGCCTAATGTTTTTTATACCAGATAGTCAACTCGACCTGTGCTTCATTGAGATGTCACAAGTATTACTTGCAAATTCCAGTCTTCATAATTACCCAAGAAATAAACCTCAAGGATAGATTTAACAGATAAATAATTTGTTATATATCGTGAAGAAAGTTATCTGATAAGGTTATGTTTTATTCTATTGCAGAAAGAGGCACGGGGGAGTGTAACGTTGAAGATAGTACCGAGTTACAGAAACCCGCCGGCACAATGTGAGGTAGGCCTCCTTTTCTCTATCCACACCGGCACTAGATATATAGTATTTTCCTTGAAGTATTCAGAGTACAAAAGAATTGTCACTGAGGTATTACATACATACGCCAGTGATTAAAATGAGACTTTAATAAAGAATGAAATTATTGATCTAATTCACAGCAAAATTACAGAATAATCATAGGAAACTTTATTATTTGGGATATAATAATATTAAGCAATGTAATGTGTTATTTTTAACCCAAAATGGATTTGATTCTGTAAATAAGCGAGCTGAAATAGATTTTTTGAATGTTTATCTTATTAGGAATGTTTTCGTTGTTTTCCTTTGAATATCAATATATTGACCTGGTATCGGCTTTCAGATATTTGTACGAGCATTATTTGATTATGACCCGCGGGAAGATGATCTTATACCCTGCTCACAAGCTGGCATCCGCTTCAAAACTGGCGACATCTTACAAGTGATAAGCAAGGACGACCACAACTGGTGGCAGGCAAGACGGTGGGGCACGGGTCCCGCCGAGCCCGCAGGCCTCGTCCCATCCCCAGAACTCCAGGAGTGGCGAACAGCATGCTTAGCCATAGAGAAGGCCAAACGGGAACAAGCAGGTAAGAAAATATACCATCTGCTCCTGTTCAAATAGGATCATCCTATGAAAATTTCGATATTCTTACAAAATTTTGCTTTCGCTCCGTCCATCAATGCACTCTGATGCCATTATTTTTATTAGGGCTCTGAGTTGACATATATATGATCCAGCATCCATGAGATTATGGGTTAAAGTTGGCAAGTTAAAAGTTATTATTGACGAAATACATATGAACAATTGCAACATTTGACCAGTTGGAGTCATTTAATTATTTATTTAAACATCTTGTAATACCAATTTGTGACCAATTAAGTTCTGTAGTTATTTAATCCCAGGTTTGTATAAATTAAATCAAACAGCAGAGTACAAATGCACTTAACAGACTGTGGTACACATTACTAAAACTAGGTCAGATACCAATTATTACAGCAATTGCAGTCAAATGTTTATAGAGTTGAGGAATCTGGCTTTAGAAATTTTGAACTTTTTCCTGTTTAAAAAAAGCCATTTAAGCCAATTGTTTTGATTGCAGTGAACTGTTCGTGGTTTGGCCGGAAGAAGAAGCAATACAGAGATAAATATTTAGCAAAGCATAATGCCGTGTTTGATCAGTTAGACCTGGTCACTTACGAGGAGGTGGTGCGACTTCCAGCGTTCATGAGGAAAACTCTTGTATTATTAGGCAAGTATTCACCCCTATATCTCTCTTCTGTGCAATCATTTATACCTCGATTCATTCCTGTATGAGGTACATATAGTGGATGAATCTATATTTGTGCTGTATATTCCGATGTAGTACACCAACAAGTGGCTTTTTTTCCTAAGTTTGAAATTGTGATTTGATTTGAATAATGGTGTATGGATCAGTGATAAATGCAGCATTTACATTCTGAAAAACTGAAAAATAATGGCATTATCATGATGTTTATTACTTAACAAAGATATAGGATTCATACAAAATACTCATTCGGTAGTTTAGTCAGATGCAAATGGAAATTTTCTATTTTATTTGTTTATTTAAATATCTTTACTAGCAGTGCATGCCAGCATACTGTCTGCAAGACATGTTGCACTTAATTGTCCCCTGACCATTGGTCAAGGGGATATAGGAAACATTTGTCCAGTTTATCTACCAAAACCAATAGGTTGTCTTTTTTCCAGATTTGCTGCAATGACCTTGACTCTGAAAGTGATTCATAAAAATATTACAAATAATCAATGCATCTGGGACCTTTTTATACCCTTTTTTATTTTTTTATCAATTCAATAACAATAACTATATTTATGTCGGTCACCTGAACATGTATAGTTGAAGGATGGTGTGATTTCCAAAATATTGGTATAATTTGACTCTCTCAAAATAACATTTTCTTGGGTGCAATTACTTTCAAGATGAAAAGGAATTAAATATATATTATATTATATATATTATATTATATGTAATATTGATTTTTGCTACATTCTATGGTTTTCCAGGCTGTAAACATTCTCCAGGTACAAGTAGAAATATTTTATCTTTTGTTTTTCATTATTTATTTCTTATTTGTATGATTTTTTTACTTTTCAATCTGGACCATCTCTTGATATTGGTTTCAGAATCAGTTTCACAACATTGATGCATTTAAGGTCCTCAAGGGCACGAAATATTCACTTATGACAAATATCGCACAGCAAAGTCACTCCGAAAATCAGTCATGCCACACAGAGTACATGTGCAGTCATGTAAATTATGCAGAAATAGTTGTGTTAATGTCATTTGTGAGACATTTTGATTCACACTTACAGTATGGTGAATATTAATCTCAAGTGATTTACATATTAGCAATGTCTTTTAATATTGTATTGACAAGCATTTTTCTCCACCTGTTTTTTATGGAATCTTTTTTTTTTTAGATTGGATGGTCGTAGATAGGCTCATATCAATTACACATTCAATTCATTGTTAGACCAGTCTTGGCTCATATCAGTTATACAATTTCAATTAGTGGAAAACAATGTAATGAAGAGCTTTTTTGGCTAGTCTTGAAATATTGAATGAAAGGTGTAAGATAGACTCACATATTCAATGGGATTTATATTATATCCTAATTCATCTGCATATGATATTGGATTGGTCTGAGATTACTAATACTTTAATGTCTTTGAATTTACGTATCATATTTGTATAACATATACATATAAATGTATATATGACATTTACGTTATAATTGTTTGTAGGTGCTCATGGAGTCGGCAGACGACATATAAAGAATACACTCATCACCAGTCATCCAGACAGATTTGCCTACCCCATTCCACGTAAGCCTTCTTTTATGTTAATCACTCTAGTCCCAGGGATAGATTTGCCTACCCCATTCCACGTAAGCCATCTTTTATTTTAATCACTCTAGTCCCAGGGATAGATTTGCCTACCCCATTCCACGTAAGCCATCTTTTATGTTAATCACTCTAGTCCCAGGGATAGATTTGCCTACCCCATTCCACGTAAGCCATCTTTTATTTTAATCACTCTAGTCCCAGGAATAGATTTGCCTACCCCATTCCACGTAAGCCATCTTTTATTTTAATCACTCTAGTCCCAGGAATAGATTTGCCTACCCCATTCCACGTAAGCCATCTTTTATGTTAATCACTCTAGTCCCAGGGATAGATTTGCCTACCCCATTCCACGTAAGCCATCTTTTATTTTAATCACTCTAGTCCCAGGAATAGATTTGCCTACCCCATTCCACGTAAGCCATCTTTTATGTTAATCACTCTAGTCCCAGGGATAGATTTGCCTACCCCATTCCACGTAAGCCATCTTTTATGTTAATCACTCTAGTCCCAGGGATAGATTTGCCTACCCCATTCCACGTAAGCCATCTTTTATTTTAATCGCTCTAGTCCCAGGAATAGATTTGCCTACCCCATTCCACGTAAGCCATCTTTTATGTTAATCACTCTAGTCCCAGGGATAGATTTGCCTACCCCATTCCACGTAAGCCATCTTTTATTTTAATCACTCTAGTCCCAGGGATAGATTTGCCTACCCCATTCCACGTAAGCCATTTTTTATTTTAATCACTTTAGTCCAAGGGACAGATTTGCCTACCCCATTCCACATGAGACATTTTTTTTATTTTAATCACTGCAGTCCCATAGACAGATTTGTTTAGCTAAGACACATTATACTTAGGAGAATATTTAATATTCTCAAACATCCATTGTCTTACCTCTTTTCTGTAGCGCATCACTGTAAAACATTATTAGAAATGGATGGTATGGGTAACTGCACTCTCAAAATCTCAAGATGGCGACCAGCTATCATGACTCAGAGGCACTCAGATTTTTGCGTGGTTGTGTTCAAACACTATTGGAAAGCAATAGAATTATAAGATTATGCTGAATTAAAGTCCTATTTTAACCTATTAATACCACATGGGACAGTTTGGATTATGATCTTCTCGGTGGATATTGATGACGCTCCCCCTGATCTACCCTGCCACCTATCATCGTAAGATGAATACTGGATCAGTTTGGAAGCTATGATCACGATCTTCTCGGTGGATATTGATGACGCTCCCCCTGATCTTCCCTGCCACCTATCATCGTAAGATGAATACTGGATCAGTTTGGAGGCTATGATAACGATCTTCTCAGTGGATATTGATGGCACTCCCCCTGATCTACCCTGCCACCTATCATTGTAACATGAATACTGGATCAGTTTGGAAGCTATGATCACGATCTTCTCGGTGGATATTGATGACGCTCCCCCTGATCTTCCCTGCCACCTATCATCGTAAGATGAATACTGGATCAGTTTGGAGGCTATGATAACGATCTTCTCAGTGGATATTGATGGCACTCCCCCTGATCTACCCTGCCACCTATCATTGTAACATGAATACTGGATCAGGTGCATAATGTGACGCGATATTGATTCTTGCCTGACATATATGCATCTTCTGGCTTTCATGTTTGTTGAATGAAGGTTGTTTGCACTATTTATGTTCTTTTACACTCAGCTGATTTAAAGAAATGACTAAGGCTGAGTGTACCTGCATCTCTGAGAGATGTCTGTTAGTATGGAGTGTGATTCATAAAGACTATTTGCAGGTATTAGGCAGTTACTAATCTGCAGTCACTTATGAATAGTACCATATTATGGAATGTACCAAAGTAGATCAAATAAATGGGTGCCATTGTGTTCTAATTCGGTCACAGACTATATGTGTTTAGTCTGGCCAGAAGTGATAAAGACACAGTTTTGAAAATAACTGTTGTAACTTAAAACAAACAGGAACATTAAAAATGTCACCCATTTTAAGTATTGTATCATTATACTGAGCATATCCCATCAGTTGGTGGGATACGCTCTATTCCCAACCAGGCTATGGACAACACTCGCTCCATATTGATCTATGGGAATTGGTTAACTCGGTCTTCTCGATAATCCAATCTTAACGCTTTGTCAAACCAATTTGTACACATTGTTAACATCATATCCAATTCTCTGCCGAGAAAACCATTTCCACCCCTCTTTTCTATACACTCCATAGTTGTTTTAGCCATTATTTTATAAGAACATTTTAAAGCTAAAAGTAAGTTTAAGCCAAACAAGATATTCCACCACCATCATGACTTCATTCTTCATGGAAACCCTGTATGTGTGGGGAAAGCATAAATATTAACATTTACAAAATTAAGTATGAAAATCAGTATTATTGCACATGGACATCCAAGAAGTTCCTTATTTTCATTGGGGCATTCATAGCATCTCTGTGCTGTTTAATTAACATTGTCAGGGATATTGATGGCCTGATCAGATAATATCACCTCAGACCTATTGTTCTGATGAACCTATCTAACTGCATCACAGCAAGGCAATTATGGTAGTATATTTAAAATGAAATATTGATTTTAAACATTGATTATAACTTTTAGATTGTATATGTATGAAAAGCATGGTTTATGTATTTATGTATATTCGTGTGTCTTTCCAACTAGATACAACACGGCCTCCCAAGAAAGGGGAAGAAAACGGCAAGAATTACTACTTTGTTTCCCACGAGCAAATGATGGCCGACATCGCTGCTAACGAATATCTTGAGTATGGCACGCACGAAGAGGCCATGTACGGGACGAAGCTTGATACTATTCGTCAGATACACGAGCAAGGCTTGATGGCCATACTGGACGTGGAACCCCAGGTAAGCTCTGCGCTCAAAGTCAATAATTCACACTCCGAGCAGTGCAACTACTGCCATGTGTGTAACGTTGGTTATTGATCTTTTGAACATCAGGTTTTTTTTTTTTTTATTGTTATCACCCGTTGAATCTGATGTTAACAGGCATAGAGTATGTAGATAAAAGGCACTCAATTAATGTCTGAAGGGATATTGTCTGCAGTTTTCTACCTTAAGTGCAGCAGTTTGCAGGATGAAAACGCGGAGCCCTTCATCAGGAATATTACCAAATAGTAGAAATACTATTTCAGATGTGGTTCGCTATAATAAAGCATGTCTTGATCATAAAACCTAAAAAGTATCAATTTTAATGGAAATAATCTTAATCAGAATTATCAAATATTATGTAAATGACTTAAATGTGGCAATATTTATGATAATATTATTGATGTAGTTTCAAATTAATGATACCAATATGTCCAAAATATACAAGTCTTTTAATGACATAAAATGCATGTATATTAATGTCTGATTGAAACATTTTCAGTTTTAAAAAGAGATATTTCTTTTGGTATTCATTTATTTCATGATGAAACAAATATACAGAAAAAAATTAACATGGCCATTGGAAGATACATTTTGACACCAATTAAGACCTATCTGTTCATATATATATATATATCTATATATATATAATTAATCAACAGCATACTCAGAGCATGATATTCAAACACTTTCTGTCAATAATCAACTTTCCTGAAAAAAATGTAATATTTTGATGCTTGCTTTTCTTTTCAAATTATACCTAATGACAACCAACTTTCTCTGTGATTTAATGCTAAGATAAATAGAGTTTTTACATTTGTCTTGACATTCATTAATAAGTCTATTTTGATTTTGACATTGAATGTCTTATGTTAAGTCTATAAAATGAAACATGCAATATCAGTTCTGGTTCTACCATTAAATAAGCTATCTTAGTTAAATTCTTTAAAAGCATAACATGATTAACATATCTAAACTGGAAAGTGTGTCTTTATTATTATAAAAAGTAATAGAAATCTGATTTAGATGCATTATTCAAATAGGCCAAACAATCCTAGAGAAAAGGCATTTTTATGTTTTAATTTTTGAGTAGTTTGATAAAGAAATTTATAACAATTGTTGTCAATATATCACACTAAGATACACATAAATATAGACGTGTTTAGTCCCCTTCTCCACATACACACACCTCTACTACTAACCAATTCTTAATATTAGACTTAATAGATCTGCGTCATAGTGGAACACTTTCTTCTGTTGTCATAATCAGTTTAGATTTGTAATCAAATATTCTTGCTATCTTAAGTTTTACTTAGCTGTTGGCTGATAAAATACATCTTAAGTGATCTGAAATTCTGGAGCAAATATTACATATCAAAAGATCATCTAACCTACAAATTAGAATGTTGGTTTTTTTTCTGGAATTATCAGCTGAAAAAAATTTCCTCATCAAAAAACTTCAATGGGAAAAATAAAATAAATGTAATTTTCTGTAATTTAAAAAAAAACAAACAATATCCTAATGAAAACATGACAGAGAAATTGCAAACAGCCAAAAAAAGATTCTAGGCTTGTAGAAGCTGCATTTATGGCATTGAACTAAAGATGATTTACTCTACGAAGGGAAGTGAGAATTATAATGCTATTTTACTGTAAACATTGATGGCGGAAGGCTTTGTTGTTTGGTGAGTTTGGCCGTGTTAGTGCATAATGCTCTGGCTGCTCACTCGGTCTGATTTATAAAACAAAAAGAACCTTACTAACTCGTAGGCTACTGCTTTAACAATCTTTTCCTCAATCTAAGGGCAGAGATTTATGTCATTAACTTTAAGGCATGTTAGTTGTAAGTCAAGCTTACATGGCCTTCTATTGGGCTTCCACAAATTTTGGCTCAGAGATATTGCATAGGTGAATTGATCCCTTGATTGTGAACATATAAATGATTTTTTTTCCTCTAAGAATCAGATTGGCTTAACATATGGGGACTCTTTTAATAGAAATTTCTGTGATAAGGTATTCATAAAAAGCTTTGTTTGATTTTTAAAAAGAGTGAAACAAACATTGACAACATATTTTGTACCTTGGTTTTTTTGTTTTTTTGGTATTTTTTTAAGGAACCATTTTAAGATAATCAGTTTACCTAACTGTGCACATGGCCATATGCTGTGATGTGGATATGTGTTTCTGGGATGTGATGTCTCTCTATGTACCCCACTCTCCATGTCCAACCCCAGGCAGAGGTAAAGTAAAGCTGACATTTATATACCGCTGATTCCAGACAAGGTCTGCTCATGGCGGTTGAGAGTAACTGGCTGGGATTCAAACCAAAACCTCAGAGGTCTGAGACACCCACTCTCCATGTCCAATCCCAGGCAGAGGTCAGAGACACCCCTCTATGTACCCCACTCCCCACCTCCAATCCCAGGGAGAGGTCTGAGACCCCCCTCTATGTACCCCACTCCCCATCTCCAACCCCAGGCAGAGATCAGAGACACCCCTCTATGTACCCCGCTCCCCATGTCCAACCCCAGGCAGACATCAGAGACACCCCTCTATGTACCCCGCTCCCCATGTCCAACCCCAGGCAGACATCAGAGACACCCCTCTATGTACCCCGCTCCCCATGTCCAACCCCAGGCAGACATCAGAGACACCCCTCTATGTACCCCGCTCCCCATGTCCAACCCCAGGCAGACATCAGAGACACCCCTCTATGTACCCCGCTCCCCATGTCCAACCCCAGGCAGACATCAGAGACACCCCTCTATGTACCCCGCTCCCCATGTCCAACCCCAGGCAGAGGTTTGAGACTTCTCTGTGTAACCTATGCAGGGGTCTGATACGTCTCTGTGTACCCTATGCAGGGGTCTGAGACATCTCTGTGTACCCTATGCAGGGGTCTGAGACGTCTCTGTGTACCCTATGCAGGGGTCTGAGACATCTCTGTGTACCCTATGCAGGGGTCTGGGACGTCTCTGTGTACCCTATGCAGGGGTCTGAGACGTCTCTGTGTACCCTATGCAGGGGTCTGAGACATCTCTGTGTACCCTATGCAGGGGTCTGGGACGTCTCTGTGTACCCTATGCAGGGGTCTGAGACATCTCTGTGTACCCTATGCAGGGGTCTGAGACATCTCTGTGTACCTATCTAATCCCCAGGCAGAGACTGTTTCTAGTCTGCTTTAGAGATGGCACATTCCTCTCTTGAATTATGCAAATTCAAGATAATCACTGATATGGGACGTGAGAGAGTTCTTTAAATTAAGAGGGGAGGGGAGGCCCAACCCTTTAAATCAGGATCTATCTTATTTTCTATAATGCACAAGTCCTGTTCTTTCAAGACAGTTCAATCATTATCACATATGCATCATTTAACTGAGGGTCTGGTCAGTGGGCTTCAGACCTCCCCATAAGATCCCCGGCTGAGGGGTGCACACTCGGGCTACTATTGGGCAGGGCCTGTGGGTGCAGTGAGCAGCCCACCATCTCGGTCCCATAAGATCCCCGGCTGAGGGGTGCACACTCGGGCTACTATTGGGCAGGGCCTGTGGGTGCAGTGAGCAGCCCACCATCTCGGCCCTATAAGATCCCCGGCCGAGGGGTGCACACTCGGGCTACTATTGGGCAGGGCCTGTGGGTGCAGTGAGCAGTCCACCATCTCGGTCCCATAAGATCCCCGGCTGAGGGGTGCACACTCGGGCTACTATTGGGCAGGGCCTATGGGTGCAGTGAGCAGTCCACCATCTCGGTCCCATAAGATCCCCGGCCGAGGGGTGCACACTCGGGCTACTATTGGGCAGGGCCTATGGGTGCAGTGAGCAGTCCGCCATCTCGGTCCCATAAGATCCCCGGCTGAGGGGTGCACACTCGGGCTACTATTGGGCAGGGCCTGTGGGTGCAGTGAGCAGTCCGCCATCTCGGTCCCATAAGATCCCCGGCTGAGGGGTGCACACTCGGGCTACTATTGGGCAGGGCCTATGGGTGCAGTGAGCAGTCCACCATCTCGGTCCTATAAGATCCCCGGCTGAGGGGTGCACACTCGGGCTACTATTGGGCAGGGCCTGTGGGTGCAGTGAGCAGCCCACCATCTCAGTCCCATAAGATCCCCGGCTGAGGGGTGCACACTCGGGCTACTATTGGGCAGGGCCTGTGGGTGCAGTGAGCAGCCCACCATCTCAGTCCCATAAGATCCCCGGCTGAGGGGTGCACACTCGGGCTACTATTGGGCAGGGCCTATGGGTGCAGTGAGCAGTCCGCCATCTCGGCCCCATCAATCTGCTGGGCACGCTTCTACAGCAGAGACATCCCACCCAGCACAAGCAGCTGGTGCTTTGATTAAACCTGTCACCGGGTTAATCTTTTCTCATGGAAATTCACTCCCTTTTTTTCCCTCCCCCTTCTTTTCTTCTCTCCCTTAAATTCAAGATTAATACTAAAATTTTTGAAATTTAAGATACTTAAAGTTAAATATAATATTAATCTAACCCTCTCATGTGAATTCAATATGAATAGGGATAACAAGCCAAATTGGATTCTCTCAAATTCAGCATTCCTTGCTGTATTATGTATTTATAAGATATATATATATATATTTATATATAAACTGAAATACTTTGCATGTATTTTCTGCTTTGTCAACATGCTAGTGACCTTGCATGACGGTGGCGCCCTCGTGTGTCATGTCCTAGTGGCGCCCTCGTGTATCATGTCCTAGTGGTCTTGTGGTCACTTGGTCCTGCTTCTGCGCCATTAGCCGTGGTCAACATCCTCACGTGTTGGTCAACTATGCCGCTGTATATGTCATGTGCCACACTTTTTACTTAATATGTTAGAGTGCCTGGTGCCTGTCTATTAGTAATTTTATCACAACGATAACAAAATATAAAAAAAAAAAAACATCTAAAATTTCAAACCAAGGCCAAAACGATTTTATGTTTCATGTTTTTACGCTCATTTTGTCACTCTACTGTAAACTTATCTATTGTGCTGAGCCGATGTCCCTTTTATTTTTCACTTTACCTGAAGTTGTTGGGGACTGAGATGGATGTAAGTCTTCTATGTAATTTATTCTACCATTTGTTTGGCACTAGTTTACATCATCGCCTTCTCACAAACCACAGGGAAACTGGGATAGGTCATGTGACTTGGTTGGAATGATACCATTGGTTCACATAGTTTGTCAACGTAATTGCATTTTTTTCAATGACAAACGTGTATCTCATGAGCCTACAGATGTGTTGAAATTTTTTAACTTTCACCCAAAATAATGTGTGCATAAGTTACAAGATTGGTTTTTTTTTTTTTTTTTTTGCTCACTTTTTGACTGTGGCAGCAGCAGCTAAAGCTTTCATGTTCTATTTTATTCAATTTTTTTTTTCTAGCCAGACCATAAGTTCATCACACAAGGCACTTTATTATCAAGATAAATCACATTGACATTACACCACACTGAGCATTTGCTCATGAGAAGAAAAAGGGTGCATTCCACCCAAAGTCAAGAAAAAAAAATTTCAGTCTTACTGATTAATGGATTAATTGTTGATAAATAACAAGTGCTTGAAGTACCCTCCCAGATGTAGGTGAAGACTTGTTGAGAATGACAGGAATGAGTGTATGCATGGAACATAAAATCATTTTTGGTCTGGCTTCTACCAAAATATTTGTAGAAAAAAAATCTTTTAATTTTGTAACCGGTCAATATGTTAACTTTAGCTGTGCATGTTGATAAAATGTTAGTTATCATTTGGAGGATTAAAATTATTATTAAAACACTTATAAATTTATATATATGTATATATATATAATGAATAAATTTGTATTTAAAATATCGATTCAAAATATTTAAGTAGATTGTTTGAATAGCTAATAATTATGAAGAAATATAGCTCCTCCAAATGCCAAATTTCCCTGTCGGTGATATTTTTTTAATGTAATCTAAATAGCGCGTGATATATTTAGTTGTAGAAATAATGCATGAGATGAGAATTAAATGTTTGATTTTTAGCTGCATGATTGCTTTGTTTCATAGCATATTGTGTCACACATCTTGTTTACCACAGTCAGTTGACAGGATCGCCTCTTAAGAGTGATTGATTAAAACCTGGCAGTCACAAAGTCCTGCTCATTTTTTTTATTTTTTTCATTCTAAAAAGAATCTTGTGGTTACAACATGGAACAAATTAGCATATTATAAGTACAAAAAAAAAGAGAATCGAAAAGTCTGCTTCAAAATTGGTACTTTTTTCTTGTATTTAAGCAATGAAGCTTCCACAGAGAGATTTTTCTTGCCAAGCTATCATTGCATATTTAATAAACTTTTTAAAAATTTGGTCATGGTGACTTGACCTCAGGTCATACACGAGAGGCTTATTCGTAGACAAATCCATTAAAGATTTTCTGAAAAGTAAACAATTTGATGGAACCACCATAAAGGTACTGACTGAGAGTGGCTGATGTGGGGGTACACACTGCATAGGTTAGACCATGGCCACAAGCCGCGACTTAAACAGATCAGCTCAGTTCTCATTATTCTAAAAGCTTGAGAGCATATATGGTCTGATAGTAAACAGACGCAAAAGGCCTAGCTTTGTAATCAAGTAAGCTGCCCGGTTGTCATCAACCCGTGCCACTTCATGCAATTACTGTATATTGATATTACTCTCTCAACCCCTCAGGGACGCAACACAACTCTGCTCAAGACGATCACATCATTTGCATAATTTATTCACAGCACCCTGTAATTTGACCAATTATCAAGCTTGATAGACCACTTTGGACCACCATCACTTTGAATTTATCCTTATTGTGTTAAGAATGCATTTGAAGCCAAGAGCAAAGTAAAAATTAATTATATTAAAATAGTGAAGGTTTAAGCTGTGAAATAAAAGTCATTTATTGAAGTAACTTTTCTGTGTACCTCATGCCATATCATAATCTTGTGATATCATATTCTACCATTTTAATGAGGTAAAATTATGAAAAGCTGAAATTGTTACCTGCAAAATGTGATAATTGCATTAGCTTGGCCATAGTCTGAAAAACTCATTGAATAATGCATGGTACCAATATGATGTTTTAAATGAAAAAAAAGACAAATTTTACGGCATATGAATGTGAATAAACAGATTGAGAAGTGTTAACAAGACTGTGGGCTGCAAATTAGCACAATATATGTATGGAAAGTTTGGTTTTCTGCGGTTGAGTTTGCTTTGTGATATTAGATGTGCTTGCATGCCTTCGATAGTAGCTTAACATATTTCATGTGTGTAAACATGTTGCATGCCTAGAGTAAAAGAGAACTTCAGTAGTTATGCTCCACAAATGTTATGAAGTATTTTGATGATTTTTGGAGTACAATTTATACCTTGACATATCTTTCATTTTTTGAATAACCAAGAAACATTTTGTGATCAAGTGATGTATTTATTTCCTACAAGTTTGTTCCAAATTGACAACAGTTGCTTGCAAAATTGCTTGTGCCTTGAGTGATCCATGAATGGATATGTATACTAGGATTTCACAAGCCTCGATATACAATAGATATATCTGCAAATGTAGTCACAAAATGATAAAAAGTTTAATGCTAATGTGTTGAGTATGCATTTCCTCTTTCAGGATTTGATGACATGGCATGGTCTCTTTCTGTTGTAGGCATTAAAAGTATTACGGACGGCGGACTTTGCTCCATTTGTGGTGTTCATAGCTGCACCCACAGTGGCATCCTTCAATGAGGTAACGTGTTGACTGCATTGCATGTGTTTGCTGATGGGTTTTGTTGTTCGTTGCAGGCGTTGAAAGTGCTGCGTACCGCCGAGTTTGCCCCTTTCGTTGTGTTCATAGCCGCGCCAAGCATGGCCACTCTAGCTGAACTTAAAAATAACATCAATGTAAGTGCTCTCTCACCTCCAAAATTCACCGTGCCAAAAGTCTGCAGCTCACAGGCGTCATCACAGTACACCCCCGGGAAAAAAAACTTTCGTTGTTGATTTTGAAAAAAAAAAAAATTTGAAGAAAACCCAAAAGTGCAATACTACGTACCTTTCAAACGAAGCGAAATATTAAACATCTACTTCAGTTTCTGTTGCTTGATATGAAAATATTTAATTCTAACAATCTTGGATATGATTAACACTAATATACCTTCTTTGGATTTGAAGTGAACTATTTAAGTGACTAATATCTGATACATAAATACAGAGGTGTGATGACCTGTGACTTTATGCTTCGTGTCTGCTTGTCTGTGGTAGATATTTCTTATACATTAACATTTTTGCTTCATGGTAATATTATTCATTTAAATTGAGTGTTGAATAATATGCATGTGTTGAAAGGACATAGATATATACCTATCATTAGCATGATATGTGTAGAAAATATACGTAAAATAACCTTAACTAGTACCGATGTATAATCCGTGTTTTAAGATGGAATACAGTGAAACAGAGAAATGGAGAACTAAAGTAAATAAAATATTTTACAACACATCACTTACTTAAGGACGATAAGGATTTGGAGTTAAAGTTTGAAGTTGAATGCTTACACATAACATGATATAGATGAGCTTAATAGAAGTGTGCAAATTATATTGAACCTTACTTCCCTTTGGGTCATGCCAGTGCATTTTGTATATTGCCTGTAAATGTGTGTATATGTCTCTGGTCTCTAGAACTGGTGCCACACCCATATAACTTGGTTTTTTTTGCCAGTAGATAGTTGCAGTAGCTTAAGGATGCAATCATTTACAATTTAATCCATTCGTAGTCAAGATAAATGTGTAATATTGCTTATGGTGATATAATGAATAAGGATACTAGTTTTTTTAGAGAGGAGATGATTTTTGTCTTAACCCTTTAGCCCAATAGGTAGTGCATTCCATTGCAGCAGGTTATAGTACAGGATTGGTCCTCCAAATATCTCGTTTAAGTTAAATGATATGCGAGCATGTGATTGGTTATTACGACGGGAGTTGCCCCGAGCTTTAATGGCCCTCGTCACTCAAAGGAGATAATGACACCTAACATTGGATACAAATGTCTCGTTCTTAAACTTATATGGCAACAAAGGATAATAGGAGTAAAGGTTGCTCAGCAAGGTCATTGGACCATACAGATATCTAGCTCTTCGTCCCATGTAGCAGCAAAGGATATAAGGACACGGCAATGTTCAGCAAGGTCATTGGACCACAGAAATTTCTAAGAAATAAACATAAAAGTTTAAACTACTTTTTGTCGCTGTTTATCACATAATGTAACTCTGGCAAATGGATAACAAAATAATCTGTGCATGGCATTAAGCAAGCAATTGAACATGAATATAGGAAACTGGTATGAGTCTTTTTAAAATTTTGGAATTAAATGTTGTCAATATTTTAAGTTTTCTCAGCATAACCATTAGGCATCCTGTGATATCTTTATGATTATGAGCCATGATTCAGTTAAAACGATAAATAGTTCAGCCAGGTAAGGGAACAATGAAAAAAAAACATTCACCAAGAAAGAAAGGAGACAGCTGTTTTGCTTAATCTAAATTAAAAAGAAAGAATATAGGATATATCAATGTATAAAATTTATATTGAGTTTGAACCATACCAACAACAGGGTTATTCTACCAAATAAAATAAATTGGGAAGTAAGTAGAAGAAAAGGATAAATTTATTAGTTAAATCCTCAACCCTTTTTGCACTCTTTCTCGGAGACTGTTGAACATTAAAGATGAATGACCTTGACTTACTCTCAAAGTCACACACTAAATAGCACTTGGTAAAATCCAGCAAAGCAATGCCTAAACATAAAGTTAGGTTTAATGAAGTTGGTTTTATGCATGGAATAAAGATGTACATATTTTTTAAAAATGTACATATTTTAAAAAAATCCTGTTCCAAAATACTCTTGTTATAATGTTACAAACTAGTCGGAATCTGACCAGATTTACGCCCATCAAGGTGAAGGTCGCGGGGCCAAGCCTTCTGCTTGGTCAGTTTTGAATTGAGCTGCTCAATTATCTTTGGCAGTTGTGTCCATTTTGCATGCATTTTACTGAGCTCCCCTGTCAATAGCATTAGTCCTACATAACTCACTCTGAGTTCGGGGAGTCTCCCAGCTGTGCTGACCAATCTTATCTCTGTAAATACATACCTACTTCAGTTCACCTACTGTCCTTTAATGCCGAGCATTTCTTTAAGTGGTGTATGGAGCCCACATGAGGGGCTGTAGATATAAGCCAGTGGTGGTGCACCATCTCCCCCCAATGCAGTGTTCACCTTGCCTTGCCATGCTTCACAATAGAGACATTTGTCATGTTCCCTGCAGATCTTAGCTCTTTTGTTTGTGTACAGTGCCATCTTGGCTGCTTTTGAGACTGTTATTGATTCCAAAGGCAGTACTCTTACCCCACGGTGAATTGTGTACATGTTTCAAATGAATATATATCATTTCTCAAAAAGCTCTTAATTGTAACGGACTACTTATAAAGTACCCTCATGACAATTTGCCTGTTATGCTGTGTTTTGACACAAACATACTTCACTTGCCAGTTTCTTTCATTTGACCTGACTAGAGATGCCAATCTGCTTTACCACTGATAATATAACTATTCTTCTAAGGATCATATAGTTAGTACTGGAAGATGCCTGTTTAATTCTTTTTTTTTTTTGTAGAAAAAGTTGTACAGCATGTAACTTCCTCTTTTGTACATATATATATAAACATTTATATGTAGATTTTTAAAAATACAGTTGGCATCTCTTTTGAGTGTGAGGGTTTGCTTCCCAGCGCTTTGACTGTTTCTCTCTCATTACTTAATTGTTACACGTTGCGCACTTTTAACACTTTGATGTAGCAATAGTATAGCTTCTAGATGTGGCATTATTCATTGTGTGGGACATGATAATTGTGACTTTGTTTGCTCCTATATCTTCAGGCCCAGTTAGGAGACATCAGCACTGAATATGATGATACATATGGGGTAGGTGCTACTTTATGTTGTGTAGCAATCTTCTTAGAATTTGCCTCAATTATAAAGATATATATATATATGTATATATTTTACTGTCATCAGTAATATCAACAAATTGTATGATTATAGAAGGTGTCAATGGTCTATATTCATGATTTGGTAGCAATAGGTAATGACCAAATCGGCGAGGGAATTAAGTGTTTCTGTTTTCTCAGAATAAACACAAACGTGAACTATTAGATTCTTAATGGAATGAATAGCATTTTACGCATAGTTTCATTAAAATGCTTTCAGACAAAGGTTACTATGTATGTTTCTTTTCCTGTTTATGGTCTTCTCCAGGATATTGGGCCATTTGTAGTAAATGGCGGAGCTAATGCATACTGCCTAACTAGGTCAGTAGGTCAGCCCAGGAAGTAACAATCACTTCATCACTACGCCATCTTCTTTGCATTGCTTAAGATCATTTTTAAGAGGATCACATTTGTCATCATCAATTGTTCCAGATTCTCTTATTTTGGAAGATAATCTCCGTTCTTTTTTCCCTTTTTGAGTGGCAGTGTTTTTATATGTTTTGGTCGATTTCATGCTTCTATATTTCATTTTTTTTCCAACGACTGGGTCCAACTGACAGTGTGCTGTCATTTGTTGAGGGGGTCTGAGACCATTCTTTATTGATTTATTGATTCTTTTTTTGTGTGTTCAGATCTATTCCCCAAAGTTGGTATCCTGTTATACTGGTTCAGTTCTGAAGATGACTTGCAGGATCTTTCATGTTTTTACATTAATGTGACATCATACATGACTTGCCTTTACATTTTAATGACCTTTTTTTGCCAAATTATCCATGGAAATCAAAAATATTTTTCTTGGCTCTTCTTAACCATTTTGTGGTTAAAATTGAATTTATTCATTAAAATCTTTAATTTTTCAAAATTTAGCAATTTGCTTTTTCAATTCTTCTCATCTGTCCCCAACATTTTTTTTGGGATGCTACAATTTTATTCTTTCAAATTCTTGGCATGTAAAATCTTCTGAAATAACAGTGACGATTCCTGCAGGAGCTCTTCGCCAATGCCTTCTATGTTTACACCGTTATACTTGAACTGTTGCCTCACAAATGGTGATGTTCAGATTGATTTGTATCGACAAAGAGATTGCATAATGAAATACTTTATTTGATGAACGATGTACGGTAAAATGGTGAGCAGAGAGAGGAGGACTATTTTTTGCCTAGCATGCATTTCAATCTAAAGTCACTCCAATCAATATCACACTGACCAGCTGGAAACCTAGATTATGAGAAATAAAAGGAATTATGAGGAGAAGAAAACAGTCAATAAACAATTATTTTTTTTCAGTAAATTCACATGTTTTTAGCATGCCATCATCATGATTTAATAAAAGGCAGAAATTTGATAAAGGAACGCTCGCTACTGATGGTGTCCGATACACTTGTATGGAGGTCGCCATATTGGATTACAGTTTAGATTAATTTCGTGAGTTCTGATTGGAAAGTGATCAGTTGATGTGTACATGCTGAACAGCGACAAAACGAATTTGCATGTGCTTGGCATTTAATGCTGATATTACCACTGTGCCTGCTGTTTATTTCTCAGTCTCATTATCGAATGTTATTTCAATGGCCGAGATAAATTATGCAAAACCCCGATATGGCGGAGACAATTTTGACACAAATGCAAGCAGTTCCCCCATTTACGTGTGATTAATCATTATCCCTGCTTGAACAAGATATTTCAGTTTTTATCGTTAAAAGAGTTTTTAAAAATATTTTGTTAATAAAAAAAGATAAATTTTAATGGGTTGATATCATTTGTTTTCACCGTTAAGGCACACAGGGGGTTTGGTCAGACTTTGAAAAGCTTGGCGTCACCTCATGGCATTCTGTGTATGACGCCTGGGTGTGGAATCTGGCACTAAGACACCATGGCGAGAATTGGACCTATACATATATGCACAAAACAATTGAGGGTTTAGGAGGAGAACTTTACACATATGTTAGGAAATATGGTGATTGCAGAAAAATGTTGGCAGTCACATTCTAAACTTTGTTTCACAAATATTTAAGCATATGTTTAAGAAACATGTCATGGTTATATGCGTGTACTATTACTCACCATAAAGGTGAGCAATTTTTGCACCTGTTGTGCCATTGTTTCCACCATATTACAAGAATTTCCATGACATTGGATCACATGCTTGACATCGACTAGAAACTTGGAAATGTTTCTTTTTGGAGAGGGACCTGATTGATGTTTTGACATCTGTACATTTATGCCTGTGCTGTGATTACATCTTGTTAATAAGTTCTTTTAGGAAGATGATTGGGCCCAAAAACTTATCATGATTTGAGAAACTTAAATGTGAAGGTCTCGTCACATTGCACTCACTTCAGTTGAGAGGAAGTGGATCCATTTGCATAGAATAAATTTCTTTTTTTTTGCCAATATGATTAAGTTAAGGGGAAAAATTGTATTCAGATCCGAATGCTGTAGTGTTAATGCCATACTCCCTGGTAAGGGTGTTAATACCATACTCCCTGGTAAAGAAATTTCACATCATATCTAATTTTAATCTATCATTTACATACTGACCTGAGGAGTCTGAGATCTCATATTTGAGGGTGGGCTGGGGAGTTGAGCAGCTCATATTTGGTAATGGGCTGGGGAGTTGAGCATTTCACATTTGAGGGTGGGCTGAGGAGTTGAGCATCTCACATTTGAGGGTGGGCTGGGGAGTTGTGCATCTCACATTTGAGGGTGGGCTGGGAAGTTGAGCATCGCACCTTTGAGGGTGGGCTGGGGTGTTGAGCATCACACATTTGAGGGTGGGCTGGGGAGTTGAGCATCACACATTTGAGGGTGGGCTGGGGAGTTGTGCATCTCACATTTGAGGGTGGGCTGGGAAGTTGAGCATCGCACCTTTGAGGGTGGGCTGGGGTGTTGAGCATCACACATTTGAGGGTGGGCTGGGGAGTTGAGCATCACACATTTGAGGGTTGGCTGGGGAGTTGAGCATCTCACATTTGAGGGTGGGCTGGGGAGTTGAGCATCTCACATTTGAGGGTGGGCTGGGGAGTTGAGCATCGCACCTTTGAGGGTGGGCTGGGGAGTTGAGCATCACATATTTGAGGGTGGGCTGGGGAGTTGAGCATCTTATATTCGAGGGTGGGCTGGGGAGTTGAGCATCTCACATTTGAGGGTGGGCTGGGGAGTTGAGCATCGCACCTTTGAGGGTGGGCTGGGGAGTTGAGCATCGCACCTTTGAGGGTGGGCTTGGGGGTTGAGCATCGCACATTTGAGGGTGGGCTGGGGAGTTGGAAGGAGTTGAATGTCTCAGATTTTATGAGGCTGTTGGGGTTGAAATCCAGAATTTATCATTTAGGCACCTACAGATTTTGATGTAATCTCTCATCCAATTAAGCATGATTTCCACAATTAAAGTGTTCTTAATGAGTAATATTACCAGATAAGGCGAGATATTGTTATTACCAACTAATGGCATTGAGATTGAAGGCTACATTCAAGGATAGTTTTCACACAGGTATTGTATTGCTTAAGAGATGACCCACACACACAACAGTGCAATTTCCTGCAATGGTATTTCTATATCTGAATATGTTCAACCTTTCATTCAAACAACTTACAAAAGTGCATCCTGATTTCCTCCTCTTTCTTCCGACAAGTATGTTCAGTGGGTTAATTGCGACAGTCACACACATGATCTCATCAAACAATGCATAATAATATATGACAACCATATAGACCCTATGATTTTCTTTATGAGAAACGTTATAATTTTGCAGTACTGTCTGGTCCTGTTTTGAAAAAAAAGAGGTTTGAGAGTTGCACATGTATAATGTCATTTTAAAATGCCAAAACGAAATATTCGGATTATACAGATAAATATATTACAAGGCAAAGCTAAATATCTTAATAAATGTCAAAAATGCCGGACGTATTATGTCGCTTGTATGTATTAAACAAATTCACAGATTGTTAAAGAGTAAATTATCAGCGACTTTCATGAATATGCAGTAATAAATTAGTGCAGATTTTAAAAAAAACAACTATCTCTCAAACAATGTTCAGATGTCGAGTCGGTAAATTTTTTTTTGCATTTTCTTTTCTCAGTGGGAGTATGAGGGTGATTAAAATTTATTTCGAATTGAATTGATTGGTAAAAATTGTATGTAACATGGTATAAAGTTTTGTGTATCTTGTCGAGGGTAGAAGCATTGTACTTAGTGTACAGATCATTGTATCAGTGTCAAACTTGAGGTGCTTCCAGTATATATCATTGTCCACTAGCATTGCTGTGTCTGATAACTGACCTGACTTACTCATTTGCATATTACAGGATGGCAGTCTGGAGCGATTGGCCAGGGAGAGCGACTTGCTGGAGCAAGCTTACGGGCATTACTTTGACCTCAAAATCGTCAACAATGACATAGAAGATACAATTCGGAATCTAGAGCAAGCCATCGATGAAGTGTGTACAACACCACAATGGGTGCCAGTTAGTTGGGTATACTGAACACCACTGCAGGATGCCTGAAACTATATGGAACTATATATAGATGCATGACCAATAGGAAAAATTGAGGCTTGTGTATTTGACAACATTAATAGAACATAACGGCATGAAAAACCTAAATTATTCTATCCTAAAAACTAATTAATAACACTAAGGAGCCATCATGACAAATTTGACACTAAATGAAGATTTTTGAGGTGTACATCATGAGAAAAAAATGTTACTGCTAAAATGCTTTTATAAATGCATGAGAAGAAGCTTTGGTTGATTGTTGAGGTAGTGCCGGGTGAGTAGAGGGCCAGGGGTGAGGAGAGGGCTGGGGGTGAGTAGAGGGCTGGGGGTGAGAAGAAGGCTGGGGGTGAGAAGAAGGCTGGGGGTGAGGAGAGGGCTGGGGGTGAGTAGAGGGCTGGGGGTGAGAAGAAGGCTGGGGGTGAGTAGAGGGCCGGGGGTGAGGAGAGGGCTGGGGGTGAGTAGAGGGCTGGGGGTGAGAAGAAGGCTGGGGGTGAGTAGAGGGCCGGGGGTGAGTCGAGGGCCAGGGGTGAGTAGAGGGCTGGGGGTGAGTAGAGGGCTGGGGGTGAGAAGAAGGCTGGGGGTGAGTAGAGGGCCGGGGGTGAGTCGAGGGCCAGGGGTGAGTAGAGGGCCGGGGCGAGTCGAGGGCCGGGGGCGAGTCGAGGGCCAGGGGTGCGAAGAGAGCCGGGAGTGAGTAGAGGGCTGGGGGTGAGAAGAAGGCTGGGGTGAGTAGAGAGCCAGGGGTGAGTAGAGGGCCGGGGGTGAGTAGATGGCTGGGGGTGAGTAGAGGGCCGGGGGTGAGTAGATGGCTGGGGGTGAGGAGAGGGCCGGGGGTGAGTAGATGGCTGGGGGTGAGTAGAGGGCCGGGGGTGAGTAGAGGGACTGGTGAGTAGAATGTTGGGGGTGAGTAGAGGGACAGGGGTGAGTAGAGGGCCGGGTGATTGAGCGGAGGCAACTCGGTTGACAAGCTACATCTCATCCACAGCTTCTCTCAATACCACAAGTGTTTCAGATTGTATATCTTCAAATCTTACATAAAATAAAAGACATGCTAGGTAGACGTGTATATAGTGAATGACGACTTTTTATCCCCTGTATGTACTACTTCCATTTTACATGGCCAGTGAATCACAAATCATGCTGTATATCAGGATATACTCTTGTGTAGATAATATCAAGTATTTTTTATGTTAACCATATTTAGTCTCCTCTTTGTGCTGTTGAGTTTAATCACTGACAATTCAATCGCAGTACTTAAATGAGTTATCGACTATTTTCAGTAATATTCTCTTTTTATAAATGATATGATGTACGAAAGGGAACTTTAAGCCATGGATACTTTGCTACATACATGCTAGCTACTAGTTTTTTTCTGTCAAACTCTTCCATTTTCTACCAGACACCAGCGATCAATTTTGATAATGATATTCACCAAACTGAACCAATTTTTTTTTTGGTAATATTGTAATAAGTCAGTCAGCCACATGTTCCTGCTTATTTGTCAACTCAACTGTAGGTGGCAGCAGTAGTAGTCACATCCAGCTTTCAATGCTGCCATGCCACAGTTGTACGAAGCAGGAGAGGTATGTTTTAGTGGTATTGCCATGATACGATTAAGGTCACTGGGTCTGTAAGAGTCTTTTTGTAAAGATCAGATGACGTAAGCTATCAATGTAAATGTATGCAGGGCTTTGTACGTGTTGGGCTGCTACACATGTTGTACGGGACGCTGCATTTGCCTGGCAGTGCTACCCGTTTATACCTTTTATGAGACATTTAGGAGAGGGATCGCTAAGGTGAACGATTAAGTTGCGGACAGAAACTCAGGAGATATATATATAAATATATATATATTTAAATAATTACAAAATAGTGAGCACTTCATCATTGATGTAATGGTGTGCACACTGTTCTTCCTACATATTGAATACAGTAATAATAATAATACTCTATTTGGCTGATAGTACATGTCTCTTTTTATTCTTGCAGAATTTACTATTTCTGAAAAGTACCATAGAAAAAACATAATCATCCAACAAATAATTTGTATAACTAGTCATGAATTAAAGCCATGTGTTGTCCAAACGTAAAATTCTTGTAAATAGAATCTTTTACCTTTGTATAATGATGTGTGTTAATCAACTGTTTCATTAGAAAATTGTATAATGTTCAAATTATTTACTACTTATATATGTATGACTGTTGTCAAGGAAAATAATTCTATGCAGATAAAGGTATTTTAAATGAGTATACAAAATATGTATAATTGTGTAATAGGGGACCTTATATTATGTTAAGTAGAAGGCAGGAGGGGCAGATGATTTCCATTTTATTTTATTTACAATCACTGGTCAATCCCCGGATTCTTTTCTTTAATGAACTTTTTTTTTTTTTTGATCTTTTATTAACAAATCACCCCATGATGTGTCTCGAAATGAGCCAGGTTCCTTGCCGTTGCGAGTACCGTGTGTTACCACCAGAGGGCATGATGGTGTGTGGCCTTTAACCTTAAGGGACCCAAGGGAAGCGTTTTGTCTCATTACACATCAGTTTGTACATTGTTACAGTGCTCCACCTACATGATATAGAGGCTGCTGTGAGTGCTAGCAGTTGTTAGCTTGTTCTCAAGGCTGCTGCGAGTGCTAGCAGTTGTTAGCTTGTTCTCGAGGCTGCTGCGAGTGTTAGCAGTTGTTAGCTTGTTCTCGAGGCTGCTGCGAGTGCTAGCAGTTGTTAGCTTGTTCTCGAGGCTGCTGCGAGTGCTAGCAGTTGTTAGCTTGTTCTTGAGGCTGCTGCGAGTGCTAGCAGTTGTTAGCTTGTTCTCGAGGCTGCTGCGAGTGCTAGCAGTTGTTAGCTTGTTCTCGAGGCTGCTGCGAGTGCTAGCAGTTGTTAGCTTGTTCTCGAGGCTGCTGCGAGTGCTAGCAGTTGTTAGCTTGTTCTCGAGGCTGCTGCGAGTGCTAGCAGTTGTTAGCTTGTTCTCGAGGCTGCTGCGAGTGCTATCAGTTGTTAGCTTGTTCTCGAGGCTGCTGCGAGTGCTAGCAGTTGTTAGCTTGTTCTCGAGGCTGCTGCGAGTGCTAGCAGTTGTTAGCTTGTTCTTGAGGCTGCTGCGAGTGCTAGCAGTTGTTAGCTTGTTCTCGAGGCTGCTGCGAGTGCTAGCAGTTGTTAGCTTGTTCTCGAGGCTGCTGCGAGTGCTAGCAGTTGTTAGCTTGTTCTCGAGGCTGCTGCGAGTGTTAACTTGTTCTCGAGGCTGCTGCGAGTGCTAGCAGTTGTTAGTTTGTTCTCGAGGTTGCTGCGAGTGTTAGCAGTTGTTAGCTTGTTCTCGAGGCTGCTGCGAGTGCTATCAGTTGTTAGCTTGTTCTCGAGGCTGCTGCGAGTGCTAGCAGTTGTTAGCTTGTTCTTGAGGCTGCTGCGAGTGCTAGCAGTTGTTAGCTTGTTCTCGAGGCTGCTGCGAGTGCTAGCAGTTGTTAGCTTGTTCTCGAGGCTGCTGCGAGTGCTAGCAGTTGTTAGCTTGTTCTCGAGGCTGCTGCGAGTGTTAACTTGTTCTCGAGGCTGCTGCGAGTGCTAGCAGTTGTTAGTTTGTTCTCGAGGTTGCTGCGAGTGTTAGCAGTTGTTAGCTTGTTCTCGAGGCTGCTGCGAGTGCTATCAGTTGTTAGCTTGTTCTCGAGGCTGCTGCGAGTGCTAGCAGTTGTTAGCTTGTTCTCGAGGCTGCTGCGAGTGCTAGCAGTTGTTAGCTTGTTCTCGAGGCTGCTGCGAGTGCTAGCAGTTGTTAGCTTGTTCTCGTGGCTGCTGCGAGTGCTAGCAGTTGTTAGCTTGTTCTCGAGGCTGCTGCGAGTGCTAGCAGTTGTTAGCTTGTTCTCAAGGCTGCTGCGAGTGTTAACTTGTTCTCGAGGCTGCTGCGAGTGCTAGCAGTTGTTAGTTTGTTCTTGAGGTTGCTGCGAGTGTTAGCAGTTGTTAGCTTGTTCTCGAGGCTGCTGCGAGTGCTATCAGTTGTTAGCTTGTTCTCGAGGCTGCTGCGAGTGCTAGCAGTTGTTAGCTTGTTCTCGAGGTTGCTGCGAGTGTTAGCAGTTGTTAGCTTGTTCTCGAGGCTGCTGCGAGTGCTAGCAGTTGTTAGCTTGTTCTCGAGGTTGCTGCGAGTGCTAGCAGTTGTTAGCTTGTTCTCAAGGCTAGCTTGTTCTGTTTGCTCAAAACACAAGTTGTTTGCTTATTTCAGAAGCCATGTCTCGGATACAATCATTAAAAAGAAGTTAATACTATTGAAGCTGTTATTTATTTTGATACTGTATCTGCACTGAAATTTTTTAAATAAATAAAATACTCCTTGAAATCCATCGATAATCATAATATTTGCCTGGCTGATAAATAAGCATGTGCCTCATGTTTTGTGCGAAAGGAAGGCAGATTATGAAATATGTATTAGCAGCAGCAGCGCCCCCTGACCTTTATTTCTCACTTTTTATTACGTACGACCCTGCCACATATAATGATGAGCAGCCACTTAATTATATAGAAAAAAGTCTGCATGGCATGAAATATTTTTCAAAAACATATCTTGTGACAAAACCAAAAATAAAAATTGTTAAAGAAAATATTCAGTGTGGTTGAAAAGTGGCCTGTGCTGGTCCTAACATGAAATAAAGTAGAATTTTTTTAAGCATAATCCAGAAGTTGTTATTGTTATCAGTTTCAATATAAGCATGATCAGATCCTGGTGATATATATATATATATATATATATTTTTAATAATTCCCTGCTCAATCTGTATCCAATCCTCCTCCTTGTCGGATTCCATCTCTATTGTTCAGAAACTCTTATAAATGATGCCCAGTCTGTGAGGGTGACCTTTGACGGAATCTTGTCTCTATTTTATCCAAGAAGTGCCACTGATATGTGCCCTGTTCCTTGTATAAGACCATTCATCACATGAACAGCCCACTTTAATCAAGTTTATCATTGTCTTCTGTTTTGTGATGACGTCCCCATGCTCATCCATCTCCCCTATTTTCACCCCTTGGTAAATTTTGCCGAAGGGGTGTAAATCCTCTTGTCCCTTTTTGCGAACATGATAACTTGAGAACAAATAATGTTTGCCTTTTAAAACTTAAACCAAAGATGAATCATATGAAAGTATTGAAATGGTCTTGGTCAGATACATGTCCCTGATAATAAGACTAAATGAGACCCACTAACTGGGAATGAGATAAAACATCCTCATCCCATTGGCAGAAGTCTAGACGATATAGTATCCAGACCCACTGACTGGGATTGAGAGAGAAAAGTCCTTATCTTATTTGCAGAACCACTGAATACTCTCAATGTCAGAACCTGGCCTGACGATTCTAGCCACTGTCCACCAGAGGCACACACAAACCATTAGGTTCACCATGTCGCCCCCTGGTGGAATGTGTGTCCCATCAGGTGACACCAAAGTTCCTTTGATCTGGGCTCCATACCACTGTTTTATCATGCCTCCTATAAATCTATTTACCACAAAATTAAAATGAATAAATGTATCTGTCCTTAGGTAAAACAACACATATGTTTTGTTGATATAATAATAATAATAATAATAAAATTTGTATAGCGCTGATACCAGACAAGTCTGTTCATAGCGCTGAAATGAACATATATTGGCCTGACGATTATTGTTGCCATGGCAGCAACTATATGAAGTCATAAAAGTATTGTGACATCACAAGTCAATTCATATTGCCAACTTGCTGCATAAAATGAAATGAGAATGACATAATTTGTATACGTTGAAAAGCTCTATGTTACAACTGAAGAGAACAGCACTGGAATGGGTTCAAAAATAAGGCAATTGTACACCATGCATCAGGATCTTTTATCAATTTTAACACAAAAAATATTTGCCATAAAAAATTATTTGTTTAGCTCTAGGAATATTTACAATTATATATTTATAATTATAATAATTATACTCTGACATCTGTCTTTGTGTCTTAACCCCTAATGGTCGGGAAGGACGGCAACGTCCACCACTGGCAACGGACGGGAAGGACGTTGACGTCCCCATTATTCTGGCTTGATGTCATTGGTAACATTCTGAAAAGCTGCAACTTGTTACAATGTAATCATGATAATGACGTCAGACTGAATGGATCATTAACTTTTGACCTCAGCATTTCCTTAAGGATATTGAATAACCATGGTTATAAATTTTATAAATTGAGTATGGAGATACACTAGTCCAGAAAAAATTGGTTAGTCCTGCCAATCAACAAAATTTAGATAGGCTAGTCCGTTAGGGGTTAAGCTCTATTTACTGTTAAATTTTGGTTTAAGATCTGTTACATATCTAAAGTCAATTATCACGTTCACAAATAGATCTACCTGTGCTCAAAACAGAGGAAATATTAATTTTAAAACTTTTTTTGGTCTGTTCCCAAATTGGATTTTTCTCTTAATGTGAAAAAAATGGCATGCTATTTTATTTAGGCCATGGGCCATATCTGGTGCATGGTAGAAGTTTGAACTCCCCAAAAAGGTTCATGGTTTCCCTCACTTGGACCAAGATTTACACGTGTAAAAGACATCCAGGCTTTAATCCAGATCCTTCTTTTTAATCTCTCCTTTTATGTTGAACATGATCACTGGGCTTCAGAAATGAATTCAAAACCTCTCAAATCAAGTAATAAATTCTCAGGACTTGTCATATAAAATATACATATTATGATTGTTTAAACATAAATAAAGCAATTTTACTGGTCAAACAAATAAACAAATTCTTATTTATAATAAAAGAAATTTATTATCATAAACCTATTACTAATTATGTAAATAATAATGTCTTTCTCTACAACTCCTTATTTTTCAAAATATCGAAATTCACTAAGGAAGTCTAAAATTACAGAAATGATGTGTTATGTACAAAACAAAAAGGGTTCTAAAAAGGTTGATGAGATTCCTTAAGTGGAGCTTGTGGAACAAAAATGATATTCCTCAATGGTGATATTGCAGACTGCTAACGTACCATGCATGTATTGGAAGGAATGCATAATAAATTAAGGAATGTATACATCATAATTCACTTTTTGATACATATACAAATAACCATTGTAAAATTGCCGCATCATGTGATTAGGACATCTTAATAATTTTTCTCAGTTCATATATCTCACGTTGATTGGAGTCATCATATCTATTATTTACAATTCTTTATTGTATAAAATGTTAATAAAACAGTCTCCATATTGAGTATTTCACATTTTCAGATCTATTCTCAGAGATATTCTTGTCATCATCTTTTTTTGTGTAAAACATACAAAATACACAAAATCAGCTCTGTGATTCACTATACTGATTTTCCTTTAAATACAGATGCAAACATTTCAGTAAATCTAGTTTTGTCATAATGCTCTCAAAAGATCTTGAACAATTTAGAAATGTACATACATATATTTAATGTTGATTATTATATTGTTAGCATCTAGTATTTATGTGGGTAGCCTGCAGGTCCAGCATGGGGTGCTGCCCCGGGCGGGGGGCCCCCGTAGGCACCGGGAGGGTGGCCCCCATAGGCTCCGTGGGAAGGTCCACCGTAGGCCCCCATTGCTTGAGGTGGGGGAGGTCGGAGCAGGCCTGAGGAGTGGGAGAGGGGTGGCTGTGATGGGATGGACATGTGGGACATGGTGCGAGAGCCTGCGTAGCTGTAGCCGGGCGTGCCAGTGCCGGGGCGGCGGTGTGCCGAGGCCGCGCGGATGTTAGACAGGCGGCTGAAGTACTTGGTGCGGTGCTCCTTGCCGTGGATCTCCTCCATCAGCTCCTGCCAGTAAGAGATCACGCACAGAATGGCTGCGATCAGCAGCACTGTGTCCAGCAACCAGTAGATGGCGATAACGATGATCTCAGGGGCCACAAACACGATGTCCTGAAAATATCATTCAACATTTAAAAAAGAAAAAAAGAAAAAAGTTTTTGTCTTTGTTATCCCTACTTTTCTTTTTTTTAAAAACAACTAATTGATATGCACTATTATTTTTCACTATAATCATATTGGCACCTTTTCTGTACTAATAAATACATTTCAGGGGTGCTGCACTTAAACAGTTTTCAGTTGAGGTGGAACTTTGACTTGTTTTGTTTTATCCAGAAATGGAGTTGGGTGATGATTGGGAACCAGACTCTTTTTACTGGCCTTACATACAATGAATTCCTTTCCCAAAATCGAAAACTAAAAATAGATTTGTTAATAGTTTGTGTTTAAAATCTATAAAAAATAAACATGTATTCCATTGAAAATCAATTCTATCAACAAAATTAGGTGAATACTATTCTCAAATATACAGTCAAACTTCAGTGAATATAATGGAAATAGGATATGTAGGAAGTCTCTAAGAGTCTTCTGACTTTTGGTTGAAATGTTGGGCTTCTTACCGAGACTCTATATCCACCAACCCAGGCAAGCAGATAGATCCCAAACAGGATCTCATAGCTACGACAGCCAATACAACTCAGCACCCACGTATAAACCAGCCTCTTTCCAGAATATCTCTTCAATACAAATAAAACAACTTCAAATATCAAACTATAACCATTTTAAAGCTTAATCTGGTCATAAAAAGACAAGCTAGGGCTTGGTTATTGCACAATACATACAATCATTTGGTATTAAAACATTTTTGCTGGTCATGAATATACATGCATGGTCAATGAGTGACTCCATTTGGTTATGTTCAACCCTTGCAAAGTTCTATTATATCATTCATATCTCACATGTGGCACCCAAGGGCCCAGCTGACCTCATTCATATCTCACATGTGGCACCCAAGGGCCCAGCGTGACCTCATTCATATCTCACATGTGGCACCCAGGGGCCAGCGTGACCTCATTCATATCTCACATGTGGCACCCAAGGGCCCAGCGTGACCTCATTCATATCTCACATGTGGCACCCAAGGGCCCAGCGTGACCCCATTCATATCTCACATGTGGCACCCAAGGGCCCAGCGTGACCTCATTCATATCTCATGTGTGGCACCCAAGGGCCCAGCGTGACCTCATTCATATCTCACATGTGGCACCCAAGGGCCCAGCGTGACCTCATTCATATCTCACATGTGGCACCCAAGGGCCCAGCGTGACCTCATTCATATCTCACATGTGGCACCCAAGGGCCCAGCGTGACCTCATTCATATCTCACATGTGGCACCCAAGGGCCCAGCGTGACCTCATTCATATCTCACATGTGGCACCCAGGGGCCAGCATGACCTCATTCATATCTCACATGTGGCACCCAAGGGCCCAGCGTGACCTCATTCATATCTCATGTGTGGCACCCAAGGGCCCAGCGTGACCTCATTCATATCTCACATGTGGCACCCAAGGGCCCAGCGTGACCTCATTCATATCTCAAATGTGGCACCCAAGGGCCCAGCGTGACCTCATTCATATCTCAGCTGTGGCACCCAGGGGCCAGTGTGACCTCATTCATATCTCACATGTGGCACCCAGGGGCCAGCGTGACCTCATTCATATCTCACATGTGGCACCCAAGGGCCCAGCGTGACCTCATTCATATCTCAGCTGTGGCAGCCAAGGGCATAGTGTGACCTCATTCATATCTCACATGTGGCACCCAAGGGCCCAGCGTGACCTCATTTATATCTCAGCTGTGGCAGCCAAGGATGTAACCTCATTCATACATGATCTCATTCATATTTGGGCACCACCAAAACAGAAAGACAACTTAAAAATTATAAATATCAGGTGTATGCTTTAAAGCCCATTTCATTGCAAATTTATCCAATGACTACAACTTAACAAGGAGGGAATTAATTGGTAAAATAATTCTCACCTGATTGATTCCCACGAGGAGAAGGAAGCTGACGATAATTAAGGTGAGGTTACCAGCCAGCTCTATATACATGAACACCAATAAGCCTGAAGCAGCAACCAAATCAGATATGAAACACCCACATATAATGATCCTGACATTTCACTCATGTTCCGTTAAAGAAAAATTCAACATAAGAGACAATTAGGTCATTTACCTGGCGGGAAGAAGACCCACTTTTCATGTGGTTCCATACTATTGTCCAGTCTGTGCAGATTTACCAGAGCCCAGATGTCTATTATTGTGTTGATGATTCCAGTGATCTGAAATTTAATAAAATAATTGCATATCATTCACTGTTTATAACCTGTATATATAGATGTTTATTGTTTTTTATACTGTGCCACTTTTTCCAGCTGCATTAAAACCAGTGTTATTGCATGCATTATCTGTTATGCACCATTCTAATACCACACAGGTATTATAAATATTAATTACCCTGAGGAAAAATGTCATATAATGATTGAAAATGAAAGATAAAGATTATCAAAGTTTTATTTAGTTTGTCATGACTGCTGAATGAATCATAATGGAAAACACAAGAAGCTGTAGGAACAGGTTCTATAAACATTCATAAAATATACACTTCACAGGTTGACAACTATTTTAAATCAGGTTTTGTGATCAAGTACTTATTAAAATCAGTGATAACATTTTGTTTAGTTGTGGAATTCGTCAAAGATTTTGTATGTCTTCTTCAAATTGAATTTTATTAAATATGAAAAATGATCATTACATTTGTAATTGTTCAGGTTTCGCAGTCTGCATAAGGTAGAAATAACTAATATAATCAAAAAACATTAAAAAAACTGAAGTGTCATTCTGATACTGCAACCAATCCAGAGTTTAAAATTATAAATTTGTTTCCCTGTAGTGCAATAAGATTGTCGGAAACCACTTATCATACCAAATCGAAATCATCAGAAGACAATATTCAGAAAATAGTTCCTGACTGTCAATCTTAATACGAATATCTACCTACATGTTCTTTCACATAAACTGATTTCTTTGTTTTAATTGTGAGGAGAAAAGAACTATTATTTCTCAAAATAACATAAAAAATGTGATCTTATTGGTTGGAATCCCTGATACTTGTAATAATCAGTTTAAAATTTGGCCTTAAATGCTTAATGAAGTTGTACACAAAGTGGAATTGGGGCAACCTTTAACAGGTGTGCACTTACCATTGTGAACACGGCTGAGCCCCTGCTACCGGCCTTGAGACTGTCCCAACAACAGCATCCATTCATTAGCGGCATCTTGAACCGATAAGATGCTCTGTCTCAGTATCAGTTGACGAAAATCATAACATTCCCACAGTCATAATGGCTTCCCAGTTCCTTTTTCAAGTTTGATAAGTAGGTCAACTCAGGTGCGAATGAGGCTCTTTATAAATACGGAAGTTGGGAAACGAATTATATGGTATTTTATATATTTTTAAATATTGTTCATCTATGCTTCTCATGTCATTGATTTATTATATAAATGTATGGAAAATGTGTAACGAAATAACATAATATAGCATGTTTGAAGGGAATTATTCTGAGAAATTATCCAAATAAATTCGCCGGTGCCGATAGAAAAAACCCGAACGGACCTCAGCCAAGACTCGCCAGATGGCAGATCTTCTCCAAAGAGTTGGGTTTCTCAGATTCAAATTCTCAATCGTTTATTTTGATACAATTGAATTTCAGCATTTAAAAAAAATGAGATATTGCCTTGTTCGTACAATTGTTTTAAAATCGGAATCCATGGTCAGTGACAGGATCTTTTAAGAAGTTAAACCATTGTACAGACATAACCTGGGGTTTCCCCAATATCATAGGTAACAGCGCCATCTATTGGTGAAGTTGTCCGTGAAATATGCCCAGGGACGGACCATAAATCATTCCGGGGTGGAGGAGGAAAATAAAAACCAATCTCCCTATTTTTGTTTCTTTGTGTCATTTTTTTGGAACCAAAACATATCTACGTGGATGTGTCAATTATCAGATAATGATATAATGCGTTACTTACACTGATTTATAACTATTTCAAATAGCGATATATATATATATATATATATATATATATATATATATATATATATATATATATATATATATATATATATATATATATATATATATATATATATATATATTAAAAAAGATTTCGCAAATTGTGTAAGGCCTACATTTAACAAAAGCAAATGCCATTGTTATATTTAAGATATTGACTTTCCCAGTAATTGCCATTAAGTTAAGTTATATAACTGAACATCTTTCAAAGATAAATATAACAAATAAAATCTTGCCCATTAACAGATAAAGTGATCAAGCTAGAAGTCTTGGAAATATAAATAAACAAGAAAAAGATCATACTGATCACAGATTTGGGGATATTTTACACATTAACGTGACAATATGTCAATATTCGCCATTTCTTCCCCACCAAAAGATCTTAACGATTTTCTTTTCAATTTCCTGCAAGCCAAGCTGTTAAAAAACTGAAAACAGGGCGCTGCAAGTTCTTGTCCATCTTAAAAGTGTGTTGGTGATGAAATAAACACCAGATGGCACCTCAACATACATAAAAACATGTGATAATTTGTTTCTGATTTTATTTTTGAGTTCAGATGTGCACAGTCAAATTGGATGGACAATTTGGACATTGACGTTTGACACGGCCCATGCAATTTGGCTGCATCTGAACTCATTTGGATACGCCACCAATACGTCATATTGCGCCACCCACTCCCCACAAATTTGTTGCTTCTCCACGCGTCGTGGTTATCAGCTGGTTGTCCACGGAGAAACATCATCCCTCATACCTCTTGAAGTGTACAGTAACAAATACCTCGAATCATTGTTGGATAATATCCATACATTTACATGTATTAAAAACTGCAGCTGGTTTTCGTGAGAACAAGATCTACAAGTTATTCATATTGTTTGGTAAGTAATCCTATTGTGAAACGTTAACTGTGTGAATTTATTTTACACACACCGAATATTATTTGCTGCTCATTAAATGTATGAAATGCGTATATAACGTAGAATTTTGTTTTATTCAAGCTAAAAACTTTTGTGTCGTGATCCTACATACATTTAAGTTAAATGATTAGTTAAAACGTATGCTGGCGTTTTCGACCATCTCGAAAGCAGACCTCAGAATAAGTGGGCCCGGTCACTCAAAATTCATGAAATATCCCTTGAATAGGCTAATTGACCCCCACACTTGTGTTGAAAAGGTAAAGTGCAAATTAGGCATATTAATTGATATGCGGTCGAACAGATCACGGTCGATCAGTGGAATGGTCGAAGAGGAGAACGGTCGAAACAGCGAATACCAGTGAAGTCGGCCCCAAGAGAAGGTCACTCTGTGCCGGCTCAAAACTCATGAAATCTCCTTCGAGAAGGCTATTTGACCCTAAGGGCATTAACTAACCCTAGGGACCTCGGTACCCGTTAATTTTCTTCCGGTAACTTGATAAACTAGTCACCTAAATGTGGGGACCGACTTCTCGGGGGCCGACTTCACTTGTTACCGAAACAGCCATTAAAACACCAAATGTTGTAATATTTAATACAACTAGTGGGTTCTTGCTCAACGTTGGCCTCGAAGTGTAAAATCTTGATATCGTCAGCTCTGAAAAAACATGCCATGCCAATGCCAAAATGACAATGACACAATTTGATAGTTGAGTTTGAGTCAAGATATTCTTTTATAGACCTATATAAACAAAAATATTTTTGTTTATTGAATCCAGTTCCTGTGTCAGGGTACCAATAATGATAGAATATTTCCCTAAATCAGGCTCTGGGGTTTTCAGTTCCATCCCAGCCTCCGCGGGTTAAAATCATGAGAGTACCCTGGGTATTCTCTGTTTGTGCAATATTATCTGACTGAAGAAGAGAGAACTGCTTCTGGATCCAATTTCTTTTTAATCACTTGGATATGCCAATAAAGTACTTCTATGTAAAATAGGAACTAGGAAATTGTTTTGTTTTATTGGACTCAGTTTGTCCAAATACAATAATAAATTTCAGTATAAGATGATAGTAATAGCGTAACATTGGGTCAGGGAGACTCCCATTTATAACATTTACATGTTGCTGGCACAACCGCCAAAACTATTGTAATTATTCCTAATAAAGTAAAGGGTTTGCAGCAAAATTATTTAGTTTCATGGACACAGGTATTCTGGTTATAATTAAAAATAGATTGAACCTCTTTTTGATTAATAAATATGAATGAAAAATAAACAATCATTTTCTGCAAATGCCTACATATAAAATTATGGGGAGAGGATTTATTGGGAATCCCTTCTTACTAATGTATCAAATGTACTAAATATATTATTTTAAAATCAACTATCAAGGTGGCTGCAGACTTAAATTGTATGAAATATTAACTCCGAAAGGTAAATTATTCACTGAAAATAAGTATAAAACTAAATTTATTTCATTATAAACCACATCCATTTTTATTTTTGTAATTTTGTTTTAAAGTCAATCTGTTGATACCACAGCATGGATTAGTTTAGTGTTTAGTACACAAAATATTGTACATAAATTATAGATGGTAATTTATTAGAGAGTAATCTCTGATTTATAAGTTGTGAAAATAAAGATTGAAAGGAATATTTTTAAAAAGAATAAGTTACACTTTCTAAAAATGCTTTGCTATCCTAGCATTGTATGAATCATATCCTTTAAATTGTAGGATGTACATAACTATTTCTAATCTAATTTGAAACATCAGATTGACAGAAATGTGGTGCAAGAGTTTTTATTTCCTTAGTTTATAATAATACTATATTTAGACACATGGCTGAGATCAAACCTATTCTTATCATTTGGTTTGAACTTTGCAGACAGCTCATGTTCTTAATGCTGACAGATCCCCGATGAGAGATTAGTCAAGCTTGAACCACCAGGTGGAAGTTTTGCATTTTTACAATATTATGTTATCAGATGAATGTTATTTTTATTATCATTACTAATTCACTTTCTTTGTAATATGAATAATCTGTTTTCAAGTGACGTTGAGGAAAAAATCAGTTCATTCAGTTTTAATCTAAAAATTACATTGATTATATCCATACATACAAAATCATCAATAATGGAAGAATTTGTCATGTTTTTCAATTCAGGAAGGTACTAGCTACCATGTAGATGAATTTGGAAAAAAGAAAACATCTTCATATTAAAGAATTATTGTACAAATAACCATTATAAATGTGAGAATTCTTCATTTTTTCAAATGTTTGCTCATCCCATTTTGATATTTGTTCAATTGGTGAAAAAGTGGGGAAGGTACAAGGTACCCTATAGAACATCCATGAAAAGGACAACCCCAGTAAAACATTTCTCATTTGAAATGAATGTCATTCCAAAAATTGTAGAGAATGGATGATTTTGTAAATACATATGTTTTGTATATATATGTTTGACCCCTTAGCTTACCCATTATAATAACTACTCAATTAGTAAATAATTTAGGGAAGGTACAATGTATTATTTTTTGAATCCCTATGAAGGACATCACCAGGGGAACATCTCTCATGTTGAAGAATTATTTCATAAGTAAGAAAGAAATTCCATTAAAAGTCACTTTTCAAACTGCAATTTTATTTTTTGTACTTTTTTATTCATTTTTTAATCAGGATTTTTTATGATAGGTAGATATAATCATCTGGTAGTATTCACTGAAAAATGAAACATTTCGTCTTCAATTTTAAATTAAAATAAAATTTCTATAAAAGATGAACTGGTAACAAGTACAAGAGATGTTTAAAGTTGTGCCATTTATGACATGTTGACAGTATAAAATGACTCTTAAATTCTAAATAATATGATTCTTTATTTTCATTTTGTTCCAGATATATCCGCAGCAGTTATTTTCCAAGAGACAAGAGACATGGATAAATGCAGACAACTCTTCACTGCCATCAAGGATTTCCTTGGGAACATTTCCATTTTTCTGTTGAACAAAGCATCTTATTGTGGATGTGTACATGCAGTGTTAATGCATCTCTTGATATTTCTCAGATTCAGCCCAAATTACAAGGACATCAGAGGACAGAGCATTGTTCATCATGCAGCAAGAAGGGGAAGGGTAAAGCACTTTGAGATTCTAGGTGATGTGGATTATAATGCCCCTGATAATGACGGGAACACTCCGCTTCATATCGCAGCAGCAAACAACAGATATGAAGTGGCAGCCTTTCTCTGTCAATATGGTCGCATTAGAGACCTAAAAAATAATGCAGGAAAATGTGCGATTCACATTGCCTCTGAAAATGGATTTAGTGAAGTGGTCACATGTATTATAAAGGTGGGGTTAGACGTGAATATTCAAGATAATGATATGTATACACCACTGATGTTGGCATGTAGGCATGGTCATACTCACGTTGTCAAAGAACTGCTACGGAAAAATGCTTCAGTGACTGCTCAGGATGCGACTGGGAATTCGCCACTCATAATGGCTTCATTGGAAGGACATACTGATATTATATCCCATCTGATAACATTCAATGCAGACTGTAATCATAGAAACAGTGGTGGATGGACTGCACTGATGTATGCTGCAGGTAAAGGCCATGATTCTGCAGTTGCAGCCTTGCAGAGACATTGTAATGATCTTGATCGGGCACTGATAATAGCATCCTCACAGGGACATGGGAACATCATTGCAACTTTGCTGGATAGAGGGGCAAACATTAATGTGCAAGATGAAGATGGATTGTCTCCTCTCTCAGCAGCTCTAACGGGAAAACATGACAAGGTGGTTGACCAACTGTTGGAGAATCATGCAAATGTCAATATCAAAGGCCAGCAAGGTAGAACCCCACTGTTCATTGCAGCAGAATGTGGCGAAAAGAATACCATAAGGAAACTTCACAAGTATCAGGCAGATATAGATGCCCAAGATGAGGATGGAATAACTCCAGTCCATGTCGCTGATACAAAGGAAACAGTAGACTTGTTAATCGTTCTGAAGGGTAGAGAAATTCTGCATAAACAGGACAAACAAGGAATTTCAGCCTGTTTAAAAAATAGATTGAAAGAAAAGGACTTAATTGATGATATTGAGAGCCAACTCAATGCACTTGCTTTAAAACAAACCAATGAAAATAATGTTGTTTCTGTGAAGATTACTACTTTAGTGATAGTCATCATGGGGCTTTTGGTACTTTTTGGTGTGATGGCATTGTGTCTTGTTTATTTTGTCGAGACAGAAAGCATTTCGAGAACATTGAGTTATGCTGCAAAGAAAGTAGATGAAGATGGCCAAACAATTTTCATGATTGCATGTAAACATGGATATATTAACATTGTAAAGGATGTACTAAAGCAATCTGAAAATGTTGTCAACAAAAAAGACAAGGACGGGAACACAGCGATTCATTTTGCCTGTATAGGTGGTTATGATGATGTTGTAAAACACCTTTTAAATCATAATGCTAATGTAAATGTCCAAAATGACTTTGGGCTTACACCACTAATGGAAGCATCCATAGTTAATTACCCAAATATTGTGGCAAATCTCATAAAAAATGGAGCTGATGTGAATATTTCTGATAGTGATAATTCCACAGCTCTTAGTCTCAGCAGTATGCATGGTCATTCGAGAATAGTGAAAATTTTAATAGATAATGGGGCCTTTGTGGACACAGTTTGCAAATATGGTACTCCACTTCTGATTGCTGTCCTCATAAAAAACAAGGACTGTGTTTCAGAACTGATAAAGGGAAAAGCTCACGTTAATTACCAAGATGAAAAGGGATTCACTGCCCTCATGATCGCATCTAAAATGGACAATATTGACATGCTGCATCTATTATTGCAAGCAGGAGCTGACACAGAATTGATTTCAATGTCAGGTTTTACCTCTTTAATGATTGCGGCATACTATGGACATTCACAGGCAGTGAATGTGTTAGTTCAAAATGGTGCAAACGTTGAAGGTGTA
This sequence comes from Amphiduros pacificus, assembly GCA_949316495.1. Classification (NCBI taxonomy): domain Eukaryota; kingdom Metazoa; phylum Annelida; class Polychaeta; order Phyllodocida; family Hesionidae; genus Amphiduros; species Amphiduros pacificus. The sequence continues at coordinate 9,572,124 of OX439003.1, read as the reverse complement.
AATTACACATATACAACTCCTCTGATTCTTGCATCTGGAAAAGGGCACTTGGAAACTGTAAAGATATTATTGAAATACAATGCCAGTGTTCATACTAAAGACCTAAATGATGAGAGTGCTTTGATGAAAGCTATGCTACACAGTCATCTTGATATTGTGAGAATTATTCTGAACATGAAACCTGATATTAATGAGAGAAAAAGTTTGTTCTACTCTGAATATCACATATTTCTGTATGGAAAATTCCAATCAATTTTATCTGGAATTTCACCAAATAATTTCATAACAAATTACACCTTGTTAATGATTGCTTCTCAAAAAGGAAATTATAATATATCTAAAGAATTATTAAAGTTTGGAGCTGATCCCAACTTACAGGGTTATGATGGCATGTCAGCAGTACTTTTGGCTGCAAAATACGGACACAGGGATATTGTGACATTGTTGATTGATCATAAAGGGGACCTCTCACAGCAGGATAATCTTGGCCGCACTGCATTACAATGGGCATCCATAAATGGGTGGAATGATATTGTTAGAGTGATAGTAGACAGTCATCAACATGTAGACGATGTTGATCAAGATGGAAGGACAGCTTTGCTGCATACGTCGATGGGAGAACACACTGAAATAATCAATATTCTGCTTGAGCATGGGTCTGACCCCAATCGGTGTGACAAAGGTGGGGAATGTCCCCTTTGTCAAGCTGTTCTTAGAAATAACAGTGCTCTGGTTTTTAAGTTACTTCTCAAGGAAGCTGACATCAACAGGGTATGTCCAGTCCAATTTCAAACCAAACATATCTTGGATAAAGATACAGAATTGATTATTTCGTACAAAAGGCAAAACCTAACAGTTCTCATGGCAGCAGTGTTGAATAATCTGACTGATATGGTTAAGACACTGGCTAAATTTAATCCTAATATTGATGAGACTGACAGTGAAGGGAACAATGCCTTGATGTATGCAAGTATGAAAGGCAATTTGGATATCATAGATATCCTTTTACGAAAAAAGGCAAACATTGACAAACAAAATAGCATTGGGTCAACAGCATTGATGATTGCAGTAGAGCACAAGAGATTTAATGCTGTTAATATGCTACTCAATAAGGGAGCAGACATGAAGGTCAAAAGACAAATGGACAATGCAACTGCATTAGGTATTGCCATAACAAAAGGAAATGCCAAAATGGTAAAAAACCTGTCGACCTCTGATATTGATCAACCTTGTCTTGGCAAAATGACAGGACTTATGTTGGCATCAGTGTTTGGCTATGAAAAAATAGTCAAAGTTCTTTTGCAAAAGGGGGCGGATCCAAATATGTCATCTTGCAAGTTAACTTCCATCTTGCTAGGTATTTATAATGGACACCCTGAAGTGGTAAAGCTGCTCCTTGGTAGAGGTGCAAGTCCAGAAACTATGGAGAAAGATATCCTATCTCCCCTTATTGAAGCTGTTAGATTAAATAACACAGCAATAGTTAACATTCTATTGGATCATGGGGCTAATGTTAACATCAGAACTACCAAGAATGAAACAGTGCTAATGATTGCAACACAAAATAATAATAGAAATATGATAGCTAAGCTTATTGAAAAAGGAGCACACCTAAATGCTAAGGATAACAATGGTCAAACACCACTTATTTATGCTGTTTCCCATAACAATACATTTGCAGTTAAAGCTTTGCTCAAAGCAGGCTTAGACCCCAATATAGAATTTTGCAATAGAACGTCCGCTCTAACACATGCTGTTCAATTTGGCAATTCAGATATTGTGAAATCATTGTTGGAATATGGAGCCACTACAAACCATCATTGTCATTATCAAATAATTAAGTATGCTGCAATGAAAGGTTTGACTAATATATTGAGGATGATATTAGATAACATAAGCACTGAAATTTCCAACTCATTAGGTTTTATGGAAGATGTACTTATCTTAGCAATACACCATGTAAAGTTTCATACAGCAAAATTACTAATAGATCACATTTTAGATACTGTAATGATAAATGGTAATATGAAAGCAATGGTTTTGATGCAAGCTGCTAAGGTTGGAGATTCAGAAATACTTAAGATGGTGCTGGAATCTAGGAGAGATGCATTACATTGGTCTCAGGTAGATCTGAGTGAAGCATTTATAATCTCAGCAGAAAATGACCATGTAAATGCCATGTCAATGCTTCTGGACTGGGGCGCCAATATCAATCACCAAATGGCACCTCATGGCACCTCAGCTCTTATGCAGGGCTCTCTCCTTGGGCATGCTGAGGTTGTGGTATTCCTCTTGCAAAATGGGGCTGATATGACCTTGAGAAATATGTGTGAATATGATGCATATCTGAATGCTTATTCCCAGGGACATAAGCATATTGTCGAATTGTTAGTCGCACATAAAAATAAAATTCAGACATGTCCTTTTCAAAAGCCTCTGAAAGACTCTGATATCAGACATCACAACTAAGTTTATTTTTATATAAACGTATATTTGTAATTGATCACATCAAAATATATATATGATAAATATTCTGATAATTATTTAGCTGAATAGGATATGATGCTTAACTAACAATCATCACATTATGTAAATATTTTGGAAGACAATATTTCTTTATAATGGATGACTTGCTGCTTGTTGAATGTTCACTTGTTGAACTTAGTGCATGAATTGACATCATATTGTTATTTTAAATTCCCAAATTAAAACTAATTTGAATCATAATTACATCATGTTAATGAACATGAAATTTTCCTGCCATGACCTAAAAGGGTTGACCAGGATGCCAAATTAATCATTTTTGTTTTCAATTTGCTGAACATGAATAACATACTTAGTTGCTTAGAAAGATATCCTTGTGTATGCATGCATTGGGGAAGAGGACAAGCAAGGGTTTTCATTAATTGGTATTTAGAATGAATTTAAATAGATTAAATAGATTTTACAAAATGATCATCATTCACTAAATCAGGATTGTAATAGCGTCGGTTATGTAACTTTCATTTCTTTTGTTCTTGTCTGTTTTTTCCATGTCAATTATAATTTGTGTTTATACAAATATTTATTAAGTAATAAAAAGCTTTTGGGGAAACTTATGTGTTTTCATATTTTTACATAGTGAAATCTGCCGGAAGTACGTTGTGCATAGGCAGTCCAACAACTGCGCAGTTGTCTGTTGATCATGTCAATAAATTCCAGTCAAATCGAACACATATTCAAGTCAATGCACCAAGATATGTCAAGACTATAATTAAGCGTTGTGGTGGCAATGTCTTAATCAATTGTTATAGGTATGGCAATGGCATATAACTATATATTCCTTCATATGGTTTGGGGATATGGGTAAAAACGTTATGTAAAAGGATATATGTCTTGTAAAAACTAATATATAACTTTAGCTACCACAAACACATTGTTCAGCATGGTTATTGACTCCGTGTGGACACTTTCTTCGAAGCCTTTTCGGTACTAATGGCGAGTTAGCCATACTTGCTAGTCATGTCTAAAACATAGACTGCACTAAAATGCGGGGTAAATATATGAGTAGGAGATATGGCCCTTTTCCCCTGATAAAATCAACATATTCCATTGTGAACATTCTTGGAGTTGTAGCACTGTCTTCGCAGCTATGGTATTAATGACGAGCTAGACACCCTTGCTAGAAATGTCTATAACATAGACTGTGCCATTAAAATGCGAGGTGAAATATGAGTAGGAGATATGGCCCTTTTCCCTTGGCAAAATGAAGATATCGAATATATATCGTACATTCTCAGAGTTGTTGCACTCGCGGTCTTCGCAACAATAGATATATTAATGACGGGAGACACCTGCTAGACGTGTGTGTATGTGCGTGCGTGTGCGTAACTTATAGCATAGAGTAAAAAGCATAATTAAGATGAATCAATAAAGTTATCAGAATGAAAAAAATTAGGCCCATAATGACGTTCGTCACTTACGGCCTGTTATATGCCTAACTTTGTAAGGGAAGGTAGGCTTATTGTGACATATATCAGACCAACATTAGCAAAGAGATAATTCTCTTTCTTGACAAGTGCACTGACCTAGGTTTTGGTCTGTTAAATTATGATCATAAATGAATGATAATGGGATGAATGAATCTTTGTGATGCTTGATACAAATTTTGATGGACACATCAAGTTCAAATTCGTGTGAAGTCACCTGGATGTGGCGCCCTCTATATTATCAAAATCATGGTCATTCCAGTACAATATTTCTGTATTCTACACCAGCTCAAACATTCAGAGGTGGTCAGATGGCATATTTTAGGTCGTTAAAAGTTCTCACCTTCTTTACTAAGAGCCGAATAAAACATTACAGAAAATGTTTAACTTAATCTAAGTAGACAGGAACAAAAGAATTGACAACTTTATTTCTTAGTTAAGCTTAAAAGTTAAGTTAGTCCCAAAAATTATTTAAAGCATTGGTGAAACCTGACTTTCAGACACATTTTCTTTACATAACATGAATGTTTATACCCTAAACAGTGCTTTTATGTAGTAGTACCCAAAATATTCTCTGTTAACAAATTTCTGTGGCACTTGAAAGTTGATCAGTTGTCTGCTAAAACCTACACCAGCAATTGAACACTTTGTCAACAAGCTTTGTTTAGCTGGTATGTGATCTTGTGTAAACACCTAATGAGTTACCAGTTGTGCACCTGTCCAGCTTGGGAAACAGGGTGGAGATGTTTTGTACAATTTATCAATTTATTGCCAGGAGTATACTTCAGAACAACATAAGATTATTTTAATATTATTTGAATCAATGAAATAACTCATGGCCGTGAAAAATATTTTATGGTTGTGACAAATATCTTATGGTTGTGAAAGATATATCATTTATGGGAAAAGTATACTATTTATTTGAAAAGTATCTTATGCATATGAAAACCTTTCTGTCAAAAAGGGAAGACATGACTCAAAGGTTGCATGGAATCCCCCTTAACTTGAAGGCCGTGATATTGAAAAAGTGACATTAAACCCTTTGATCACTGGTTTGGCCTTAAATCACAATGACTTTGAATGGCAAAACTGTGAATGCTGATAATTGGTATCAGTAAAATTTATGATATGACCCTCTTTGATGAAATTTGGGGTTTTTCACACCATTGAATGGGAAGACATCAAAGGCTGCGTGGATTCCACCTTAAAAGCTGGGTTGTATAGAATTTTTTTAAACTTTTTTTTGCAAACATATATAATATAAAAAATAATGATTTCTTCATTTATAACTTCATAAATATTCATCCGTTTTTAATAAATTTACCACCAAAAGAAAGCCAAGAAAAGGCACTATCATCATGATAAGTATTATCTTCCAATTCATTCTCTAAATAGTGGAAAAAAATGGCCAAAAATGTGTTGCTCCAATTTTGACAATTGGTAAACAACACCTCCTATGACTTACGGAGCCCCCTGACAGTTCAAAGGTCAAGGTCACACAACACACTTCCTGTTTAGTCCTGGCAGTACTTGGTGGTCACAAAAAATCATAATTCTCAGGGCAGATGTTCTTTAGTGGATTTCAGATAGATAGCCTGTATGTATGTCAATTTTAAGATCATATATTGTTTTCAGATACCTTAAACCACTGTAAAATTGCCTGCAACTTTCACCAATGCTTTAAAGCAGACATTATTTGGCAATAACATAAAACAAACTAACCATTATTGTAGATAAACGGATTTGGTCCAATGGCATTGACTTTAGGATACATGGTTGTATTAACATTTGTATTTGGCAGCATTAAAAAAAATTCCGGTAAACATATGCAATGTCCAAAAAAAGCACATTTGCATATCTTGAAAGATACAAATTCTTTTTTGAGATAATAATTTCATATACAGTCAACATTCTTGTAGTGGTCGATATGTACAAAATTGATATATATATATATATATATATATCAATTTTATATATATATATATATATAGCCACCATCCTCTCTTCAAATGCTAATTCGTATTTGAACACACTAAGGGATTGAAACATCATCTTCAAAACGAAACTGCTGATTAGTGTCAAATAAAAGTTCAGAAGCATACCCAAGATCAACCTGTCAATCGCGTCTTCGCATTTAATTATTGTTGTTAACATGATACAACATCAACATCATCTAATTAAACGTACCTTCCATACGCCCACATTTCCCCGGTATATAATTTAAAGGGTAAAGTCCTGATATAATAATGTCAGGCACAGAGACAGAAAGTGTCAAAAACACCTCCGTACAGATATACTATCTGAGAATGATGGGATAACCAGGATGTTCAACAAAAAGCATTGAAACATAAATATGGGTTAGTAGATTCACAAGCATATATCCCTATATGTTACATCTGGTCCTGTGTTTTACCCAGCTAGCCAAATTAATACTTTTTGTATTTAGCATTCATGAAATGAGGTTTTCAAGCACATTTTCCTTGCATAATATAAATGTTTATACCCTAAACTTTGCGATCAAAAGTTATTACCCATCTTATTTCCCCTACATATATTTCTGTGCCATTTGAAAGTGGACGAGTCTTCTGCTAACATCCAAATCATCCATTGGACACTTTGTCAACAAACTTTGTTTAGCTGACCAGTGATTTTGTGCAAACACCTGCTTAGTAAAGTCTGTCTGACAGTGGGGCACCCTAAATTGGGACAATGGAGTGATTTGGCTTTCAAAGCCCTGTTTGTCCATTACTGTTTGTCCAATGGTACAGGCCTCACACCCTGACAGACCACAATAGAGGTCACATGATTGTATACATGTGGCCACCTGGTGGTCAGAAGAGTACATTTCAACAATGTAACAATTCATTCATGAGTAATATTGGAATCAAATCTGAAAATGTTTTCATGGAAATCAATCAAATATTTTTACATGGTTGAGATACAACATATACATAGTATCACACATTTATCTAACAATAACAAATTCAACATTAGTTGGTACGAATTGAATTCCTCTTAAGGAGGCGAAAAATGCCTTATAACTCAAGCAATTTGTGTTTTTATGGAAAAAATAATCTAAATATATATAATTATAACCATTATGGAATATTTGACTTAACTTTGAAGAAGGTTAGATATTTAAAAATATATAGACCATTAATCAAAATTCCCTCTATTTAAACTAAATAGAACAATATTTGGTGTAAGCTGCTTCTTAAACTTGGAAATGTTCTCAATTATATCATAAAAATCATGGGAAATTTTGAGAAATACGATATTTTGCTTCGCCACTCCACTCCGTTCCGTTAGTTGTTTTGCTGTTCGACATTTATGTTGGATCGTTCCGGGGCTGTCCGGATCGGGGTTCGAGTTGAAATACATGTGTTCAAACAGACCAGCTTTGTTGTCATTGTTTGGGAACATCAATTAACGTGGTGGCAGCGGTTCTACCGTACCCAGACAGCCTTCAACACAGAGAAGAAAGTAAATGGCAACTTACCAGCTGGGAGAGATATCTGAGAACATTTCATGTGTCAACAACCGGACCGGCATCTTCACTTTGTCACACTCGCCTGAATCACAAGGACAGTAGTGCAGTTATACACACTCACATGAATCAGGATAAGTATTGTGTAAAGGGCACAATCAGCATAACATAGACTATTTGTAGTATCTCCCAGTGATTTTTCTACCCCACTACTCAGTATACCAGCAGTAATCATGGCAACTAAAGCTCCCAAGCAGTGGCAATTGACAAAAGAAGAGACAATAAATTCCTTTGAAAATTGGAGGCAAAATTTATTGTACATCCTCTCACTAGATAATAATTTTGCCACATTCCTGGACCCAGAGTTTACCTGGCACAAGAAAACCGCAGCAGCCCCCCTGCGTGGTTTTACTGATGATGGTGCTGACGTGGCCAATAGGCGAACTGCTGTCCAGAAAAATACCCAACTGGACTTGATGCTGGGTCAGATAGATAACTATTGCAGTGTCATCTCAAGAAACACCATAATAAAGTCCTCCACCAGCCTCAACAGCATATGGCAATCTATCAGAGAGCATTATGGTTTTCAAGCCACAGGGGGACACTTTTTAGACCTAGCCAGTATCAAACTGGAGGCCGGCGAAAAACCAGAGGATTTGTATCAGCGCATTCTCGCCTTCTTTGATGACAATCTGTTAACAGCTGATGGGGGTATGGTGCATCATGGAGTGCGTGTAGCCGAGGATGAGGACCTCACTCCCACATTGGAGAACACAATCACCTACATGTGGCTCCACCTCGTCCATCCCGGGTTGCCGCTCCTTGTCAAACAGCGGTATGGTGCCGAACTCCGCAATCGCACATTAGCATCGCTGAAATCCGAGATTTCTCAGGCATTGTCATCACTGCTAGACGAGCTTCACACGTTGGAAGATACAAAAGCCATGCGCGCATCTGCCTCCAACTTCAATAGGCGATTTGTGCCTGGTACCAGCAAACCTACCACATTCCAAAAAGGGAAAAACACTACACGGTCATGTGTATTGTGCAAAGCTGCTGGCCGGGTGCATCACACTCACTTCATCAGTGGATGCAGGTATCTCCCAGAACCTGATCGTCAAGCCATAGCCCGCACCCGCTATGTGGGAGATTGTGATGATGAGGTGATGGATGATGACCTATATTATGATGCGGAGCCCGACGAGGTGCTCCCCAACCCTGTATCTCACCGGGTTAGTGTGGTCCAATCTCCAGTTTTGAATGCCTACTACAAGCATCACCCAGTTAGACTTACTATTGATACAGGTGCTACCACGAATATGGTCAGTGCAAATGTGGCCAGAGCTATTGGCCTGCATATCACCCCAGCCACTCAAATGGCACATCAGGCAGATGGTGTCAGACCTTTGGATGTAGTTGGAGAGACTCATTGTGTGTTAACGAGGGACAGTCACGTCTTCGTGCTTGATGCATTGGTGGTTGACAAGTTGGATGTAGAGGTATTGGCAGGAAATCCCTTCCTGGAGCTGAATGATGTAGGTACCCGCTCAGCCTTGCGCCAGATTACCATTAACGGCTCAGAGGTGATACAGTATGGGTCATCCCGCAGGAAATCCGCTGCAGTGCGTCGCACACAGGCAACTGTCCTCAGCCCTGCTTGTCAGTCTGTCATTCTCCCTGGTGAGTTCCTTCAACTGTCTACTCCCAAAGACGCCACCCCCGACATTGAGTGGGCACTGGAGCCCAGATACGATTGCCCATCAAATATGAGTGTCAAGCCCGAAAAAGCATGGCCCCCGGCGCAGTTGGTGACTTCAGTGGGTCACAATATACGTCTCTGCAACAACACTGATGACGCAGTACGCATAAATAAACATGAGCATGTGTGTCAAATCAGGTCTACTGTGTCTGCTAGTGAGGAGCGCAGTGGCGGCCAAAATGCGCCACCGATGGGCACGGGAGCTGTTCAACCTGTCTCCTCCGCTGATCAAGTGACTGTTGACCCAGGTAATAATCTGCCAGAACATATCCGGGATGAGTTTCGTCGGGTGAATCAACAGTTCAACCATGTATTCAGTTCCAAAATTCCAAAGTACAATGGGGCCAGTGGTGATATCAAAGGAGTAGTGAATATGGGGCCGACTCTACCGCCTCAGCGCAAGGGCAGGCTGCCCTCATACAACCATGAGGCCATGCAGGAGTTACAGAACAAGTTTGACGAACTGGAAAGTGCTGGCATTTTTGCCAAACCAGAGGATGTAGGGGTGAATGTTGAATATCTCAATATGTCATTCTTGGTCAGGAAACCAAATGGGGGAAAACGACTGGTAACTTCTTTTGCTGAGGTAGGCCAATATGCAAAGCCCTCGCCCTTAAATTTTCCCCAATGTAGATGCAGTATTGACCGATATCGGGAGATGGAAGTACCTAATAGTTACCGACCTGCTGAAATCTTTCTATCAGATACCATTAGCAAAGGCTTCAATGAAATTTTGCGGAGTAGTTACCCCATACAAGGGTGTACGGGTCTACACCCGGTGTGCAATGGGCATGCCGGGCTCTGAGACCTGTCTGGAGGAGCTCATGTCACGAGTCATGGGTGGTCTCATCGCGGAGGGCTGTGCAGCCAAGATAGCGGACGATCTCTATGTGGGCGGGGACACTCCTGAAGAGTTGCTTGCAAATTGGGTCAGAGTCTTGGAACAGATGAGCGACAACAATCTTGGCTTTAATGGCGCCAAAACCGTCATACACCCTACATCAGCAACCATCCTAGGCTGGCTCTGGTCAGCGGGTACACTCAGTGCGACCCCACACAAAATTGCTGCATTGTCCGTGGTTGAGCCGCCAACAACAGTGACTGGTCTCCGCTCCTTTATTGGGGCATGCAAGGTCCTCAGTCGTGTCTTGAGGGGTTACTCTCAGTTCCTGGAGCCATTGGACCGTGCCATTGCAGGAAAAGTATCAAAAGACAAAATTGTGTGGTCGTCGGAGCTCTTACATGACTTTCAAATGGCACAGAAGGCCCTGCAAGATAACAAGGTGATCACCCTACCTCATCCTCGAGATACCCTGTGGATAGTGACTGATGCATCTGGGAAGCATGGAGGTTTGGCTGCCACACTGTACGCACTCAGGGGTGAGAAATTACTTCTATGTGGCTTTTTCAGTGCAAAACTCAAGGATTATCAAGCAAAGTGGCTGCCATGTGAGCTGGAGGCTCTTGCTATCTCAGCAGCTGTCAAGCACTTCTCTCCATATGTTGTGCAATCTGTGCAACCAGTGCAGGTGCTGACCGACAGTAAGCCCTGTGTCCAGGCTTATTCCAGGCTTCTTCGTGGGGAGTTCTCTGCCAGTGCTCGGATCACTACTTTCCTGACAGCAATCAGTCGGTACGGCATACAGGTCAGACATATTGCAGGTGTCTCCAACCTTCCCTCAGATTATGCTAGTAGAAGCCCGGTAGAGTGTATCAGTCAGTCATGCCAGGTGTGCAAGTTCGTCAGTGAGACAAGTGAGTCAGCAGTCAGAGGTCTCTCTGTCAAGGATGTCACTGAGGGCAGTGTGAGGATGCCATTTACCAGCAGGGTTGCATGGCTCGCAACACAAAGGGAGTGTTCAGATTTGAGACGGACCCATTCTCATCTCACACAAGGGACCAGGCCCTCCAAAAAGGTGACAAAAATCCCTGATGTGAAACGCTATCTCAGGCAAGTCAAAGTAGCACATGATGGAGTACTAGTGGTCAGGTCGGATCTGCCATTCCAGCCAAGCAGAGAGCGAATAGTGGTTCCCAGATCAGTAGTGGACGGATTACTAACTGCGATTCATATCAGGTTCAACCATCCTGCAAAAAGTCAAATCAAACAGGTTTTCAACCGTTATTTCTTTGCTCTAGACATTGAGAAGGCTACCAGTACCGTGACGTCATCATGCCATCACTGTGCGTCTCTCAAATCAACTCCAACGCATCTCTACCCTCAGAGCACAAGTGAGCCACCAGATGTGATTGGGATCTCATTCGCCGCTGATGTCATGAAACGGTACAGGCAGTTAGTACTGGTTCTGCGTGAATCTGTTTCATCCTATACTCTGACTGACTTCATTGATTCTGAGACTCACACCTGTCTGAGAGATGCCATCATCACACTTTGTGCCTAAGTACGTCCTCTTGGTGAGAACAGTGCTCATATCCGAGTCGACCCGGCCCCTGGACTGAAAGCCCTTCAAAATGACCCAATATTTATGCAACATGGAATCAGGTTGGAGATTGGCAGGGAGAAGAATGTGAACAAGAATCCTATTGCGGAGCGTGCCATTCAGGAGCTTGGGCTTGAGTGTCTTCACATGTCTCCCAGTGGTGGACCACTGTCCAAAGTGACCCTTGCCCTTGCTACAGCGAATATGAATGCCAGGATCCGTCAAGGCGGTCTGTCTGCTAGAGAGGTTTGGACGCAAAGGGACCAGATTACTGGGGAGCAGCTACCCATTGATGACCGCCAACTCATACTCCAAAAGCACTTGAGTCGGGCCTACAGTCATGGGCCTAGCTCTCAGTCCAAGAACCATGGAGCATCAGTGCCACCTGGTGTCAGTTGCCTGAGTGTGGGAGATTTAGTCTACTTGAAGGGTGACAGGGATAAAACCAAGGCAAGGGAGAAGTATATGGTGGTGGCTGTGTCAGATGACTATTGTCAAGTGCGGAAATTTATCAAGTCCCAGTTCCGATCAAAGACATACGATGTCAGGGTGGAGGATTGCTACCCTATCCAAGCTACCACACTTGAGAGATTTGTGCCTGGTCCAATCCGTGGCCTGGACAATGTCTTGGATAACAGGCCTGCCATGCCATTGCTGCCTCAACAGTCTGATGACAGATCCATCGCACCACCCCCGGATCCACCCGGTGCTATAGTGGATCCTCCGCAGCCTCTGTTTGGCGGGTTGCCTTCCCGTCCTCCAGACCCTGGTGTCGTTGAGACAGATGTGCAACAGGATGAACAGAACATAAATGATCCTATGGATAGTGTACAAATTAACAGTTTTGACGGTGCACCAAAAGACAGTATTAGCGTTGCACCACAGGAGTCTGCCTTACCGGCACCACGCAGATCCACACGTTCAAGGAAGAAACCTGCTTGGCAGGATGAAAGTTGGATTATGGAGTAACCAATAATTTTTAAGGCCATAATAATGCCTTTAAAAATGGTGTGAGCTTAGCGCCGCCAAATATCATGATTTGTGTTATTCAATACTTGATGTGTGTTTTATCTGGATACTGACAGAAATTGATATCATATTGTGGATACTGACAGAACCTGATATCATATTGTGGATACTGACAGAACTTGATATCATATTGTGGATACTGACAGGACTTGATATCATTTTGTACATGTGTGTATACAACTGCTTCACATTGCGACATATTATCTATGACATTGTGACTTTTTGTTTAATGACCATGTTATTTCATACATCCAAACTATGTACAATTCCATTGACATTTTTACTATATTATCACTTTTCTTACAAGTGTAGATATTTATAGTTTCTCATATATTGACATTTGTTCAACCAGCTAAATTTAATTTTGATAAATAAGAGATAAATAAGAGGGGTGCTGCGCCACTCCACTCCGTTCCATTTGTTGTTTTGCTGTTCTACATTTATGTTGGATCGTTCCGGGGCTGTCCGGATCGGGGTTCGAGTTGAAATACATGTGTTCAAACAGACCAGCTTTGTTGTCATTGTTTGGGAACATCAATTAACGCTTACTCTTTAATTTTGTGATGAAGTCTAATGCAGCAGCAATTGGCTACTGGATTAGTCATAAAATATATTAATATTTATTAATAATGTATATTAATAACCATCGAAGTATCAGAAATGCAGATTTGTTTAATACAGTTTACAATTTGTTTAATACAGTGCAACAAAAACCACCTCTGGGCACATAAACTGCATTATAATCTCGTCAATTTAATCTTTCAATAAATGGAAGTACACGTTAATATCTGCCCAAGTGCTTTTTAAGAGTTTTCCTACAATAAATGTTTCTAATTGTTTCTTGATGTTGGTAAAATGGTTGCATTTCCTCAACCACAAATTTCATATTAAAATATCCGTTTTGACAATGGAGGCGTAGGGGTTACAAAATCGACTACCTCTGTAATGCTGGATTTCAACTCTATTTTGCCGATGGCTTTGGGTATAGATGCATCAATATTACAGAGTGTTTTGTGGTCGGTATAATACATTATTTCATCAGGATTGTGTCACCTTACATTAAACAAAAGGTATTATCATTATGATGTTTAGTCGGCTGTTGCTTAGTAATTGGAATGGATGGTATGATACTTTAATGATGCAGTCAAGGCTTTCTATAGAATGCTTTTGAGAACAATTCATCCACCAATCAGCGTCCACGTGTCCACACTGATCTATTCCTCTGATTTCCAGGTTGCCTTTTTAGTGTGACAATGCTAGTTATATATTATCCGAAGCTTATAATAGGAACTGAGGTTTTGGAATACCAAATGAATTCAGTGTATATTTGGTATTATAACATTTACATTTGTGATAGGGAGACACTTGCATTTTGAATAGCAGTGTTTCTATGTACAACTCATTAAATGTAGCAGGAGACCTTTTTCAATACATCAAAGATCCTTATTTTTGACCTGTATAACCTGCAAGGCGATGGTTTAAATATTCTGACCTTGCCGTAGGATATATATGTATATATATACATATACTAGCTCCTGAATGTACAACACGTGTTCAATGTTATTTCCTATGCATGAATATGCAACTTAGACTACTAGGTTTGAAGCCATTGCAAGCATATCCAATAAAAAAAGGTGTCAATCTGTGACAATGTTGGCAAGTGAGACCAAAAAATCGACATTGATCTTTTCTGAGCTGAGATTAATGAAACTTAAAAAGTCGAACTTATTTTATGAGACTAATGATAATTTTTAATTATGTGAATAGGAGAGACTGGTATCCTGAATATGCCAGTGTTCCCCTATCCAAAGCATTTAATGTCGGAGTAAAAATCTATTCAATATAGTGTTCACGGGATAAAAAGATCTTTCAGATGATGCTTAACTATCCACATCCATTACAATGGTTCAATCATATAACATGTCCAATCTAATTTGATCACTAGCTGGTCATTAAGAAATGTTACATAATTTCATATAGACCTACATATCAGCTGACATATGGGACTTCTTAAATAATGAATATGATGAGGTCCAGAGAAAACGATACACTCAAGCAACTGGCATGGATATTTTGCTCTGACACCAGAGATGCCCTTTTTGTATGAGAGTGCTTTATCTTCTTTGCAGAACCAGATAATCCCAGATTCAGTGTTTGATACTGATTTGGTTCTAAAAGTTGCATGCCCGTTTTCATATATCATTGGAAAATAGTAGAAAGAAATGTAAAGGTTTACGACCCTGGCTAGAAATTGCTTGTTTGTTTATAATAATAATAATAAAACTCAGAGACCATTTATTTGAATTGAAATAAACTTTTTACATAACAATAAGTTTATACAGTTTATTTGTGTTGGTGATGAGCGTTACTTTTTATGAAAAAAATAAAATAAAATAATGACAATAATAATAATACTGTAAAACAGATTATCAATTTTGTCCCCCAAGAGAAAAATAGAGGTAAAGTTGGTCGATACACTTGAGACTTTTTGAGAATCTCTTTTTTTAATATTCAGCATATGTGTCTGATTGCCATACTTTCCCATTATTTACCAATTTTACCAAATAAAAAGAGAAAGTAAGTTTCACTAGGATCACAATGAATTTCAGTAGTAGAGTGACGTCATTAGTTGCAGTGTGTCACACCCTTTTCTGTTGACTGCACAACATGGTTGATTGAATGATGCCAGTTAACACAAGGGGGAAGAAAATTGATTTTTGAATTAATTTAATATGATGTGATGAATTGTTTTAAGTTTTGAACCTTTATCTTCAGAAATAAAGAAATGAGAGCAATTTGACTTTATGTATGTATTCTTTGACACATAGATTTCAGTGATGATCATCATTAAGGAGGGTTATTGCATATTTTGTACAAACACTGTATGATAAATTTGAAAAGCCCTTAATTTTGCAAAACAATGGATTCATATAAAACGTTTGGGTTTTATAAAATTAATGGTATCTCAGACATCAGCAAAATTACTTTACTGTGTATGCTGGATTGAAAAACTTTTTGCCCGTGCCACTTTTGTAAATTCGGGTTAAATTTTGGCAATTCCCATTATATTCAATGTAAATATTTTAGGGTTAATGTACACAACTGATTTAAGTGGCCTGGGCATTTTTTTACAGCCTAACAACTAAGATTGATATACCACAAGACCATATAATTGTTATAGTTATGAGAAAAAACCAAGCGTTTTTTGTACCAAACATTTTGGGGATTTTTTGGGGGAGACGTCAGAAACTGCCATTTTTCCCTACCATTTCCATTCGGAAAATAGTTCACCTAGATCTTAAAACCTTTAAACAGCTGTAAAATTGGTTTTAATTAATCTAACGTCATGAGTTTTGGTGTTCTGAGTTTGTGTTATCCCAAGGAATATAATTATTAACATTTCCTGTAAAAAAAAGTTTCATTGATTTTGCTGCTCTAGGTCATACAAAGGTCATCTCATGGTCAAACTTTTTTCGAATGAAAAATGTCAGCTCGGGTCATAGATTGCATATCTAAATCAACATAAGTGATAAATAAACTTAATTTGAAGATAT
This sequence comes from Amphiduros pacificus, assembly GCA_949316495.1. NCBI lineage: Eukaryota > Metazoa > Annelida > Polychaeta > Phyllodocida > Hesionidae > Amphiduros > Amphiduros pacificus. Next base: position 9,555,886 of record OX439003.1, on the reverse strand, counting down.
GTAGGTTGTCCTCCATAGCTACCACTTGAGTCTTGTGACCAAAACAACACCAGCGTGGTTAAAACAAAGGGAAAAATGAATTTTCAACAAATACATTTGTTATTATCATTGTACCAGATGATCTATTTATTCAAATACAGCAGTGCTGAAATGTTGAATAAATCAATTATCACATTATTTTTACAGTGCGAAGATTCAACTTCTCATAAGGTCCCCATTGGCCCTTTTGACATCTGCCACCTGGTGGGGGGGGGGGGGGGGGGGGGTCTCAGCAAATATTGAACGTCAGCCTCTTTGGAAGAACCATGTGAAAGGCTGTTCAAGGTCATTACTCTTGCTTGCGGTTAAGTCGGTCATGGAATATTACTAACATATATTAGACATATAGAACTCAACCATTCCTGAACAACAGAAGTGGGACCGCGGCCTTGAGAGTCTATGAAGTTTTGCGGACGAAATCCCCTTATTTTATTTGCCTTGAGTTGAGACCACAGCAGGCCGAAAGGGTTAACGGCCGAGGTTCACGCTGACGAATCCCATAATGATTGCAAAGGAATCCGACTACGACAGTACACGACATGTACCTTCACGCACCGGACTCAATGCCTCATTCCCGTGATCTTTATGCATGGAGGATCACTGTTCGACATGTTCAGTTTTGAGCGGAATGAAAGATTACGGTTCCCAGGAATCGATATTGGATTCATATTTTCTGACAGCCTTCTGACTTCAGTCCGTTTAACTTGATAAATTTTGTGGCAGCCGAACATTCGAGTGAGGCTGGATCTTCTCATTTGGGTAAAATAGGTGTGAGAATGCAGACTGGAATTGTGATCTTCTGTGGAATTTTGTTATAAAGCCTTGGGAAACGACAGGCTATTACAAATATGATTCTGTTTGGTTGTCTGTGATGCAAATGAGGTCAACGCAGAGGGCAAAATCTGCAGAGCAGCGTTTGTTGTGTTCTGCGAGTAAGCTGACACCCCTGCAGCCTCCCGTATTCTCAAACGCGATCAAAATAAGCATCGATTTGACATTTCAAGGGTTCTCGCGGCACAGTGGTAAACAGATCCTAAAGGTTAACCCTACAGAACAATCGTACTTAAAACAGGGAATAAGTAACAAGCACAGAAAATAACAACATCATTCAAGAAAGGATAGCTAGAAGGTCCTGCGAGCATAAAATCAAGATGACAAAGTTTGAAGTGAGCCGGGCAGACAATATCGGCGAGTGTGATGAAGGGAAAGTTGAAGGAAAGGGTAAGTCAATGTCAGTTGTGTTGATTATGTTTTTACTCTGCAGCTCCTACAAGTTGGCACAGTGTCCCGGCGTGGCCATGGGATGGAGGGGCAGAGCAGGGGAATCTCTCAGGACATGTATTATTTTCCCCCAAAAAATCAATAACCAATTTGATCCCTGATTGAACAAATATGCATGGCTTGCTCATACTACACGACAACCGGGGAGGAGACATGAAAGAAAACTGCATCATGATGTGGAAAATAATATTTTGAGTAGATGGAATACTGGGAACATTATCTGATGAAAATTGTTAAATTCTAGTGCTGTGTTTCATTTTGATAAACATAAACTTAGATTGCTGTAATAATTACTTATAAATATTATTTTAAACTTAGTATTTCTTGCAAGACTATTTACTTTTTACTGTAGACGAAGTGGTGACTGGTGTGTTAATTCTTTTATTTTATAAATGGGTGTGGCAGGATGGGTATCCATTTGCATTGCTTACATGCTAAAATCGATAATCCAGATGGAATAGATTAATAATTATGGATGTTGAAATCAGAGAAATGTGCTCAGTCACAGTGCTGTTATGTAATACTTTATAAGAATATTACTGATTTGCCCATCCTAATCCCCGTAGGGAGAAGATTATTGATGCTACAGTTGTTGGTTTGACATCCTCAACTGATCCTTGCTCATCAGATTGGTGGTTTCAACAGAAAGTCAATATAATTGGATTATTAATTGGATTTTCTTTGTCTTGTTAGTAGTGTTAATTAGGTGCTCATTAAATATTGATTGAGTGTATCATTCAGTTGTATCACGTTCAATGAATTTCCAATGAAAATTGGATAATCAAATTGTATCTAAAAAATTGTGAACGAATTTAACTATTTTCAATATAACAATGCCAAAATGAGACCTGTTTTGAATTTAAGTGTGAAACAAAATCATTAAAGTTACATGAAACTGTTTGGTTCATTTTCATACAGTTTTATTTACTTCCATTGCATGCTTATACATTCTCATGTTATCATACTAGTCTTGTTAAATTTGTTTCTGTTAGTCATTCCAGTTGTTAAACATAGCATATATTATACAGGTAATTCCTGATGTATTAGTTGAAATTTTAAAGAGTTATACTTATTTGCAATATAATACATATTAGTTTATACATTTAAACATTATTAGGGATATCAATTTAAAAGTCCTGAAGTTAAAAGGATATCAATTTAAAAGTCCTGATGGATATCAATTTAAAAGTCCTGAAGTTAAAAGGATATCAATTTAAAAGTCCTGATGGATATCAATTTAAAAGTCCTGAAGTTAAAAGGATATCAATTTAAAAGTCCTGATGGATATCAATTTAAAAGTCCTGAAGTTAAAAGGATATCAATTTAAAAGTCCTGATGGATATCAATTTAAAAGTCCTGAAGTTAAAAGGATATCAATTTAAAAGTCCTTTTTGCACTTAACTCATCCAACTGTGAAGTTACAATTATGTAACAATTATGGTTACTAATACATATTTTGACTTCCGTTGTTTGGCGATTTGTCACCATACATGCAGATATTGCAAGTTGTTATCTCAATAAAGCCATAAATGATTCATAGACATATTAGGATAGTGCACCATCATCACTCAGGTCATTAAGATAGGCAATATTCCCATGAGGTAAGTGAACATGGTGGAGAATGCCTGATGAAAGTCAAATATCAAGTAATTAAAGTACAATTAATAGGATAAAAAACATACTTTAGATGTTGCTTGCTCCAGTTGGGAAATATGAAAGTGCAATTTAATTCTTGGTTTAACACATTTTTGAACCAATCTTTAAAGAAATTTTTGTTTTTCACGCCCTGGCCTTGCTGAAGGGCATATATACTAGGGCCTGCAGTATATTTTTGTAACACGGATGGTTCCTTTTTTGACAAGCATTGCCGACAGGCAATGCTTGTCAAAAAAAGGAACTATCTGTGTTATTCTGTGATCGGTACGATCATGGGAAATGCGTATTCATTTCCTGTGGTTTGTGATTCGGTTTTTTCTGTGGTCATTATTGTTAAAGCAACTGACGCCACTGTGGAGTGTTCGTCGTCTGCTTGCGAAAGATTCCAATTCGAGCATGCGTCCGGCGAATGAATACATATCTAAAAGAAGTGAACAAAAGAAAAGAAGTGCGTCATGTAAACAAAGCAGAACGTTCAAAACGATGTCATCCTGTTTGCCCATCGTTTCATTAATTATCTCTTTAAAATGCTTCCCAATCGCTAGAGCAAGGAATTTTCAGTAAGTTTAGTTCAAATTTGGTCTTTGCCGATGGGTGATTGGAGAACTACTGAGTGAAGTTTACCGCCTCGGCAAAGCCAATAAGCATCCCGCCGAAATGACAACATCGTCATCGTCCATCGTGCACAAAATTATCCCTTTAAATTGCTTGGAAATGCTTCCCAATCGCTAGAACAAGGAATTTTCAGTAAGTTTAGTTCAAATTTGGTGTAAATCGGACAATTATAGAACAGAAATGACATGCAAAAGTCTGATCGATGATTTGCGGTAGCGCCTGAGCGATAATAGAGCAACTTACGTAATCGGGCCTGAAAAGGTACATCTTTGCATACAGTAGTGCTAAAAAAATCGTTCATATACCAAATTAAATGTTTTTAAAAGATGAATAAAAATAATTTCAGCTACCCCAATCAGTTTGCAATGATTGTTAGTTTAAATGTATTTTGTTGTTTGTTGTAATTTTTGTTTTGTTTATTGTAATTTTTGTTTTGTTTATTGTAATTTTTGTTTTGTTTGTTATTTTTTTCCCATCCGTGTTACATGTGGAGCACCACTTTTTCTTGTTTCTGGTGCCATCAGTATTTTCCAGAAATCCAGTAGCATTGCTTGCTTAGAAACAAACATGTGACTTGCATAAAAATAACATGTGGCTTGCATAACAGCAACAAAGCAATTGCTGATTTTAAAGGCAAGAAATGCATTCTTGACAGCGCCATCATTTTGGGGCATAAAACGATTTGCCAATTTTGGTGGGAAATGTGTAGCTTCAAGGAGAGTTTTTGCCTTTGTCCAGAGTTTAAAGCATCATTTTGATGCCTATGTTTATATATTGAGTGTTCATTGGCAAGATCTCTTGGCACTGCAGAAAATAAGTTTAATGACTTATATGGTCCTTTAAAGATAAACATTCAACGACTAGTTTTGTTTGTGGTCAGGTATCTGGATATTTGTGGTTGACTAAACATGTCACTAAGGTTGTTTTCCCTTTATTGGTATCAGTATTTGCGTGGATAGATTCTGGTTCAATCTGATTGACAAAGCTAGGGGTCAGATATATGCCATCCCAATTCCTCTTCAAAGCAGCAAAGGTTTATTAGCTCCTTTCTGTTCCAGGTTTTTGACATTGCTTACAACAAATGGTCTGTATTAGGTCTGGAATAAAAAGACTTTCACATCATTTTTTGTGTGTGGAAAAATGAGTACTAAATGCCACTGGTAGGTAGGGAGGGATTTTTTCCTTTTTTTTGAACATGCGCAGTCATATACAGCAGTATTTTACTTGTTTGATAAGCTAGTGCCACATTATCTTCTTTTTTTTTAGGTTATCCATAAATATTGTCAGGGATTTCAGCTGTTACTGAAACTTCTTGGGGCATGGAACCTATCCAAAGATAGCATAAGGCAGAAATAAGAAAGAAGAGACTTTTTTCCTGTCTCAATATGGTTGATTTTCAATATATTAGAAAGATTTGATATAAGGGGATGGTGCACTATAGGAAAGATGTCATATGAGGTGATTGCCTGTCTATAATGGCATAGTTTTACCTATAGATGGTTTATGTGTACTGAATCTCAGAAAGTACCTAATTTTCAAGAAAAAAATCCCACTGCCCACTGCAGTGTCAAAAATGTGAGTCAAATGAAGTGAGTTAAACATTAGTGTTATTTCCAAGTGTGCAAATATCTCTTCAAAACATATAGGACAGGTTAACTAAAACATTGTAAACTAAAAAGCGAGAGGAAAAGGTTTTTTTAACAATATCTGCAAATGTTAAAAATAACATTAAGGTCTTGAAGATTAATGACAGATAAGTGATCCAGAATCAAAATAATTTATTGATTCATTCATTTAGTTATGTCTATAAGAGCAATATCTCAAAGTATGTTTTTTGTAATATTTGTAGCTCCTGGCTCAGAAGCAGATGGGCATGCTGCTGAAACAGAAGATGTGGCCCTCACAGTGCAAGACCACCATGGAGAAACCCAGAGAAATCTCTTCCTCTATGAGGTAGGATGGTTGTGTCACATTTATAATGCATACAGTTTCTTACTGCCAATAAAATTGTGAGTAGAAAACTAAACATTGGACAGTGGCGGGTGTATATTTTAAATTCCTAGTGTGATTTTTTTCCTTAGTGAAATTTAATCAGTAATGCAAGTCATCAAGCCCAAATTGCACTTATTTATGACCACTCTTTTCAACCAGCAATGAACTGTTGGCCAAGACAGGGCTAAAAAGAATGGGCAAAAATTATCACACATTCTTCACATTTTAATACATATTTTTAAAAGAAATTAAGAATTGTTTATTTTGTCTTTAATAATATTGATGGTAAATGAAGTGTGTTCTATTTTGCAAACCAGGAGGACATGAAGAGTATGCCAAGGGTGTCCACATTTCTAAAGGGTGTCCTCAGTTATCATACTGTGCTGCCCTCAGAGAAGGAGGTGGAAAAATCAAAGCACCAAAGCAAGGTGACCATATATTAATGGGTATTATGTTATACGGTTATGGCCATGATCGATTTTAATCGTTTCTGTCATGATTTTAGTATTATGTATATTAATAGAAATTACTTCACCTGGTGTGGTAGAGTCATTAAAAGGTGGATAAAACAATTTTGAAAATAAATAGCTCACTTCAAAGTACTCCGCAATTTTTTTTACCTGATGAATGTGCAATTTGTGCTTTAAAATGTTTCCCATGGCATACTTTCAGAAAGCAAAGCTTGGAGTAGTTTTGGGTGTATATCTACCAACGATCCAGCACATCTTTGGCGTGTTGATGTTTGTGAGACTGGCGTGGATTGTAGGGTGTATGGGAACATTACAAGCCTTCCTGATGGTCTTCATGTGCTGCCTTACTGTGAGTATCTCATAGTCACCTCACCATGCTTGTAGCAGAAAGGGGAAGCAGAATGGCCAAAAGAGGGCAATCACAACTTGCTGTGTTGTGATCAGGGTTATTGGCCTCTGCCTAAGTTTTTACTAATTTATAACTTGATGATTGGAATATTTACAAAAAGCAATATTGACCTTTTTGTCTTTGGTGAAACAGGTTACTTGGTAAATATTGATTATTGTGAATAAAGATCCTTACAAATATAATTCATCAGGTCAGAAGTGGTAGGTTCAGTTTGCCTATCAATACTGATATCAGACTCTGCCACACAGTCCAATAATTGCTTTCCAATTTTTTTCAAAGATGTTCCATAGTAAGAGTTAAAATATTGTGAGTGAATCATCTTATTTTCCAAAATACGTCTTTTTCAGACATTTGTAACTGCCATTTCAATGAGTGCTATCGCTACCAATGGAATGGTTCAAGGTAAGACATGTCCATTTTATATAGACACTATGGAAAATATTTTGTTTGGCTTTAAAGGCAACATATCTGTTTAAGCGTGCTAGTTTGTGAATAGCACATCTGTAGAACACAAGTGTCATTGAATGCTGTCCTAAAATGGTTGTATGATATTCATTCTGCTTATAAACTACCATCGAAAGTTTGGTAGTGTTTATGATATTTAATTTTGCAATGATTTGGAAATATGAATTATATACTTGTACATGCAAGACACTTTTTTTTTATAATAGTCTTTTTTTTATAGATAGCCAGCAATTTTCATTAGTAGTATCGAGTTGTTTCTATTTGATAACAAATCTGGATGTCTTGCGACAGTGAGTGTATGTATTAACTATAGCCATGCTCATTATTTGTTGTGTTTTTACATTTTAGCGGGTGGTTCATATTTTATGATCTCAAGAAATCTAGGGCCAGAGTGTGGTGGAGCTGTTGGTATATGCTTCTTCCTGGCCAATACATTTGCTGTAGATTTGTACATACTAGGAGCTATAGAGATTCTATTGGTTAGTATCTTAGTGGAAAATAAGCAAGAATTTGTTGCTCAATCATTGACATAATTTGAATTGAATAAAGAAAAAATATCAACATTAAATTATGAACTAATATCATTATTGATGTTCTAATATGGGCAAATAAGAATGTCCTCCTGCTTACAGCTTAAATGTGTTAAAAGTTGTTTTTCCTGTTAGGAGTAAGGAATGAAATGAGTATGTGATTTTGTGTTTATATTATCAACAAAATGAATTACACTTTTGCTTTTAATTTCAGCAATATATGGCACCGAGTTTGGCATATTTTGGTGATATCCATTTGGATCCATGGAATAATTTCCGTGTGTATGGGACAGTGACTTTGGTTATTTTGAGCTTCTTGGTGGCAGTAGGAGTCCGATTTGTACAGATGTTCGCCCCGCTGTCCCTCGCGTGTGTCATCATATCCATCATCAGCATATTCATCGGATCATTCATAGCTAATGAAGACACCAAAGATGTGTGGTAGGTCACATGTTACAAAGATGTTTGTTACATATACCACTTGTATGAATGAAATGTTTTGATTTATGTTCTGCTTTTCATAACTAAAATGCAGAAATGTCTATCTTTTCTAGAACAGGTATATATCACAGAAAGAGGCCAATTCTCAAAAATACAATATTGACAAAATTCAACAATCATGATTTTTTATGGATTTTGAAATCTTGCAGAAATAGGAGACTATTTAATGTAACAGACAGACATATGTAGAACCCATACTAAACTGGCCAGCATAAAGTTAGCTGATTATGAGGACTAACCAACCTTTGACTAGACTAGTCAACCTGAACACAGAATAAATGTAATTATGGTTATGTGCCATTTGACCTATTAGGGACAAAAAGTGTGATCCAAAAGACCCAAACGTTGTAACAGCCTGATAAAGTAATAATTGACATCATGATATCACTTGAGTTCCCAAGAGTCACTGTTTTTTGCCCTTCCCTTGTGTTTGGGATGTGCATGTAGGTTCCACCTTTTAAGAATTTAACCTGAAGTGTAGTCATCAAGCCAGCATTTTTCCTAGCATTCTGATTCCTATTTTGCTGTATGACTCCCACCATACAAGTGACCAGTCCTTCTGGGCAGAATGATCTACATCTTGTCATCTCAATTAGTTACATCAATATTATTATATTCACAACAGATTGCATTTTCTTTCTCTCAAGACTTCACATGTCAATATTGTTATACTGGAGGTCAAATTCTCAGTTGACTAGTTTTATTTATATAAGAGTTTTAGTTGACCCGCTAATGGATTACAAGGCTTATGGCTGTATGGGTGATTGGGGACTTACTGCAAGCTTATGATTTAAAGCGTTTGGGCAGCACTGGGAGATCTATACCGCTAGTCGTGATTTGATTAATTGTGCCTGTCAGATGGTGAAGAGGGGTAGGGTATCATGGAACATCATCAATTAGATCAATTAGTTTAATATGCCCTATTCAAACTCTATCAGCTGCCAAATTCCCTAATAAAGTGTCCATACTCATTAACCATTTGGTAAACAATAATTACTCATTTGAAATCAAAAGGTATGACAGTTTTTTAAGGGCCAGGTGCTGGCTGAAATGTAATTAGGTTGATGGCATGATGGCTGACATTAGGTTATGGTAGGTAGAACATAGCTCAAGGGTACAGCCTCTGTAATATTGTAATGGAGAACTCAAGTCTGTTGCAGTAATTATATTGAAATATCATCGAGGTTGTAATCATAAATACTATGGAAATAGCATTTAGTAATCATATTTAAATAGCACTCAGTAATCATATTGAAATAGTATTTAGATTGCCAATTATTATTATTACAGATTTTTTTTATATTTGTTAATTTGATTAATCTCCATTCTATTCCAATCATGACCTTTGGCTAGTCATAACTAAATAATGTACTTTTTGGCTGTCTTAAATTTTGGAGTAAATAAAGAATACATTAAAATTGGGAATTTTAAAGTATTCATAATGCAATTCCTGTTATGCTATAAACAAGAAAATATTTATTCTTTGAGGATTCATTATGTTTTTTACTCAGTATGTTTACCAGTTTATTATTTTGCAAAGTAGAATATTTGGCAAATAGAAATGCCTGCGTCCAGCATTCAACCTGAGCCCTCAAGCACAATATAGGCTATTGATTGGGTGGTTTCAAAAATGGGAACTCTGAACCAGATTGGTTGGGAAAGCATACCCTAGGCACTATAATTTACAGGGCATCACTCATTTTATGTATCCCATCGTGCTACCTAAATAGAGGAAAAGCAAATGCAGCAGAACTTTTTGATTACATTTTATTGATATAAATGCCATAAGACAAGCCTGTTTGAACAGAGGGATGCTGATTTTAATCATATTGTTTCATCTTTTAATAAGAAAACAAACATTACTATCACCTGAGACTATAAGAGTAAATTTTTATTTCTCCTTGTAGGATTTGTTTATTAGGAGATCATTTAATGAAATTACCTACAAACTCATCGTTGATTGATGGGGCCTCATGGTGCTCCAAGAACATGACGGGTGATATTTGGCACAGATATTGTGATATATATGAGAACACGACGTCCTGTAGCTTCTACCATGACAATGAACTGAAGTACATCCCTGGAATTCCAGGAATGGCCAGTGGAGTGATTGAAAGTATGTTGTCTATTTCTTACTCCCTTCAAAATTATTGAATTCCATAATCACAGACACCTATCACAGACTTACAATAAAAAGAAAGTCAATAACAAGTTTGAGATCTTATACAGGTGTTTATTTTGTTGTTGTCGCCATTCTTCCAGTGGTTAGAAAATACAGGCCTTTATTTCTAAATATCTTCATAAGTTTTGCCTGAAAAATAAGAGCTCTAAAATTGATAATGATTTTAATTATAAGTCAATGATCAGGATTAGATTGGAAAATCGCAGAGAAAAAAATTAAAAGGTTAAATTTGCAAGAACTTTGCACATTAATCCATAGAATAGAAATATATAATTTGAGATCTTATACAAGTATAAAATTAAGTAAGTTGATATTGTTTGAAAATTAGACTATTAAATATTTGTTAAAAAAATTTAATAACGAGTTTCTGATTGATAAAATAACCTGTTGAACATCTAAACTCAAAACTCAGTCAAGATATTCATTTATTTAAAAAAATGAATTAAGTTAATGAAAATATACACATGCCTGTGCCTTCATTATTTTAATTTTCTTCAGTCAGAAACAGGACAGATTTTTGTGTTAGCCTTACCCTCTAAGTCAGGGATAACCAGATTTCAAATGAACCTGTCACACGTCTTTATTGAAAGATGATTCACAACTCTCCATGTATGCTTCTATCAATGGAGAAATATTCCCCTGTGTGAGTCAAATAATTGAATGTATTGATTGCAGCCAACCTGTGGTCTCATTACTTATACAAGGGTGAAGTGACTGAAGGGCACAAAGGAGATAAGCACCACGAAGTAGTGGCTGATATGACCACCACCTTTGTTACCCTCTGTGCCATTTACTTCCCATCTGTCACAGGTACTGCATTACATTGATACATATCAGCAAAGAACATAATGTTACCTTCAGCTATATAACGATTATATAATAATAAAATAATAATAATAATAATAATAATAATAATTCTATATTGTGCTGTATATTTATTGAGTTGCCCCACTTCAGAGTTACTTTGATGAGAGCTGTATTTTATATTTTAAATTTATCATGCCAGATTATTGCAATGGTTAAATATGATATTTTAATAATTATTTATAATTGTGTTTATGTCAAGATGATAAAATGTGTGATATTTATATTGCAGGTATAATGACCGGGTCCAACATGTCTGGGGACTTGAAGGACCCACAGAAGTCCATCCCAATAGGAACCATTCTGGCACAAATCACTTGCTCCTTCGTCTGTATCCTTGCCACCCTCATCTACGAACCCACTACTTATCATAAAGATCTATTCACAAAATATGCATATTAGATCAAATACGCAACTATCGGACATCTCTTATGCAACTTAGATTACAAATTTTGATGAATTTTGTTCTCCCTTATTATATGACCTTGACAACTCATAGACTTGTCATTTGTTTTCCTGTTTGGCGCCACGTCAGAAGGACCTTTGCTAAGAGACAAGTAAGTCGTAGCTCATTTATCAGCAGTAAAAAAAGAACGTCTATAGCTATGATGCACATATCAGCAAAAGAAATTACACTTTTAATTAGTACACAAATTGTATTTCAAAAACTTGACCATTAATCCCATTTTACTGCATAACTTCTGTGCATGACTTATTTTATTGGTTTTACTTGTACCACATCAGTACAATTGAGCGGATATTTAGAATCAGACATTTTTATGACATCTATCATGTTAGTTATGGGTTACCACATAAATAACATGTCAGATTAAAAGATTGTAAGGTAAGATGTGAGATACCATTTTTACTAGGTGAGATGTGAGATACCATTTTTACTAGGTGAAATGTGAGATACCATTTTTACTAGGTAAGATGTGAGATACCATTTTTACTAGGTGAGATGTGAGATACCATTTTTACTAGGTCAGATGTGAGATACCATTTTTACTAGGTCAGATGTCAGATACCATTTTTACTAGGTAAGATGTGAGATACCATTTTTACTAGGTCAGATGTGAGATACCATTTTTACTAGGTCAGATGTGAGATACCATTTTTACTAGGTCAGATGTGAGATACCATTTTTACTCGGTGAGATGTGAGATACCATTTTTACTCGGTGAGATGTGAGATACCATTTTTACTAGGTCAGATGTGAGATACCATTTTTACTAGGTCAGATGTGAGATACCATTTTTACTAGGTCAGATGTCAGATACCATTTTTACTAGGTAAGATGTGAGATACCATTTTTACTAGGTGAGATGTGAGATACCATTTTTACTAGGTGAAATGTGAGATACCATTTTTACTAGGTGAGATGTGAGATACCATTTTTACTAGGTGAGATGTGAGATACCATTTTTACTAGGTCAGATGTGAGATACCATTTTTACTAGGTGAGATGTCAGATACCATTTTTACTAGGTAAGATGTGAGATACCATTTTTACTAGGTGAGATGTGAGATACCATTTTTACTAGGTCAGATGTGAGATACCATTTTTACTAGGTCAGATGTGAGATACCATTTTTTACTTTTTACTTCATACAAGATATGGAGAGAAAATGTCAGATACAAGATTAAGTTCACTCAGTATAGTTTACTTTGCATTTATTTATTTTTTGGAACACCGTAAAAATGCTTTTTTTGTACTAAATCCCTTCTTTCTGTTTAGGAAATGACAGTAGTGAAATTTCTTTTAAATTATTTTATAGAAGATCCTGCAAGATAATTAATATACAATGATGTCCAGGGGGAGGGGGCCGCACTGCATTTGCAAGGTGGTTAATTACCATCAATCATTTACCCCAAATCCCCAAATTATCGCTATAAGTCATTGACCGCCTGGTAATGAAGTAGATGTTTGGATGTTATGCACTTCACATGAAATTAAATGTTTGGGTGTGAATAACATGGGTTTTTGTCACTCCACTAAAGATTTTAAAGACTATCAGTTCCAAAGATGGAACAATGTGTATTTATACCCATACCATGAAACACTACTTAAGTTAAGAGCAATTTCTAAACAGAACAGACTGAATGTTTCAGACTCAATGCTGGTAGACATGAAAATGGTAACAGATAGTTGCCAGTGTTTGGAACCACTGATCCGGTTTCAATAAATATGATATGACTGTGCTTACTGCTTTCTGCCGCTCAGGTAGGTTCCATAGGAGATACAGCAGCTCATCTCCTCGTCTTACTCCCGTCACTGGCTTCATGTTCACACATATGCTTGTCTCACTCGTTGCTTCCTTCTCCATTCTCTCTGCTGTTGACTGTCTTTGGCTGGTCTGTACGAACTTAGACTGTGGCAAGATCAAAGGGCATGCATCACACTTGCTATATACGTGTATGTGTGTATTACCTGAATGTTGGCACATGTTGGTTATGTCATTGCTGAGGAAAAGTTTAACCAGATGTATGTTTCACACCTTGCCCAAAAAGTTTTATCAGATGTATTTTTTCACCTTGCCCTCAGACCCTCAGGGCCTTTGCATTGCATTACCTGTATGCAGATTACATTTCCGACTGTATGTACAATGCCCTGATGTTTAAAATGGAACCAAAACCAAACCCATTACTTTCCCATTTGTTTCAACTCCTATATATGAATAAAATATTGGTATGAAAATAGTAATTTTGCAATTGAACAACACCATTCTCAATCTCAGCAAGCATTGAGAGTTTAATTTTGCCTCATTGATGAGAAATCTGTGGCTTTATATATTGCAAATAATACAGTTGTAATAAATAATAGTCACAGACAGTTGTATATTGAATATTAGAATATATCAGAGATAAGAATATTGAAATTATTGATTATAAGTGATGAGAGAAATAGGGACAGGGAAAAATTAGTCTTGTTTCTTAGTGTGGCCCTATTCAATTTATGGTTAAAGATATTGACCGCAATTGAGGCTCAAAGTAAGGTAGCACTGTTTGACGTCATTCTCGCACTATTCAAAGGACAATAACATTGATGACGTCATAAGCATATTGCCATACTCTTATGACGTCATTTTACCTTTCAGTGCCTCTTTGGTCACACTCCACATAAAAATGACGCCAAGAAAGAAGTGTGCTTTCATAAAGGGGCAATAGATTAGGGTCTTGTTAAAATAGAATTAACAGGCAAATATGGGGATGCATCAATAAAATAGAAAATAGACATCAAAATAGACATCATTTATCACCAATTTGTGAATTTTAAACGTTCTTTTCAATCCCTTTAAAGAATATAAAATTGCAAGTGCTGTCTCAGATATAGAAAAAAAGTTCCAGGCACAACTAAGATCCCTGACAGTTATTACCACAAAGTATTAAGCCTTTGAAATAAAATGAAAAAAAATGAAATCAAATGGAAAAAAAACAAAACAAGCTGAGCCATTAAAAAAAGAAAGAAAAACACTACTTTTTGCCTGGCCTATGTTAACATGATAATAGTGACAGAGAGGTATTCAAGGTGATGGACAGCTGCAAGGTTGCTGTTTTATATATGATGTCTGCACAATAACTACTGTCTGGGTGTAAAGCATGTTCCTGATGCCTATGTTCGTGGAAGGTTCACCGGGCTCTGGGTACCAGCATGGCCCGGCATATACATCCAGTCGTGTGTGATAGCATGGCTTCACACCCTCCATCTCTTGACATCTACCTTTACTCTCTTTTGTGTGTCTTGGTCTGTGAGCTTTGTTATTTGAGCAGCACACATGGACTTCATTACAAGTAAGGCTAGACAATTTATCTCCAGTTAGAGGTCATTGACATTTGGCAAATGTCAAGGTCTCAACTCGCATTCACATATACCCACTTTATACTGCTCTGACAACTGAAATGTTGTTCCAATTCCTTTATGATTGGTAAATTTATATACCTGTTGGAGGCAGTATCTGAAATAGTTAAAACATTTGCTTGCCTGAATGACCTTGAAAGTTACTGGGCCTGACCAAATGTTGCTTGCTTGAAACATGGCTGAAACATGGCTGAGAGACATTTTATCAAATTATTTCAAATGTTTGGCAATTATTAAGAAGTATCTATATATTAACTGTACAGTCCATGCATTCTATATCTCAGCTTCTTGCAAGTCTTGATATTTTAAAGATTTATATCAGTCACCATGATCTTTATGCAAGTCACTGTCTTTTTATATAAAGCTCATTCTAATTTTGTGTTTAGATGAATAAGATCAATACAAGTACTGACAATCTTGGTGTTCAGAAGGTCTATGATAATTACTTCTCATATCAGTATGCTCTTTATATTCATATTCACTTCATTGGCTTGGTCTTGTAATCTCTATTAGTCACAATCTTGGCATTTCAAGTTAAAAATGCAAGTCATTGTCTTGGTATTAATGGGCCCTTTGATTATACAAGTTACTGTATTAGAAATATAAGCTAGTCAGCGTCTTGATAATTATTAGATCTATATGCAAGGCAGCATCTTGGTAATTATGAGATCTATATGCAAATCAGCATCTTGGTAATTATTAGATCTATATGCAAATCATGGTCTTGGTAATTATTAGATCTATATGCAAATTGTGGTCTTGGTATTTATTAGATCTATATGCAAATTGTGGTTTTGGTATTTATTAGATCTATATGCAAGTCAGTGTCTTGATAATTGTAAGGTTTGTGCAAAAGGTCACTGTCTTGGTATATGCATAAGCTCTAAATGTAATCACTGTCTTGATAGATGTAAAGTCTGAGCAATTCACTGTCTTGGTATTTAAATAAGTTCTGTATGTAAGTGACTGTCATGATATTTATATAAGTTCTATATATGTAAGTCACTGTCTTGGTGTATATTAGCTCTACATGTAAGGCACACTCTTGGTATTGATAAATTCTATGAAATGCACCGTCTTGGTATATTAGTGGAATGCTACATTGGTAATTGTCTTGCCTTTATTGAATTGTGCGAAAATCGTTACCATTGATACACCCTGAACACAGTCACTTTAAAACATGCTTGCTATGAGCAGAACTGGTCAAGGTGGTATTTTTTTCTAACATTATATTAGATAAAAACTAAATGCGATAAAAATAAAGAGTTTTACTAGAAACATAAAGTTAAATAAGGTTACTAATGGAGTGGAAGCTGAGGCTTGATGTGGTGTTGGTATGATGTTTTAGGTTTGGTGAGAGTCAGGGAGGAAGTCTGCTGGCCTCTAACCTGGCATGGCCTAATGAGTGGGTGGTCCTGATTGGTGGCTTCTGCTCCACGCTCGGAGCAGCTCTACAGTGCCTTACAAGTAAGATAAAAACAAGACTTGGGTATTCTACTTTATATTTGAATATAATGTTATTATTAAAGCTATATGTGGAATTTTTGGGATAGATCGTATTCTAGTTGAAGGATTATTTTCAAATTTGTTTTAAATGTGTTATTTTTTTCCTGTTGCTTAATCAAGATGTTTTTTAATACTCTTTTGTCAGGTGCACCAAGGTTATTACAAGCTATAGCAAGAGACAACATCATCCCATTTCTGGATGTGTTCCGAGTGACGACGGCCGGTGGCGAGCCCATCCGAGCTCTCATCCTCACTGCTCTCATTGCAGAGGTGGGAATCATCATTGCAAGTCTCGATTATGTCGCTCATGTTATTGATGTGTATGTACTTTCATAAACATATTTACCTATTCATTCTACTCTAAATCCTTAGTTTGAGATGCACAATTTATTCCAGGTTGTTGTTTTATAACATTCAGTTCATCCGGTCAAGTTGAGACATAATCAAATGACCATGACATATAAGCATTATTTGGTCGAAGCAAATGTTCCAGCTGTTGACCAGAATGTTGTCTTCATAACTCTTGGAATGTTGATTTTTACCCATCAGCCAAACTTGACCAAAGGGTATTGTCATTGGTTTGGTGTCTGTCCATCCGTCCATTCATTGAGACACCGATGTAAATAATATATTTCATGTTGAGACTCACAGTTTGTGGGTGGAGGATAAGGGCTTTGCATATTTCCATATTCTAGTTTTGTGAAAAAGGCTAAATTTGACAAAGAGCATTTTATTTTTACTGATCAGCAAGCAGTTCTGACAGTCCTACTTTGATCATTTATGTAAAATGCTTTTGAGACATGTTGATGAATGTAGAAACTTGCATCAGAGAAATGTAGGTAGGCGAGGAATATGAATGTAGTTTGTGCATTGCAAAGGTACACATATTTCTGAAGCTAAGATTTCAAAATACTTTGAGTTTATCAAGTACTGTAGGACCAATTTTTATTATATTTATAGGACAAAATAGAATGAAACTGAACATTGACAAAGTATCACAAGATCAAAGTTTTCCTAAAACAAAAAGATGCTTTAATTTAGAGAGATATCAAATATTGCACAAAGAATTATTTATTTGTGTGGAGGTAGACAAATATATTAACTCAAAGAACAAATTGTAATGGTTCCTTACTCAAGGAACATATCTATACTTATACTGGAAGCAATCCAGCAAACCTGATAACTGGTCAATAGCTCTAAAAACATGAATTGAATAGCTAGCAATATACAAATGATAAATGTATGAATTATAATCCTTATGCAAAGTGTTATATCATTTCAGAATTGATCTTATATATTGAGGTTCAAACCAACTCTGATTGAGTGAGTTGTGTGATGTGAAATTCCTATGTTTTGAATGGAAGTTACAAATAGATAAAGCTTGACAACTGCTGCACTTCCCAGTATTTATGCATTCTGATTCTCCCTTGCTGTGGATGTCCTTTTAACAGCAAATGATAATAGACAGTGTTGTCAGATATCAATGTTGTAAAACAAACTTTTCATTCAAAATGTGCAATGTGACTATTTCACAATGAAAATTTTACATCAGAGCTTTATACAAAATACCATTGGCAGGAGGAGTATTATTAGGAAAGGTTATATATATTTATATTTCCCATTGGATATAGATGGACATTTTGGAACAAGAAATGCATGTCGTGAATATATTATTTCAAAAGGAAAGCTAAATTACATTTTGCTAATTGTCTTATGCTGTGGGCTGTGCTTCAGGACATCATTAATCCAGCTGAATTGTTATATTAGGGCCAGTCACATGAGATGTATCTCAAGGAAGGATGATGTAAAATTTTCAAAAATTACAGTGCCTCTGTTTTGTTGTGAATAGAAACAAAATGTTTAAAATGATCAACATACAGTTATTTCAATACAATGATGATTTTTTTAAAAAAATTGACATTTTTCATTTATAACACGACTTCCCATTCTTTGAATAATGACAATAATTATTAGTATATTAACTCAAAAGACTATTATTTTCATGATAAATCTTGATTGTAGAATCAGTTTCCCTATAAGTATGGATAAGAAGGTTATTAGTTGTCATTAAAAAAAAAGGTTATAGTCAATTAGAATGAAGATATTTTGGTGGTCTTATTTTTCAGATTTTTCTTGATGTGTTATGGTTTTGTGAACCTGACGTGCGCTCTGCAGACCCTGATGAAGGCACCTAGTTGGCGGCCAAGATTCAAGTACTACCACTGGAGCCTGTCTCTGATAGGGGTGGTGCTTAACCTGGCCCTCTCCATCATGGCTGGCTGGTATTATGCCCTCGCAGCATTTCTCATGGCAGGCTTTGTCTACAAATACATAGAATTCAAAGGGTTTGTCCACTTCATTATTTTATTGTGTGTTTTTTATTTTTTTATTTATTTTTTTTTATTTTTTTAAAATTTATTTTTATATTTTTTTATATGTTTTGTCCATGCATATCAACAATGTTACTTTAAATTGTCATGCTAATTTTAGCTAAGCGCTTATGATAAGGCTTTGATCACATTGAGCAGCTGAACACCTCAGTTATTTCACAGACCAATGACTCCTTGCCTTGCTGTGCTATAAATTACTGGCGTTTAATTCACTACGTTTTCACATGTAACCATGATTAATTAGTCCCATTACTCTATTTTATGTGAAGAGCCTTTAATTAACATTTTACAGCAAATTAAATTGAAAGGATGGAATAATAAAATAACACTGAAACCAAAAATGAATGTTTGCAGGTCTGAGAAGGAATGGGGAGATGGTATCACAGGGTTGTCGATGGCCGCTGCACAGAAAGCGCTGCTGAGACTAGAAGAGAATGATCCCCACACCAAGAACTGGAGACCGCAGCTGCTGGTCCTCACCAAGATAACCAAGACACTGCAGCCCAAGTACCGCCAGATATTCAGCCTTGCCAGCCAGCTAAAAGCAGGTCGGTGTCGTCATGCACAAAACTAAGCTGCTGAAACTGCCTCATTCGGATGTACTTTTAATTTGAATTGGTGGCCAATGGCATATTGTTTTGGAAGTTCTGATTGGGTGTTTATTTGTCCAATGAGAGAGCAGATGATATTTATGTGTGGTGGGTGTTTCTTGTCTTATGCACCACAATCATGACAACCCATACCATCTTTAAAATTCTGCATCAAAAGCTATATTTACTTAGTCGTGTTACTAAGTACATGTTTAACTGCATAATCTGGTGCGGGCAGTAAGTGCATTACTAAAATAACAGCACATGTTTATAAGTTGTGCATTAAGTGATCAGATAACAACAACAAACTTGAGGATAACGCTAATCTGCTGCTTACTTATCATGTAATACACCGCTACCTCTCAATATGGGAATCTGGGTGCTCATCAGCTGGGTGTTTCTGCAGCATAGATCAGCTGATGTGAGCTGTGCTTATCCAAGCTGTGCATGTCTGTGATTCTAGTAAACATTAATGTATAGAATCCAGTTTAGCTTCTAAATTATAAGAATCAGATTCTATATTATATAATACTTTGAAGTACTCTTCAAAGCCTTAGGGATATGATTTGTCCGGTAAAAGAGATTTATTTTGGATTTTAATGACTAGGTTATTATGTACATTGTAGGCAGATAAATTGTGATAACTTTAGAATATCAGTGTATAAGGTGCGGTAATGTATATAGACAAGATGACACACATGTCAGGTCCAGCAAAACACTTACAAGGCTAACCAAATTTTCCTCTCTTTTTTAATATGTTCCTTCCAATTAATGTGGTAACAGCACTGCAGTGCCATATTGTTTGATAATAATTGAAAAGATGTGTACACAGAATATCTTTTAACTAAATTATTCATACTTCATCTCCAAAACAAATGCCATTGTTTTTTTATGGGATAACGAAAGGAAATCAATCAGATTAATTTTCTCAATTTTTCAATCACGTTGTAAAAAGTTGGGAGTTGATGCTTTAGGATATATGTTAGCTACAGTCTGTTAATATTTTGGTCTCTGTACTGTGGATGATTATGTTATGTTTGCTTTGTGTTTAGGGAAAGGTTTGACGATCATGGCTGGTATGTTTGCTTTGTGTTTAGGGAAAGGTTTGACGATCATGGCTGGAATGTTTGCTTTGTGTTTAGGGAAAGGTTTGACGATCATGGCTGGTATGTTTGCTTTGTGTTTAGGGAAAGGTTTGACGATCATGGCTGGTGTATTGGAGGGAAGCTATGCAGAGCGTACAGAAGATGCAGAAGTTACTAGACTGGTAAGACAACCAAGCAACATATGCGTAAATATGGTGCCAAGAAAGGTGCAACATACAGTGCAAAATACGGTGCCAAGTATGGTCCCATATAAGGTGCAAAATACGGTGCCAAGTATGGTCCCATATAAGGTGCAAAATACGGTGCCACATACAGTGCCAAGTATGGTGCCATATATGGTGCCACATACAATGCAAAATACGGTGCCAAGTATGGCACCACATACACTGCCATATGCTGTGCCACATACAGTGCCAAGTATAGTGTAAAATGTGATCATAATCCATTTTTAGCAAGTAAAAAAAATCCATCTCAGCTTACCTATAAGTTTATTTCAGTGACAAAAAATATAAAACCATAAAAAGCTTTGTGGTAGCATTGGGGCAAAAGCAATAAAAATGCTTGCTTGGTCATGTTTTATAACTGTTCACAACATCTTTATCAAACCTATTAAGACTTAATATATCAAACGGACTAAATCAAACCGTTATTAATTTCATCAGCAACCTTGGGATAACAGTTTATGACATGGTCATATTCTCATTTCAGAAAATAAAACAGGTGATGCGAGAAGAAAAAGTGAAAGGATTTGCCAAGCTCATGATCACCAAAGATATTACGGAGGGCCTGAATATATTGTGAGTTCTCAGCTTATCTACTGAGTATAGCTACCCAATTGTACAGTGAAAAGAGCTATTATAGTTCCCACCTCACTTTTGAAAAAAAAGATGTCAAAATTGGTCCAAGGACGAAAGACTTGACATTGACAAGATGGAGTATGATGCGTTTTAATGGGGTTGACTCATGCCAGATGTAGTAACATAAATACAGCATAATGTATGAGACAACTGACAGAACTAAAATGAAGAGTTATTGCTTGCATTTTTTTTATGATGTAGTTTACAGTAAGTACCGTATTTACTTGAATATAAGACGACTTGTGTATGAGGTGACCCCCCAAACATTGACTAAAGATTTGGGTCCGAATTCCTCATCCAATATTCGAGTAAATACGGTATATAAGCTTGATGTTTCTTGCAGTGTGCAGACGGTCGGGTTAGGAGGACTGAAGCATAACACAGTGCTGGTGGGCTGGCCCTATGAATGGAGGCAATCCACCGAGGAACGCTCATGGAAAGTGTTTATAGGTGAGAACTTGGACATACAGTCTTCACCAATTATTTTACCCCACCTTGATGAGGTTGAAGAGGGGGACTTAAATTTGGTTGCGGTCTGTCCATTTGTTTGTCAACATATAGTGTTAGCGCAATCAAGTCCTAGGGATTGCTCAGATTGTTTTTACATTGTACAGGCACATTTTATATATCAATATCTTAGATGGGTTCGATAATGGCAGTGATTGGACGATTTCTGTTGCTATGGTAACCACTTTACCAAAAATCTTGTTCTACCACATTCAATGGTGGGGGTGTTCTTGTTAAAATTAATAACAAGTCAAGAGGTTGCCAATCCTGTCCATTAAAAGCATTTGTGTGTCAGAGATTCCTAATTATGATCCTTGTGCTTTTTGTTTGCAGATACTGTACGTGCCGTGACAGCAAAGGAATTGGCTCTCATTGTGCCCAGAAATATAGCAAACTTTCCTCATAACAAGGAGCGCTTAACTAAATCACTAGACATATGGTGGATTGTCCGTATCCTTGGTCCTTTTAATACATTGACATATATAAAGTTTGATTTCTATTTGAACAGCAATTCCAATTGCATTACACACGTTACTTACTTTTGCTATTAAACATGATATTAAACATGAGTAATGTCGAATTATATTTTAAATATCAAAATTCAAATTATGGAATTGTAAGTTGATAAAATGTCACATCTGTTTTCCTTGACTAGATTGCTTGCAGATGATGGAGGAATGTTGATACTGATGTCTTTCTTATTGAAGCAGCACAAAGTTTGGAGAAACTGCAAGATGAGGATATTTACAGTAGCCCGTATCCTTAATACAGCTCAGTGCATGCACAGCAAGGCACCTGTGTTAATGCTATATATTGCATGATACTCGTATTTAGTCAATATGTATGGACGATATGTGGGCTATTTATTTAGTCTGGACTTTCTATTTCTGGAATGCTTGGTATAATGTATTTGTGTGGTGTTTGTGAACCAGATTGTTGCTATTGTACCAAAGACTGAAGGATAGGTAAAATTGATATAAAGAATAAATAACATGTATTTTTCTGTTTATGGTAATTTCTTGTAGTAGCAATCATTACGAGTAAACAGTGTTACAAAATCTTGACATTTTACAAATAGAAATCTCAGATAACAGTATTCAGCTGAAGAAGGATTTGCAGACATTTCTCTACCAGCTGCGTATAGATGCTGAGGTTTATGTGGAAGAAATGGTAAATATGTCGCTAGTCATGTGAATTGGCTCACTCAAATGTATGGTCCTTGTGTGACAGGAAATGAATAGATCCCTGCACTTGTTGATCCATGTTGTCAGAAGTCAGTCACATCCTCTGTAAGAGATACCAGAGATTGTCACAGAATCTGTGATATTTTCCTGTTTATTTAACCAGTTTTCACAAGCAATGTTAAAGCAATGGAGCTGTGCCTTTCTTGGATATATAAGTGGAGGATGGGAGGTGATAGGTTCAACTCGCACTGCCAGCAGTGTTACTTTCCTTTCACTTGTTAAAAGGCCTACAGGTCGACCTGATATGGCCATTATTGCTGAAAAGGTCACCTTTCACCATTTTTATTTATAACCAATAACAAGCCTTGAGAATCTAACATTCATTGATTCATGAGTGCAATGTTTAATTTTAGAAAGTTGCGTACTCAGCTCAGTCATATAGAGACTACTTGTGGGCTGTACAGCTATGCTCTTACTATTCTCAGACTTGCACAGGATAAAGATTGCGATTGTGTTGTGGTGACACTTTGTTTCGTTGATATGATTTCCGGGGGAGCCTTTCCACAGACTGATGCAGCGTTGAGAGCACAGGGAACGAGTCCCAGCTCAGTTGTGCTTTATGGGTTAAGTGTCAGTTGTGTGGACATCCTGCTTGTTTTGTGAGGCTGCTGTGCTATTTATACATCTCTCCAAAGTGGGAGCAGCTGGTCTGCCTATTACTCAGTGCCCTCTGGTGGGATTGGCCATTAGTTGTGAATTGCTTTTTCCCTAACTATATATAATTCCTAAAAGGCTGAAAGCTTCGAATGAAATGGAGAATTGCAATAACTGCCCCTTTGGTTATGAATAAATCAATTTAGCTGCTAATGTTATATCCTGTGAATAATTGAGCAGTCCAGTTTTAGACGCCTTCTATAGATTTTGAATTATTATTTTGAGCTATTATATATTTTAAAATAAAATGCTCATGTCCAAATACATATGTTCTTTGACTTGGTAGGCTTGTTAGAGTCATATTCTTTGTATGTTTTAGTATGACAGTGATATTTCTGCATATACTGTGGAGAGAACCTTGGATATGGAGAAGCGCCAGCAGATGATGTCTGAACTCAGGCTGAAGAAACGCAGGCACACGGTAGGTCACATTTATCAATACCCTCTTTGATTACTGTCAAAATGAAGACACCTGGGTCCAGCATTACACCTTCCCTCCATGATAAAATGCCCTCATAAATATTCATGAGAAGACAAGGCAGAATGGATTTTATTTATAGTTGAGTAATTTGCATGCCTCCCATTTGCAAGATATGTATTATTTGTGCGTATATGCTTCATTATGTCCTCTACCTCCTAGACTATGATAAAGATTTTCATTTCATTTTTTAATGGAACATAAATTTTGACTTGTCAGCAGGATATAGAATATATATATATATTTATGATTGTAACCTGACCAATCTTCCCTGAGACAAATCCATAGTGAACTTGACCTATATGGAGGGTTCCTGAAAATTCAATATCTGGGAAGGCCCTTTGAATATCTCCACTGAAAGCTAGGTTGTGGAGGTGGTAACTTAATTAAACTTGAACCATGAATACATCTTGAAATAATATGCTTGTCTGTGACCTTGATTTTAAGGTCACATGAGAGTGAAGTGATCTCGAAAAAATCTTGTGAATGTGATAACAACCCATAGATGTATCAAAATGATGTGCTTGCCAATGACCTTGACATACATTTAAGGTCAAGTGTGCCAATCTTATCGGAGCACAATAGATTAGCAACAAATTCAGACAGGATTACCAAACTTAGACCATTGATATATTACAGCCGTAGTTGTCTACTCCTTCCACTGTTGCTATAAGCCGAGGGGTCTGCCCTCTCTGACCGGTATTTTTATGTTTATTAAATTATCATGCATTTCAAAGCAAAGATGATAAACGGATGACTATGCTTTTCCAACAAAAATTCAATTGTGATGAGATTAAACGACTATTGAGAGATTTGATATGTGATGCTGTATATTGCACATACCTCACCCTGCACACTTCATCACATTGCTTGTAACATACCACAGCTGCGGCACAAATGCCCCTCGCTGTGCTCACTGAAATGCACTGACGTCATTTTAATGTTTCAGATTCTCAAGCGGATTGTTTTGTATAAGCTTGAAATTTGCTATACAGGTTTGTCATTCGCATATTTGACCTTATTACTGCACTGTGTACTTAAGGGAAGGCACCCAATATCCCCAGATGGTTAGATTTACCATATTCGTTCCATGAAACACCCCAGGTATACAAGCACTGGTCCTCTCTGACTTGTTTCTAAGTTCAAGTAGATTCTTTCATTTTATGTTTCTCAGATTTCTACAGGTATAATCTTTTTATACCTTTTTTAGATGTGATCTTAAACAATTCCAGATCAAAATATCTTGAATTTGAGGAGAGAGAGACTAGGGACATGTATTATGAAGAATATGGTAGATTAATATCTGTTTATTAATAAGGAAGAGGCTGAAACTTAAAATAAATATTAAGTAGTAATAAGAACCATTTAAAGGCCACCTTGTGACTACTTATGCTGCTCATATACTTTATTATATATACTTTTGTTGATACCTGCCTTGATAATAACAATTATGGTTCCCTCACCCAAACAATAGATCATTGAGTGAAATGGTTATTGGGTAATATGAGATACTGCATCTGTTCAAAAACCAAAAGAAACCTCACACCATTTTTTGTGTCTCAGTACAATACATTTTTTCCAGGAAAATATCAATTTTTTTTAAAGAACAATCATAACATTTAAGAAAACAGTAGAAAAATTCTATAGAGACAGCTCTGACTTTGTTGTTGTAAAATTCTATTAGACATTGACACAACTATATAGCATTGACTTTGCCTATGTCTAATTATGGACTATCAATGTTTATTTATGGTAGAATTAGCCATTTTCACATCTTTCTGTGTGAATCACGTTTGTAGGAATACATGTTTGGTAAGTGGCATATAGTTCAATAAGAGAGCCCACACAACTTATAAATAATAAATAAGTTTCCCTCATCATTTCAGTTAATTCCATCTTTGATAATTGCATAAATGTCTCTGTTGTGACAATACCAAGTCAGCTGCTGATCACAAATACATTTTGATCAGTTTTAAAAATCTCATGTCAGGATGTCAATTGTGATATATGTAAATAGTTTGAATAGAAGCCGTGGGTCGTGTTTGTCCGAGCTAGAACACATGGGCTTTATTAGGAACTATATGCCTAGTTGATAAATTGGATGCAATGCCTTTGATAATGAATATTATGCATGTTTTTTTTTGACAGATACAAGAAATTGTGGATTTAAATCATGTACCTCCCAAATCCCAGTCAGAGATGCAAACAGAAGAACAGCAGGCTCTCCATGATAAGGAGCCGCCGACCGTCACTGTGTCCGTGGAAGAGGGAACGTCCAAATTTGTCAGCTTCAAACCTTCCCAGGCACATACAGACACGGTTGAAAGCACCAAGGATGAGGGAACCAGTAACGGCGAGAAAGAGATGGACTGCCTGGGAGTGCCACGGACCAGTGCCCAGGTGGCACAGGAAGCAGCGCAGGCAAGGAGCAGTGCCGAGGATATCGAACCAGTGCACTTCACCTTCTCCAGGACTGATGGACAGAATATGATGAACCAGGCATCCAGCAACCAGTCTATCTCTGTGTGAGTTATTTCATCAGTCTTTCATCATGCTTATTTAGCTGTGCTGACATAGTGATGGGGGGGGGGGATTTTTTGTCATTCTGTCCATCAACTTTGATCTTCTCCTCTTAAACTACTGGTTGGAGTTCTTGGCTATTAATTGGAAAGATGTATTTTCAGGGGACAAATTCTACCTATTTTCCATTAGGCTCAGATTTTTTTCTATTTTTTATGATTTAAAAAATCTAATAGCTATTACTGGGCTGTTAAGGAGGCTGCTATTTTGAATAACATAACAAATATTAGCCAATGAGAAGAGGGATTTGGGGCCAAATGTAATATGTAATATGCAGTTTGATTGGTCAAAATTATCAATTCTCAATTCTGCCATTGGAAAAATTTTAAATGATTATTAATGAAGCAGTTTCCAGAAAATGTTCACAAATATTACAAAAAGCAATAATCAATATAGCTTTAAGGTTATTGGCCCATGTTTTAAAAATGCCATTTTGTTTGCTGATTGTGCAGAAATAAGAAATGTTTTGATCTATGCAGAGTGCCATCCAGTGAGACTCCCTGGCTTTGAACACTGAGAGGCTGTAGTACAGTAGATGTTTATAGTTGTGGTTTGAATGTTTTCAGTGCTGAGGGCAAGTTGATGCGAATGCACACAGCAGTGAAGCTCAACGAGTCCATACAGCAACATTCTAAGGATGCCGAGCTGGTGATTATCAACTTCCCAGCGCCTCCTGCTAAACTGTCAGCTGAGGAAAATTGTATCCTTAACATAGATGAAAAGAATTACGGTAGACCTTTACAAAACGCTTTAAATTCTATTCGCATTATCCTCTTGTATATTGTATCAGTACCATTTCAGGTCTAACAATTGCTAATGACTCATTCAGCAACATGTTTCAAATTTTGAATTTTCTCTCAGTAAATCTACAGAATGTGTCTTTTAAAAGTACCAAACACACAATATAATTGACAAAGTAGACTTTTAGCTCAGGCTGTCTGAGCAGTGTGGGAGCCATGGTATTGGGCTCTGTGTGTGCGTCTGTCAACAAATAATTAAACATTTTGTTATATCTGATCAGCTATTTTAGATATATCTTCCAAATCTTTACAAACATACATCCCATTAACCCCCAATGAACAGGAAAGGCGTTAACTTCCACCGCCGGCAAGGATCTTAACATCGCCATTGTTTTGGCTTAATAAAGTCATTTTAAAACTCCTGACAGGCAGCAACTTGTTTCAATTTAATCATGATTATGACGTCAGACAACTTGGATAAAACCTTCACCCCAGTACTTTGTTGAGCATATCGAATAATCATGGTTACAAATTTTATTAATTCAGCATGCAGATACACTAGTCCAGAAAAAAAATTGGTTAGTCCTGTCAATTGATAAACTTTAAACAGGCTAGTATGTTAGGGGTTAAGGCCTTAATAGGATGACCTCAATCGTGACCATGACTTGTTTTTCAAGGTCATTTCACTGTATTTTATCACCTATTTGAATTATAGACTCAATATCTCTACCACACATACACCTCATGAAGGCCCACAATTGATATTTTCAAAAATGACCTTTTTTTCAAGGTTTACATTTTAAAGTCAGCATAAGGAGACTTTATGTTCTTGCTCTGATCCTACCACATCTACCACTGCATGATTTAGTTTTTTTCTCCTCATAAACATATGCTTGGATATGGGGTCGAGATATTTTGAGGGCTAAACTTTTTGTGACATTGAAGCACAGGAGCAAGCTATGTTTGTGAATGCTTTACTTTCTGAAAAATTACAGCAATATCGATATGACTTGGCAAATATGATCTACCTTTGAGGGGTTTAGACAATATTGATATTGCGTAACCTTGAACTATTTTCAAAATCATCTAAATGTGATATTTTGTGAAACACTACAAATAGCATTCATTCCTATCACATTTATCAAAAGAAAAAAATTGTCATGTACTTTTGGATCTGACTGCTATATTTAAGGCATAATTTCAAATCCTACTTAAACCAGGTAGGTTGATTTTAAAGACGGGCAGCATGAGTGCAGTATAAATCCTTGACCTAAGATTTCAGACATGGAATATTTGGAGGCATTAACAGAAGGGTTGGATCGTGTGTTGATGGTGCGTGGCAGTGGCAAGGAGGTGGTGACTATCTTCTCATAGTACAGACGTATGCAACATAGAAGCACCTTAGCACAGCTGACCACTACTCAACAGAGTATCAGCGATTTGCCATTAACACTCAAAACTCTCTGGAGAGAGCACACAGTGCATATAGAATTGTTATAGAGTAGAAATATTTACTTCAAGTTTGAATATATAAGGAAATAGTTAGATATTATTGGTGATAAAGGCTGTATATAATGTATATGATGTATATAAACAAAAGAGGCATATTTGAAGGAGTTGTAAATAGCATGGAAATTTGGTGTGCCTACTCATTGGGATGACCTATACATAAGAAGCTTTAATTAATTTATCATTTTGATTTATTTTATATTATTGACATAATATATATCTATATATATATGTAAAATAACCTTTGTTAGTTCCTGTTTTCAATAAAAATGATAAATTGGCTGATTGGAATGGTCCCCCAATTTAGGGCCAAAAAAAAAAAAAAAAAAAAAGTTTGCCTCCCTTGCATATTTCTCATATAATATAAAATGCATGAAGTGGTGCCAGCATTCTTTTAAAGTAAAGATGTGATGTAGATAATTATAAATATGATGTTAAAAATCATTTTGAATTCTTCACAAGTAGTTGACAGTGCCCTGAAGGTTGAAAGGGCTGGAAAGGTTTCTGTGACCTCTCCAAATTATACATTTTGACTTGGGTAATTTTATGGTTGATGGCAAGAACTCCTGTGCATTAATTCAAAGGGCCTAGATTTAGAACAAAAATATCTCTTTTATTGTATTCGTAAAAAAAACATCAGTGAGAACTATATTTAGAACAGAAATATATTTTCAATTATATTCTCTTTGAAAAAAAAAATAATATTTTTGAAGAGAAATTTGAAAAGAAATTTGAACATTTTCATTGGATATTGAAAGGTTTCTATGGATTTGGTCTTTGAGGATTTAAGACCTTAATGATTATCAATACTGGCCATAAAATAATGGATTGATTTTACAAAAATATTTTCATCAGTCATAATGATGGTGAAAATATTTTTATTCAATGGTTGTGCTCTCAAAAATTAATATATTTTAGATAATGTCATAATATTCTTCACCCTAAGATGAAATCAGAGGAAAAAAATCATATAACTTGTTGCTTATATCAATGATTTTATGCTGGCTGGTAGGAGACTTGATTAAACTTCCTAAATAATGCAAATATAATGAATACCCCAAAAGAACATTCAAAGTAAATATAGACTAGAAATAATGCCATCTCTGCATGCTACTTTTCAAGATAAGAGCCCAGAATATGGAGATCTTAAAAATAAAGTACATCACTTATGAAACCACTTCTCAATTTTCACTGCAGATGGCAGTATTCAATATTTTTTATTATTATTTTTTTTTTTGGGGGGTGGGGGTAGGATACATTCAAATGTGTGTAATGAAAAGACTATGATATGTCCGGCTGCCCCAGGTAGCTTATATAGATATGTTTATGAATAGGTTTATGACAACAATGATGAAATGCAAATGCACGCCCGTTAATGTGTTATTGTTACCTCACAAGTTAACAGTATGCAAGATATAATGTGATTCAAAACTTTGCTTTGTGATTGAACATTAGAAAGTTTTTATTAAAATATAATGTTATATTGCACCTACAGCACCATCAAAAAAACTATGGCACAGTACAGTCCTGGGTTGATACTCGGCATGTTGCCATGGTATATTTAGAATATGTTGACACATCTTTGATATAGTTCATGTGATATGGGTGAAGCCTTCATTTAATTACTACATACACATAATATTTATTTGCCGGTGTAATTGAATATATGCCATGCCAAGGAAGCAATAGAATGTTTCTGATGAACTTGGCAGCCATCTTGATGTAGTAAAATGTTAAAGTAAAAAAAAAAACTCAGAAAAATGATTGTTTCTTTGTCAATTGTGATATTGACATGATTAGAATTGTTATAAAAGGGCAGACTTATCTGCCATGTTACTTTTTTAGATTTTTCTGAAAAAAAAAAGGAAAATGATTCAGACTTTCATCCTAGGCAAAAGTTATTGTTAATAAACACCATCGTTATTGATTAAGATCGTAAAGCAATATGATTCATTGCAATCGGTAGGAGTGGTTGAATTTCAGATCTCAGTAGAAGCAAAAACCATGCAAACCTGCAGCCCCTGTTAATGAAAGTACTTGTTCAATATTTCAACATAATATTTGTATATTCAGGGTCTGGTTATTTATTACTCACATTTGTTATTGCTTATTTGTTATGTTGTTTTTTTTTTACTGTTTACATCTGGTATCATTCACTCCTAAGTGACGGGTGAGTAGTCTGATACTGTACATATTACATAATATCACCATATCAGTGTACAGGGAGGACTGTATGTAGTGTGAACTATGACAGATGGGCCTCCCAATGCCCATATTTATTCTCATTCAGAGAAGTCTTAGGTTGCAGTGCATCATGGGAAATTTGGATCAAAATTGTTTTAGGATTTTCAAAAATACATCAATATAAGTTTTTGATTTTGTTGTTGGCCTAAGCATTACATGTAATTACATTACAATTTTAGAGTGTTTTCATAGGTAGGTGAATTTGTTTGGATGGTTAAGGGGATTCTTTTCTCAATTTTCATAATTGGTGAAGCAACCTTGAGGATTTTTGCCTAATTGCCAGATAGAAAACTGTGTTTTTAGAAGCAGTTGTTAGAAAATATACCTTGTTTTTAAGATCAGATTGAATAAAAACCCAGCTCTGTGGATTCAAACATACCCACTTACACTACCTCAGAATACTGCCCCTATGGATCTGTTGACAGCCTCTGTGTACTATATGGCTATAAGAGCTACTCTCTTGATAGTGCAACTTGATATGAATTGTGTGTGAAATACCCTATGTATAAAATATGCACTCATGTAAAAATGTAAGTAATTTTACTTCTCTTCCCTTTGCGATGCAATAAGTTGACCACAAAACCAGTGTGATTTTTATTTTGTGAAATAAAAGTTTGAAATGTAAAATACCATAGTTTGTATTTGATACCGTTATATCAACGCCCCAGCCACTACATTTTGACATTTTTACCTTTCTCCATACCAACTATTGTTGATACGATATGAGCTTTTCTTTAATATAGGATGATGAGAGAGGGGTTGGAACCCGGGGTTGGAAACAAAAGCTTAAACAAGGTTAATATTCTAAAATTTAGATTCATACCTCAAGCATTCACCTTGACGTTTAACATCCCTTATAACCCAGCTAACCATTTTACGTTTTTTCTACGTTGTGAGCACATGTTTTTGGTGCTGAGCACGTTGTAACCTAAAGTATGTTTCCAGATCTCTGAACACAAGATAACGTGAGCATGTGGTCAGCACGTGAGCATGTGGTCAGCACGTGAGCATGTGGTCAGCACGTGAGCATGTGGTCAGCACGTGAGCACGTAACCTGACATTGTTTTGAACATGTCGTGGTAAGTCGATCTAAGCACGTGCTCAGCATGTTGCAAGCACATGGTACAAATACATTCAGCTATGAAAAATTCAGCTATATTTGGCCAAATCTAGTTATTCAGTTGGGAATGTCCCATCATCAACCTCTTCTAGAAATACTAGAATATCAACTGGCATGTTATGCTGATTTGTTGACATTGTCTGAAATTATATGGATATATATTGCAGTTGATGATCACATTAATAAACGTTTATCACAACAAAAGCCATGATCATATTTTTTTTATTCATTCAGAACACAACGTCTTGTACATTAAATTCACTGTAACTTTGAATTCCTTAACAACTGAGTTGTTGCAGGTCGCCATTTTCTGTAGTACTGCAGCCACCTATTGGCCAATTCAATCACCACAAGTTTTCTTCTACGTGCTCTCCACGTTGTAAGCATGTTGTTACTCTACGTTGTATAAAGACAATACGCTGACAACTTTGGCAACGTTGTCAGCACATAGAAGCTTTGCTGATTGGTGGTTTGAGAACACTAACACATTACCAATAGTTTAGTGTCCTCTGGTGGCAAAATTGGGAAAATGCTACTATTTGATTCTTGTGGCCTGATGAAATTTATTGTGTAACTTGCCACACGTGGACACCACATTCAAAAACTGCTGTGATTGTCAGTTTCAGAACCAGCTCCAAGTCAAGATTCTAGATGATGTGTTCCCACTTCTCAGGAGGCTTCATAAATGGAGGTTTCCAAAAAATGTTGCTGAAAAGCTGACTACAAACTAACTACAATTTGTAGGCAATTTGTTAAACCTCAGTGATGCGCGTATTTATGCGATTTCAAATGAATACGCGCATGTCAATTATTTGTAAAGTATTGATTAGCCATCTTTAGACTGGTTCCCCATCGAGTGTCAAGAACATCGTGTATATACACAGATGGCGGCAACCAGTCTATGGCTGTACGCGCCATTTTCGGGTCACGTGACGGGGTCAAATGAGGTGCGCTTTGTTTACAAATGTTTGTAACGATAAATATCTTGTTTCATGTATCATTTTTTAAAAATACAGTAGTTGTCTGAGGTATAAAAACAAAACATACACTCGTCGGTCAGCTGTGTGAGCGGATTCAGTTCGTTGGTGATGGCGGACGGATACCCTACGCCTTCGGCTCAGGGTATCCGTCCGCAATCACCAACTCACTGAATCCGCTCACCCAGCTTCCCGACTCGGTATGTTTTGTTATAGTATTTTTAATTTTTTTTTCTTGTGCATAAATTACACATTTTTTGTGCGGTTCGTAGTTTGCAGTTTGTAGTTTGTGGTTCGTTATTCAGAAAATATTTAAATCTGTAGATTTTGATTTTATAATGATGTGTGGGATGTTTTAGGGGCTCATTGTGGTATTTATAGTTTTTAATTTTAAGACTTTGATATAACAATCTTTATGCCCAAATAAATTTTAATTTGCATTTTTAATATATGGCCTATGAATTAAGCGGAATATATATATATATATATATATATATATATATATATATATATATATATATATATATATATATATATCATCGCAATTTGATTTTTTTTGTATGGTTTTCATTTCACAGGATGATTCAATGTTTGCTCTTCAGAATCAATACTGCAAGGAGAACTAAAACAAAAATCACTGAAAACTGAAGTTTTTGAGTTCATATGGCAGGCTAATACAATTATGTGCAAATCACCCACAGGTAAATGTTTAGGGTTTTTAACTTCATGTTGAATAAACATAATGTTGAAAAAGTTTCTTGTTTTAAAAGTCATGTTTTATATGTCATGTTTTATAAGTCATGTTTTATGTGTCATGTTTTATTCGGCTTAAAGATAATTACTGCATGGTCCCAATCATAAAGATTTCTCGTCTGTCTTGGATGTGGTCCTATTTTCTCAGTATTAATACCTTTCTGGTCCTCCTCTGCGATTTTGAGGCCCAATAGTGAATCTGTAACTGAAATTATTCAGCCGCCTATTTCTACATTCAATTATTAATATGATAAAATAAATATTTGCTGTGTCATCCTCCATATACCGACCCCTCTAGCGCAGTCGGTAGAGTGATGGATCTGTGCCTTTCTTAGTTATGAAAGTGGCGAACGAGAGGTTGCGGGTTTGTCTCCCACTCTCACACTGGTTAAAAAGCTTGAAAAGTCGACCTGATATGGCTATTGTTACTGAAAAGGTCGTAAAAACACCATTTTACCCTTTTCCCCATATTGGCCTCATGCAAATCAGCTTCTTCTGGGTGCAAACTTTGAGAGTTGAATGAAGACACAAGCCGCTATTCTGGGTGGTTTTAGACACTTCTCATTCTATCTCCTGTTGGTGCTTTTCCATTTTTTGCTTTGTTCAAAAAGGAATTCTTTTTTTTTTCATCCAAAAATGAATATGTTGCAGGTTTCTGATTGAGATATTATTGTGTGATGGGTATCAAACAGATTATTATGTAAGTCATTAAACGACAAACCCTTAAATCTAGCTTTTGAATTGAAAGCTATGGGCAAAATGTAAAAATCTAGATGAAATTGTCTGTTTAAATATTTTATCATATCTGATGGTATCATAATTATCACATTAAATATAAACGAACTTTATATTATGATTATATTATTTGCTATATGTCGTTGTTATATTAGTTGCTATATATATTTATATACATATAAAAGAGAAGTGTTATTCTCCATTCTCCAGCCAGGGCTCCAGGGCATGAAAAAAGTCTTCAAGAGATGGAAACACTCAACATAATATTACACTATATTAACTAATTCATACAAATTATATATATTTCTCCCCAGAATAAATACCTATCGGATGTGAACACTTTATTGGAAATCCAACTTTAGTGTCATTCAATAATTCTGGATAATTTATTAATCGGCCCTGGTGGTGTATCTGTCCCGCATGCGAAGATATTATTACAATACGATCCCCGGTCTGTCACTGCTCTTTGACGGATTATCAAAACGACCCCGCTAATTGGCATTAATTACAGCGTGCAAAAAAAAAGAGAAGAATGTCATGGGGCCCAAAAAGAGATTAGCGTGTCTGAGAAATGGGATTATCACGGTATGGGCAGTAGAGCGTGACTGACTTTAGATCGTGACAAAGAAGTACGTACTATAGTATACGAGGTGGGTGCATGTGGCTACACGTCTGAGCCATGGCAACACACAACACACTCATATCACCTGTGGCGCTTCTCCAACCACTGCTTGCTGGTCTCTGGCATGGGGCTCAACTTGACATACACAAACGCTGGCTCACTCTACACCAAGTTCCAATGTACTTCTGTCTCCCACTGCTTCTTGGCTCACCCGTTTAGGATCACTTATATATCGTTCACTCCATACTGGACCTTATAAAGCGATTTATTTCTGGTCCCAGAACAGGAATTACAGCGCATCAGAGAGTGTGTTTTGGGAGATAAAGTGCCTGAAAGTTTGACCATGTTTGTCTGAAACTTGAAATATTGAGGACACCGCAAAGCTATCAGAATGGCAGCGGACAGTCTGTGCATTGGAGATACGGTGTGTCTTTTCTCCGAGGAACAATTTGGCTTTGTTTACTCCTTCCAGTCAAGGTAAGTCCTGATCATACACGATTAGCACGCCATACTTTGCCAAATGTACATTCTTTTTCTTGTCATTTTGACTTTTCATAATCATGGTGATTTTACCGGAATTTAAATATTTAAAGTTAAATATTTACATAAATATTAATTAAAAGTGTGTTACCTGAGCAATTCATTTCTCGATATGAATTAATCAGCATAATTTATAAGTGGATTTGCAGAGTGGATTGGTGTTCTGTGACATAATAAAGTTGCTCTGTGTGTAATGTTTGTTTTGTTTTCCCCTGTTTATGGTAGCACCTTCAGCCAAGCCAAAGTAGACACATCCACCAAGGCCAGGTAGTCACCCTCCTTGTATTCCTTATGTCAAACTCATGTTTTCATCTACCACAATCTCTCCACTTTCCCCCAGTCTTCTATCAGTCTGTATCTACCTTGATATCCATGTATCTATCAGTCTGTATCTACCTTGATATCCATGCATCTACCAGTCTGTATCTACCTTGATATCCGTTTATCTATCAGTCTGTATCTACCTTGATATCCATGCATCTACCAGTCTGTATCTACCTTGATATCCATGTATCTATCAGTCTGTATCTACCCTGATATCCGTTTATCTATCAGTCTGTATCTACCTTGATATCCATGTATCTACCAGTCTGTATCTACCTTGATATCCATGTATCTATCAGTCTGTATCTACCTTGATATCCATGTATCTACCAGTCTGTATCTACCTTGATATCCATGTATCTACCAGTCTGTATCTACCCTGATATCCGTGTATCTATCAGTCTGTATCTACCTTGATATCCGTGTATCTACCAGTCTGTATCTACCTTGATATCCGTGCATCTACCAGTCTGTATCTACCTTGATATCCATGCATCTACCAGTCTGTATCTACCTTGATATCCATGTATCTACCAGTCTGTATCTACCTTGATATCCGTTTATCTATCAGTCTGTATCTACCTTGATATCCATGTATCTACCAGTCTGTATCTACCTTGATATCCATGTATCTACCAGTCTGTATCTACCCTGATATCCGTGCATCTACCAGACTGTATCTACCTTGATATCCGTGTATCTACCAGTCTGTATCTACCTTGATATCCATGCATCTACCAGTCTGTATCTACCTTGATATCCATGTATCTACCAGTCTGTATCTACCCTGATATCCATGTATCTACCAGTCTGTATCTACCTTGATATCCATGCATCTACCAGTCTGTATCTACCTTGATATCCATGTATCTACCAGTCTGTATCTACCCTGATATCCATGTATCTACCAGTCTGTATCTACCTTGATATCCATGCATCTACCAGTCTGTATCTACCTTGATATCCATGTATCTACCAGTCTGTATCTACCTTGATATCCGTTTATCTATCAGTCTGTATCTACCTTGATATCCATGTATCTACCAGTCTGTATCTACCTTGATATCCATGTATCTACCAGTCTGTATCTACCCTGATATCCGTGCATCTACCAGACTGTATCTACCTTGATATCCGTGCATCTATCAATCGGTATCTACCTTGATATCCATGTATCTACCAGTCTGTATCTACCCTGATATCCGTGTATCTATCAGTCTGTATCTACCTTGATATCCGTGTATCTACCAGTCTGTATCTACCTTGATATCCATGTATCTACCAGTCTGTATCTACCTTGATATCCATGTATCTATCAGTCTGTATCTACCTTGATATCCGTGTATCTACCAGACTGTATTTACCTTGATATCCATGTATCTACCAGACTGTATTTACCTTGATATCCGTGTATCTATCAGTCTGTATCTACCTTGATATCCATGTATCTACCAGTCTGTATCTACCTTGATATCCGTTTATCTATCAGTCTGTATCTACCCTGATATCCATGTATCTATCAGTCTGTATCTACCCTGATATCCATGTATCTATCAGTCTGTATCTACCTTGATATCCGTGTATCTACCAGTCTGTATCTACCTTGATATCCATGTATCTACCAGTCTGTATCTACCTTGATATCCGTGTATCTATCAGTCTGTATCTACCTTGATATCCATGCATCTACCAGTCTGTATCTACCTTGATATCCATGCATCTACCAGTCTGTATCTACCTTGATATCCATGTATCTACCAGTCTGTATCTACCTTGATATCCGTTTATCTATCAGTCTGTATCTACCTTTATATCCATGTATCTACCAGTCTGTATCTACCTTGATATCCATGTATCTACCAGTCTGTATCTACCTTGATATCCATACATCTACCAGTCTGTATCTACCTTGATATCCATGTATCTATCAGTCTGTATCTACCTTGATATCCATGTATCTACCAGTCTGTATATACATTGATATCCATGTATCTACCAGTCTGTATCTACCTTGATATCCATGTATCTACCAGTCTGTATCTACCTTGATATCCGTGTATCTACCAGTCTGTATCTACCTTGATATCCACGTATCTACCAGTCTGTATCTACCTTGATATCCTTGTATCTACCAGTCTGTATCTACCTTGATATCCATGTATCTACCAGTCTGTATCTACCTTGATATCCATGTATCTACCAGTCTGTATCTACCTTGATATCCATGTATCTATCAGTCTCTATCTACCTTGATATCCATGTATCTACCAGTCTGTATCTACCTTGATATCCATGTATCTACCAGTCTGTATCTACCTTGATATCCATGTATCTACCAGTCTGTATCTACCTTGATATCCGTGTATCTACCAGTCTGTATCTACCTTGATATCCATGTATCTACCAGTCTGTATCTACCTTGATATCCATGTATCTACCGGTCTGTATCTAACTTGATATCCATGTATCTATCAGTCTGTATCTACCTTGATATCCATGTATCTACCAGTCTGTATCTACCTTGATATCCATGTATCTACCAGTCTGTATCTACCCTGATATCCGTGTATCTATCAGTCTGTATCTACCTTGATATCCGTGTATCTACCAGTCTGTATCTACCTTGATATCCGTGTATCTACCAGTCTGTATCTACCTTGATATCCATGTATCTATCAGTCTGTATCTACCTTGATATCCGTGTATCTACCAGTCTGTATCTACCTTGATATCCATGTATCTACCAGTCTGTATCTACCTTGATATCCATGTATCTATCAGTCTGTATCTACCTTGATATCCATGTATCTATCAGTCTGTATCTACCTTGATATCCATGGATCTATCAGTCTGTATCTACCTTGATATCCGTGTATCTACCAGTCTCTATCTACCTTGATATCCATGGATCTATCAGTCTGTATCTACCTTGATATCCATGCATCTATCAGTCTGTATCTACCTTGATATCCATGTATCTACCAGTCTGTATCTACCCTGATATCCGTGTATCTACCAGTCTGTATCTACCTTGATATCCATGCATCTACCAGTCTGTATCTACCTTGATATCCATGTATCTACCAGTCTGTATCTACCTTGATATCCATGTATCTACCAGTCTGTATCTACCTTGATATCCGTGTATCTATCAGTCTGTATCTACCTTGATATCCATGTATCTACCAGTCTGTATCTACCTTGATATCCATGTATCTACCAGTCTGTATCTACCTTGATATCCGTGTATCTATCAGTCTGTATCTACCTTGATATCCATGTATCTACCAGTCTGTATCTACCTTGATATCCGTTTATCTATCAGTCTGTATCTACCTTGATATCCATGTATCTATCAGTCTGTATCTACCTTGATATCCATGTATCTACCAGTCTGTATCTACCTTGATATCCGTGTATCTATCAGTCTGTATCTACCTTGATATCCGTGTATCTACCAGTCTGTATCTACCCTGATATCCGTGTATCTACCAGTCTGTATCTACCTTGATATCCATGTATCTACCAGTCTGTATCTACCTTGATATCCATGTATCTATCAGTCTCTATCTACCTTGATATCCATGTATCTACCAGTCTGTATCTACCTTGATATCCATGTATCTACCAGTCTGTATCTACCTTGATATCCATGTATCTACCAGTCTGTATCTACCTTGATATCCATGTATCTACCAGTCTGTATCTACCTTGATATCCATGTATCTACCAGTCTGTATCTACCTTGATATCCATGTATCTACAAGTCTGTATCTACCTTGATATCCATGTATCTAACAGTCTGTATCTACCTTGATATCCATGTATCTATCAGTCTGTATCTACCCTGATATCCGTGTATCTACCAGTCTGTATCTACCTTGATATCCATGTATCTACCAGTCTGT
This sequence comes from Amphiduros pacificus, assembly GCA_949316495.1. NCBI lineage: Eukaryota > Metazoa > Annelida > Polychaeta > Phyllodocida > Hesionidae > Amphiduros > Amphiduros pacificus. The sequence continues at coordinate 9,515,639 of OX439003.1, read as the reverse complement.
ATCTACCTTGATATCCATGTATCTATCAGTCTGTATCTACCTTGATATCCGTGCATCTACCAGTCTGTATCTACCTTGATATCCATGTATCTACCAGTCTGTATCTACCTTGATATCCATGCATCTACCAGTCTGTATCTACCTTGATATCCATGTATCTACCAGTCTGTATCTACCTTGATATCCATGTATCTATCAGTCTGTATCTACCTTGATATCCGTGTATCTACCAGACTGTATTTACCTTGATATCCATGTATCTACCAGACTGTATTTACCTTGATATCCGTGTATCTATCAGTCTGTATCTACCTTGATATCCATGTATCTACCAGTCTGTATCTACCTTGATATCCGTTTATCTATCAGTCTGTATCTACCCTGATATCCATGTATCTATCAGTCTGTATCTACCCTGATATCCATGTATCTATCAGTCTGTATCTACCTTGATATCCGTGTATCTACCAGTCTGTATCTACCTTGATATCCATGTATCTACCAGTCTGTATCTACCTTGATATCCGTGTATCTATCAGTCTGTATCTACCTTGATATCCATGCATCTACCAGTCTGTATCTACCTTGATATCCATGCATCTACCAGTCTGTATCTACCTTGATATCCATGTATCTACCAGTCTGTATCTACCTTGATATCCGTTTATCTATCAGTCTGTATCTACCTTTATATCCATGTATCTACCAGTCTGTATCTACCTTGATATCCATGTATCTACCAGTCTGTATCTACCTTGATATCCATACATCTACCAGTCTGTATCTACCTTGATATCCATGTATCTATCAGTCTGTATCTACCTTGATATCCATGTATCTACCAGTCTGTATATACATTGATATCCATGTATCTACCAGTCTGTATCTACCTTGATATCCATGTATCTACCAGTCTGTATCTACCTTGATATCCGTGTATCTACCAGTCTGTATCTACCTTGATATCCACGTATCTACCAGTCTGTATCTACCTTGATATCCATGTATCTACCAGTCTGTATCTACCTTGATATCCATGTATCTACCAGTCTGTATCTACCTTGATATCCATGTATCTACCAGTCTGTATCTACCTTGATATCCATGTATCTATCAGTCTCTATCTACCTTGATATCCATGTATCTACCAGTCTGTATCTACCTTGATATCCATGTATCTACCAGTCTGTATCTACCTTGATATCCATGTATCTACCAGTCTGTATCTACCTTGATATCCGTGTATCTACCAGTCTGTATCTACCTTGATATCCATGTATCTACCAGTCTGTATCTACCTTGATATCCATGTATCTACCGGTCTGTATCTAACTTGATATCCATGTATCTATCAGTCTGTATCTACCTTGATATCCATGTATCTACCAGTCTGTATCTACCTTGATATCCATGTATCTACCAGTCTGTATCTACCCTGATATCCGTGTATCTATCAGTCTGTATCTACCTTGATATCCGTGTATCTACCAGTCTGTATCTACCTTGATATCCGTGTATCTACCAGTCTGTATCTACCTTGATATCCATGTATCTACCGGTCTGTATCTAACTTGATATCCATGTATCTATCAGTCTGTATCTACCTTGATATCCATGTATCTACCAGTCTGTATCTACCTTGATATCCATGTATCTACCAGTCTGTATCTACCCTGATATCCGTGTATCTATCAGTCTGTATCTACCTTGATATCCGTGTATCTACCAGTCTGTATCTACCTTGATATCCGTGTATCTACCAGTCTGTATCTACCTTGATATCCATGTATCTATCAGTCTGTATCTACCTTGATATCCGTGTATCTACCAGTCTGTATCTACCTTGATATCCATGTATCTACCAGTCTGTATCTACCTTGATATCCATGTATCTATCAGTCTGTATCTACCTTGATATCCATGTATCTATCAGTCTGTATCTACCTTGATATCCATGGATCTATCAGTCTGTATCTACCTTGATATCCGTGTATCTACCAGTCTCTATCTACCTTGATATCCATGGATCTATCAGTCTGTATCTACCTTGATATCCATGCATCTATCAGTCTGTATCTACCTTGATATCCATGTATCTACCAGTCTGTATCTACCCTGATATCCGTGTATCTACCAGTCTGTATCTACCTTGATATCCATGCATCTACCAGTCTGTATCTACCTTGATATCCATGTATCTACCAGTCTGTATCTACCTTGATATCCATGTATCTACCAGTCTGTATCTACCTTGATATCCGTGTATCTATCAGTCTGTATCTACCTTGATATCCATGTATCTACCAGTCTGTATCTACCTTGATATCCATGTATCTACCAGTCTGTATCTACCTTGATATCCGTGTATCTATCAGTCTGTATCTACCTTGATATCCATGTATCTACCAGTCTGTATCTACCTTGATATCCGTTTATCTATCAGTCTGTATCTACCTTGATATCCATGTATCTATCAGTCTGTATCTACCTTGATATCCATGTATCTACCAGTCTGTATCTACCTTGATATCCGTGTATCTATCAGTCTGTATCTACCTTGATATCCGTGTATCTACCAGTCTGTATCTACCCTGATATCCGTGTATCTACCAGTCTGTATCTACCTTGATATCCATGTATCTACCAGTCTGTATCTACCTTGATATCCATGTATCTATCAGTCTCTATCTACCTTGATATCCATGTATCTACCAGTCTGTATCTACCTTGATATCCATGTATCTACCAGTCTGTATCTACCTTGATATCCATGTATCTACCAGTCTGTATCTACCTTGATATCCATGTATCTACCAGTCTGTATCTACCTTGATATCCATGTATCTACCAGTCTGTATCTACCTTGATATCCATGTATCTACAAGTCTGTATCTACCTTGATATCCATGTATCTAACAGTCTGTATCTACCTTGATATCCATGTATCTATCAGTCTGTATCTACCCTGATATCCGTGTATCTACCAGTCTGTATCTACCTTGATATCCATGTATCTACCAGTCTGTATCTACCTTGATATCCATGTATCTATCAGTCTGTATCTACCTTGATATCCGTGCATCTACCAGTCTGTATCTACCTTGATATCCATGTATCTACCAGTCTGTATCTACCTTGATATCCATGCATCTACCAGTCTGTATCTACCTTGATATCCATGTATCTATCAGTCTGTATCTACCTTGATATCCGTGTATCTACCAGTCTGTATCTACCTTGATATCCATGTATCTATCAGTCTGTATCTACCTTGATATCCATGTATCTATCAGTCTGTATCTACCTTGATATCCGTTTATCTATCAGTCTGTATCTACCTTGATATCCGTGCATCTACCAGTCTGTATCTACCTTGATATCCATGTATCTACCAGTCTGTATCTACCTTGATATCCATGTATCTACCAGTCTGTATCTACCTTGATATCCATGTATCTACAAGTCTGTAGTGTTCTTGGACAATATTCTTTTTATTTTAATAGTTCATTTTCAGGGTTAACATTTATTTATTACTCTGTACGATAAACATAAGTCATATGTGATGTCTGTCTGCACCCTGAGTTCCTTGCCTGACATTGGCAAGTCATATGTGATGTCTGTCTGCACCCTGAGTGCCTTGCCTGACATTGGCAAGTCATATGTGATGTCTGTCTGCACCCTGAGTGCCTTGCCTGACATTGGCAAGTCATATGTGATGTCTGTCTGCACCCTGAGTGCCTTGTCTGACATTGGCAAGTCATATGTGATGTCTGTCTGCACCCTGGGTGCCTTGCCTGACATTGGCAAGTCATATGTGATGTCTCGCTGCACCCTGAGTGCCTTGCCTGACATTGGCAAGTCATATGTGATGTCTGTCTGCACCCTGGGTGCCTTGCCTGACATTGGCAAGTCATATGTGATGTCTCGCTGCACCCTGAGTGCCTTGCCTGACATTGGCAAGTCATATGTGATGTCTGTCTGCACCCTGAGTGCCTTGCCTGACATTGGCAAGTCATATGTGATGTCCCTTTGCACCCTGAGTGCCTTGTCTGACATTGGCAAGTCATATGTGATGTCTGTCTGCACCCTGGGTGCCTTGCCTGACATTGGCAAGTCATATGTGATGTCTCGCTGCACCCTGAGTGCCTTGCCTGACATTGGCAAGTCATATGTGATGTCTGTCTGCACCCTGAGTGCCTTGCCTGACATTGGCAAGTCATATGTGATGTCCCTTTGCACCCTGAGTGCCTTGCCTGACATTGGCAAGTCATATGTGATGTCTGTCTGCACCCTGAGTGCCTTGCCTGACATTGGCAAGTCATATGTGATGTCCCTTTGCACCCTGAGTGCCTTGCCTGACATTGGCAAGTCATATGTGATGTCTGTCGGCACCCTGAGTGCCTTGCCTGACATTGGCAAGTCATATGTGATGTCTCTCTGCACCCTGAGTGCCTTGCCTGACATTGTGAAATTATTTTCTTAATTTTGATTTCTAAAGATCTTTTTTCCCTTATCATTCTAAATTGGCCTAACATATTAATATTCATTAAACTATGTAATGCTTTCTAGACCTCGCACTGTTATTATTTTTTATTATAACTCCACAAAGATTTGATGTTTTTCATTGCCATAGTAGGTCTATTACAAATAAAGTGAAATGACATATTGCCTTATACATTATATTGTAGTTAAGTTTACCCTGTTCACCTGTACTTTTGTATTCATAATCAGTACTTTGTCATACATATTCACATACAAAGGTATTGCATGAGGTGGCATGTATCCCTTTACATTGTTTGTGCCTATATTATCACTCAGTGTGTTTCCGGTGGTAATCAGAGTGCACTGTTCACAGACAACCAACAATCAGTGAGGAACATCAGTAGCCACGCCTTACTTCACATTCTATTCTTACCAGAGAAAGATTGTTTTCTTCTTGATATAGAATGTAGGGATGCTTAGGTGATGTTATCAAGATTGAAATATTGCCATATATTTATGCGGCCAGGCCAAGATTGAGCTCATGATACAATTTCCCATATGAGCTGAGGCCCATGCCTAAAGGGTTAATCTGTTGTCCTTGTAAATCTGTGACCGGGCGGGTTGTCATGTCAAGGACCTACGACATGACAATTCATTAAGGCAGCACTATATCTGCTACAAATAGGTCTCATCATGAAATGACTGAAATACTGTTGAAAGTGATGTAAAACAACAAACAAGCAAACAAACATGTAGTTATGTTATTTCTCATGTAATATACAAGTGGCTATTATTGAAGAATGATAAAATCATGTAGTCATTTATATTTATATGTATATGCATACTTGCATACATCAATATTATCTTTTTAAATATAATCTGTCTGACAGAGGATTATGATTGAGAGATATTGACATTATTTTAGTTGACATAACAGAATATCACGATGAATTTTTCTACACATTTAACATTTTCAAATCCATTACAGTGGCACACACAAGTTTGCATGTCTGAGTATTATGAATACATCATTGTAAGATGTTCATAGCTTTGTCTATGCTTGGCAGCAATGTGAGCAGTGCACTGTATTACAGACATCACAGATCAACTCAATGGTGGTTTTAAGTCTCAGTGGAACATTTCTTCTGGCATTTAATTCCACTCTTATTCAGGGGAAAGAGTAATAAAAGTTACCATCCATTTTTCTTGTAGGAGGTAAATAGGTTGAATGACAGATATTCTGGCTTATGAAAAGTGTGCATCATCATATAGAAGGTCTATCAAAGATTAAGGTCTCAAAAATGACAAGAAGACTAAATTATTTATGACAGGTGCAGATTGTGTGCCAAAATCTGTCAAAATTGTCAAAATTGTAAAAGAGAATAGCAGTATAAAGAATCTAATGCCATAGGATGAGAAGAGGTCAGGTGAAGGGTCACAGGAAATAGTTCATTAGAAAATCACAGGAAAAGGTCTATTGGAAAAACACAGGAAAAGGTCCATCAGAAAAACACAGGAAAAGGTCCATTAGAAAAAAACAGGAAAAACCTCCACTAGAAAAACATATAGAATGAGATTGATAGAAAGAAATCAAGTTGATATCATGAAAAATTTAAGGATAGGCATAAAAGTGGATGAGCAAGGGAAAATTTCATGATATTATTTTGAAGCTAATATCATTTTAAGTAAGTTAATGTAGGGCAGATATCAAAGGATGACATCACAAGGAAATACCTGAGTGTTCTTCTGCCCATTCATTGTACAGATTCTGATATAAATATACGCTGTTTGTTAACTAAATGTCATATTTAGAATTTATTTATGTATATATATATTATACAGACATTATTTTGATGTACTGGGTTTGTTTTCAGCTCCATCTTGTCTGAGCTGTAAATACACTCTGTTTGTTAACTAAATGTCATATTTAGAATTTATTTATGTATATATATATATTATACAGACATTATTTTGATATACTGGGTTTGTTTTCAGCTCCATCTTGTCTGAGCTGTAAATACACTCTGTTTGTTAACTAAATGTCATATTTAGAATTTATTTATGTGTATATATATTATATAGACATTATTTTGATATACTGGGTTTGTTTTCAGCTCCATCTTGTCTGAGCTGGCAGTAGACCCTCGGCAGGACAGGGAGAAGCCGAACATTCCTGATCCACAAGGTAAGAAAGAATGCTCTCTTCCTCTTACACCTGTTATCAGCACATCTTGTAGTTAAACTGGTCATTTTATGCTCAAAATCAGAGTGGAAAACAGGCATTATTAATTTATAATGTTTTATGTTCAATGAAAGGAAGTTTTGATTGGTCTTCCCCTACAACACATGTAAATACTGATTATTGTTCTTTTTTGTGCAAATTTTGCAGTGATATCCTTCCAAATCTCTGTGGCCAACCGTTACAAGCTCAACAAGAAGCTGCGGAAGTTGCAGACAAAGAAAAAAGCTGCATTAGAAAGAGGAGATGATGATCATCAGCTTAAGATAGAACTGGCCAAAGCTCAGGTGAGTTAAGGCAAAACTAGGCTCACTGTCCAAAGTTGAAAAAATCAGAAAAACAGCTCAATGCCTAATTGTTTGATTTTGGTCAACTGAAGTGTGAAACTTGTCAATACAAATAACAATTGTGACATAATATTAATAGAAAAATGAGTGTCTGTTATGTTATGGCATGACTAAGAATGTTGGGAATACAAGGGTCTATTACATATGGATTCAATGTACCATTAACAAAGTGGTCTGGCCAAGAATAATGAGAACACCTGGACATAAGTTGATACCTGTAATTAGAGTAAACAAAATATAAGGTTTCTGCTGAGTTTTAAATTCAGGATTCCACTCATTGTATACTGCTTATATTATGCAAACCAGGATTAATATTAAATAAATGCTGATCACAGTTAAACCAATATATTATGCTGTTCAGTCACCCATGGCATGGAGATTCAAAAGATTTCAGGATTGATGAAATAAAACTGCCTGATAGTTGCTTAAGATGCATGTATACAGCAGAACATATGCGTGTCAAATTGTTTTCAATGAAGGACAAATCCTAGTAGTTTCTTGATCATATCTTTCCAAATCTTGCTGACAAAATAAGATTATTTATGTGACTCTCCTGTATGCACTTATATAAATGATCAAAGAATTTAAGTCATGGGATTAGGAGATTAACTAAGATTAAACTATACATGTTTTTAGTTATAGAATGGTTTAATCAGGATTATTATAGTATATCTGCAGATAAAGAGTTACAAAAAGTGATTTCATAATTCACAGAGTTTTGCTGAGGTCAAAGTGTCATTTGTCAGCAGGGGTTGTTTCCATTCAGGATTGCAATGCATATGTTGTTATGAGCCAGAGACAAACCATATTTGCACTTAAATTTGGCTAATAAAAATATCGGGTATTCAGGTTCCAAAATTGCAGGATTTCATTAAAATGACAGCGTAGTAATGATATTCAGTCAGCTTGTGTCAATCCTGAGATCTGTACTAACAAGATGTAGACCACAAAAATCAATTATCCTGGCAACTGAATACCACAGAACTCTCTGCAGGGAGATGAATATTCCTCACCAACATTGTTCGTGGGACAGAATCAAAGTTCTTTATTTTTTTTAAAGAAAGAGTGTGGAAACACTTTGTTTGTCGTGATATAGGCCATTAACAGGCTATGAACAATGCAGCCTGTTGCTCATCCTGTTACCATGAATACATCATCAGTGATGCAGGCCATACTAAGTAAGGTATAATTAAGGATAAGCGCTGAAGGGCTTGTAATTCTCTCAGGGGGGAAGGAAAATTAAGACTCGAGGGATTTTAAGGCAATTATATTGCCACCAGAGGGAGTGCTCATCTTGTGTTCCATTTTGAGCCTATTAAGATCCCATGAACGCCATTTCTGCTCCTTCATTAAAATCATTGCAAGGAGTGTGGCAAGGAGTGTGGCAAGGATTTCAGATTAAATAAATATAAGACAAGCATTTATCATACATGCCATTTTTGTATCATATTGGTGCAGGCACCTTCAGGAGAACATAAAATCTTCATCAAATTATTTTCATATTTAATATTTAGTGAAATACCATAATAATTCATTATAGTAATGAAGATATACATAAGGTACATAGGTCATGTCATAAACAAAAAATCCTTATTTTGGTTCATATTTATCTTGATTTATAAAAAAACTTTTCCTTTTTATTGGTCATCAAGCAATTAGATAGAAAAGTCTAAATTAGTTTTAAAGTGAAGCCTGTTTATGATCTGGAGACTAACTCATTCTTTGAGACATGCTGCTCTATGTTATATATGGCATGTTCTAGAATGTAAATGTTATTGTATTGGTTTATTCAATATTCTTAAAAGTAAAAGTTCATGCACTTTAATGGACTTGAATTTGATTGGTTTAGGATAGAATGGGTGTTGGTGTACATTGGAATAACACAGCAAATAAACACACCTGTAGATATGTAGAATCTGGAACTCTGGGAAGAATGTGACATAATATGTGCAAATAGGCCCAATATGGACTACCATAAAGGCATACACATCATCATAAAGATCAGATGTAAACAACACAAATCTATGTGATCGATATACGTTTAATTTGAATGTGAACATATTTGCCATTCTGCCAAACATGATCTGAATGAATAAGACTTTTCGACATTCGACAATACACTTAATTGCTAAAATACCAGTAATGCATTTGAACACAAATAATATCAAGAAGAAAAACATTCAAAGTTCCTCACATTGGATATAACCAGTGAGATCTGCATTTATGTGAGATCTTAATTTTGTTCCTGAGAGTGAACTTAAGTGAAATTTTATGTAATATAACTGATAAGAAGTCACAATTTTTTTAATAACTTGCCATGTGTAAATTATTGTTCACTGCAGTTCATTTTATTTATAAAATTAGTTTTAGATGATTTAGTGCAGATTGTATGCCTCCACTGAAACTAGTATGTTAGAAACATATATAGGTGTAAGCCGATGAACTGTTTAGTTTAAATCTCATAATCTAAATATTCTTTACAAGTGAAGTTTGTTTTGTGATTTAACTGGTGAATACAGGAAGAGATTTACATACAAAGGTAAACAAGCCTTGTTTGAAGGCCTAAGGTTTGGTTTTTGGGTTAGTTTAAATCTCCAAAGTTATTAATATCTTTACAAATGAATGCAAAATTAGACAAGCCATGTTTGAATAATAAGTGGTATTCAGTATGATCAAATATGAAGCTGAAAATACAGGGCTCATTCTCTACTGAAAAAAACATGTAGATATCAATGCATTCTGCTTCTCCCAACTTTGCTACTTCTCCCAGCTCTGCTACTTCTCCCAGCTCTGCTACTTCTCCCAGCTCCACTTCTTCTCCCAGCTCTGCTACTTCTCCTAGCTTGTTACTTCTCCCAGCTCCACTACTTCTCCCAGCTCCACTACTTCTCCCAGCTTTACTACTTCTCCCAGCTTGTTACTTCTCCCAGCTTTACTACTTCTCCCAGCTCCACTACTTCTCCCAGCTCCACTACTTCTCCCAGCACCAATACTTCTCCCAGCTTGTTACTTCTCCCAGCTTTACTACTTCTCCTAGCTTCACTACTTCTCCCAGCTCCACTTCTTCTACCAGCTCCACTACTTCTCCCAGCTTGCTACTTCTCCTAGCTTGCTACTTCTCCCAGCTTGCTACTTCTCCCAGCTTGCTACTTCTCCCAGTTCAGCTACTTCTCCCAGCTCCACTACGTCTCCCAGCTCCACAGTTTCTATTGCAGTTCAAACAAACTTTTTCTTTTGCATAACATGCAGTTCACATAATTAGCCACAAAGCAATGATATACTCTCTCTCTCTATATATATATATGTAAATGGTGGCCATTGTTTGTTTGATGAAGTAATATGCATATGTACTATGATGACCTTGTCATCAATCATGTTAGTGGTAAAACATTACATGTAAAGGTGACTCTTGGGAACTCTGGGGGAAATATGAATAGAGCAGATGCACTTGTTATCATAACACTTGGCTCTCTTCATATACAAGCAGATGGGGGTATTACTATAGCAACACATCTCTCTCAAGCCCACTTAGCAGATGATTCCACACATTACACAAGACCAGCCAGAGCACTCTGTGCATATATATATATACTAGCATCCCTGTGTGGGGATACTAGCATCCCTGTGTGAGGATTGATGGAGGTCTTTGTATTGATCACAGTGGGCTGCAGATTGGTAGTTGGAGCTTGCGTTTACTTTTGCTTTATGCCATCACATATGGGAATCATATATCCATATATACATATAACATATGTCGGCCAGTAAACTCTGTCTTGCCCTAAATGTATCATATCTTAACTAATCTATATTCACTCCATCCCTGTGACTACCAATCCCAATCTTTGTCACCTCCAGCACTAATCCATGACCCTCCAGCCCTAATCCATGACCCTCCATCCCTAATCCATGACCCTCCAGCCCTAATCCATGACCCTCCAGCCCTAATCCATGACCCCCAGGTTCTAATCCATGACCCTCCAGCCCCAATCCATGACCCCCGAGTCTTAATTAATCCATGCCCGCCAGTCTTAATCCATGACTTTTTTATGATTGAATTATCATTTCAAATTGATGTGAAATAGTTGTTTATATCTGTTAATGAATTAAACTATGATGTCACTCTGGACACTAATGTGGTGTCAAATGATGTCACTCTGAAAACTAATGTGGTGTCAAATGATGTCACTCTGGACACTAATGTGGTGTCAAATGATGTCACTCTGAAAACTAATGTGGTGTCAAATGATGTCACTCTGGACACTAATGTGGTGTCAAATGATGCCACTCTGGACACTAATGTGGTGTCAAATGATGTCACTCTGGACACTAATGTGGTGTCAAATGATGTCACTCTGAAAACCAATATGGTGTCAAATGGTGTCACTCTGGACACTAATGTGGTGTCAAATGATGTCACTCTGAAAACTAATGTGGTGTCAAATGATGTCACACTCTGAAAACCAATGTGGTGTCAAATGATGTCACTCTGAAAACTAATATGGTGTCAAGTGATTTATTCAGCCTGAGCCCAGGTATGACATTGTGATGATGTTTTCTTGGATCTCAAAATATATAAGGTCATAGAATAAGGATGGTTTTCAAAGATTAGGATTTATGATAAAAATGATTATAGATTAGACCCAGGGCTATTTAATATTTTATATTTAATATTTCCAAGTTGTTCTCTGTCTGTGAGGCCACGGCCCATGATGCAATTGGTAAGAACGCAAGCTGATTAGCATCAGTTCCTATGTGGTGATCCAAATGTTTGAAATCATGATACAATTTAACAAATGAACTGAGGCCCATGTCTAAAGGGTTAACCCGTTGTCCTTGTAAATTTGTGACCGGGTGGGTTGTCATCTCAACGATCTGTGACATGACAATTCAGTGGGGCAGCACTAAATCTGTTATAAATAGGTCTCATCACAAAATGACTGAAATAATGTTGAAAGTGAAGTAAAACCCCAAACAAAGAAACAAACCTTGGTCTGTGAATGGTAATTTAAAGGAAATATTCACAAAACACTCTCCAATATGGCTGACATGGTTCTGATTGACAGTCATATAAACAGAAACAAGTTCAGATGCATGCATTAAAGTCTTTATTTTGAGTAAAGGAGTTAAATCATTATACAAAAAACACTCATACCTTTTTGATATTTACTTTATTGAGGAAAATGACATATTTGACAACAGAACTGATCCTGAACTGTCACATTGGTAAACAAACTCAAAGAAAATACAAAACAAATAATTTCAGTAGTAGAAACATGCATGTCCAAACATTATTACACTTACTATAGTTATGTTATTGTAATTAATCTTATAGCTTTAACAGCAATTTCACAAAATAGTTTCAATGGATATTTGGGTCTATAATCTTCTTAAGGCTAGCCAAAAATAATGTTTTCTCTTACTTCACAAAAGTAATTTTCACAAAAGTAACATGGTTTCTTGAATTGAGGGCCTGGGGCTAACTATTTCTTCATGGATACAGACCTAATTAATAAAATAGGTTATTGTAGAATTATGTATACCTTCACAGTAATATTCACTATTTAGTTGTTATCAAAGAAAGGATATTTCTGTCAATATCATAACAATTAGAAGTCTGTGTATGTGGATGTTTGGAGGCAAATCTCAGCTTTGCATTTCAGAATAAAATTCTGTTAAATGTGTGTACATTGAGCCTGACAATAAAAGGCGATTATTTGAGTATGTAGAGGTAAAAGTATCGGTAAGACAATTAGAAACTATAGTTTTCCAGATGACAACAATCTTCACCTGGCAAATACAACATCTATACAGCAGCTGATTAGGATAACAGTAAGCTAATCAATGTTCAATAACAACCACATAGTATGCCCTGAACGGAATTCCAAATGAGATACTGGTCTCGTGTATTCCGGGCGTTTGCTAACCCTGTGTGCTGAGCAGGAAGGCAATCATATGATATGTATATTATGTAGTATCCAAGCTTCTGCCTGGAGTAATCAGCTGCCACGAGCGGGGAACTTTTCATAACCTCGGCGTAATGAATTGAAGCCAATAACTATTGCATGAAAAAGTTTTACTGTATTATATATTTTTTAATAAAACCTTATCGATTTTGATGCAATATTTTACTAGAACATTTGGCATTTGTATAATACTTTTGTCAAAAGGTTCTGTATGGAGGCATTCATATTGTTCTCAGGGACCTTTACAGAGGCAGTCATTGGATACTTCTTTTGAGGCAAAATGTTATTACATTCAGCACACTTGTAAAAACTATGTGCCTCAGACCATATCTCTCCACAGGATACAGTATATGACATTTGATGTCGTGCAAATATGGTTACACACTAAAGTACTCAATGTGTAATATCTTGACTGCAATTGTCTCTTTGTGGAACTGCTTGATTAGTCATCATCAAAGTCTGCATAAATAAGGAAATATGTGTAAATTAACTTAATTAACTGTAATTATTCAGTTATATTATTTGATGAAAAAAGTTAAATGTTTTGCTATTAACTTTATCATAAAACTGCAGCCAGTTGAGTCTGCTGTGCAGTGTAACCAGCAGCTGACCTCCTGACCCACTTTTAAATCAAGATTGCGTAAAAGGCCTCTGTCTAAGAAGTTGTTCACATAATCACGTCCTGCTGGTTATAATAGTTGGTCCCTCTATGCAGTACTTACCCTTTCAATAGATTAACCCTGTCAGGAGATTAACTATACTTCAGCTGTTTTGTTGCATGTTTCTTGTCAGCAGTACTTACCCTTTCAATAGATTAACCCTGTCAGTAGATTAACTATACTTCAGCTGTTTTGTTGCATGTTTCTTGTCAGCAGGTTGCTTCATTTGTGCTTTCGCATGGAAGGGTCCTTTCCAACACAAAAGGATTTAACATTGTTTGTATATTATTGGAAAATAATAAAACAGATATAGAGCACTAAATCTTGTGAGTGAGTGAGTGAATAATGAATGACTAGAGCAGGCATTTGTAGGCAGTTGCCATTTCTGTTTCTTTTCCTGGCCTGGTGAGGTATTTCATTCTATTATAAAGAAGATTAATTAACATCCACTGCTACTTAAGTTAGCATCCTTCCTTTCGCAGCCAAAAAAATTGTTAATTATTGATAGGTAGTATTATTTAAAAAAATCATCATATGCTTGTATTGTCTGCCTACTGGACTGGTTCCCAGTTGTGGACTGGTGCCCTGTTGTTGACTGGTGCCCAGTTGCGGACTGGTGCCCTGTTGTGGGCTGGTGTCCTATTGTGGACTGGTGCCCTATTGCAGACTGATGCCCTGTTATGGATTGATCTCCTGTTGTGGGCTTATGCCCTGTTGTGGACTGGTGCTCATTTGTGTAGGCTGGTGCCCTAAGGGACCTTGTTTCTCACGAGTTGATAAAAAACACAGGACAACTTACATGACAAATTGCTCTTACTCTTCATCTCAATCTGACCAACATCCCATAACAATGGCTTTACTGACCTGGAGTGCAGATGTTTGCATACATTGACCCTTAACCCCATTCAGTGTAGGTACACATCATATTTTACAGAGACAAACTATTGGCTATTTGAACACTTTTGTAAACTTTATGTTCAGTTATTATCCAATAGATATATTGGTTAACTGTGTTAGAACATATGTATGATAGAGCAAGATGCAGAAAGTGATTTGACATTTTAAGAGTCTAATCATCAAAAAACATAAAACAAGATATTAAACTTCAGGTATCAATGGATTGCTCCAGTTCATTATCGCACTTTCAAACATTCCCTCTTGTTTTCATCTGAAGGAATTTTAATAAATTGCTGTAATTTAATGCTTGATAAAAATGTTATGTATTTTTAAATGGCAGACTTAGATAAATTGAACTTGTACTTTGTTGATCCTATTTTATAAATTAGCAGTAATAAAACAGAATTTGCCTTCAATAAAACAAAGATTGCAAATAAGTCAAACTTGCGTTAACACCACTGTATTAACTGGGTCAATTTGCTAATTGGATTCTTGTAAAAACCTAAGCTTGGTAATTTTCCAGTGGATGCCTATCCTGTATGAAAGTCATTAAATATTAACACTTGCCAGGTCATATAAATAATGTCACAATAACGAGTACAGGCTATTTCCCTATTCTTCACACATTTCATAATATGTCAACCATGGACATTTCCTTCTTTTTAAAGTTTTTTTTGTTTTTTGTTTTGTTTTTTTGTTTTTTTGTTTTTTGTTTGTTTTTGTTTTTGTTTTTGTTTTTGTTTTTTGTTTTTTTGTTTTTGTTTTTGATTTTATCTTTGTTTTTCTTTTTAAAATGCCACCATATATGATGAGTGTGTCCACATTAAAAGAACTTATCTCTTCAAAGATTGCTATTGAATGTCTATATGATATGTGATTTCAGATCAGTGCCTTGGCCGAGAATGAAGACAATGTTGCAGAACAGACACGACAACAGGGAAAACGTCTCCTCTATGGACAAGTTATACAGGTAACATAGTCATGTCATTTACCATGTCATATATCATGACAAGTCATTCAGGTACCATAGTCATGCCATTTACCATGTCATATATCATGACAAGTCATTCAGGTACCATAGTCATGCCATTTACCATGTTATATGTCATGACAAGTCATACAGGTACCATAGTCATGTCATTTGATAAAGTCAATGCAGAAATACAAACTATTTAGAAATAGTTATAAAGATCAACATTTTTGCTTTTTGTCTGATTTTCTGGCTTTTGTTTTATATTATAACAACAAAATCAAAATGCATACTACACCAAGTTCACATGCCGAGCTGAAAACTGACCACAACCTAAATGTTTAGTGCAGATGCACTCTCAGAAATTTGAATTGAAAATTTTGTTGCATCACCTGTGTTCCTGGTTGTATGAAAATATATCAATATTTCACTAATGCTAAGTTTATGAACGAATTACTAATAAGGTTTAACTTCAGAAATAAGCCATCATGCACATTAAAAAATTGTGGTATGAACGATATGATAAAACAAATGCCACTTTTTATATTGATTTGTCTATCAAGACATGTAGATAAATTCTAAACTAAAATATCTCAAGTGTGAAACTTTTTTAATAATCTTTTCAGTATGTACAATCCAGCATAAATTAGTAACCAGAGATCCAATGGCATACACTATTGTGTAAAATATATCAACATGTATAATCCTGCATAAATAATAAATCAGACACCCAACAGTGTTAGTCTTATCAGGAAATCTCTTTATAATCCCGCATAAATTACCAATAAAGATCCAACGATATGTAAACACCATATAAACACAATGTGCCAGACATATATGGATTTCTTAAACATCCATTGTGAAGACTTATCTTTGTCAGATATATCAATATCTGTTGTCTGAACATATCCAGCACATTGCTTATATCAAACACATGCTCATTATCCTGGTGAATTTGTCATCAGCAGTTATTTATAATGTAATACATGCATTATTAATAATGCATTGCATGCTGCCAATATAACAGAGAGCAAGAATCTGACAATGTTTTTGTCTGTATATTTTTGGTTGCTTTGTTTTTATTCCATACTCCTACACAGTACCAGAATTATTTGTCTTGGGCCTTGAAGGCTTTACTATTAAAATACGCTACCACCCACTATATATATATTAACTCATCAGATCTCCTTTCATTTTTATCATCTTCTTTCTTCCAAAGTCAGTAATTTGCCATGCTAATTTGTCTTTTTCAATATCATAGATGTTTTTCTCGGCACAGAGCATGAATTGTTTATATGTGTATTTATTAATCTTGCAAATAGAGTATAAAAAGCACATTTACCTACAGACCATTAAAGCAACCATGTTATGTTTCCAGACAGTCTACAACATATAAATACAGCTATATTGGGCAGCTATTTTCCCATTAAAGTATAACATGGTAAAATGACATTGTGCTTTATACTATTATATATGAATCTTTACAGTTACACATTGATTTTCATAAATATTATGGTTCAAACATTACACAAGAATCATAGTGTGTGAACTGCAAATGATGACAAGGTTTAGAGAGAGACTCAAATAATCTGATAGTATATCACTTATATAAAATGATTTCTTTCAAAACACAAAGAAAAAAGTTGTTATTGTGTAACAAAGATGGTTATACTCTATGCAGCTAGCTTTAGAATATATATCACTGTCTCATCATTATTCCATATAATATTTAACAAAAATAAAATGTGCATTAGAACTTTTGCTTGTGAAAGTAAACGTTAAATACATGCAAATTCTCATAAAATAGAGCATGGAACAACAACACTTTTCAAGCTATTCTTTACCTCATGTACATATTGATTCTACCTATAAATGTAGTGAAGTGTGAAACATTAAATTGGTTAAATATATTCATAGTAAAACCAACCTAAACTGGTTAAATATTCCAGGGACATCAATTTTGCAATATTATTGATAATAATATTCATAAAATCATAAATATCTGTGTATATCAATAATAATGTCTCAGTTTAAAAGGAATACACAAAACATGGATAAAAAATTATTTGATAAAGAGAATATAGTGTTTTTCACATTTACAATGGATAATAAACACATCTTGTTGGCTCAAACTGATTATTTTTATTTTTGAAAGAAACAGATGTTATATTCAAAATTGCTTACAGTGCAAAATCTAAAGATGGTTCGATAACCAGTTGCATAACAGTTTATTTATAATGTATGAATTGAGAGGAATATTATGCAATAAAAGAGTACAGCGGAGAATCAATAATACACTATTCATGCCGTTATGATTGATAGGCTGTCTTGTTTATACACCTGCCCGTCTCTATATTCAAACTATATTTTCTCATTAATGTTTGGTTTGCACACGAAATAATGGCGATGAATATGCTCAATACTCGGGAATATTGGGTACATTTTCATATGCAGTTTCTATATTTTGTTCACAAATGTGGGATTTTAAGTGATGAGTTATCAAATATAATATATTCAATAGGCAATTTGAAAAAACTTTTTGATAGAAAAAGGGAAAAAATACAAGCAAAATTATATTAAAGTAAATCTTAAAGACTTCAACTTAGACTTATTACTTAATCCTGTCTTCCAAGAATTCTCTGCAAAAGTTCTCATTCAGTAATGTGAACTATGATATTTAATGTCTCAGAATCAATTTTAATGTTATTCTGTGTCTCTAATCTTTGTTGGTATCAACTGCTGTTTGGATATGCATATATTTTTGGTTTATTTTAGTAACGCTCGTATAAACCGACCCAAGGACAACTGAATCTCTGCTGAACAGCAAAACCTTTGAAATATAATCACCATTTTAAAATGATTATGAAACAGTTTTCTGTTTGGATTGAAATATTTTAGGGATCTAGATTCATATCCCGTCCCACAGTTTCTTGCCAATACTACTTTTTGTTGACAAAAACAATGTTAATTTTTTCTATATTTTTCTAAAATATGAACACATAAATAAATCAGCATCAGCCAAGTTCCGAGTAAATTTAAGTGAAGTTCACCGGCCCTTGAAGTGTGTTGTAGATTTGTATTAGAGCTTAGCCGTCATGGGATTTTGATCATATACAGCTGAGAGGAGATCTTGAAAGAGGAATAACTGATTGAAGGTCAAGATCAGAACACGAGTCTATAATATAGATTATAATATACTCTGTATCAGTATTATGGAATGGAAATATAAATATTATATAGTATAGAGTTATGATATTTTTAAATTGTTCACTAAACTAGTGGCTCATCCTGAAACTGTATTTACAAATGTTGGGTACAGTTTTAACAGGTCTCTCCCCTTCACCTGAATTATACAGTATTCCTCTAAATTGCATAGCATTTCATGGGAAAGCAAACTGTCTGTAATTTCAGTTAAGTGCCTAATGTCTGATTAAAGGTCACGAGAATGTTAGGAGCCATGACATGTAATATTTATGTGATGTTTAGTGTCATTATATATTTATTGTGATTATCTAAAAAGTAGGCAATATATCTATTTAAGTCGATATATTCTTTAAGCATACAATATAAAACATGGGCTATATATCTATACATGTCTATATATTTTTTAAACATACAATCAAAATCATACTAGGCTATATATCTATAATTGTCTATATATTCTCTAAACCTACAATCTAAAGCATGGGCGAAATCTGTATATGTCTATATATTTTAAACGTACAAATTAATGTATTATACATTTATGTATAGGAAGATGCTTGTCCCCATTTTGTGAGTGACATTTCCAGTATGGAGTTAGAAGCATTGATTTAGCGTGATGTTTGTTATCATGATCAATGAAGCTCCTACGTATCAGTGTGTGATCTCAGTGAGACATGTCTGGTGCTGTTCCTGGACCGCTTGGGATCATGCCAGTCCTCCCACCCCACACATGCAAGCAGGGGAGGGGCGTGTCATTGTGACATTCTCACCCCACACATGCAAGCAGGGGAGGGGCGTGTCATTGTGACGTTCTCTGATCTCCAGCCATACAGGATGCAAACCACCTCCAATGACAGATAACATTCTAAATTGTGATCAGTGATGATTTTGTTGGCTTAAATTTTGATAACAGATCAGTCAAGACTTTTGTAATGATGAACAAAGACATTCTCTTAAAAGCCACAGATCAGTTAATCTTATCACTTTGCCTGAAACTGTGATCTGCCTCCGCTTGACAAAGACCATTATCTTCCTCATCGATAAAGTAGAATCATATTTTGGGGAATACACCATTAGTCACAATGAAAAATTAAGCTTGTGCCTGCTATCAACATTAAGGTCCCTATCAGAAAGGAGGTCATTTATTCTATATTCTAAATCTATTCTCATATTAATGTATTTTCTTGCGAATAATGTTTTTCCATTCATATATAGAACATAGAAACACACCAGGGTTTGCATGTCTGATACCCATCATAAAGTAATTAGCATTATAAGATTGCTTCCACTCATGCACTAAACATGTGAACACATTTTGGCTATTGTGTTGCGGTTTACATGGCAACCATTGTTACATTTGCTTGCAGCTGGAGCACGTGTTCACCAAGAAGTTTGTTCATGTCAGCACCGTGCAGACGTCTCGCACAGAATCCAGCAATATGCAGGTAAATAAAATAAAGAAACAACCCCTCCCTTTAGCAAGATATTTTCTTCGTTTTTCATTATTATCTATTTTCTGTCATCTGTGGACCATTTCTAAGCAATAATGAAGCAATAAAGTATGCATAATTAAATCAAATAAGTATTATATAACATTCTGATTGGCCAGATATCTTGAGTAGAAATAAGTAGCCTTCGAAAAGAACTTAATTGACTAGAATCTACTTACCGGTAAGCTCTTGATAGCTTAATAGAACCTTATTGATAATGAATAAACCTGTTACCATCTGCTTTAAGACAGACCGATGGGGAGTTATGATGTTTTGAGGCATTGTTATTGTGTTTCAGGTGGATCTGTGCGCGTACAATGCGAAGCAAGCACAATTCAGGATTATGCCTCGGTACAAGGTCAAGGCCGAGGGTGATATTGTAAGTAAATCACTAGATTTCACTCTGGAAGAACTTCTGTAAAGTTACAGTCTCTATAAACAAACCTTGATATTGTGATACCTTTTAGAACACAACACAATTAGAATGAAACAAGAAACATAAGTTGTTTATATATATATATATATATATATATATATATATATATATATATATATATATATATATATATATATATATATATATATATATATATATATATATATATATATATATATATATATATATATATATATATATATATATATATATATATATATATATATATATATATATATATATATATATATATATATATGTTATATAAATGTTATATAAAGTTTCTCTTTCCATGGAATATGATATAGATACTTATTTATGCTTTTTAGGTACAAGTGGAAGATCAGATTGTCTTGGAAAGCATCAAGTCTCCTGGGCAGTATCTTCATGTCAGCAAACTCGTGCTCAGCCCACAGTCAGTCTACTCACAAAGGTCAGACAGGCTTATCACAGCACAGATTGTGCTTAATTATTCTTATACATTGTGTGAAATCTTTCTTCAATGAGACAGGATTGGGCAGTCAGTTGGTCATTAATCGGTCATTAAGCATGTCAAATTGACTTTGTTAATCATTAATCAGTCTGGCATTTACCTTGTTCTTTCCCCTCCCGTTCAGAGCTATCATTTTAAGCATGTCACATTGACTACATATTGATATAAACTCTTCTGACTAAACAATCTTGCTTCATTGACAATTCAAGGTTTTTGATGAAATGAACAAGAGGATCAGCCGATCAAAATAAGAAAATGCAACCCTACATGTGTCTACTGTATCGGATGTATATTTTCAGCCATGTGTCTACTATATTAGATATATATTTTGAGCCAAGTGTCTACTATATTAGATTATATTTTGAGCCAAGTGTCTACTATATCAGATGTATATTTTCAGCCATGTGTCTACTATATTAGATATATATTTTCAGCCAAGTGTCTACTATATTAGATGTATATTTTCAGCCAAGTGTCTACTATATTAGATTATATTTTGAGCCAAGTGTCTACTATATTAGATATATATTTTCAGCCATGTGTCTACTATAATCAGATATATATTTTCAGCCAAGTGTCTACTATATCATATGTATATTTTCAGCCAAGTGTCTACTATATTAGATGTATATTTTCAGCCAAGTGTCTACTATAATCAGATATATATTTTCAGCCAAGTGTCTACTATATTGGATGTATATTTTCAGCCAAGTGTCTACTATATTGGATGTATATTTTCAGCCAAGTGTCTACTATATCGGATGTATATTTTCAGCCAAGTGTCTACTATATTGGATGTATATTTTCAGCCAAGTGTCTGCTATATTAGATGTATATTTTCAGCCAAGTGTCTACTATATTAGATGTATATTTTCAGCCAAGTGTCTACTATATTAGATGTATATTTTCAGCCATGAGGTGAATCTGTCCGTGCAGCAATCAGGTTTCACTATCTATCGGAGATATAAACCAGAAAAAGATCATGCCAACCTCCTCAAGGTAATGAATGCTCTGTACTCCCCATCCATTGTATTCTGTAGTAGTATTGTTATTAGTGATAAGAAACTTTAGAGATTAAGTTAATGAATGGTAGGGGATTAGGGATATTGGGTTAAGAATAACTAACATTAGATTATAAAATAGCATAGTAGATTATTTTGTGTAGAGAAAAGTAAACAGTATATGGCAATTAGAAAAAAAATGACATTTTAACATCCTGTCTTTCTGAATTTGAAGGAGAATCTATCGGTAAGCTGAGTGATTTGGAACTAACCCGTGACACATTTTATATATTTAATCCCTTATAAATGTTCTTTATTAGAATATATGTTGTGAGAGCATTATGAGGCCTGCCATGGGACCGATGCTATTTATCAGCATCAGAAGCCTACAAATATCAAATACATGCTGCACTGCATACTAATACAATGGAATAACAAATTCTGCACATTTTGGACTTGAAATCATTTTAGCACATTAATTGCATGGAATATATTAGGGGACAATCATTTGCCTAAATTTCAATGGCAGACTATTTTGAAACAATCCAAGTTATCAGTCTTTATCCACCCAACATGGAGTAATCTTTCTTCACATTCCCTGAAATGAATTAGTTGTACCATGTAATCTTTCTTTACCTCTACAATATGGATTGATTATGCCAAGCAATTTTTCTTTAATTCCCAAAAATGTATTAGACATACCAAGTAATCTTTCTTTACCTCCCAAATATGGATTGATTATTCCAAGCAATTTTTCTTTAATTCCCCAAAATGGATTGGTTACGCCAAGTAATCTTTCTTTATCCTACCTGACATGAATTGGATATACCAAGAAATCTTTCTTATCCTCCCAATATGGACTGGATATACCAAGTAATCTTTCTTTGCCTTCCAAAAATGGATTGGTTATGCCAAGTTTTCTTACTTTACTTCGCAAAAAATTATTAGACATACCAAGTAATCTTTCTTTACCTCCCAAATATGGATTGGTTGTGCCAAGTAATTTTTCTTTACCTACCAAATATGGAGTAGACATACCAAGTAATCTTTCTTTACCTCCCAAATATGGATTGGTTGTGCCAAGTAATTTTTCTTTACCTACCAAATATGGAGTAGATATACCAAGTAATCCTTCTTTACCTCCCCGATATGGAGTTCATTTGCTAAGTTATCTTCCTCAACATAAGTTATACATTCCTCAACATATTCCCAAACTATAGACAGTAATATACCAGATAATCTGCCCAGCACAGTCCGGCTACTCGCATGATTGTTGTTGCACAGGAGTTTGTTTGATGCAAAGGGAGATCACGTTGAAAACATTAACTTCAGTGGAGACAATCCTAATATTTCCATATAACAATAATTGTGATATATCAACTTGTATTAGGGACTGATTTCACAAATCTATTGTGTTCCACATTTCCTAAAAATATGAAAACCATTTAAGAAATATCGAGTACACATGAAGAGGTTTAAATTTGTAATTCGCTCAAAGACAAAGAAACTGAACAAAAGAAAGTTTTATATATCTCTGAAACCCACTAAAGGAAATGCTGAGTAAACAATTAAATCAAATGAGCATTGGTATTCAGGCAGACATTGGTATTCAGGCAGACATTGGTATTCAGGCAGACATTGGTATTCAGGCAGACATTGGTATTCAGGCAGACATTGGTATTCAGGCAGACATTGGTATTCAGGCAGACATTGGTATTCAGGCAGACATTGGTATTCAGGCAGACATTGGTATTCAGGCAGACATTGTATTCAGGCAGACATTGGTATTCAGGCAGACATTGTTATTCATGCAGACATTGGTATTCAGGCAGACATTGGTATTCAGGCAGACATTGGTATTCAGGCAGACATTGGTATTCAGGCAGACATTGGTATTCAGGCAGACATTGGTATTCAGGCAGACATTGGTATTGGTATTCAGGCAGACATTGGTATTCAGGCAGACATTGGTATTCAGGCAGACATTGGTATTCAGGCAGACATTGGTATTCAGGCAGACATTGGTATTCAGGCAGACATTGGTATTCAGGCAGACATTGGTATTCATGCAGACATTGGTATTCAGGCAGACATTGGTATTCAGGCAGACATTGGTATTCAGGCAGACATTGGTATTCAGGCAGACATTGGTATTCAGGCAGACATTGGTAATCAGGCAGACATTGATATTCAGGCAGACATTGGTATTCAGGCAGACATTGGTATTCAGGCTGACATTGATATTCAGGCAGACATTGATATTCAGGCAGACATTGGTATTCAGGCAGACATTGTTTTTTGGGCAGACATGGTTATTTGGGCAGACTTTGGTATTCGGGCAGACATTGGTATTCGGGCAGACATTGATATTCGGGCAGACATTGATATTCGGGCAGACATTGATATTCAGGCAGACATTGGTATTCAGGCAGACATTGGTATTCAGGCAGACATTGATATTCAGGCAGACATTGATATTCAGGCAGACATTGATATTCAGGC
Source organism: Amphiduros pacificus (assembly GCA_949316495.1). Taxonomy (NCBI): domain Eukaryota; kingdom Metazoa; phylum Annelida; class Polychaeta; order Phyllodocida; family Hesionidae; genus Amphiduros; species Amphiduros pacificus. The sequence goes on along the minus strand of OX439003.1, from coordinate 9,490,956 downwards.
AGACATTGGTATTCAGGCAGACATTGTTTTTTGGGCAGACATTGTTATTTGGGCAGACTGGTATTTGGGCAGACATTGGTATTCAGGCAGACATTGGTATTCAGGCATTCAGGCAGACATTGGTATTCAGGCAGACATTGATATTCAGGCAGACATTGGTATTCAGGCAGACATTGATATTCAGGCAGACATTGATATTCAGGCAGACATTGATATTCAGGCAGACATTGATATTCAGGCAGACATTGGTATTCAGGCAGACATTGGTAATCAGGCAGACATTGGTAATCAGGCAGACATTGGTATTCAGGCAGACATCGGTATTCAGGCAGACATTGGTATTCGGGCAGACATTGTTTTTGGGCAGACATTGTTATTTGGGCAGACTGGTATTTGGGCAGACATTGGTATTCAGGCAGACATTGATATTCAGGTAGACATTGGTATTCAGGCAGACATTGGTATTCAGGCAGACATTGATATTCAGGCAGACATTGATATTCAGGCAGACATTGGTATTTAGGCAGACATTGTTATTCATGCAGACATTGGTATTCAGGCAGACATTGGTATTCAGGCAGACATTGGTATTCAGGCAGACATTGGTAATCAGGCAGACATTGGTATTCAGGCAGACATCGTTATTCAGGAAGACATTGGTATTCGGGCAGACATTGTTTTTTGGGCAGACATTGTTATTTGGGCAGACTGGTATTTGGGCAGACATTGGTATTCAGGCAGACATTGGTATTCAGGCATTCAGGCAGACATTGGTATTCAGGCAGACATTAGTATTCCGGCAGACATTGGTATTCAGGCAGACATTGGTATTTGGGCAGACATGGTTATTCGGGCAAACATTGATATTTTGGCAGACATTGGTATTCAGACATACATTGGTAATCAGGCTGACTGAGAACCTCCTTCCTTTATGCTGTGTAAACCCTATTTCAGTCAGCATATTTTACATCTTTTAAATATTTCCACTTATCATCATATTGTGGTAAATGTACCCTCCCTATGTAAAGAGCATATATATTTGAAACTTATGAGTTAATATATTTGTATATTTACTACCATAATATTGCATGTATGGAAAGAAAAATATTGCACAATATTTCAAGAGAATGTATTCTTCAGTCAGCCATAAGGGAATGTGTTGAGTAAGATGTTTCTCTCATACACATGAAGATAATATACTTCTGTGTTGGCAGGTGATGGCCCTGTCTAAAGACTACCATAAGACATCAGTGGGATGTCACACCTGCCTCACCCATACATAAACCATATTATGAGAAACATGACACCGGGGGTAGAATGGCCATAGGACATGCTGCAGTTGGTTAGAGAGCAAATCATTAGCACCAGTTTCTCTGGTGATCCAAAGGTCATGGTTTTGATTCCCGGCCATGCCAGCAATGAATTCATCTATTACTCATAAGAGCTGAGGCCCCTGTTTGAAGCATTAACCCAGTGTCCTTGTAAATCTGGGTTGACATGTCAAAGACCTGCTACATTATGTTTCAATGAGGCAGCACTATATCTGCTACAAGTAGGTCTCGTCATGATGTAACTGAAATAATGTTAAAAGTGACGTAATACCCCATAAATCTTGAACTCAAACCATGGCAGAGCACATGGAAACACCTCTTGTGCGAGTCCAAAGTTCCCGATACAAGCCGATGACTAGCATAGGATTATAATACTGACTGCTCACCATTACTTGGTTGTATTCCACCATTGACCGACTGCTAGATATATGTCTCCACATGTGTACAATAACATAGTATGATATGATACGACTACAGCCAGGTATAATGATACAGGAAACTGCATTTATTATGCATTTATCATCTTACATCTGTGCGTGACTTACAAAGTGATTCTGAATATAATATGTCATAAGATATTCATGCTATGTCCAATTGTGGATCTTCATTTAAAATATTTTAGCATAATTATCTTCCCATCATCATGCCGCAGATTTTATATGATTAGATTCAGCCAACATTACACCAAGCAATTATATATACAAACCTTTCTTTCTCCAAAATGGTGATATGATGATAAGCCTGAGGCAAAAGAGAGTGGCTATAGGATTTGCTATTTTGCCGCATAGGTTTTTAGCTCCCGCTTTTTATGGCTTTGGGGCTGAAAGACTGAATTAAATGCATATACGCTGCAAGTCAATTCAAGATCTTTGCCATCCTTGTGCAAAACAACTGGCATGTGTGAAAAATGAATTGTAGTTTGTGATGGCGCATGGGGTCAATTAATGGAATATCACAGGCTTGGCTTTTTGTAAATGTTTTAACATTATGATATTATTACATTATCAGTCATTTTTGCTTCCAAGCGCCAGGCTTTGGATTTTTTGTCATATAAATTTGCAAATGCTGTGTGAGTGTGATTCATTGAAATCAAGATTTTTTACACATTGCATTCCAAGATATTTTACCATTATTTGCCTCAAATTATGGGGTTATTTATATCAAACAAAAGTATTGGGCAGATGATCTACTTTCTTTACCACTTTCCACTTTTATTACACTGAGATTGATTATACAAATCTGGACATAATTTTCACATTAAAAAAAGAGTTCTTGAGCCTTCCTATCACCATCTCCGAGGCTCCTAGTATTATATAATTATCATTTTACCTTTTCTTGTTCCAAAAATTGAGACATGTACAAAAGATTAACTTTACAATTAACAAATTACAGGCTGGTGTACCGTTGAGATTATTTCACAAGGAGATTGAGGCATACCTGTGTGTGGAGGGATTATTCCAAGACCAGGTCACTGAAGATGGTGAGTGAGCTTATCTTGTCTAGCCTCCCTGGATAATCCACCCCCTATACCCTACCTATGGCCCCTACTTATGGCCCCTTCCTATTGCCCCTACATATGGCCCCTACCTATGGCTCCTACCTATGGCCCTTTCTCTTGCCCCTACCTATTGCCCCTACCTCTGGCCCCTACCTATGGCCCCTACCTATGGCCCCTACCTATGGCTCCTACCTATGGCCCTTTCTCTTGCCCCTACCTATTGCCCCTACCTCTGGCCCCTACCTATGGCCCCTACCTATGGCCCCTACCTATGGCCCCTACCTATGGCCCCTACCTATGGCTCCTACCTATAGCCCCTACCTCTGGCCCCTACCTATGGCTCCTACCTATAGCCCCTACCTATGGCCTCTACCTATGGCCCCTACCTATGGCCCTTCCTATGGATTCTACCTCTGGCCCCTACATATGGCCCCTTCCTATGGCTCCTACCTATGGCCCCTACCTATGGCCCCTACCTATGGCCCCTACCTATGGCTCCTACCTATGACCCCTACCTATGGCCCCTACCTATGGCTCCTACCTATGGCCCCTACCTATGGCTCCTACCTATGGCCCCTATCTATGGCCCCTACCTATGGCCCCTACCTAAGGCCCCTACCTATGGCTCCTACCTATGGCCCCTACCTATTGCCAATACTCATGGCCCCTGCTTATGGCCCCTACCTATGGTCCCTTCCTACTGCCCCTACCTATGGCTCCTACCTATGGCCCCTACCTATGGCCTCTACCTATGGTCCCTGCCTATGGCCCCTACCTATGGCCCCTACCTATGGCCTCTACCTATGGTCCCTGCCTATGGCCCCTACCTATGGCCCCTTCCTATTGCCCCTGCCTATGGCCCCTACCTATGGCCCCTGCCTATGGCCCCTGCCTATAGCCCCTGCCTATGGCCCTACCTATGGCCCCTACCTATGGCCCCTACCCATGGCCCTTACATATGGAGAGACCAAAGTATAAACAATAGTAGTTTAAAAAAATTATTGTTGGATCTGATAATAGGGCTTGTTCAAGAAATATTGCTTAAACTCTTTTATGTGAAATTGCTTATTCTTAAAACTTATTTCATCAGAGTGCAATAGGTGCTTGCTTTTTATAGCCTAATATCATTACATATGACATGTGAAGGTGTGAGACCGTAGAGCCTCGTATTATTTTTATCTCATCAGATCAATATATGTCTATGTGTTACAGTTCACTTGCGTGTACGCCAGGTAGATCAAAACAACCCGAAGACACTCTTCCCATCATCCTCAGCCATCACGTACTGGCAGATAGAGATGCAGGAAGGACCCATTAATGGTACAGTAGCATCTCACAACCCTACTTAACCCACCCTCCTAGTAGCGCTCTACTTCTAGTTCAGTTTTGTTGTGCTTCACATTATCCTGTGATATTTCACTCATCCTTTTTGTGTGATATTCTACTTGACATTTTCCCATGATTTTTAAATCATCCTTTTTGTGTGATATTCTACTTGACATTTTCCCATGAACTTTCACTCATCCTTTTTGTGTGATATTCTACTTGACATTTTCCCATGATTTTTCACTCATTCTTTTTGTGTGATATTCTACTTGACATTTTCCCATGATTTTTTCACTCATCCTTTTAGAGTGATATTCTACTTGACATTTTCCCATAGTTTTTCACCCGTCCTTTTTGAGTGATAATCTACTTGACATTTTCCCATGGTTTTTCACTCGTCCTTTTTGAGTGATAAACTACGAGATATTTCCCCATGATTTTTCACTTATCCTTTTAGAGTGATATTCTACTTGACATTTTCCCATAGTTTTTACCCGTCCTTTTAGAGTGATATTCTACTTGACATTTTCCCATGGTTTTTCACTCATCCTTTTTGAGTGATAAACTACGAGACATTTTCCCATGGTTTTTCACTCATCCTTTTTGAGTGATAATCTACTTGACATTTTCCCATGGTTTTTGCACTCATTTGTTACTATGTACACTTATTGTAATCGTCTGTTAGCTGCTCTCTGATTGGTTGAAATGATTGCCATAGGTGCTACTTTTTTTATAGTCTTTGCCTGATATTGTTAACTATGGCATATGAAGTTGACATTTGGGGCAGCTACGGAAAGTCTAGTTTCATATATTCATAAGTAATTTAGAATGGACCATTGTCTTGACTGCCATTATCACACCTACAGGATTATTATCAAGATAACAGTTACCTGTGATTTTCCATTCATCATTTTTCACTGATATTCTGCTCAGAATATTACATAAATATTCCATTTATTTTGATTGAGTGATATAAATGTTTTGCTAAACATTTCTTATTAGTTATTTTATTGGCATATTATTTTAGTAGCTTATTTTTATGTTTACTCATCTTTTTAAAAATTTTATTTCTCTTTTGAATGGAGACATTATCTTTCTTTCCAGGCTCAGTTTTAAGATGGGAGCAACAGGTGCGTTTCAAACACATGACAACACGAAAGTATCTCAAGGTCGAAGCTAACAAAACTGTCACCTTGACCGCTGACCACATGGATCCCAAAACTGTCTTTCGGTTACATCCTGTCATAAAGGTAAGATAAATATTGCAACTTATTGCATTTATTCAGACAACAGCACACCTACATTTATTCATAGCAGTAGCATTAATATATCAGTAAAACCAGTTTACATTTATTAAAAAAATACTGAAGGGGATAATCTCACTTGAAAGACTTTGATGGGTGATGAAAATGAAGTGCGTTTTATCAGTTACTGAGATAATTTTAAGTATCAGAATGCATTTATAATTTTGCAGATAATATATCTTTTGCTGCATTTATTTATCAAACTAATGATACAGCTATTTTCATTTCTGATGTAAAGAAATTGCATTATTTCATGTATATAGTTTATGAAAATTCACTCATTCTAATTATGCATTCCTTCATGGTTCTGTGTTTAATTGCTACATGTTATTGCCACATAGTTTTGATAGATAAATTTAATTCATTAAATAGCGTATTACATGCAGCACTGATATCTGGCATTTGCCTTTGGTGGCCAATGATAATGTAGATTTTTGATGTCAGATTTTTAAAAGTAAAATTGGTTATGTTGGTCTATTTGAAAAAAAGCATACGGATCATGACAGAAATGGTAAAAAGTTGTTAGTAGGAAAGGTACAGTATTGCAGTGTCAGAGAAGCATGGAAACCTCATCACTTTTCAATGTCTTAAAAGTTTGTTTGTGTGTAGTGATCAAATAGCAACACTGCTTCTATTGCGCTGCTGAGGCTTTTATAACCATGTTAAAGTTTTACGTGTGTATCATAAGAAAGCGGCACATTTAATGGGCAGTTGGGTAAAATCAGATGGCGAACCTGAACCGACTTCCACGTCAGCCAAGCAGCACATGGCTGAATGCTTTAAACAACCTGAGGATATTTCTAACCTGTTAACATTAGGCTTATGTTCAGTGAATGTCTTATACTTCACATCCTTTATGAAGCCATTAAACACAAAATGCTTGTGTGGCTGGTGATATAATGTGCTTGCTTTTATATTGAGATACTATGCTTTATGAAGGCAGTCAAATAAGCCAAAAGCCAATTTATACAATAGGCCATCCAAGCTGTATGGCACCCAATTACATCGTATGACATCACAATGCAAACTGTACATGTTCATGCCTATTTGGTTACAGATGTCAGTTTTTAAGCCACTGACTTCAATGCTAACTTAACCCAGGCTAATAATTACTGGCATTACTGGCAAAGGAGAAATACGGAGGCCGTGGTATTTCTCCTTTTCCGGCTGTTAATTGTTACTGATACTGAGACAAAGTCAAGCTATATGTATGATGTTACCGTTGTTTATCATACCTGCAGCTTATTAATATATAAAGCGATAACTGGTGAGGCTAATGCAATACATGAATAATAAGAGTGAAAAAGCTATTTATCGCTCATTGGGCCATGACAGTAGGATGATGCAATTAAATAAGTCTAATAAAATATAGTACAACCAGTTTACAAAAAAAAATAAGTAAATAAAACTAATAAAATATTGTGTGTAGAGGTGAATGACTGATGACATTGACCCCTGAATCATATATATATATATATATATATATATATATATATATATATATATATATATATATATATATATATATATATATATATATATATATATATATATATATATATATATATATATATATATATATATATATATATATATATATATATTTTGACCATTGAAAAACACATGTATAACACCTCAGGTTACACAAAATTTCACATGTTGACATGGTACTAATAACGCTATGGGAACATAAATGAAACACAAATATTACAGGTTCTTCAGAAATGTTTGGAGTACAAATGTTTTGTGAATTTTGCAACAAGCAGTGATTAAAGACAGTTGTGTTCGTTCTATTTCTACTATTTCTTAACACAAACATCTTCTGAGTATAGTAAAGTTATTGATCCTAGTTTATGGTCACACCCTATCTTCATGTACTGTGTCACACATTGAACAAAATCTACAAAGAAATATGTCACTGATGGTTTTATTACTGAACATACACCCACACACACTGAGACCCATGAAAACATGACTCACATGTTAACTTATTGTTACCAAATCTAGTCACTTGAAGAATGACTCACATGTGAGTTATTTGCTTGTAATTTGATTAATTTGAAACGTATGTCACATGAAATCACAAAATAAGTCACATCCAATGAAATCACAAAATAAGTCACATCACATGAAATCACAAAATAAGTCACTTGCCACATAGATGACTGATATGCTAAGCATATGACTCACATATAAGAAGGTCATGACTCGCATATAAGAAGGTCATAGTTGACTCACTTTGTTTACACCATTCATCACCATACTGCCACAAAGTCAAGTTAGCCAGAGGAGATTAAAGAGCAATAAATATGGAATTTTCTTTCAAATTATGAAAATAAGAATGAAATATGATATGATTTTATTTATGTAGATATAAACAAGGATATGTTGGCTTTATGTTGGTGTTAAATTGATGATATGTTTTGTGATATGTTGGTATTATATTGGTTATATATTGACATTATATTGGTGGTTTTTTATTTTAGGAGCGAGACCAGATAGAATTTGAGACGTACTGCAGGATTGAGCATGTTGTCACCGGTTTCTGGCTCCATGCATTCCCAGGTATGTCATTCTCATTTTCGTGTCCTCAGGCATTTTAGAAAATATTTGTATAGTGTGATACAATGTTTCGAAATATTAAGCTTTATTAAGCTTCGTTATCATTTCGGATTCTTAAATCAAACATATAAGATATGATATACATTCCAAGGGTCTTTTATTTTATTAGGTAAGCTCCATGACAAAGCAATCATTCACCATGATAATCTTACAGTGCGTAATCTCCTAGTTGAAATCTCATATCACTCCCAGAATTTAATCAGTAACATTAAAACCCCCAATCAGTTTGTTTTACGTCATATCATGATATTACATTTAATGTATACATCACCGTAAGAGAGTTTCTCTTCTTATTCCTTCTGATAATGGTAAAAGATCCTTACTTGAATTGCACTATTTCTGTTAAAAAATATCAAACATGTCCAATGACCTATATCCATAAATTGCACTTATTTCTGTTAAACACATCAAACATATCCAATGACCTATATCCAAATATAAATTTCATCTATTTCTGTCATACACATTAAACATGTTCAATGAACTGTACCCAAATATAAATTGGGTCTATTTCTGTCATACACATTAAACATGTCCAATAACCTATATGCAAATATAAATTGTATCTATTTCTGTGATACACATTAAACATGTGCAATAACTTATTTCCAAATATAAATTTCATCTATTTCTGTTATACAAATTAAACATGTTCAATGAACTGTACCCAAATATAAATTGGGTCTATTTCTGTCATACACATTAAACATGTCCAATGACCGATATCCAAATATAAATTGTATCTACCGGTATTTCTGTAACAAACATTAACATGTCCAATGACCTTTATCCAAATATAAATTGCAACTGTCTCTGTTATACAAATTAAACATGTTCAATGAACTGTACCCAAATACAAATATAAATCCAAATATAAATGTACACCTATGTACCTCAAATTATACCATTAAACAATCAGATGAATTGTCGTTACTATTTATTTTGACTCAAACATTTGAAGGGTTCAATCGATAGGAAGTGAAAGATTGAATTTCATCACTTAGGTTATGGAGGATAAATTAAGTAATGTTGACCTTTATTCGTGGATTCTTTTTTTTTAATTGGATATTACATTTTTTTCATTTTTTTGCATAGATTTCAATGCTTTGTGATCATTTAATTTACTCCTTTTTTCATTTTATTAGAAGATCATATTTCAAAAGATCCTAGTCGACAGTCACAAGGTATTGTGCAATGGAACCAGTTCACTTTTGCTACATGATTTAATGCAAATACAAATATTAATGCAAATATTAATGCAAATCCATTGATATTAATACTTCACCATGCAGAAAACAATCTTTGATTTTGTGGTATATCTTTTCTAATCACTTTGATGATTATACTAACTTTGATTTTGAAACTTAATAAAATATTGAGGAATGATTCAGAAAATGCTTTCAGGGAAAGGTCCTTACAAGGATAAAACCAATATTTGGTGCTAAGGCATTAGTTTTTAGTCACAGTTTGTAGTTCTTTATGAACATGGAGTACAGTGTTAGTTGACACAACCTTTTATAGAATAATTAAGAAAATTGATATTCTGTTTATATTTGGTTAAGTAATTTCCAATGAAGCTAGTGTATGTATACAGTCTGGTCTTCCACTGGGCTTTGTTTTATCAATCGCTATTCTCTATAGTGATAAATCATTAGTACAGAAATCAAGTAGGAACTCGTAGTTCTCAGGTGATTGTGGTTCAGTTGACCTTAGAATCTCAATATTCTTGTTTGTCTTTAGGCAGGAAATCAAAGTTTCATTTCAAAAAGGTCATTATTATTATTTCATGATAAATTGATGACTTTGTAAGAAGACTAATTCTTTACATTCTAATACAAACTTTCAGGGTCTTTACACTTGTGATGTAAGGAATTCTGACCTTCCTTTTTTGACATTTGACTCTATTTTTGGATCAAAAATTGATCATGCAACACATCATCCATTGCATAGACAGGCATCAAGTGATTTCACACAACTTATTTGACACCTGATCAGAAAATATTAAACAAATATACAAGCACAACAGCAAAAGTCCAAACCTGCACATTTACAGCTTTGCTATCATTACACATCTACTCTTTTACACAGGCTTGCTAATAAGTGAACCCATTTTAACATAATCATCCATTAAGTCTCCACTAATTTACTTTTATTGTGAGGTTTTATTTACTGTTTTTTATCAGACGATCACATTCATCAACAACAGTTACAAGGTTTGTTTTATGAGTTTACAGTTCATCCTGATTTAAATAGTTTTTATAGAAATGAAAAATTACTAAATGCTTATGCCAAAAAGTACATCTCAAGCCTGTATGCTTGTATAGCCAATGCGATACTATTACCTATGTTGATGCCATATGCTTAGAAATGTATATAACCCATATTTATGCCATGCCTCTATAAGTTGATATATGCTATGTTGATGTAATGCCTGTACAATGTATTTTTACTTATGCTGCTGCGATGAAAATGCTGAAAATGCAGAGCAGTGCTTGTCCATGTTTATATAACCTATTTTAATGTATTGCTGTGCCCACAGTAATGTAGTATATTGAGATATCTAAGCAGATAGTGATCTAGGGTAAAAGGTCATATTGCCCTTATAATGGACCTGTTATGCATTATATTATAGTATCGCCTGAGCTCTTGATTCCCTTTTGTCAGATTTGGTATTATATGAAGTTTAGCCCAAGGCCTGGTAGTAAATGCATGGTAGTAAAAGTAGTAATATTGATCACCATAATATCATATAGGGAAAGATAACTTCAGCTGTAGTTCCATTGATTGTCACATGGTGGTGTCTATGGTATTTTTGATTTGGTAATATCATATATCTTATCACCTTAGTTTTTGATTTCTCCAATCCTCATGTGGGATATAATATACAGTGTTGTTGACAAGGCTTTGATTCTTGATTTCAGGCATGATCTCTATCTTTGGCACCCTGATTGCAAATTTTAATACCGCTTTGCTTATGTTTATTCTTTATTATATTATTTATTACAGAACATATCAACTATGAGAGAGTTTTGTCTTCTTTCATCATTAACAAGTAATGCAAAGCTAATGAGTATTATTTTAAAGATTTTGTTTGCAAAACAAACATTATAAGGCAGGATTATAATTAGCAAGTGTTTAGATTTATTTTGTTTTGTTTCTTATTTGGAAACAATTCTGTAGCCTGTCATACTTCACCCTGGGAGAGAATATGGTGTACCTGGTTAGAGACTATGATGCACCTTGTTAAAGAGTATGATGCACCTGATTAAAGATTATGGTGCAACTTATTTGAGAGTATGGTGACCTTGTCAGAGAGTATGAGGCACCTGATTAAAGAGTATGATACACCTGATTAAAGATTATGGTGACCTCATCAGAGTATGGTGCACCAGGTTAGAGAGTATGGTGCACCAGGTTAGAGAGTATGGTGCACCAGGTTAGAGAGTATGCTATGTCAGAGAATATGGTGAGTTTAAAGAGCATGGTGCATATTGTTAGAGAGTATGTACACCTTGTTAGAGAGTATAATCACTTATTGTTTGGTGCTTTCAGAGGAGTATGAGAGAAAGCAGGACAATGACCATGGTGGTAATGACATGTCTATGGCCGGACTGAGGTGGACCAAGGCTCAGCTGAAGAAGATTGGCGTGTCGGAGGAGATGCAGTACGATGATGCCTTCACTCTGCAACGGGTGGAGGAGGAATACGTGGAAATATTCAACTACATGGCAGGAATGGTGCCCTTCATACAGAAAATCATCAAAGACGTAAGCAAAAGGCAGACACCATTGCTTTACCCTTTCACTCCAGTATTGTGGGCCACTCTTGAGCAAAGCAGATGAAACACAAGACTCAAGAATTGGTATCTTTGATTTGATTGGTTTATCTCATCATTTTTGCTCAAGTTGTACTGTATTTGTGGCTCAAAGATAAGATTTCTGTCTTCAATACTGAGGGGAAAATGTTTAAAATCTCCTTTGTTGTTTCTCACTGACTGCAGCTTCACACTACCGGTAGTTATCTTAGGAGTGGATCCTGTTGTCACAGCTCCGTGATTATTAATGCACAATACATATTCCTGGTCATGTTTATTAGATATTGAGTCCCAGTGGCAGGCACCTATGTGCCATGATATGACATGAATATTCACCCAAAAACGTCTTTAATTTAAAGAAAAACAAATATCAGGGTAGGGCAGACTCCTGCTGAGGTTATAGGGGTGTTACTATCAGGATTATTTTAGATGAAAATTTTTTTGATTGTTTTGGAGTAAGTTATTATGAAACATTTTTGACATACAAACATGATGAGAAGGTTTTACATTATAAATACCAATCATTGGTATATCTGTAGTGGTGATGTCTGACCATTTTCCTATGTTAGACATTACATATTATGTAGCTTATCATTTATTAACACATTTTTCAAATTATATTCATATTTAAATAATAATCTAATCATGCATGACATGTACAGTGTTTGGTGATTGTTATGTTACAGAAAAAAGCTGGGAATAATTTGACAGCCAAGCAATCCTTTGAAACTGTATCTGTAAGTACACCTTGCACCATGTTGGCAACCTTGATTTGGATTTAAATAACAAATACCAATAGAAAAAAAATAGAATAAAATAAAACAAATACCAATAAAAATGTAGTGCTACATGCTTAATTACCTACCTCTTATCCCAAGCTAAGAAATAATATATTGGGCCCTAAATACGTTGTGTAAAAGAAATAGGAGCGATGGTCATGCTCTCAGTTATGAAACAAATATTATCTTTGTTTTCCAGGCTCTTCAAGAGATGAAATCATTCATGATTTTGAACAGTGTACCAGTCAAGAACAGACAGAAGCTCATGAGGAATCTCAGGGTATGTTAAACCAATGCTGGGGAACCTCAGGGTATGTTAAACCAATGCTGGGGAACCTCAGGGTATGTTAAACCAATGCTGGGGAACCTCAGGGTATTTTAAACCAATGCTGGGGAACCTCAGGGTATGTTAGACCAATGCTGGGGAACCTCAGGGTATGTTAAACCAATGGTGGGGAACCTCAGGGTATGTTAAACCAATGCTGGGGAACCTCAGGGTATGTTAAACCAATGATGGGGAACCTCAGGGTATGTTAGACCAATGCTGGGGAACCTCAGGGTATGTTAAACCAATGGTGGGGAACCTCAGGGTATGTTAAACCAATGATGGGGAACCTCAGGGTATGTTAGACCAATGCTGGGGAACCTCAGGGTATGTTAAACCAATGGTGGGGAACCTCAGGGTATGTTAAACCAATGCTGGGGAACCTCAGGGTATGTTAAACCAATGGTGGGGAACCTCAGGGTATGTTAAACCAATGCTGGGGAACCTCAGGGTATGTTAAACCAATGGTGGGGAACCTCAGGGTATGTTAAACCAATGCTGGGGAACCTCAGGGTATGTTAAACCAATGCTGAGGAACCTGAAGGTATGTTAAACCAATGCTGGGGAACCTCAGGGTATGTTAAACCAATGCTGGGGAACCTCAGGGTATGTTAAACCAATGCTGGGGAACCTCAGGGTATGTTAAACCAATGCTGGGGAACCTCAGGGTATGTTAAACCAATGCTGAGGAACCTGAAGGTATGTTAAACCAATGCTGGGGAACCTCAGGGTATGTTAAAGCAATGCTGGGGAACCTCAGGGTATGTTAAACCAATGCTGGGGAACCTGAAGGTATGTTAAACCAATGGTGGGGAACCTCAGGGTATGTTAAACCAATGCTGAGGAACCTCAGGGTATGTTAAACCAATGCTGGGGAACCTCAGGGTATGTTGAACCAATGTGACTAAGTTCATAAGCTTCACTCTTGTTATAATAGAACATTATATATCCTATTATATATATATTTGCAGATTGTGGAGTTGTTGGTGTCTTTGCTCCAGATTCCATATCTACACACTCCAGACCAACAGTAAGTGTTCTATATTCCTTTCCAATATAGATGGTATACTAACTTCCTCTTTGGGTTTTTCTTTTGCTGCAAACAGGTCAGAACTTTGTTTCGAGGGGGAAACTCTATATGAAAGGTTGACCTGACATATCATGTTTAAACAAAATAATTGGTCAAATAATTACCTGACAAACTATTTTTAAGCAACATATGGATCTGACTTTCAATGTCTAAAAAACATGAAATGTTACAGAATGACCTGACCAGACAAGCCTATGGTTATCAAATGATCTGCAGATGATATAATGATCTGACATACCACGTCAGCACTGATCAGACAATATAATGATCTGACATACCATGTCAGCACTGATCAGCAGATATAATGATCTGACATACCACGTCAGCACTGATCAGACAATATAATGATCTGACATACCACGTCAGCACTGATCAGCAGATATAATGATCTGACATACCACGTCAGCACTGATCAGCAGATATAATGATCTGACATACCATGTCAGCACTGATCAGACAATATAATGATCTGACATACCATGTCAGCACTGATCAGCAGATATAATGATCTGACATACCACGTCAGCACTGATCAGACAATATAATGATCTGACATACCATGTCAGCACTGATCAGCAGATATAATGATCTGACATACCATGTCAGCACTGATCAGACAATATAATGATCTGACATACCATGTCAGCACTGATCAGACAATATAATGATCTGACATACTATGTCAGCACTGATCAGCAGATATAATGATCTGACATACCACGTCAGCACTGATCAGACAATATAATGATCTGACATACCACGTCAGCACTGATCAGTAGATAATATAATGATCTGACATACCATGTCAGCACTGATCAGACAATATAATGATCTGACATACCATGTCAGCACTGATCAGCAGATATAATGATCTGACATACCATGTCAGCACTGATCAGACAATATAATGATCTGACATACCATGTCAGCACTGATCAGACAATATAATGATCTGACATACCATGTCAGCACTGATCAGCAGATATAATGATCTGACATACCATGTCAGCACTGATCAGCAGATAATATAATGATCTGACATACCACGTCAGCACTGATCAGACAATATAATGATCTGACATACCACGTCAGCACTGATCAGTAGATAATATAATGATCTGACATACCATGTCAGCACTGATCAGACAATATAATGATCTGACATACCATGTCAGCACTGATCAGCAGATATAATGATCTGACATACCATGTCAGCACTGATCAGACAATATAATGATCTGACATACCATGTCAGCACTGATCAGACAATATAATGATCTGACATACCATGTCAGCACTGATCAGCAGACAATATAATGATCTGACATACCACGTCAGCACTGATCAGACAATATAATGATCTGACATACCATGACAGCACTGATCAGCAGATAATATAATGATCTGACATACCATGTCAGCACTGATCAGCAGATATAATGATCTGACATACCATGCCAGCACTGATCAGCAGATAATATAATGATCTGACATACCACGTCAGCACTGATCAGACAATATAATGATCTGACATACCACGTCAGCACTGATCTAATTAGCAGATAATATAATGATAATATATTTTGATATAATGATC
This sequence comes from Amphiduros pacificus, assembly GCA_949316495.1. Classification (NCBI taxonomy): domain Eukaryota; kingdom Metazoa; phylum Annelida; class Polychaeta; order Phyllodocida; family Hesionidae; genus Amphiduros; species Amphiduros pacificus. Next base: position 9,475,270 of record OX439003.1, on the reverse strand, counting down.
TGACAAACCATGTCCAGAAAAAACTATATAACTTTGGAATGATTTCCCATACAAGATGACTGTATGGAAAATATAAATTCTGACATCATTTTATGACTAATATAGAAACACTCTCATCTTGGATATTTTTTAATATGAGTTTGATATATTTTGGGATCAAGTTACAAAAACAACAATTTTACATCTATAATATATGTATGATGACTCATAGTGAAATGTAAAATGTACATTAAGAGTTCTAAATCAATACAGGTTTTCAAGTTCAAAATCTCTGGCAATATCTACCATCCCTTTTGAGATTTTATATGCTGTGATAGTTCGTACAGGCCACGAGAAAGTCAAGCCATATCTGTGTTATGAGATTATATTTATTGCTTCTTTTGACATATGAATTTCAACTAAAAATGCATGCAGGTAATAAACAAGTTGAAAGCAGAAATAAAATGCATGAAACATTTATATTGATATATTATATATAATTTTTTTATTATTTTAAAAAATAAAATATTTTTAACATGTTTAAATATTTTCACAGAAATTATTTTACATTGATATTTGTGTGTCTACCAGGCATGAAGAGAAGAGCATGTACACCATTGACTCAGAACATGATGATTCTAACAGGTAGTTGACTGTACACAGGCCCGGTGTATTCAAACCTTCCCAGACTCATCAGTCAGGGATTGCTTACTCACACACACTATATGTAGCTGCACTTTTCAATATCATACCTATCATTGTAGGCTGACTCTATAGGTTACCAGATTCAGAGAGATTTTATTTATTTAGGTCAGACTAAAACATTTTTTAATAGTATAGGATTTAATTTAAAACAAATAGTTATATATTGACTTCTCACGAAATTGGATGAGTGCAACTTTTGTATATGTCATATATCTAAGTGGTACAGATGTTTAGTCAATTAAGAGTGGTTGCCTCCATGAGATGTATTTTGGTCCGTAATATAATGTCCGTAATATAATGATGTATTTTGAGTCTGTAATATAAGGATATAATGTCGGTACATAGATGTTTTGCATGCAATAATGAATATATTGTTATTTTCTAAGAGCCCACTATGATAATATTTCCAATAATATCTTATTTAAACACATGTTCTTCTGCTAATCTAGTGTAGGTCATGTTATTTTTTTGCCAGAATTCCATTTGATTGGTGCAAAGACAAGATTGTCTTATAATCCTTGCAATGCTTGATGTTCATGGATATTGTAAAATGGCGGGAAGACAAAATTCTTAAGCCAAAGCTTTTCCTGCCCTCTTCCCACATTTGTAACAGTCTCTCACATGTCTTGTATATAAGTTGTGCTGTAAATCATTGATGGCTCTTACGACCACATAGACTGGGAACTTTCACTCACTGCATTACATTAAACAGCATTACTATTTTTGACTTTTTTTTCAAAGCATGATATTTTTCCCTTTCATGATTACACATTTTAAAAATTTATTTGTCCGATTTTTTTTTTATTGATGATTTCTTTAATGAGAAATATTTTTTTTCGTATATTGGCATAATAAAAGGCTGTGTGGTATTATTAATTGTTGGTATTGTTTAATGATTGTGTTATATTTGCAGACACATGACCAAGATCCTCGTGGAGTGTTATGACGTCCTCTACACATACCTCATGGGGGACAGTCGAAAAAATGAGCTGTACATCGCAAAGCATATTGACTTCTTTGAGAGGCAAATTAATGATGCCGTAAGTCTCTATTTTTATTGTCCCCCAGCTTCAATGAAAATTTGGGTGCAGTCCATTTGTTAGTTTGTTTGTCAGTTCGTTCGTTAATTCATCTACATATTGTGTGCGATGAAGTCCTAGGGATTGCTCATATTGTTTTCATATTGCACAGGCACATTGTATATATCAATGTTGGATAACAACATTTGGAACTAATTCTGTTTAAAACGTCATCTTTGTTTGAATTAGCAAACTGATCTAATATACCGATATGTAATGTTTCATGATTGGTCAAAATGTTAGTTGAGTATACAAAATACTTTTGTCAATAGAAATTTGCTATTTCCCTCACTGTTTAGACATAAAGCAGAAAGAGATCAGATTTTCAAGTTTACTTGAGGCAAAAATTCCAGAAAAAAACTTATATATCTCACTGACAAAAAAACATGATGTTGTTTGGGGGGTTTGCAATGGCAATGTGGTTGTATTCAAAGAATGGACTTATTTAATGTTATTACTCAGACTTACTCAATCTGAAATAAACTTTATTTTATTACTTTATTTTTGCAGGGAGACATTGGTCTTAATGCTGCCCACATGGTGATGGAACTTGTCAAGGACAACAGAAAAATTGTTGATAGAATCACTCAGGAGAAAATAAACAATTATGTGCGGCTTCTTCAGAAAAAGAAGGTAAGGAAATCAAAGACATTTTATGAGAATAAATGAAAGAAATGTATAACGTCACCATAGCTTTTACACATAAAAATGCTTGATTATATAATGTAATTAGATGAATGTACAAATCAAAGGAGAAACATACAGACAGAAATAACATGTGCTGTCGCAAAATAAAAATCTCGGTTAATAAAAGAAAATGTAGAAGTCATATTACCATGGATTTTTTAATGAAATTAGAGAGTTAATAATATTTTTATGGAGTCAGGTTGGTATCAATTCATCATTAGGTAATAATTAATCTCTTTTGGAGTGTGTCCTGCCCAGGGTATCATAAATAGAAGTCTGGATGTGGCTAAAAGCTAGTAGGCCTTGTAACTACTGGACAGTTTTACTCTGATTGGAGTTTCGTGCTGCATTATGTTATTTTTATAATTACATTAAGGATATAAAGGTTTATTAGTGGAATTCATTAGGCAGAAAGTATTACATTTGGTGAACTCAAAAGTCATTTTTAACTCTCAAATCCATTCATGGATTGGTCTTTTTATAAAGAATTACAAGGACTATTTCTCATAATTTTTTTCATAAGAACAAGTGAACAAATTGGCATAAAACTCACCCCATTTTAAACCTACTTAATAATGGTCGCGAGAATGTTCCTGTTTAATCATATTTTATTTTTATTGCAGAGAGGGGTTCCTTTAGTAAGAGAATAATTCTGAACACTTTTTTTATTTCACCTTATTATTCGTAAGATTCAAAGTTTGCATAGAACTTTATAGCTGCATAATAAACCAGTTCAAGCATGTTCAGCAGTGCAATCTTGCACTTTTTTTACAATTATGATAGCTTTCAATTTTAAATAGATTTTTCTATTGTTTTGATCATGGAATATTTCATAAGAATGATAATATTATCAAGTAAAAAGACAACATATACCCAAGGTCATTTAATACTTCATATGTAAATGCATGTAGAAAATAAAAATCATTTTGCATGGCCTTATTCTTTCATAAGCATTTTGAGAAATACAAAATGTCAATTTTTTTCACACCATTTCTTTTGCTGTGTATTTCATGATAATTTTAGCACACAAAGCAATGACCAAAAATGCATACCAAAGATCAGCTCCATACCTTATGACAAACATTTTACTGATATTTATTTATTATTCATGGGATTTATGAGTTCGATATGGAACTCTTTTTTTGTCTTGTCATTTATAAAATTTGATCAATGAGTTGTTTCCGAAGTATGAATACTTAATTAAATCAATTTATCAGAGTTCTTATAATGGACCTCATCCCTTATTTTATGGCTGAGGACTATATCGAGATTTAGATACAAATAGGTCAATTCTCATGAGGGTTTACTGGGTTTTTTTAAACATCATTTTGCTGTAAAGGCTGAATCAAACAAAATTCCTAATTGACCAAAGTTTTCAATTCAGATAGATAGGCTTAGCTCCTGTTTAAGTTGATGTGTATCATTAAAAAATATGGGTCAAAGCAAGATTTTCCTGATGGACTAAAAAAGTGGCTGAAACGCTGTATTTTCTACCTTATGACAATGGCGCTTATGGTTTATTCTTTGTAGAATTACCGGTACCTGGACCTGCTGAGTGTGCTGTGTGTGTGTGACGGGGTCTCCATCCCTGATAACCAGAAGTACATTACAGAGGTGTGGCTGATGCAGGGCCAGAGGGTACGAAAACAACTTCTAGTCCAATAACCCTATTTATTCTCATATGATATGACCTTTTACATAAAAATCACCTTGAAAGAACTTTATATAGCTGTTAAGCTGTTGTTCATTTGCAAATAAAAAATATCTTTAAACCAATATCACCTTACCTGTTGTTAATGGCAGCCAAATTATTTGCGTTTAATCCACAATTCCCTGCATGACTTTTGTATCTTAGTTGATTTGCGTGTAAATATGGATGCTATTATATATTGCAGAACTGTGTGTATCACACTGACCTTGGTCAAGCTATTCCTGGAGGTCGTAAGGAGCACAACATTGTTTATGTCTCCAAAAATAACAAGCACACATGGACAGCTCTACACGACTTTGTCAAAGGAGTAAGTGTAATATCTTCAGATTATTACTGTATCTTCTTGTAGTATTTTAACACACTCTGCTACCGAACCACTCACAATGGGGAATATAAAAAACTAATATTTCACAGGCATTGTATCATCTAATATAATTAACATGTATAAAAAAAAGAGTTTTCTTGGGGTGTTTTGACCTGAACAAAAAGTTTAGAAATATATATTAGGATAATTATGCATACTAAATAATGGTTTTATGATCTTGTGTTTTGCAGAAAAATCTCAACAATGATGATGAGTTTCTTTTCCTTGACCACCAGCTGGACCTCTTTGGAAAACTATGCTATGTAAGTAACCCACACAATGTTACCATGCTTTGATCAGTAACTGTAGGATAATGCTATGAAGTTCTGACATCTTTATAAAATATATAGATATGTGATTGTAAAATAACCCTGTGAAGAGTACATTAAGACATGCATCTGACATCAGTGACCTTTACTCCTGTGAGATGTACTATCTTGATTACATGTAAGTGAAAATAAGGAATACTCATAGAAATGAGTAGGGCATTATGCCCTGGTGGCAGGCATTTATCTTTGACTGGCTTTAACTGAAGTAATGTGAAAATATATGTTTGCCTGCAACAAATCACATATATGCATAAAATATTATAGTTTATCATTTGTGGTAAAGTGAGTTTATTATCAAGTGTTTGATCTAATATAATTTAAACTTTAAAGGATGCTAGGCAACATCTAGTGAAAACATGTATGAGTTTATGATGTTTGTAGGGACGCAATGAGTTTGCCATCAAGGTGATCACAGAGGACCTTGGCTACCTTACCTGGGAAGAAGCATTCCTTTGTCTGCAAAACCCTGACCTCCCTGACCAGCTCAAGGCAAAGTATTGCCATCTTATCATAGGTAGGTACATTTATTCTGTGATACTGTATATAAATCCCTGACCTCCCTGACCTCCCTGACCTCCCTGACCTCCCTGACCTCCCTGACCAGCTCAAGGCCAAGTATTGCCATCTTATCATAGGTAGGTACATTTATTCTGTGATACTGTATATAAATCCCTGACCTCCCTGACCTCCCTGACCTCCCTGACCTCCCTGACCTCCCTGACCAGCTCATGGCCAAGTATTGCCATCTTATCATAGGTAGGTACATTTATTCTGTGACACTTTATAAATCCCTAATTGATCTTCCTGACCTCCCTGACCTCCCTGACCAGCTCAAGGCCAAGTATTGCCATCTTATCATAGGTTGGTACATTTACTCTGTGATACTTTATACAGAACCCAGACCTCCATGAACAGGACAAAGTCAAGTATTGCATAATGGTTTGTGCCTATATCACCTTTTAGAAACAAGAGTAATTTCTTTAAAAAAGAAACCATAATGTGCTGTGAACAATGTGGAATTGATGTAATTATTTCACATAAATTCCATATTTGAAGCCATTTATCTCGTGTGAGTGTGCTTTTGGGGCATATGTCTCTGCCCTGCATTTATTTTTTTTCTTAATTAAATAAACATAAACAATTTTCTTAGTATGTCACTTGAATTATGTTACAGAATCTTTGTGATTTCTAATGAACGAGATGGTTTTGGAACATTTCAGGTTTATTTGTTGATGTTGGAGAAAACACCTCCATTCTGGACCGCATCAACCTGACATTTGTATATGATGATATTCCCTTTGGAGGAGCCCTGAAAAGTAAAAAGACCTCAGATGAAGGAGAGGTAAGCCGGACAGCTATGGTAAACAACTTGCTCTCTTTGGCAGCTTAACCTAAATGTTCATTGCCAGTCATTGCATTCAAACGTATGTGTAAAATGCTTTAAATGTATATTATATATATTATATTATATATTACTTTAGACAACATTTTATTCCAATTTATGTTATTCAATTTGATGCATGATATTATGCTGTATTTGGCTTATGATATTAATATGTTTGGGACATTTAATGCAAACATAAAGGGATTAAAATATCAAAACTATTCTGTGATTGATCAATGTGATGAAAGTAGGGAAATCACGCAAAGTTGGGTAAGAGTGTGTGTAGTCTCTCTGTTTAAGAAATTCCAATATTGCGGAGAAAATGCAAATTTTTGCATGGACAAATCATGCTATTTTCACTGATCATGAGTTTTGGCATTAAAAAAATCCAAAACAAAAATTGTTACCTATTAGTCAAATTTTGATTTTGCAATTTGTGATAATGATCCTTAAAAATTTGATCGGAAAAAAAAGCAACTCTTTTGTCATATTTTGATTTTACAATTTGTTATCACTAACTTAAAAAAATTGACCCGAAAAAATGCAACTCTTTTGTCATATTTTGATTTTGCAATTTATGATGACTAACCTAAAAAAATGATCTGCAAATGCAACTCTTTTGTCATATTTTGGTTTTGCAATATATGATCACTAACCTGAGAAAATTGATGTGAAAATGCAACTCTTTTGTCCTATGAGAAAATGATCCCACTCATTGACACCTCATTGAAAACTCTTTGTGTATGTGCTGATTATTGTCCCACCCTTTGAGTGCCTTATTTCAATGATTAAAAATGATTTTGTTTGTTTGATTTCTTCATTTAGACCAAGAAATTGGTATGTCAATTTATTCTGGTTATGGTGGTGGTATGGTTCAAATACAAAAAGCCCCCAGAACCCTTGCATGCTTGTTTAGCTGGCTATGTATATCATCACTCACATCATACCTCCCGCAATTATATACTACTAGTAACTGCTCCCCACCGTACTAAGCTTGCTTGACAACTTGGAGGTATAGTCACCAGTCACACCTCCAGCATTTAGGTAGTAACTAATTTGTATGACATTTGCATGACACAGTAAACTGCAAGTCATACCTCCAGAATTTAGATAGTAACTGATTTGCATGACAGTTGCATGACAGTGTAAACAGCAAGTTATACCTTCAGCATTTAGATAGTAAATGCTTTTAGCATGACCTTAGTATGCATTGTTTTGAAGAGGTGCCAACCCCTCTCACAATGGCTTATAACCTACCATAAACAGTAGCTAGGTGTGAACCACTTTGCATTCATATATAAACTGCTTCGTATGATCCCAGCTTGCATTGTAATTCATTTCTTAACAAGAATGGAGAGTCATAATTTGGTTAATGCCCAGCTTAAGGTCTATAATCCACAATCAGTTTGAAGCATCTGGAGAGAACTTCGTGTGGTCTCGTATATTTACGTAACTGCCTTCGGCACACATGGCGGACAAACTCGTTTGCATGAGATTTTTAAATACCCAACTCTTTTAGTGATAATTCATATTTTATGCCATGATTATATATAAAATTACCCCAAAAAGCTTGATTATTCTTTGGATGGCATTAAATAAAGAAAATATAAATACTTGATATAAGTCGCCAGCTGCAAAAACTGAGTCAAACCCATTTTAACTACTGTTAAAACGGGTTCAATTTGAATAATAAAAATTTAAGACTAGCTGGTTAAGTTTACTTTTTCTGTGCCAAATTAACAAATAACATTACTATGAACACATTTAAGCCAAAAAAAACATAAGTCTGTCCCAGTTTTTCATTGTGGATTATAGACCTTAAAATCAACCATGAGCTTCATAAAGCAGCAACTGCCAACCAGCAATCTCAGAATGTGCCCTGTATTGATGAAAATCTCATAACAATCTTATCAGATCAGATTTTTTTTTGCACTTTTGTTTCAACACGCTTCACTTTGCACATCTATATTAACGTACTTTAATATTGTGTATCATTAATCACCATGCCTACTTCTAAAATGATCATAACTTTGTTTGAGATCTGTAAGATTATTCAATAAATTTCTTTTTTTTTCATATATTAACCAGTGATGATTTACTAAAATAGAAAGTTCTCTTAAACAAATATTCAGAACATTGGATGCAAACAAGAAGTTAAATATATATATTTTTTTAATAACATTATTTCAATTTTCAGGTGGCTCGTCAGAATTCAGAAACAATGAAGTACTTTCCGGCTTTGAGAGACTGGATTGCTTCTTTCCTTGATGCTAACAAGGATATGACGGCTTCTCTCATTGGTCACAATATGTTGGTTGAACAGGTCAGTCATGAAACAGCATCTCTGATTGGTCAGAACATCATAAACAGTCCTTTTACCAATATTTATTTTATAATATTCGATAACCAGTGACTTTCTTTTGTAATAATGGTCATATATTCATTTTATAATATTTGGTACCCTATGACTTGCTATTATAATAATGGTCAAATATTTATTTCAGGTGTTGAGACTTGTACACTATCTTGTGAAGTATGGTTACTATGGTGACATAGAGGACATCAAGAAACTGCTTATTCCATTGCTCAGTTTGCTGGATGGAAGAAATGATAAACCTCATTCCAAAAGAGTAAACCGTGAGTAATATTTGGGCATTTTCACCAAATTGAAAAGTGATTTTGCTTGTTTGGAGGCAGATAAACATGATGCATTCAACATTTTGAATTTTAATTTTACAAAGCAAAAAATAGGGGGGGGGGGGTTAATATTTACCCATTGCATGAAGTTCAATCATTATAGAGACATATATCAGGGGGGAATATCTAACCATTTCATGAAATTCAATCATTATAGGGATATGTATAAGGGGGGGTTAATATTTCACTTTGTACATGTAATTTAACCCTTGTTATTTGATATTTACCCATTGCATGAAGTTCAGTCATTATAGAGATGTATATCAGGGGGATTAATATTTAACCATGTCATTTAACCCTTGGTATTTGTCTGCAGATTCTATAGAGGACCAGCAGGTGATAGACCACTACAGGAAGGAGCTGAGGTACCAGCAGACGGAGGAAGCTAAGGCCATAGTGGACGCCAAGCACCAGTAAGATACACACACTATAAACTGAACCAGTAAGATACACACACTATAAACTGAACCAGTAAGACACACACACTATACACTGCACCAGTAAGATACACACACTATACACTACACCAGTAAGATACACACACTATACACTGAACCAGTAAGATACACACACTATACACTGCACCAGTAAGATACACACACTATACACTGAACCAGTAAGATACACACACTATACACTGCACCAGTAAGACACACACACTATACACTGCACCAGTAAGATACACACACTATACACTGCACCAGTAAGATACACACACTATACACTGCACCAGTAAGATACACACACTATACACTGAACCAGTAAGATACACACACTATACACTGCACCAGTAAGATACACACACTATACACTGAACCAGTAAGACACACACACTATACACTGCACCAGTAAGATACACACACTATACACTGCACCAGTAAGACACACACACTATACACTGCACCAGTAAGACACACACACTATACACTGCACCAGTAAGATACACACACTATACACTGCACCAGTAAGATACACACACTATACACTGCACCAGTAAGACACACACACTATACACTGCACCAGTAAGACACACACACTATACACTGCACCAGTTAGATACACACACTATACACTGAACCAGTAAGATACACACACTATACACTGCACCAGTAAGATACACACACTATACACTACACCAGTAAGATACACACACTATACACTGAACCAGTAAGATACACACACTATACACTGCACCAGTAAGATACACACACTATACACTGAACCAGTAAGATACACACACTATAAACTGAACCAGTAAGATACACACACTATACACTGCACCAGTAAGATACACACACTATACACTGCACCAGTAAGACACACACACTATACACTGCACCAGTAAGACACACACACTATACACTGCACCAGTAAGATACACACACTATACACTGCACCAGTAAGATACACACACTATACACTGCACCAGTAAGACACACACACTATACACTGCACCAGTAAGACACACACACTATACACTGCACCAGTAAGATACACACACTAAACACTGCACCAGTAAGATACACACACTATGCACTGCACCAGTAAGATATACACACTATACACTGCACCAGTAAGATACACACACTAAACACTGCACCAGTAAGATACACACACTATACACTGCACCAGTAAGATACACACACTATACACTGCACCAGTAAGATACACACACTATACACTGAACCAGTAAGATACACACACTATACACTGCACCAGTAAGATACACACACTATACACTGCACCAGTAAGATACACACACTAAACACTGAACCAGTAAGATACACACACTATACACTGCACCAGTAAGATACACACACTATACACTGAACCAGTAAGATACACATATATACACTGCACCAGTAAGATACACACACTATACACTGCACCAGTAAGATACACACGCTATACACTGCACCAGTAAGACACACACTATACACTGCACCAGTAAGACACACACACTATACACTGCACCAGTAAGATACACACACTATACACTGAACCAGTAAGATACACACACTATACACTGAACCAGTAAGAGACACACACTATACACTGAACCAGTAAGATACACACACTATACACTGCACCAGTAAGATACACACACTATACACTGAACCAGTAAGATACACACACTATACACTGCACCAGTAAGATACACACACTATACACTGCACCAGTAAGATACACACACTATACACTGAACCAGTAAGATACACACACTATACACTGCACCAGTAAGATACACACACTATACACTGAACCAGTAAGATACACACACTATACACTGCACCAGTAAGATACACACACTATACACTGCACCAGTAAGATACACACACTATACACTGAACCAGTAAGATACACACACTATACACTGCACCAGTAAGATACACACACTATACACTGCACCAGTAAGATACACACACTATACACTGAACCAGTAAGATACACACACTATACACTGAACCAGTAAGATACACACACTATACACTGAACCAGTAAGATACACACACTATACACTGCACCAGTAAGACACACACACTATACACTGCACCAGTAAGATACACACACTATACACTGCACCAGTAAGACACACACACTATACACTGCACCAGTAAGACACACACACTATACACTGCACCAGTAAGACACACACACTATACACTGCACCAGTAAGATACACACACTAAACACTGCACCAGTAAGATACACACACTATGCACTGCACCAGTAAGATATACACACTATACACTGCACCAGTAAGATACACACACTAAACACTGCACCAGTAAGATACACACACTATACACTGCACCAGTAAGATACACACACTATACACTGCACCAGTAAGATACACACACTATACACTGAACCAGTAAGATACACACATTATACACTGCACCAGTAAGATACACACACTATACACTGCACCAGTAAGATACACACACTATACACTGAACCAGTAAGATACACACACTATACACTGCACCAGTAAGATACACACACTATACACTGAACCAGTAAGATACACACACTATACACTGCACCAGTAAGATACACACACTATACACTGCACCAGTAAGATACACACACTATACACTGCACCAGTAAGACACACACTATACACTGCACCAGTAAGACACACACACTATACACTGCACCAGTAAGATACACACACTATACACTGAACCAGTAAGATACACACACTATACACTGAACCAGTAAGAGACACACACTATACACTGAACCAGTAAGATACACACACTATACACTGCACCAGTAATATACACACACTATACACTGAACCAGTAAGATACACACACTATACACTGCACCAGTAAGATACACACACTATACACTGAACCAGTAAGATACACACACTATACACTGAACCAGTAAGATACACACACTATACACTGAACCAGTAAGATACACACACTATACACTGCACCAGTAAGACACACACACTATACACTGCACCAGTAAGATACACACACTATACACTGCACCAGTAAGACACACACACTATACACTGCACCAGTAAGACACACACACTATACACTGCACCAGTAAGATACACACACTAAACACTGAACCAGTAAGATACACACACTATACACTGCACCAGTAAGATACACACACTATGCGCTGCACCAGTAAGATACACACACTAAACACTGCACCAGTAAGACACACACACTATACACTGCACCAGTAAGGTATACACACTATACACTGCACCAGTAAGATACACACACTAAACACTGCACCAGTAAGATACACACTAAACACTGCACCAGTAAGACACACACACTATACAACAGACAAATACGAGAGTCGGGGTGGGATGAGGGGTGTCTGGTTTACCGAAGTCATTGAACGACTTCTGAATTTATAGACTTAACCTGGAATTATAAATGAGTAGAAATAAATTTTAAAAGCAATTTGCTTCATATGAATGATATATTTGAATGCAACAAATCAATCTTGGCTATCAACATAATTTTTTTCCCCAAACCTGTGCAGCTATCAAGGGATAGATTGCAAATAAACATATTGCTAGTTGTAATCTGAAGTGAGTGTAAGTGCTAATTTGAGGTATCCACCGGACAATTGTGTTTCAATAATTTTTCGATATTTGAGAGACACTTAGAGCACATTATTATTACTATATATACAGTATATCTTCCTGTGTGATATTGATATGTACGCTGAATAAAGATAGTGTGGATGTCATAAAAGTCCTCAAACAGAATATACACATTTATTTATATAATGAAACAATATTTCAAGGGTAAAGTTAGCTCGCAAAACGAGCAGTATTATCTGCAGTATTATCTATAATAATATATATGTAAGATTGTTATAATTTATGTACCGTATCCGCTCGGGTTAGCGCCCATGCTTGGCTTAACGCCCACCCCCCTTTTTAGGAAGAAATCATTAAACGCCCACCTTCCCTGGATGTCCGCCATCATGTCAATATTATCACAAAACGTAATACGATGTACGTGACGTCCTTTATCTTAGCGTCTGGGTGCCCACGAGACAAAAGTGGAGCGGCCAACATGTCAAATTGAACTTTCATATCCGTAGCTGATCGATTTTAATTGCATTTTAAATGATAAAAAAAGGTATGTACTTAATATTATCACAATTACGTCGACAATTTCTCCACATCATAAATTTTAGCCTCAAAACAAAGCGTTTTCATTATTTATCATTTGAAATGCAATTAAAATCGATCCGCGTGTGAAAGCATTTCTGTCAACAAGGAAGACATGACTCAACGCAACACGTGGTCGCAATTTTGAAAGGCGGAAGTGACGGGAAGAGGCTCTTGTTTTTAGCGCGAAAACGATTGTTAATATATTGCGCAATAATGGATGGTTTTGTTCTGTTCTCGACCTTTATAAACGCCCATGCTTGGGTAAACGCCCACCCCCCTCTTTTACTTTGTCCCCAATTAGCCGCCCATGGGCGCTAACCCGAGTGGATACGGTAATATGTTGTAATGTAATATGGTTGATGTGTTTTAGGGCCATGGAGGTGTTGGATCTATTCTTCAACTTCAGATTCAACACTCGACTAGAGGTAAGACAACATACCGTCACAATTATCTGTTTTTAGAAATATTCTGGATTAGTTGTGTTAATCATCCGCTGAAAATCATTTAGAGCATGTTATGGTAATAGAAACTGATATTGAACATTTGTTCCGCAGCGTTTTGTGTCGGAGTTTAAGAAGACTCATACAGAGGCTCATCACCTGATTGGAGGGAATCCAGAATTAGCTCCTCTATTGCTGGAGACCTACGACATCTATGATAACCCAAGGTCAGACCTAATTAAATCTATGATAACCCAAGGTCAGACCTCATTGCATCTATGATAACCCAAGGTCAGACCTCATTGCATCTATGATAACCTAAGGTCAGACCTCATTGCATCTATGATAACTTAAGGTCAGACCTCATTGCATCTGTGATAACCCAAGGTCAGACCTAATTAAATCTATGATAACCCAAGGTCAGAACTCATTGCATCTATGATAACTTAAGGTCAGACCTCATTGCATCTGTGATAACCCAAGGTCAGACCTCATTAAGTCTATGATAACCCAAGGTCAGATCTCATTAAATCTATGATAGCCCAAGGTCAGACGTCATTGCATCTATGATAACCCAAGGTCAGACCTCATTGCATCTATAATAACCCAAGGTCAGACCTTATTGCATCTATGATAACCCAAGGTCAGACCTAATTGCATCTATGATAACCCAAGGTCAGACGTCATTGCATACATCATATATGGGGGGGGGGGTTCTTTTAGTTCAATAGAATATTGTTACAGTAGTAAAATAAAAAATAGTTGTTTTGTGGAAAAATATATTTCTTTTGTGGAAAAATTAGTTGTCTTTGTTTAAAAAATGGATAATGAAGGCTTGTATTTGAGATCTGTTAAACATTATTTGTATTGCTCAATTTTTCTGACAAGGAACTCATTTTATAACATATCCAACTTTGTTCACAGCTTAAATGCGATTGCACGAGAGCGACTTTGTGGGATGTTTGCAGAGTCAGCTTATTTAGAGCATCTGGACCTGACCGACGTTCTCATTGTGAGTGGGGCTTTTTCTCTCAGTGTATATAAAAGGGCCCTCTTTCATTAAGATAAGACATGAATAATAAGACTTGAACACAGATTCCTATTATGATCATAAAATTATCAAATAAAATCAAGCCAAAATTAGATTTTTTAAAATATGATATTATCTCCGTTAATAGCCTAAGCTTGTGCACTTCTTGAGCTCAGTCACACTAAGTAATTGTTGTTTGCAGGATCTTTCCAATTACCAGTATGACAAGATGGTGACCCAGTCAATGTTCCTGCTGGATCGGTATTACTCCTCCTATGACAACTTGTTCAAGAGGGCAGTGCAGGCACAGGTATGATTTAGCCTAGTAAAAGAAATCGCCATCAGGGGGCACTGCTTCTATATGAATTAGAGTTTCCAATATATTATATAATTGTCTCCTTATATATTGGAACTACTTATATATTGGAGGTCCATTGTCAAGTAAGGGGATTCCCAAATTAGATGAAAAAGAACAGATCATATCATTTACTTACAAATATGAGAATTTCATTCTTATGAGAATCCTAAATATCATCTATAATAACTTATATGCATTGTATTTTATTTGAGTAGGAAGGTACATCTTGTAAGAAATTGACAGCATTATATGTCACAATATTAGCAACGCCCATATTCCTTATTAGAGCTCTGCCTACTATCTTTTCATTAGATAAATATAACATTTAGGTAGTTCCACAGATGTACCAAATAATCCTGCAAGTTGTGAATGTTATGTGTAAGTTTCCTGCTATATACGCAGGTGTTGATCACTGAGAAGTCCGCTGAGGTGTTGCTGGACCTGGGGGGCATGTTGCCTACCATGCAGAGGCTCGTATCAGCCAAGATGACCCAGGAACAGAGCAAGACCATGGGAGACATCCTCGACAAGATGATCAAGTACTGCTCCCTGGAGAATGAGGCCGAGGAAAGACACCCGATGAACCAGAGCATTCTCTACAATCACGGTCAGTCTCACTGCCATCTACACTAACAATAATAAGAGTAATAATAATAGTGCTGCTGCTGCTGCTGATGATGAAGATGATGATGATGATGATGATGATTAAGCTGTGTTTCCATATGTGCAGTGCGTAATGCAGTCCGTGATGCAGCGCATCAAGCAGACCGTCATGCAGTGTTCACATATATGCATCAGTTTTGTGATGTTTTCACGGTCAAACTTCCAATTTGGCGCCAAAATTAGACTTGCAACCTATGGGAAACCTATGCGTCACCCTATGCGTCACCCTATGCGTCAGATTTTCATTCGCTACCCTATGCGAAAGGCTATGCGTCAATTTGCTTACGGACGTCATTACGGACGGCAATACGCATACATGGAAACACCTGCATTGTTCAGTATGGTGTGCGAAAAAAATTGACGCACTGCATGACGCTCTGCATGACGCGCTGCATGACGTACTGCACATATGGAAACACAGCCTTATGATGATTATAATTAAGCTTATATTGTGCATACACCAATCATAGACTGTTTGTAGTGCTTAAAATGCATTAGTATGAAAAAAAAAGGTCATCAATGTCACCAAGTCATCATATTTTTGGTCTCTGATGTTATCTTCAGTAAGAAGGGTAATAATTTTGTTAGGGCATTGTAAAATAATACTTGGACTTTTTATCATGTTAGTCACAACATATTGGCCTTTACAATTTGCTATTAAATTTATATTGCCAAAATTTGAAACTAATGTTCTGTATTCTTTTTTTTTTACCTGAATTTATCGCTTTATTTTCCAGGAATCCTTGGGACTGTGTTTGACATCTTGTCGCAGGAAATTGACATCAGATTAATGGTGGGTGACATTTTCTGACCTCACATCATCACACCATGTAATAGATCTATTATGGCTTAGGGCCCATTTTTTCTTCTTTTTTCTAATGTATGAGTGATTTTTTTTGGTTCAGTTTGTTGAGAAACAATTTTACATATGCTTGGCCTTGCATTAATAATATAATTGTATGTTAACATGTTCCATGTTGTCAGAAATTAATATATATTTCTATCAGTAAATGAGGCCATGGAAATATGCACATTTGCTTATTACTTGCAAACATATCTTCACATGTTGTTTGATTTGTAGGTCTCTTTAATATCTATGTCTGTATTTAATATAATAAAGTCTCCTTCGAGTCAGGTTCACTATCATATCACTATGGATATAGGAAGGCAACAAAGCTAAATATTTAATATATAATATCCCACATAATCATAGCTCTTTGCAGCTCTTATTATCTTAAAATTTGATTGGTTGTGACAACAATTATACTTAAATTTATATAGACATTTATTAAGTATTTGTCACCAAGAGAGTGCCTCTGCAACTGAAATTTTAATATTTGACATTATATTGTAAATATTATATCAGAACTGCCTGGCATTGGCTTGTGGATGTTGTGTGAAAATATGAATATATCTAATATGGCTATTGTGTGATTAAGTTTTGGGGTAAGTTTAAATTTTGGGGAAAATATTAACCAGTATGTTCTGACATTTTTCATCACACTATTATGTTGATTCTTGGACGGTGTTTGATAAGGAGACGGTAAGGCTAAGGTGTCTGGTGCATGTTATATCACTTGTGCTGTGTTTGTCATCTAATATAATCTCACTCTGTCCTGCTCACTGACCCCCTTCACCTCATATGCTACCTAAACCTGTTCAACTGGTCATGACAGTAAAACGCCAATCAGATTAAATAAAATCCCATCCTGTTTGCAACTGGGAACTTGTGATATGCGATATTTTGAACTTTTCGCAGGTAATGTGAAAACGTTTTTTTTTTTCTGCATAAACATGCCATAATATTATTGTGAGTGGTCTAAATGCTCTGGCACCTTCCTACAGGGAAGTACTGGTAGATATGTGCACATAACCAACTGGAGGTTTTTATTTATATGAATTGTTCATTATTTTACATCTTCTTGCAATTTTATGGATGATAAGGAAGTTAGAATCATCAGTTACATCATCCACTCTTCATATCTTGAAAAATCTACTTTGATGCACAACATTTGGGCTAAACACTAATTATTGAACTTTTATATCCTAATAGAAAAAAATTGTATGGCGTAGAAATTATTCTACTGTATAGTAAAACAGTGACTTTGTATCCAAATATGTGGTTCAGTATTCATAGAACCTTAGAGATAAGGGAGATAGAGATATTTATATTTTATAGTGATGATAATGATAAGAATGGTGTAGTAAACCAAGTAATAGTATAGTAATAGATCTTACCACTAATGGCGGTGTATGCTAGATTAAAGTGAAACAGGAAACAATACAGATAGTTATGACATTGATGGCGATATTTAAGAAAATTTGTGGTATCGTGGTTTCTTTGTTTATTACTGCATGACATTAAATTGATTTGATGATGTTAACTTTTATCATGACACTTTTGTGGTGGTTATGAGTTTCTATCTTTCAGTTCTGTGAGTTTGAGATTTGACAAAGTTCCCTTAAGTATCTTTATATTTGAGACGTAGATGTCAGAATGTTAGACATTCCCTTGCTGAAAATTATTAGTATTTAAAAAAAATTAATGCTCTCAGCAGTAAAATCCAGCAAAGCCCTTGGTATATTTTAAAATCTGTCCAAATTTTAAAATTCATGCATGTTGTTTGAGAATGAATTAATGAAATAAAAGAATGCATTGAGATCATATGGAAATTTAGATATCACCCTTTTTTATCTATACTTGCAGTTATGCAAATGATTAAAGGAAAAAGTAAAACTGGTGTCAAAGTTGTTCCATATAGGTCTTTTGGGAACTGTTTGTTTGATTGAAATACTTAGAAATTGTAAAAGTGTTTTATTTTATGTAAGATTTACATCTTTGGTTTGTATGGATATTACATATTTGTGTTATGCAGAACTTTCTTTGTTTACAGTTTGCATATAATGTGTCTCAGGCCTCGGTAAATTGGTTATCGCAGCTGTTTTGTTATCTGTATTTTGTGATGGATTATAATGGCGGCATATTGATTATATTGGTTGATGTTTGCTGTGACATAGCGTGCCCCTTCAGGAGTTTTTTCTATTGAAACACAGGTGAAAAAGAAATAAAAACAGTGCACTGAAAGGGTTAGAGTTGGAAACAAAATCATCATCCAACATAAAATATTTGATTTTCAAATGTTCTTAAATCAAACTGCATGGACGAAGCACAATACCCCATGGATCTGATCACGGCAGGAATGTTCAACCCAAACTTTCCTGTTCCATATCACAAATGTTCCCGGATAATCAATCAATTCCTTTGTTTGCTAAGAAGTATTAGGGAATAACCTGATTTTTAATGTTTTACTTATTTATAATTCAATACCTTTCTGTTATACGTGCATAATAACTCAATAATAACTCACCTTGTATTTCTGGTCTCATTCCCATAAACCTGTCCTGTTTTTTTTTTCGTAGGACCAGTACAGTGGTATAAGGGATATATTTAAGAAGTGCTTTAAGTTGCTGCAAGTGATGGCCTGTGGGAACGAGGCAGTACAGCAGAGACTCTTTGACCGGATGGACATGCTGCTGAACATACAGGGAGCAGAGGGCGCCATGGCCGAGGCACTCACTGAGGTAGGTCTGCCCATATATCGCACTTAACAGCAGAGGGCGCCATGGCCGAGGCACTCACTGAGGTAGGTCTGCCTATATATCACACTTAACAGCAGAGGGCGCCATGGCCGAGGCACTCACTGAGGTAGGTCTGCCAATATATCGCACTTAACAGCAGAGGGCGCCAGGGCTGAGGCACTCACTGAGGTAGGTCTGCCAATATATCGCACTTAACAGCAGAGGGCGCCATGGCCGAGGCACTCACTGAGGTAGGTCTGCCGATATATCGCACTTAACAGCAGAGGGCGCCATGGCCGAGGCACTCACTGAGGTAGGTCTGCCAATATATCGCACTTAACAGCAGAGGGCGCCATGGCCGAGGCACTCACTGAGGTAGGCCTGCCAATATTGCACTTCACAGCAGAGGGCGCCATGGCCGAGGCACTCACTGAGGTAGGTCTGCCAATATATCACACTTAACAGCAGAGGGCGCCATGGCCGAGGCACACACTGAGGTAGGTCTGCCAATATATCGCACTTAACAGCAGAGGGCGCCATGGCCGAGGCACTCACTGAGGTAGGCCTGCCAATATTGCACTTAACATTCATGGCAAATGATATGCACCCATTTCTGCTAAGCATACAGGGAGGTCTGCCAAAATCACACTTAAAGGTATTAAGCATTAGACCTATATTTTATTAAAAAGCATATCTACATACGAACATGATGACATATTGAAGTTAAACATATGAAAGGCAAATACCTTTAAATTTTCCAAATCACTGCATATTTTCCAAATCACTGCATCAACCCTTTAACATTCATGACAAATGATATGCATCTATTGCGAATACTAAGTTAACACATACTCTCTGCACATTGGAAAAAAATCCTTTAAAACAAGAATTGTTATGAATATTTCCAGGTGTTCACGGGCAACAAGAACACCTGTATGAAGATCTTACCTCATCAGATCCAGAAGATCACAGCTTTGGTAGCTCAACATCTGCGCAAGGCGCCCCAGTTCCTGGACCTGCTCAATGCTGTGGTCAAAGTGGAGGAGCTCAACCTGCCACTGAAGCGAAACCAGGGCTATGTCATGAAGTACTTCATGCAGTATAGATCCGAGGTACTGCTTGATAAAACATCTAATATATCAAAGAAATTAAGAATCTAAGATATCAATGTACTATCATGCAGTTTAGATAAGAAGAACCACTTACCGGTAATATGTCATCAAATATATCAAGGATACCAAGATTCAAAGATATCAAAATCCTATCAAAATTTGATTGTATTATTCAGGCCATATTTTCCAGTGGTATATGAAATTTAATATTTTCTCCACCAGGTGGCGTATGTGATTGACCAGGAACACACCAAGCGTGAGGCATTGTTGATCAATGGAGAGTCGCAAGATCTGACCTATCTGATATCGTTGGTTGACCTTCTTGCCACCTGTGCTGAGGTCAGTAATCTAGAGTAAAGTTCAAAAGTTATATTATGGGAGAAAACGTGTGTGCATTTGGCACTTATAAATGGACATTTTATCCTTGCAAAGGATTAACAAAACAATATAATATATCCTCAAAAAAAATAATAATAATATATCAGTTGATATATTTTTGTTAATGCAGATCGGTAGTTCCCAATTAACCTCAATGAAGAAATCATACAATATACATTGTATTATAAGTCCTAATTTTTTTGTTTGCGTCCATGATGTTTTTTTGTTGTTGTTTTTTTTTCAAAATTCATTTTTATTTTCAAAAATATCCCCTCAATATAAATTTTACCCAGATTAACACTATTGACTCAATTTTTCTTAACCAAAATAAAAGAGTAATACTACAGTAATGCTTAGATATTGCTTACTTTGTAAATGAATTGCTTACTTTGTAAATGTTTTGAAAAAATGGATCAAACTGCCAGATTTGTTTATAGGTTGAATGATTTTGATTGTAGGGTGAGAATCGCTTCATTGAGTCCATCTGTCAGACGATATTCAAGATAGATGAACTCCTCGACATCATTAATAACCCCAAAATTGACAGTAATCTCAAGCGCCCATACCTTCGCTTCTTCTTGTGGGTTTACCTCAATACAGCAGGGGGCATGATTGAGAGTGGATCGGGTGACCTTGGACACGACAAGTAGGAAAAATATCTCTCAACTTTGTCAGAATAAAACTTGTGATAACTTTTTTCAAGATCTTTATTGTAAGTCTTTTCCAAAGATTTAGTCAAGATTTCACTTATACAACCAGCCATTTTGAAAAATAAATCATATCAACAGAACTCTGTTGTCTGTGTTTGGTGTCCATTTAAAAAACATGGAAAAAATTTGTTTAAATATCTTGCATAATTTGAGATTTTAAATAAACATGCATATGGAAAGTTGGTTTCTGTTTTGTTAACCAGGCGAATATGGGAATACTTTACCACCCTGACAACCGAGGTGAATTCTTTGACAACATATGTCCAGTCACACACATCAACTGTGAAACAGCTGCTGAAGAAAGCACCAAGCAAAAGGTAACGACAATTCCCAAAAATTATTTCCTGTCATTATTACCAGAGAAATTGAGATAATGTCAATTTGATAAATAAGACTCCATGCGTGACAGTTTAGTGTGTGATTGCCTGAATGTTGCCATTTGTGGCATGGAATAGGTGATATTTACTAGAGTTTGAAGAACTTATTTCTTAGTGATGCATGATTAATAGCCATCGCATTTACGCCAGTCAAAATATTAGGCAAAGTCTCTTAGTGGTCATGTGACTAACATTTTTTGTTGAAATCGCTGAATAAAATGTTCTTATCAATATCACTGAATGAAAGGTTCACTCATCAAACAGTTTTTCTTCAAGAAATCACTCAGTAAACAGTTTTTCTTTGAGAAATCACACATTAAACAGTTTATCTTTGAGAAATCACCCATTAAACAGTTTATCTTTGAGAATACACCCAGTAAACAGTTTATCTTTGAGAAATCACCCAGTAAACAGTTTATCTTTGAGAATACACCCAGTAAACAGTTTCTTCAGGAAATTACTCAATATACATATCTGATAGTGATCACTTAATCAGTCATTCAGAAAAGTTTCTTTTAGAAATCACTCCATAGATTTTACACACAGTAAATATTTCTTTTATCTATCACACAATCAATATTGTTCAATCACAAATTGCTCACTTTAAAGACAGAAATTATATGACCTTTTTCATCACATTACAGTAATTTTACAATCACACTTTCAGGATTCGTTTGTCATTTGCGTCTGGAAGGTACAAAAACAACGATTCTCCATTACATACATGCATATGTCACAAGATATATATATTTCTAAATACAATTTTTTCCTCACATATCACTTTGATTTTTTAGATACCTGTTTCCTCACAATATGCATCAATATACAAGAAACATCGATTTATTGTTCTGCACATGTATAAAAGTGTCTCATTATTGCATACCTTATCTAAGTTCATGCTTGACAAAAAGCTTTCAAAACTGCACCAACTGCTCACATTATCACTGCTTAGTCAGTCAGCATGCATGTTTTGTTATACAAGATTTATTGTAGTTATATTTGCATGATGATTTATTATAAATCATGTTTTCCAAACAAATTTTTAATGTTGAAAGCTTATTTTCAACATTGTATTATGATAAAAGAAATCATTATTCATCGTCATTGTTTTTGACACACATTAGTATTGACTATTTGTTAAAAGAAAATTTCATTAAATATGTGCCCAAAAATAGTATATTTTAAGTGTTACCTTTGTGATTCCTTCTATCTCACACAACTTTTCTGTCAATCACTGCAGTTATATCAATGTCATCACAATTATATATTCCATGGATGTCGTAAATAACTACCTATACAATGCACATTATACTTATCATCAGTGTTGTATTTGACACACAGATTCCCGTTCTTGCACTGTATACTTAATTAATATTATTCTCTCCTTTCCAATCTATTGTTCAGCGAGGAGGAAGGAGGGTAGGCCAAAACTCTTTATTTTCCTATGTATATTGTATAAAGACATTTGAAATGCATGACTTTTGCTGTATTGCCAATTCCCATTACTTCTGCATTTGTGCAAATCTTTGTTTGCACAATATGTGGAGCAATTGATCGATTGTACTATGCATATTTCATGATTGAGACACTGAGCAGTTAAGTATCGGCTTATGTGACATCGTAATGATGTCACGCATCACAACATCAGTGTTATGTGACATCATTATGATGTCACGCATCACAACATCAGTGTTACATGACATCGTTATGATGTCAAGCATCACAACATCATTGTTACATGACATCGTTATGATGTCAAGCATCACAACGTCATTGTTACATGACGTCGTTATGATGTCAAGCATCACAACATCAGTGTTATGTGACATCGTTATGATGTCAAGCATCACAACATCATTGTTACGTGACATCGTTATGATGTCAAGCATCACAACATTATTGTTATGTGACATCATTATGATGTCAAGCATCACAACATCATTGTTACGTGACATCGTTATGATGTCAAGCATCACAACATTATTGTTATGTGACATCGTTATGATGTCAAGCATCACAACATCATTGTTATGTGACATTGTTATGTTGTCAAGCATCACAACACAGAAGAGGGTTTTTAATAAACAGAAGCTTTGCACCCTAATCCACCACTATAAGCTAGCTTGATGCATAGAAACACAACGTAGAAAGTGCCCAGAGCAAGTAGAAACCATTGTGCACCTTACATCAGCATGCACACTGCATATTCAAATCAAATCTTTGCTTGTACACAAAATTTGTCACTTGTTTTTGTGAAAAAAGTAAACATTGTGACAGCATAATATAGTAATACATCATAGCATTTTATGCATCATAGCATTTTTAATTTCATGTATATATATATATATATATATATATATATATATATATATATATATATATATATATATATAAATATATATATATATATATATATATATATATATATATATATATATATATATATATATATATATATATATATATATATATATATATATATATATATATATATATATATATATATATATATATATATATATATATTATGATATAGAAGATATTATATAATGTAATCTATATCAGATTGTTTTACTATGAGTTATGTGTTTCTTATTTGGTGCTGGTATTGTACATTAGCGCATGGCTTGGTTATTTTAACCCTGTAGAGAAAATGTAAATAATGAATAGATATAAACATTCTATAATTTCAGAAATAATACATCAAAGATGAATTTCGAAAAAAAGATTATTATTGGATCAAATCTTTCCTTGTTCTTGAATGGAGGAAATCTGGAAAAGAAGAAATTTAGAACAGCCATATAAAATAATTTATGTAAACTTCAATTTCCACAATGATTTCCAATATAGTAGTATATATTAAAAATTCCCTTGAAATAACATAAAAATACAGTAAATTATACTTTACACAAATAACCAAACAATCCATAATTCCTTTCAACATGCTCAGAAATTACAGAAAATCTCAGAAAAAACATCTCTTTATGATATATTTCTGGTGATTATTGATTCTGATTTATCAAGTACTCAAGGTTTAAAGGGTATAACTGTGTCTCTTGTTCATTATTAATATTTTAATATCATACAGTATAAGAGGTCTGCCATGGATCACAATACTAAACATTAATGCGAGAGGCTATGACGTCACATCCAGACAGACTCGCAGTTAATCGCGGTCTGGAAATGAGTCACAGTTAATCACAGCCAAATGTTTATTCATAGAAAAGCATGGAAATCCTCCACTGTATTTTTTTATTTATGTTTGCACATGAGCATACAATATATTGTATCTTTGCTTTCCTGTACATTATGAGCTTATGTTTCCTTTAATCCTTTTTATTTGTATATTGTAAACTTTATTTTCAGCATGGTTGAGATTTCAGTATGACAATTTAAAAAAAATATTCATTAAAGAAATCAAGTTATACGAGGTTTCTATCTCAAACATGTTATTATTATGATTTGCTATGTTTGTTTATTGTGTTGTGATTGGTTTCTTTGTCTCTCTATCTCAGTTCCACCACAGACATAATGATTCCCATGGACGACCCAACCAGTCTCAACGAATTTTTAAGGTGCTCATGACATTGTTGATTTACTCTACTCTAAAATATATGCAATTTTACCTTTTTCATACAAAAAGGACCAAATTTGATCCTAGTAGTTTTGTGTCATATTGACATAAGTAATTATTATTAACATATTAAAAATACCTTTAACATGATAAGTAACCCATACTAATAGTATACATGTAACATTTTATATAACATTTTATATGTAACATTTTCCAATGATATTAAGCTTTGATTTCATCCTACCATATATATATATATATATATATATATATATATATATATATATATATATATATATATATATATATATATATATATACATATATATATATATATATATATACATATATATATATATATACATATACATATATTTATTTATGATGATTATATACATGTATATATTAATGATGATTATAATATATATAGATATATATGTATATATATATTAATGATGATTATATATATATATTAATGATGATTATAATATATATAAATATATATTTATATGTAATCATTAATATGTAATCATCATTAATACCATAAAGATCTAAATCATATTAATCCAGATGCCTTAAATTGCCCCACTGAGTCTGGCTCTTCTTGGTGGCTGGGATTCTGTGATGGAATATTCTGGGCTGGGATTATTTTAATTTCCAGTAATACCTGAATCTTATAATACATGACTGCCTTGTGGCAAAAGAGTATACCACTTTCCCTAACCACTTTCCCTCACCTATTTCAATTAAATTTGTGTGCTTTATCAACCAAGTCACAAAAATTCTAGACAAAGTTTTTTGAGAAGTAAAGAGAATGCCACTTGCAAATCTCTCTAAAACACAGACTCTATATCATTGAGTATGCACCATGTGATGTGAGTCAACACTGTCAAAGCACTATGATATGTATTAATCAATAAAACACCAAATGGCAACCCTTGCAGTCTGACTTTGCATGTCTGATCTATTAATTGCCTTTGGTATCACATTTCTTAATGATGGTGTGGAAAGCAATTGTTTCCACAAACATTTATTTGTCTGAGAATAATAATTTGATTCTTTATGGTTTATTAGTATTTATTGGTTCCAAAGAAGATGGTTATAATTATTGTGATTCTGAGTATTATCAACTGTGCATTGGTGGGGTTGTATCTTAAACACCAGTTATGCCACACACCACACAGCAAAAGCCATTGTACCATCGTAGTTTTGCTTCACAAAAACCAATCCAACTTGGTTACCTGAAGATGTACAATGCATATAAACACAAAAAAACACTTTATGTGGTGAAAATACTCTGATCTTAACTGATAATGCGTGTAGCATGTTATTATTCTATCAAGTTTGCAAGTTATGTGTTGATTTTTGTTCAGTGAACAAGAAGATGGGAACTTCTTCTCTCATCACGGGACCATTCATTATCTGCTGGAGGCTGTCCTACCATTCATGCAGGTAACCATGCTATAAAACATTCTTCACACTTATTATTGATAAATTAAACAAAATTTATCAAAATCCTCTGCACAGACAAAAGAGCTTAAAATGTTGATGATTTAATACTGAAATATTAGGTTAATGTAAAAATCAAATATGCCCGTATATATACTAATCTCACTTGCAAGTTTTGAATTGACATATATTTTGCTATTCTATGTAGGTATTTTTCCGCACCTATTACCAGCCAGACAGAGAGAACTTTCCAGCAGAAGCCGACCATCTTGATCGCCTAACTCACTCCCTTGTGGTATGTAATCATTACGTACAAAAATTATAGAATTTATTCAGTAGTACAATTGTGAGCTACCATCTTGGTTTTTTAATGATCAGATTTTAGAGAGCTTTTTGTGCACTTTTGACTTTTTTTTTTTGTCCACTTAATTGTGCGGTATATTATTTCCAATGGGACAAGATGGTGACCCACGATCGGCTAATAAATGTAACATGATGTAGATTTGTCTGAATTAAGATAGTGTGACTTTGACTCTTGAGTTTTTTAGTGATTCCCTATGAAATATTTAGGCACATTTTATTTTGTGAATGTAGAACTTGATGGACACAATGGGACCTCTGATCAGTAACCCGACCCATATGAAGACAATGGTTGGTTGCATGAATGTTCTGCTCTCCGCCTCTACCATTCCGGTCAAGGTCAGTCTCAAGGTTACCACCAGGTGGCCTTGTTCATTTAGATATAAATACTTTCCGGAAAAGAATATATGCTTCTCAAAGTTATTTAAAAACCAATACAAATGGGTCCAGCCTATGTTTAATGCATTTTAGCATGTTTATTGAAATAACCCTTTTTAATTGCAATTATTTATCATGAAGTACAATCACTCGCTTTTTTATATAATAATCATCCAAATTCACATAGTTTTATTGATAAAACATGGCATGAAAAAATCACAAAAATTGCATGCTAATTAGAATATGAACAAAAAACTGTTGTAAACACTGACAACTTATTCATCCCGCAGTGAAGAAAATAAAAAGGCATGGGTCTCTTTCTGTTTATATCGGATTCAGAAGGCTTTTACAGTATGATTTATTTAAGTTTACTCTTCATCTCATGTTATAAGGTCCAAGTTCTACTTGTGGTAGTTGGTCTAGTGGATGTTATGAATATATTAGATTTATTTTAATGGATTTTGTTTGGGGGTAAATATGATAAATGTTCTTCAGAAGTTACCTTTACACACGGGTAAATTCCCTCAAATCTTCATGTATTTCTGTTTAAATTACCATATTGTCCAGTTTCTTTCTCTGCCTTCTAAGTATTCAATGTCAGTAAACAGATACAATGTGTCTAATTTTGTAGATTTATAAATATTTTATGGCAATAATGTAAAATCTTTCAAAATGTATGTTAGATATATGTAATATTCTTGTCACAACCTTTTTCGGGGGATCCTCGGCGAAACATCAAATCAGTCAATACAAGTCTTCTTCAAAAATACCTGTATCTTTCGGATGCCTACTTATTAGTCATGATGTATATATTAGGGCTGGCTACAGTATGATGTCATGTATTGTAGGTCATGAATAGGTCATTAAAAGTGAGTTGACTGCTGAAATCTTGGCTCCTCTCTGGGAAGACAAACTCACCTTATTATTTTAATAGCTGCTGTGACGAGGAAATAAAAAAACAGCACACTCCTGACAGAGACTAATATTACTTCTCCTCCTTCTGTAATACAGAATAAACACACATTTTGTGAAAGGAGAGCCACTCACGATGTATCGTTAACATGTTATAAATCTCATCATTAACAAATGCCAAAATCTCTCCACCTTGCATAATGGCATCCAGTATGTATATGTTTTCTACACCAGGTTGAGACTGAATTTAATACCCTGTGTTGTTAAATGTTGAGAACACTGCTCTGGGGGACAGATATTTGTTACATGTTGTCTGCATGATGCTCTTTGCATTAAATGTCACATTTCACTTGGAACATGCTCACAAAAGGAGACACTCAAAAAGAACCTTAATCAGGTAAAAATAAAATGAAGTTTGGTACCCAAGGTAACATTCTGGGCAATTTGTCTGAAATAGATTTTAAATAAATTAATCTCTTTAAAGATTTTGATATGATTTGTGGCAATTATTTAATAATGATTATGTTATTGCGGGTGCCAGCACATTTTCCCTTAGAGTGCATTTTCCCCAAAACAATCCATGTACAACATATTTCTACAATGCAAATACCTTTTTATTTCCTTTAAGCACATATATTTTGTCAACAATAACACAGAGTTGCATAGTGTTATTTCCTGTGGAGTATGAGAGCTGCACTGTTTGCTTGGTGTCTACTTATCTCGGGGATCAGTCATTATTTAGATAACAAAATGCCAAGATATTTCGATATCTGTGGGATCAGTCATTATTTAAATAACAAAATGCCAAGATATTTCGATATCTGTGGGATCACTCATTATTTAAATAACAAAATGCCAAGATATTTCGATATCTGTGGGATCAGTCATTATTTAAATAACAAAATGCCAAGATATTTCAGATATAAGCACAGAATCAATTGAAGAAAATGATAATATAACCTGAAAATTGAATATGGAAAAACTAAATATGTTTTGCATTGGGAGCCAATACACAAAACCTACAAGTTGAAATTTGTACTAAGTAAATTATTTCGCAATATATCAGACAAATACAGTTTTTGGACTGAACCAAATATTTCATGAAATATCTTGGCAATTTGTAACTTAAAGGTTATTTTCATTTCAGATGTTGTAATATTTTTCGTGATGAAATACCTTCATATGCATATATTTTAAATAGAAAAGCAAGATTTGCTGCGATTTTTTGTGACGATGTCCGATTTCTGTATACCCATGTCCGAGGCATGCAATGTAGTCATAATTAATTATATGTTTAACAGATGTAAGTTTGTTTTCTGCTGGGAGTGATGAAACATGCTCACACCAGTACTCGTGTGAAACAATTTCTCCTCATAAAATATATTAAATTAGATAATCTTAGAAATAAGACATGCAGTAGGACATGGATGTATTGCCTTTTGACAGATGCTCATTTAGTGTGTATAATGTGTGCAGGTCATGGAGCAGTTTCAAGATAAATATGGAGGCAACCTTAAGGTGCAGGACATCAGAAGTGATGCCAGAAAGGTTTGTGAGATTTTCTTTATCAAATCGATGGTTTAAAGAAATAATTGTTCATATTTAAAGATTTAGTTTTGATATGTGCCATGGATTTATTGTTTGGATGGTTTTGTAGCAATATGAAGAATATTACCAAGCAGAAGAAGAACTCAACAACCATCTCAACGTGTTTGCCATTAACTTCTCGGCGGCTTACGGAGGCTTCAATGATGTGCACACTCAGATAGGCTTTAACAGCGATAGGGGTATGCTTGCAAACTTGAGATTATATTATATTATAAAAAAAAAACATGTCATTGAGTGATTGCTGAGTGTTTTGTGATTTGAAGAACTATACTGTTTGTACGAAGCAGACTTATACTTTATGAGATATTGACAAACGATTGAAATAGGACATAATATCTAAGCATAGCCATGAAGCAAATAGTGTGTCCTCTACTTACAGAATACACAGAAATTGATGGCGATGAGGAGATTCCGCTGGGTAAAGAATTCCAGGATCACATCGCCTGCTTCATCGACACAACAAAGAAAGGAAAGATGCGCTACACAAGAGCTGGCAAACTTGTGGAACAACTGATGTGAGTCACACAAACTGCTTCATATCTCATAAGATTAAAGTACTGTTATAAAAAACGGTGACGTCTGAATTTGGTCTTTCAAACATGTAATGTGACGAAAATATTCTGTTGTCTGCATGTTTTGGATACTATGGATACCAGGTTGTATTGGTCCATTTGTTTTGGAACCATATATTATGCACCAATATCCCAATGTAATAATTGAAAGATGCTGGCACTGTGGAGAATATTTCTTGTATCATGTTCAAAAATAGAGACATAATAATGAACAAACAGGCCTCTGAAAGCTAAATCCCTCCAGTGTCCCAATCTGAAGGTGCCCCGTCTAAATCCCTCCAGTGTCCCAATCTGAAGGTGCCCCGTTGTTAGCAAACCTTCACTAAGCAGGTGTTTGCATTAGATCACTGGTCAGCTGATTTTAGCAAGAGACTCATCTATTTTCAAATGACACAGACATTTATGTTGGGATTATATAATGGGTGATGATATTTGATCACAAAGCCTGGGTTTAAACCTTAATCTTATGAAAAGAGAAAGTGCTCGAAAATAAACAAATAAAGGTATAATTCACTCAAACTATGGATGCACCTTATCAATATCATGAAATGATCAGCTTGTCGGTGACCTTCAGTTTGAGGTCATGTGATGCCATGTCAGGACACCATGTTATGCAAATTAAAATAACATTTCCATTTTTTTTGGTTTTCAGGATATCTGCATCATGTGCCCATGTCAATGAGAAGGAGCGTCTGCAGCAGGAATCTTTGGACATCAAATGTCTGCAGCTGCTTCGTGGTGTCATTCATAATGAAA
Source organism: Amphiduros pacificus (assembly GCA_949316495.1). Taxonomy (NCBI): domain Eukaryota; kingdom Metazoa; phylum Annelida; class Polychaeta; order Phyllodocida; family Hesionidae; genus Amphiduros; species Amphiduros pacificus. Next base: position 9,443,410 of record OX439003.1, on the reverse strand, counting down.
TCATCAAACTTCCGGAAGATTGGGAGTTCAAACCAACAGCCCACAAAAAGTGAGACTTCGAAAAATTTAAGCCAATAGAATTTACCCCAAAATATAGCAGTGTTGAAGACAAAGAAAATGTCCATATATTACGTGTTTTATCCAGTGTTTTGAGCAATGTTTTACTGATTTTATGTGGTGTTTTTAATCAAAGAGAAATATAATGAATTTATCATGATATGTTTGCAATTGCAGAGTATTGCAGAGGATTGAGAGTGCGCAGACATCCCTGAATGACCACAATGCCATGCTGCGAGTGCTGCCCCATCTCTCTAAGACGGGCGACATCATCATCAGGGAAGTGCTCGCCTTCCTGGCGGCCATGTTGTTTGGCGGCAATGAAGCTGTACAGGTGGGTGAAACTGTTGCCTTGATTTATGTGAAGAGACTCGCTCAGTATTATCTGGTTTGGCTTCATATTACTATAAGATCTGGACAGTCTTGCATGGAGATTGAAAAAAAAGTAAAAAGGTGACATTAATTATCACTGATTCCAGACAATGTCTATGCATAACAGTTAATAGTAACTGGCCAGGATTCAAACTGGGAATCACTGGATTTCAACACTCTACCAATTAATTAATTTATGATATTCAGTTTTAGTTATATGTAGAGTTACCAGAATGAATAAACCAGTTATCAAATATTTTCCACATGAAAAAATATAAACTTTTGAGGCTTTGTGATTGCTTCTATGCATATTTGCACAGCTAATTATGGTCTGTTTGATTATCTTTAACAGAACAGTTTAATTGACTACTTCCTGGGAACAAGAGAGGAGAAGTTTTTCTTTGCTATAAAAAATAGAATGCAACTGTCTGCAATTGCCACGAAAGAGAAGTAAGTGAAGAATACTAATAGTAGACTTTCAGTGAATCCATCTATAAAGGGTTAATGAATAGATCACTCTCCCACCTTTGCTTCTCCCACGTATAAAGGGTTAATGAAAGTTAATCTCCCACCTTTGCTTCTCTCGTGTATAAAGGGTTAATGAATAGATCACTCTCCCACCTTTGCTTCTCCCGTGTATAAAGGGTTAATGAAAAGATTACTCTCCCACCTTTGCTTCTCCCACGTATAAAGGGTTAATGAAAAGATTACTCTCCCACCTTTGCTTCTCCTACGTATAAAGGGTTAATGAAAGTTAATCTCCCACCTTTGCTTCTCTCGTGTATAAAGGGTTAATGAATAGATCACTCTCCCACCTTTGCTTCTCTCGTGTATAAAGGGTTAATGAATAGATCACTCTCCCACCTTTGCTTCTCTCGTGTATAAAGGGTTAATGAAAAGAGTACTCTCCCACCTTTGCTTCTCCCGTGTATAAAGGGTTAATGAAAAGATCACTCTCCCACCTTTGCTTCTCCCACGTATAAAGGGTTAATGAAAAGATTACTCTCCCACCTTTGCTTCTCTCGTGTATAAAGGGTTAATGAATAGATCACTCTCCCACCTTTGCTTCTCCCGTGTATAAAGGGTTAATGAATAGGTAATTCTCCTACCTTTGCTTCTCCTACGTATAAAGGGTTAATGAATAGATCACTCTCCCACCTTTGCTTCTCCCGTGTATAAAGGGTTAATGAATAGGTAATTCTCCTACCTTTGCTTCTCCTACGTATAAAGGGTTAATGAAAAGATTACTCTCCCACCTTTGCTTCTCCCACGTATAAAGGGTTAATGAAAAGATTACTCTCCCACCTTTGCTTCTCTCGTGTATAAAGGGTTAATGAATAGATCACTCTCCCACCTTTGCTTCTCCCGTGTATAAAGGGTTAATGAATAGGTAATTCTCCTACCTTTGCTTCTCCTACGTATAAAGGGTTAATGAAAAGATTACTCTCCCACCTTTGCTTCTCCCGTGTATAAAGGGTTAATGAAAATATTACTCTCCCACCTTTGCTTCTCCCGTGTATAAACGGTTAATGAATAGGTCATTCTCCCACCTTTGCTTCTCCCATGTATAAAGGGTTAATGAACAGGTCACTTTCCCACCTTTGCTTATCTCGTGTATAAAGGGTTAATGAATAGGTCACTCTCCCAAGTTTGCTTCTCCCACGTATAAAGGGTTAATGAAAAGATTAATCTCCCACCTTTGCTTCTCTCGTGTATAAAGGGTTAATGAATAGATCACTCTCCCACCTTTGCTTCTCCCGTATATAAAGGGTTAATGAATAGATCACTCTCCCACCTTTGCTTCTCCCACGTATAAAGGGTTAATGAAAAGATTACTCTCCCACCTTTGCTTCTCTCGTGTATAAAGGGTTAATGAATAGGTCACTCTCTCACCTTTGCTTCTCCCACGTATAAAGGGTTAATGAAAAGATTAATCTCCCACCTTTGCTTCTCTCGTGTATAAAGGGTTAATGAATAGATCACTCTCCCACCTTTGCTTCTCTCGTGTATAAAGGGTTAATGAATAGATCACTCTCCCACCTTTGCTTCTCCCACGTATAAAGGGTTAATGAATAGATCACTCTCCCACCTTTGCTTCTCTCGTGTATAAAGGGTTAATGAATAGGTCACTCTCCCACCTTTGCTTCTCCCACGTATAAAGGGTTAATGAAAAGATTAATCTCCCACCTTTGCTTCTCCCGTATATAAAGGGTTAATGAATAGATCACTCTCCCACCTTTGCTTCTCCCGTATATAAAGGGTTAATGAATAGATCACTCTCCCACCTTTGCTTCTCCCACGTATAAAGGGTTAATGAAAAGATTACTCTCCCACCTTTGCTTCTCTCGTGTATAAAGGGTTAATGAATAGGTCACTCTCTCACCTTTGCTTCTCCCACGTATAAAGGGTTAATGAAAAGATTAATCTCCCACCTTTGCTTCTCTCGTGTATAAAGGGTTAATGAATAGATCACTCTCCCACCTTTGCTTCTCTCGTGTATAAAGGGTTAATGAATAGATCACTCTCCCACCTTTGCTTCTCCCACGTATAAAGGGTTAATGAAAAGATTAATCTCCCACCTTTGCTTCTCCCGTGTATAAAGGGTTAATGAATAGGTCACTCTCCCACCTTTGCTTCTCCCACGTATAAAGGGTTAATGAAAAGATTAATCTCCCACCTTTGCTTCTCCCGTGTATAAAGGGTTAATGAATAGATCACTCTCCCACCTTTGCTTCTCCCGTGTATAAAGGGTTAATGAATAGATCACTCTCCCACCTTTGCTTCTCCCACGTATAAAGGGTTAATGAATAGATTACTCTCCCACCTTTGCTTCTCTTGTGTATAAAGGGTTAATGAATAGATCGCTCTCCCACCTTTGCTTCTCCCGTGTATGAAGGGTTAATGAATAGATCACTCTCCCACCTTTGCTTCTCCCGTGTATAAAGGGTTAATGAATAGATCACTCTCCCACCTTTGCTTCTCCCGTGTATAAAGGGTTAATGAAAAGATTACTCTCCCACCTTTGCTTCTCCCGTGTATAAAGGGTTAATGAAAAGATTACTCTCCCACCTTTGCTTCTCCCACGTATAAAGGGTTAATGAATAGATCACTCTCCCACCTTTGCTTCTCTTGTGTATAAAGGGTTAATGAATAGATCACTCTCCCACCTTTGCTTCTCTCGTGTATAAAGGGTTAATGAATAGATCACTCTCCCACCTTTGCTTCTCTTGTGTATAAAGGGTTAATGAATAGATCACTCTCCCACCTTTGCTTCTCCCGTGTATAAAGGGTTAATGAATAGATCACTCTCCCACCTTTGCTTCTCCCGTGTATAAAGGGTTAATGAAAAGATTACTCTCCCACCTTTGCTTCTCCCACGTATAAAGGGTTAATGAAAAGATTACTCTCCCACCTTTGCTTCTCCCGCGTATAAAGGGTTAATGAATAGGTCACTCTCCCACCTTTGCTTCTCTCATGTATAGAGGGTTAGTGAATAGGTCACTCTCCCACCTTTGCTTCTCTCATGTATAGAGGGTTAATGAATAGGTCACTCTCCCACCTTTGCTTCTCTCATGTATAGAGGGTTAATGAATAGGTCACTCTCCCACCTTTACTTCTCTCATGTATAGAGGGTTAGTGAATAGATCACTCTCCCACCTTTGCTTCTCTCATGTATAGAGGGTTAGTGAATAGGTCACTCTCTCACCTTTGCTTCTCCCATGTATAAAGGGTTAATGAATAGGTCACTCTCCCACCTTTGCTTCTCCCACGTATAAAGGGTTAATGAATAGATCACTCTCCCACCTTTGCTTCTCTCGTGTATAAAAGGTTAGTGAATAGATCATTCTCTCACCTTTGCTTCTCCTGTGTATAAAGGGTTAATGAATAGGTCAATTTTTACCTCCCTGATATGCACTCTTTCAGTGGTCTATGGCTGCATGTTCTGCTGCAGAAACTATCAATAATATGAAACTGTATCTCATTTAGATCTTGATCCATATGCCAATTGTAGGTCACCATCTTTCCCACTTTGAAAACAATGTACCAGAAGTGGATAATAAAAACTGGAAGTGAACAAAACCTCTCTAAAATCCAGTCATTAAAAAACAAAATGGTAACCTGCAATCACACTATTTGTCTTTAGAGTGAAATTGTATAATTTTTTGCAGGCGTTCTCTGATAGCCCAGCACCAGGCTAAGGTGGAGGAGGCCATAGAGCAGGCAAAGGCACTGCGCAAAGCTATGAAAACAGGACAAATGGCTGCAGAGGTTAGTCCTCCTAAGAATTTTATATCATTTTCCGATTTTTGATGAAGGTAAAGTTATGCTGAAAACGTTCCCAGTAAATTATGAAATTATGAAACAGTAAAATAATGCTGAAAAATGTAACATGACCTCAAAGTTGATGTTAGAGGTACATAACTTTAAATGGAAAAGAACATAAATTGTTGTATATATTGACAATATTATCATATTTCTTGGAGATTATCTCTAATAAATATGTGGGTCTTAGCTTAAGATGTTGATGTTAGAGGCACACAACTTGAAAAAGAAAAGATTACAAATTGTTTGTAATATGGTCATATTTCTGGGAGATTTCCTATAAATGTGTGGGTCTGAGCTTGAGATGTTTGACTAATTTGCGGTTTCCTTGCAGGAGATCATTGCTGCTAACAACATGGGGTCCATGCTGATGGCCTCCAAGCGTAGCATGCAGGGCAGTGCCAAGGGAGGCAAAAAGGTCAGGGGCCACTCAAATATAGTCCACAAATGTTTTATGATTCATTAAAAAGGAAAAACCTCATTGATGTCTATATTAGCAGGAATAAAGCTCAGTTCTTTACATATTTGATATACACATATTCTTAACATGAGACTAACTAGTCATAGTTACAGCAGTAATATTTGCACTTTTCATTTTTTTAAAAATCTCTATGTATTAAAACATTTTACATACATTTCTACATCAGATTTGGGCTGTTGATGTATTAACGTAATCACAGACATGCAAAAATATATTTCTTTCTTTACATTCTGATAATTTTAAGCAACTTATACATCATTTATATTATTCTGTAGAAAATAACACATTTGTTACACATCTTTGTCATTATTATGATTTCCTCAGAAGGCATTAAGGGGCCACCAATTGCATTTGCAAAGAAAGAAGGTATTGTTGTGAGAGATGTGTCAGCATATAGCAGGGTATTAGAGTGCAGTGCATTGCAGCAATTTAGCATAGTCTATCTTATTTATATCATCATTAAGGTAATAGCCAATGGGTGTCTGATATGACGAAGATAGCATATGCTGCATGAACGTCTTAGAATGTGACCTGATTAAATGTCTGACTCATGGAGTCAGTGATGCATGAATGATGAGTCAAGATTACTGAGCTGGACACATTTATACGTTAAAAAAATACGCAGAGAAAACACATGGAAATGTATACAGCTCTTTTTACACTCATAATTCATGCATTTTCCAACTCATTCCACTGCTGTTCTGAGCACCACAACTAGACATCTGTTTTCACAGTTTTTACCCCTCCACAAGCATGTTTGAAGAGTATTATTGTCATATTAGTCTGTGTGTCTTCTTGTCCATGCAACAATGTGGATACTCTCATGAAATATTCAATTTGAAACAGAAAAATGAGTCAAAAAAAAAAGATATAGAATCTTTTACAAAAGGCAGTAGACCATGACACAGTTTTTCAGAGAACAAGCTTCTCAGTACCGGACCCTCTGTGGCGATCTACAGACTAAACACAGCAGGGATTGTGAACCGTTACAGTATATAATATGAGCTGAGGTCAATGCTAAAAGGGTGAACCTATTGAATTTGTGACTGGAAGGACTGCTATGTCAAGGACCTGCAACATGATGATTTAATTAGGCAGTCTAAGATTTGCCAGTTATTTTTTCATCATGATATGATTGAAATATTGTTAAGTGTTGTAACACATCGATTAAACACATCTATTGCAAAACGCAACGCTTAGTGGTAATCCAGTGGGTGTTTAAAGGCTTACACAGTATGTTTGCCATTTGTGTTCAAATCTGCAAATATTTAGATGTTGATGCATGCAAAACACAAACTATATCACAAAATATTACATTTATTTATATCATATCTTAATATCTGAGTGCTGAATTTCATTAAAAAAGGTAAATAATGAGTTAGTATGATTTTTGTAGTACTGTTGTTATAATTTACAGTATTAAATTTGAAATATATATATATATATATATATACATTATCATATTTGACGTTTTATGCACGTATATCATATATCATACTTAGATTGTGAACGTTTTTGGGTGCTGATTTTGTGATGAGCATTTTTCCTGTATTGATATTGCAATAGTTTGATTAGTTCATCTTTGCATTGCATACATAAGAGGTACAATCCAATACAATCCAGGAATAATCTGATAGAATTATAATGTCGAATATTTCTGTTCTGATATAGAAGTGATTTTTATAGATGTTGAGTTTCCTCCTGATTTTCAAGATCTTCAGATCATTGGCCATTGTGTTAAAGTTTTCTGAAATAAATCCTCAATGGATCACAGTGGTATCTTTTTTGAGCATTAACATGATGTATTTTATCCATTTATTTTATCCAGTGCCACATCTAGTAATTTCCAACCCACCCAGATACAATTCATCACTGGAAGATAAATTTTGAGTGATATATAGCCAAAATGTTGGTAGATTCAAGGAGTGGGATATGATCCCCCATAATTTTTATTCCTCATAAACATGTGGAGATCAACTATCCAGAGTCCTTTCAGTTGGAAATGATACAAAGAATAATACTATAATATATTTGTTACTCCACAAAGAAAGAAAATAGGTCAGAAACAGGAAATTGAATATTGTCGCTATTATGTGAATGTGAACTATATCTTCATATTTAAAATGGTTTATTTTCCAGAAAACCTCAAGCATGGCTTTAAAGAGTCGGTACGGCAGCAAGAGTTACCTAGGTGGCAGCACTGCTCAGCTGAACAAGTCTAGTTTGCTGTTGACCCCAGGAGGAGCTGCAGCAGATGCCATCAATGGCAACAATATGGAGATGCAGAGGATGTCCAAGAAGGAAGACAAACAGCCACTAATTAGCAAAGACAATAAGGTGGCTCCCCAAGAAAACTCTGAAGTCCACATTGAGGTGAGTAAATGCCTTGGGGGAAACACTGTAATTCTTTGGCTACATGTAATTCTTTGGCCCACAGAAAACTTTGAAATGAAGAAAACAAAACGTTTAAAATTCAGATAGATTTCTCCTGAAAAGTGTCTTGATTGATATCAACACAGATAAGTTCCTAGAGAAAATCACTATTGTCAGGTTGTCAGGTTTCAAAATTATCACCATTAAAAAGAATTTTTTTCACCAAAATTTTGACGAAAAAAGTGCAGAAAATCAAAAAAAAATTGCTGGAATGAAAAAAATTCAAATTTGACATCACTATAATTGCCATACGCTGTTTCCAGGTATTATAAGAATATATTGAACCTTGCAGGAACTCGGTGATGAGGAGTTACGTGAGCTGGCCATAGCTGCCATGTCAACAGACAGTGACGAGTTTGACTATAAAGACGATGGCTACATCGAGCTCGTCCTCAAGATTCTGGGACTCACCTGCGATGGCCAGAACAGCACATTGCAGGTCAGAAAAATAATAATCATAATACTCTACTATTTCTTAAAAAAAGGTAGAGGTGATATTTATTTAGCGCTGATTCTAGACAATGTCTGCTCATAGCACTTAATAATGACTGGCCAAGAATCGAACTAGGAATTCCTGAATCTCAAGGCTTTTCCAATTGAGCTAATTCGGCCTCTCTCTCAAGTTGATCAATAATAATTCATAGAAACGTTTACATACAATTGTAAGTTTTGAGAACTCATATGATTGATAACACTTTCTAGTTTTGTTTTTAAAAAATGTGATTGAGAAGAATGCCATGTACTATACTTTATGAGTAGAAATGTTGATAATAATTTTGGGGTGATTAAACTTTGTAGGATTACCTGAGGGAGCAGCCGGACAACATCAAGTCTGTCAACCTGGTGGCAGAGACAGCGCGCTTCCTCAGTCTCGTATACAGCAGCATTAATGATAAGACTATAGGACTCATCACAGAACTCTTCAGCACACTCGTAGAGTTCACCTCAGTAAGTGTATGGCCCCAGTAAGTGTATGGCCCCAGTAAGTGTATGGCCTCAGTAAGTGTATGGCCCCAGTATAGTGTATGACCACATGGCCCCAGGAAGTGTATGGCCCCAGTAAGTGTATGGCCTCAGTAAGTGTATGGCCTCAGTATGTGTATGGCCTCAGTAAGTGTATGACCTCAGTATGTGTATGGCCTCAGTAAGTGTATGGCCTCAGTAAGTGTATGGCCTCAGTAAGTGTATGGCCCTAGTAAGTGTATGGCCTCAGTATATGTATGGCCCCAGTAAGTGTATGGCCCCAGTAAGTGTATAGCCTCAGAAAGTGTATGGCCTCAGTAAGTGTATGGCCCCAGTAAGTGTATGGCCTCAGTAAGTGTATGGCCCCAGTAAGTGTATGGCCCCCAGTAAGTGTATGGCCCCAGTAAGTGTATGGCCCCAGTTAGTGTATGGCCCCAGTTAGTGTATGGCCTCAGTAAGTGAACTCTTCAGTACACTTGTAGAGTTCACCCCAGTAAGTGTATGGCCTCAGTAAGTGTATGGCCTCAGTATGTGTATGGCCTCAGTAAGTGTATGGCCTCAGTAAGTGTATGGCCTCAGTAAGTGTATGGCCTCAGTAAGTGTATGGCCTCAGTAAGTGTATGGCCTCAGTAAGTGTATGGCCTCAGTAAGTGTATGGCCTCAGTAAGTGTATGGCCTCAGTAAGTGTATGGCCCCAGTAAGTGTATGGCCCCAGTAAGTGTATGGCCTCAGTAAGTGTATGGCCCCAGTAAGTGTATGGCCTCAGTATGTGTATGGCCTCAGTATATGTATGGCCCCAGTAAGTGTATGGCCCCAGTAAGTGTATGGCCTCAGTAAGTGTATGGCCTCAGTAAGTGTATGGCCTCAGTAAGTGTATGGCCTCAGTAAGTGTATGGCCTCAGTAAGTGTATGGCCTCAGTAAGTGTATGGCCCCAGTAAGTGTATGGCCCCAGTAAGTGTATGGCCCCAGTAAGTGTATGGCCTCAGTAAGTGTATGGCCTCAGTAAGTGTATGGCCCCAGTAAGTGTATGGCCTCAGTAAGTGTATCCTTAAAGTTTTCTTTGTTCTAAATGTAACGCTGTTCATGTTTTCTTTTGTAGGGGAATCTGCAAAACCAGGTTGTGATCTTTGACAACAAAGTTTGTGATTATATCAATTTTATACTGCGAGGTGGCCAGTTCCAAGGATGCACGCTCAAAGAGGTAATGATCACATGACCATTGAACAATCACATGACCACTTAATGACCACATGACCACTTAATGATCACATGACCACTTAATGATCACATGACCAGAACCTCAATGATATATAAATGCTTTCATAACCAAACAGTTTCTCAAAAGATGGGCCAAACAATCATGCTCTTTTGCTCTATGGTCACATTTAAATAATCTTTGAAAAAAATCTTCCAATATCTACTTTGATTGAGACTTTTTTGGTGTTGCCAAATCGATAGTTTTGGGTTTTTGACAGCTGAAATTAAATTTGCTGATGTAATATACATTAATCTATATACTTTTTGTATCATACAGATTGTTGAATTGAAAAATTCCATTGCGACCCTCATAGTATCCCTTACTGAGGAGAATGCACGGAAACCTAAGGATCCCACCGGATCACAGAAGCCAGTCGGGATAGCCAAGGTAAGCCATATTGCTGGCCTGAAACTCTCATCTCCGGTGAATGGCACCTCATTAGATTGTGAAAACTAGTAGCTCTATGTCTATGTGAAGAGTATCCAATATTAAAATCTGTGTTGTAAAGCTATCATACAAACCCTTTAGCTGTGCTGACTTTGTCGACATAGCTTATTGCATTGAGAGGGGGATATTTATTGTCTTCTGTCTGTCTGTCAGTCTTTTTGTCAAACTTGATTACCTCCTCTGAAACTGGATTCCTTAGCTATTTACTGATAAGATGTAATATTGACATGGAATAAATTCTATCTATTTTCCGTAAGGCTCAGATATTTTTTATTATCTTTTATGATTTTCTAAAGATACCATAGCAAACAGTGATTTTTTTCGCACATGCCTAGAGACCTGGAACATCCAGTGCTTTATTCTGCTTATTCAAAACATTGCCTCAGATTTGGCCCAGAAAAGCAATGTAGGGATGAGGGAGTCAGCCCACCATATTGTGTATAATATTATGTATTCTTTTGTTCCGTCAACTATTCTTGACCTTCAAAGTTGGGTAAATACTTAAAATGATCATTCCACAGCAATCTTCGGGCATTTCCTGGACATGTTCACAAATATTATAAAAAAGCAAAAGCAAGCACAGCTCTTGGGCCTTTAGTTTATGTTTTGTTTTGTAAGAGGTATTAATCCAGATTATAATATAAATGTGAATATTTATATGTGAGAGGTCCACTGTATGCACATTTGAACAGTTTGTGTACACTCTTGTCTTGAATGTTTAAATATATCTTCACATTTGAACAGTTTGTGTACACTCTTGTCTTGAATGTTTAAATATATCTTCTCTTTTTCCATCTACTTTCCTGGTATATAGCAAACCAATCAGAGGAACAATTTAAATTCAATTTATATTGATGTTCAGTACATCAGAAAGGTATGCTGTGGTGATATGCAACTTGGGTCACGGTGATGGGTCAATGTTTCATCAACATATTAATTATACAACTCTCACATACAACTCTCTTATTTACAGAGAGTGTTAGGAATTAAGATTATTTTCTAATCACATCTGATTATCACCACACATTATCAGATAAGAAACAGTAGACGTCAGCTAAACTATTTTTATATTTTACAGAATTTTGCCAGATGATTTGCTATAAAAAAGACAAAAGAGACAAATTGCAAGAGAAATTTGCTATACAAAAGACAAAAAAGACAAATTTCTAGACAGTTTTGCTGTATAAAAGAGCATATTTGGTTTGAATATCCCAGACAACTTTGCATTCTGAAAGGTTTTTGCATAAATATTAATAGAAATCTACTGGCTAATGATGTGAAAAAATTGCTGGACACTTTTCAGTTTATGAGGAATTAGACTTTTCAACGTGTTCAATATGGTGTATTTTTTGTAAAGTTTCCATACAACTCACAACATGTGAACTCACAATAATATATTTATCCTTTTCTCAGTTAACTGATAATGATTGATGCACCCATGCACTAGATTAAAAACCTTGATCTAAAAGCCTCTCCAATAAAGATTTTTACTATATCACACTTTAAGTGCTTTAAGAATTCGTCTAAACAAACTGGCTATCAAAAACAATTTAACAAATGTCTTTCACTGATAGAATTTCCCTGGGAAATGATAATGTATTGTGTCATGTGAAATCACACGTAACATGAGAGTTTTTCTCCATGTTTCACAAATAGTTTTAAGGATAGGATATTCAGTATCAGTGGTGGGGGAGCTCCGGAAAGTACCGGACAGTAATTGCAGCTCGTGCCTCAGTCACATTTGTACCGGACACCGGCTGGAATGTAAGAATTAGCTGGCGTGTGACTGGGGTAATTGCCGAGTGATATGACGTCAAACCATTGTTCTGAACCAATTCGCACACCAGTCCTGAATGAATCTGGGTCATTCTATTACATAACGACTTCATGACTTCTCACAAGATTTATGTAAATCACATCAAAATCATCACAAAATTAAACAAATTTCATTTTGATTGAGTGTGTAACAGTGTTCAGATTATAATGGTTAAAATGTAAATGTTATTTAAAGTAATATGTGTAATTCCTGTGTTAAAATTGGGCAACAATCCCATTATAATTCAGTTCTAGATGTGTATAATTAAATATATAACTGATATAAACATTAATGTCTTGAGAATTTGGATTTAGCAATTATGATATAAAGAGTTAAGAAAACAAATTCTTCAATCTGGTCACTGTTTACCACACAGTACCATTCAGATTTCATTCAAAGTGGCTGCAATTTCATGTCCAGCGAAGATACAAGTGTCCGGAATTAAAGTGATTATGCTTTGTCTATGTATATGATTGACCAAAAAGCTCTCCCACCCCTGAATATCATTGTACAGAATGTGTTTGCAATGTTTGCAAGACTAACAAGATTTGTCTTGAGAAGACCAAGTTCAAAAATAACATTATTAACAGTTATTTTTGTAAGATCTCAACCATTCTATTTTATACATAATATTTTACATGTGCAATTGCAGATTTACAAATATATATATATATATATATATATATATATATATATATATATATATATATATATATATATATATATATATATATATATATATATATATATATATATATATATATATATATATATATATATATATATTTATATATATAGTACTTTTCTAATATATGAATTCCTGTGAATGTGATGAAAAACGCAAATCTTTATTTGCATGGCAGTTCTAACATTTGGTGTGAAAATGTTAAATTGCTTTAATCAATAGCATGTCATTGTTGTTGAGTGTCAATCATAATCAGCATGAAATCTGATTCAAGATAGAAAATGTTAGTATAAGATAGTTGTATAAGTTTAGATAAATGCATAAATTTATTCATTGTTTTAAACTTTCTGTGAATGGGGGAGATAATTTTGACTGAAAATGGGCAGTATATTTTAATTTAATCAATGGATACTGAAAAAATGTAGCATTTCTGAGTTGACTTCCAACCACCTGGTAATTTCAAGCTTGACTGAACTCTTGTCAAGGATTTATCTCATGTTAGTTCACAAAATATATAAATAAATAAATATATATATATATATATATATATATATATATATATATATATATATATATATATATATATATATATATATTTAAAAAATGATTAATTAATCACAGTCCAACAGGAATATCCATCTGTGACTTTTCAAACAGTAGTGCAGAAGAAAATAGAATCACACACTTTGTCACCAGAGATGTATTGAAAGAAGTCAAATGTTTTGTTTGTGTGGTTTTCAGGAGGTGATGGAATCGCTGGATGCAGATAGCATATACGGCGTGATCATGGACTGCTACAAGAAAACACAGGTAAAGAAATCTCTCCATACCTCAGAAATAATGCTGCGGAGAACAACTTTACTAAAACATTTAAAATCTGATTTATGTGTGTATTCGTTTTTAACAGGTGAAAACTAACTCTTGTTGAAATAAATATTATGAGATTTCTGCCAGTTTTAAGATAAAATTATATTTACATTTTATTGGATTGGGACATTTTTTGTATATATGATTTTGATGGGACTTTGATTATAATACATCAGTTTATGTATAGTAATGGTATTGGCTTCCATGATGCCATGTAACGTGGTGTAGTACATTGTGATATAGAGCGTGTTTATTAGACTGTTTGTATATATTCATATAGCTGAGGATACAGCAGATAAAGGTAGACATTTGATATGGTCACAGCTGGGTGTGGCGATCATAACATTACTGCCTATGTGCTTTGTTTGGTATGGGGACAGAGTAATGTTGCGATCAAGACATCCAGTTCCCCAACTCACTATGTTAACGGTGTGTGCTGCTTTGTGTTGGAGTAATGTTGCGATCAAGACATCCAGTTCCCCAACTCACTATGTTGACAGTGTGTGCTGCTTTGTGTTGGAGTAATGTTGCGATCATGACATCCAGTTCCCCAACTCACTATGTTGACGGTGTGTGCTGCTTTGTGTTGGAGTAATGTTGTGATCAAGACATCCAGTTCCCCAACTCACTATGTTGACAGTGTTCGTGTTGGAGTAATGTTGTGATCAAGACATCTAGTTCCCCAACTCACTATGTTGACAGTGTGTGCTGCTTTGTGTTGGAGTAATGTTGCGATCAAGACATCCAGTTCCCCAACTCACTATGTTGACGGTGTGTGCTGCTTTGTGTTGGAGTAATGTTGCGATCATGACATCCAGTTCCCCAACTCACTATGTTGACAATGTGTACTTCGTGTTGGAGTAATGTTGCGATCAAGACATCCAGTTCCCCAACTCACTATGTTGACAGTGTGTGCTGCTTTGTGTTGGAGTAATGTTGCGATCAAGACATCCAGTTCCCCAACTCACTATGTTGACAGTGTGTGCTGCTTTGTGTTGGAGTAATGTTGCGATCAAGACATCCAGTTCCCCAACTCACTATGTTGACAGTGTGTGCTGCTTTGTGTTGGAGTAATGTTGCGATCATGACATCCAGTTCCCCAATCACTATGTTGACAATGTGTACTTCGTGTTGGAGTAATGTTGCGATCAAGACATCCAGTTCCCCAACTCACTATGTTGACAATGTGTACTTCGTGTTGGAGTAATGTTGCGATCAAGACATCCAGTTCCCCAACTCACTATGTTGACGGTGTGTGCTGCTTTGTGTTGGAGTAATGTTGCGATCAAGACATCCAGTTCCCCAACTCACTATGTTGACAGTGTGTGCTGCTTTGTGTTGGAGTAATGTTGCGATCAAGACATCCAGTTCCCCAACTCACTATGTTGACAGTGTGTGCTGCTTTGTGTTGGAGTAATGTTGCGATCAAGACATCCAGTTCCCCAACTCACTATGTTGACAGTGTGTGCTGCTTTGTGTTGGAGTAATGTTGCGATCATGACATCCAGTTCCCCAATCACTATGTTGACAATGTGTACTTCGTGTTGGAGTAATGTTGCGATCAAGACATCCAGTTCCCCAACTCACTATGTTGACAGTGTGTGCTGCTTTGTGTTGGAGTAATGTTGCGATCAAGACATCCAGTTCCCCAACTCACTATGTTGACAGTGTGTGCTGCTTTGTGTTGGAGTAATGTTGCGATCAAGACATCCAGTTCCCCAACTCACTATGTTGAAAATGTGTACTTCGTGTTGGAGTAATGTTGCGATCAAGACATCCAGTTCCCCAACTCACTATGTTGACGGTGTGTGCTGCTTTGTGTTGGAGTAATGTTGCGATCAAGACATCCAGTTCCCCAACTCACTATGTTGACAGTGTGTGCTGCTTTGTGTTGGAGTAATGTTGCGATCAAGACATCCAGTTCCCCAACTCACTATGTTGACAGTGTGTGCTGCTTTGTGTTGGAGTAATGTTGCGATCAAGACATCCAGTTCCCCAACTCACTATGTTGACAGTGTGTGCTGCTTTGTGTTGGAGTAATGTTGCGATCAAGACATCCAGTTCCCCAACTCACTATGTTGACAGTGTGTGCTGCTTTGTGTTGGAGTAATGTTGCGATCAAGACATCCAGTTCCCCAACTCACTATGTTGACAGTGTGTGCTGCTTTGTGTTGGAGTAATGTTGCGATCAAGACATCCAGTTCCCCAACTCACTATGTTGACAGTGTGTGCTGCTTTGTGTTGGAGTAATGTTGCGATCAAGACATCCAGTTCCCCAACTCACTATGTTGACAGTGTGTGCTGCTTTGTGTTGGAGTAATGTTGCGATCAAGACATCCAGTTCCCCAACTCACTATGTTGACAGTGTGTGCTGCTTTGTGTTGGAGTAATGTTGCGATCAAGACATCCAGTTCCCCAACTCACTATGTTGACAGTGTGTGCTGCTTTGTGTTGGAGTAATGTTGCGATCAAGACATCCAGTTCCCCAACTCACTATGTTGACAGTGTGTGCTGCTTTGTGTTGGAGTAATGTTGCGATCATGACATCCAGTTCCCCAATCACTATGTTGACAATGTGTACTTCGTGTTGGAGTAATGTTGCGATCAAGACATCCAGTTCCCCAACTCACTATGTTGACAGTGTGTGCTGCTTTGTGTTGGAGTAATGTTGCGATCAAGACATCCAGTTCCCCAACTCACTATGTTGACAGTGTGTGCTGCTTTGTGTTGGAGTAATGTTGCGATCAAGACATCCAGTTCCCCAACTCACTATGTTGAAAATGTGTACTTCGTGTTGGAGTAATGTTGCGATCAAGACATCCAGTTCCCCAACTCACTATGTTGACGGTGTGTGCTGCTTTGTGTTGGAGTAATGTTGCGATCAAGACATCCAGTTCCCCAACTCACTATGTTGACAGTGTGTGCTGCTTTGTGTTGGAGTAATGTTGCGATCAAGACATCCAGTTCCCCAACTCACTATGTTGACAGTGTGTGCTGCTTTGTGTTGGAGTAATGTTGCGATCAAGACATCCAGTTCCCCAACTCACTATGTTGACAGTGTGTGCTGCTTTGTGTTGGAGTAATGTTGCGATCAAGACATCCAGTTCCCCAACTCACTATGTTGACAGTGTGTGCTGCTTTGTGTTGGAGTAATGTTGCGATCAAGACATCCAGTTCCCCAACTCACTATGTTGACGGTGTGTGCTGCTTTGTGTTGGAGTAATGTTGTGATCAAGACATCCAGTTCCCCAACTCACTATGTTGACAGTGTGTGCTGCTTTGTGTTGGAGTAATGTTGCGATCAAGACATCCAGTTCCCCAACTCACTATGTTGACAGTGTGTGCTGCTTTGTGTTGGAGTAATGTTGCGATCAAGACATCCAGTTCCCCAACTCACTATGTTGACGGTGTGTGCTGCTTTGTGTTGGAGTAATGTTGCGATCAAGACATCCAGTTCCCCAACTCACTATGTTGACAATGTGTACTTCTTGTTGGAGTAATGTTGCGATCAAGACATCCAGTTCCCCAACTCACTATGTTGACGGTGTGTGCTGCTTTGTGTTGGAGTAATGTTGCGATCAAGACATCCAGTTCCCCAACTCACTATGTTGACAATGTGTACTTCTTGTTGGAGTAATGTTGCGATCAAGACATCCAGTTCCCCAACTCACTATGTTGACAGTGTGTGCTGCTTTGTGTTGGAGTAATGTTGCGATCAAGACATCCAGTTCCCCAACTCACTATGTTAACGGTTTGTGCTTCGTGTTGGAGTAATGCTGTGATCTGCAAGCAGCACTTTTTATCCAGTATGTTCCCAGCTCCTTACCCAGTATGTTCCCAGCTCCTTACCCAGTATGTTCCCAGCTCCTTACCCAGTATGTTCCCAGCTCCTTACCCAGTATGTTCCCAGCTCCTTACTCAGTATGTTCCCAGCTCCTTACCCAGTATGTTCCCAACTCCTTACCCAGTATGTTCCTAGCTCCTTACCCAGTATGTTCCTAGCTCCTTACCCAGTATGTTCCCAGCTCCTTACCCAGTATATTACCAGCTCCTTACCCAGTATGTTCCCAGCTCCTTACCCAGCTCCTTACTCAGTATATTCCCAGCTCCTTACCCAACTGGCACCATTCCCTACTGGTCCCATCTCCTCGCTGGTTCCATTCCCTACTGGTCCCATCTCCTCACTGGTTCCATTCCCTACTGGTCCCATCTCCTCACTGGTTCCATTCCCTACTGGTCCCATCTCGCCACTGGCACCATTCCCTACTGATCCCATCTCCTCACTGGTTCCATTCCCTACTGGTCCCATCTCCTCACTGGTTCCATTTCCTACTGGTCCCATCTCCTCACTGGTTCCATTCCCTACTGGTCCCATCTCCTCACTGGTTCCATTCCCTACTGGTCCCATCTCCTCACTGGTTCCATTCCCTACTGGTCCCATCTCGCCACTGGCACCATTCCCTACTGGTCCCATCTCCTCACTGGTTCCATTCCCTACTGGTCCCATCTCGCCACTGGCACCATTCCCTACTGGTCCCATCTCCTCACTGGTGCCATTCCATACTAGCACCATCTCCTCACTGGTTCCATTCCCTACTGGTCCCATCTCCTCACTGGTGCCATTCCCTACTAGCACCATCTCCTCACTGGTTCCATTCCCTACTGGTCCCATCTCCTCACTGGTTCCATTCCCTACTGGTCCCATCTCCTCACTGGCACCATTCCCTACTGGTCCCATCTCCTCACTGCTTCCATTCCCTACTGGTCCCATCTCCTCACTGGCACCATTCCCTACTGGTCCCATCTCCTCACTGGCACCATTCCCTACTGGTCCCATCTCCTCACTGGTGCCATTCCCTACTAGCACCATCTCCTCACTGGTTCCATTCCCTACTGGTCCCATCTCCTCACTGGTTCCATTCCCTACTGGTCCCATCTTCCCACTGGTACTATTCCCTTCTTGGAACCATCATTGATTTTGATGACATTGTTTTGGTACAACGCTGTAGCTTTATATAGGAAGACAATTATGTGAGAGTGTTCATGGGTTGTGTCTCTGTGCATGTTTTTGTGTAAGTGTAATCAGAGTTATGTCCGTGTTAATCTGTAAAAAGAAATACATAATAAAACAGCCAAGTCTCACTTCTGTTTATATTTATGTCAGAAACTCACCAGCAAACTGGAGGAGAGTAGGAGATTTCCTTTAACACACATTTTGGTAAAGAACTGGCTTGTCGTTCTCAACCCCATTTTTTTCAGTAATTGTTGATGATCAATCATTTCGATTGCACAGAGCGACATATAAATGCTAATAAAATCCCATTGCATATATTGAGTTTAGTTATTGTGGGTTTTCAAATTTTACAGCATGCTGAATGAGTTATCATTTAAGTTAGTTACTGAATGAATTTTAGTTTCGACAATTTTAGTGTTGAATTACTGAATGACACTTTTTCATTTCCATATTTAGTTATGTATGTTCATGTTATATTATGATATCTTACTATGGTGTAAAGACAAAGAAATAGATATTTACAAATAAAATAGATGTCAGTTTTATCAATGCTTAAAAGTGCTTTGTATAGCAGCTTTTGCTTTGCTTTGATAGAGATTTATATCAGTTTTGTGCATTTTATGTGTTTTTACACATCATTCTCCATTCTATAATGAGAATTTTTAGATGCATACAAATAAGAATAAATCAACATCCATAAATGATAAATCTAAATGAAAACCTTCAAATATATATTAAAGGATTAAGGTCACACACACACACACATCAGATGACCATTGAATGATATAAATGTGGATGTTTTCAGAATAATGACAGCTCAAGTCAGCTGGCAAGTGATGAGAGAGACTTGCTGTCATCGACCGGCTTCAGATATTATCATATTCTACTCAGGATGATGGACCTGTCTGATGACGTCAAACTCAATAGTGAGTTCACTTTCCTCTCTGTACCAGTGACCTATACTAGACAAGCTACATATCAGTGACCTATATTATACAAGCTACATATCAGTGACCTTTATTATACAAGCTATATATCAGTGACCTTTATTATACAAGCTACATACCACTGACCTATATTATACAAGCTACATACCAGTGACCTATATTATACAAGCTACATACCACTGACTTATATTATACAAGCTACATACCACTGACCTATATTATACAAGCTACATACCACTGACCTATATTATACAAGCTACATACCACTGACCTATATTACACAAGCTATATATCATTGACCTTTATTATACAAGCTACATATCAGTGACCTATATTATACAAGCTACATATCAGTGACCTATATTATACAAGCTACATATCAGTGACCTATATTATACAAGCTACATACCAGTGACCTATATTATACAAGTTACATACCACTGACCTATATTATACAAGCTACATACCACTGACCTATATTATACAAGCTACATACCAGTGACCAATATTATACAAGCTACATACCAGTGGCCTGTATTACACAAGCTATATATCAGTGACCTTTATTATACAAGCTAAATACCAGTGACCTATATTATACAAGCTACTTACCAGTGACCTATATTTCACAAGCTATATATCAGTGACCTTTATTATACAAGCAATATAACAGTGACCTTTATCATACAAACTATAAAGTCCACATGTTTAACTCATAAGTAAATCCTTATAAGGACACTAAAACGACTTCTCTAATTGAACCATGATTGTCATGTCTGTTGCATGTAAATTCCAAGAATTTGGAACAAAATAAGCTTTCACTGTGTCAATTATTGAAAAGATTGCAAGGGTTGATAACACATTTCAGAGTTGCTCAAGTCGCCAGAAGACCAGCTAATATGGGAGTATTTCAACCAGGGAACCATGTCCATAGAAATCCTCAAAGATGATGAGCTCCATAAGATTTACTTCAGGTGCCGAGATAAGGTAGGCAAAATATACAATGTATCTCCATTTTCTTCATTTCTCAAAATATTTTTCCATTATGATTTTTTTTTAAAAAAAGACCTTTGAAAAGAAGCCTTCCTTGCTGTGTTAGGATCTATAATTGTTATATTAGTTTACGCAATTACTTCCCTAGTTTACGCAATTAAGTTGCATGTATTCTGTGTTATGATTGTCTTGCAAAAGGAAGATCCCCAGTCACTCTTCATAAAGAGTAGGACATTGAGTCCCAGTGACTGGCTTCTGTCTGACCTGAAGGAGCCAAACAATACTAAAAAGGTTGTTAATACAAATCAAATAAATTATCTTGTTTGCTATGCAGAGCGTGCTTCGGGAAGATGTGAAGGAGAAGTTTAAGTATGAGGTGGACCGTTCCTCACCGAGTAACAAACTACGTGACTTTATGGACTGGTCCCAAGACATCATGGCCGACATCAACTACACAAAGAGTGTCATGGCTAATCCTATCAGCAAGTTCTTCATCAAACACTGGTAAATTCACCTTGATTTATATCTGATCTTTTCATGCAAACCATCATTCATATCTTCCCTATATTCATATAAAACTTCCATTCGTTAGTTAATATGAAAGTGTAAGGATGAAAATAAATTTTTTACTAATATCTGATCATGTTGTACAATCAAACACTGGTAAATTCACCTTGATTGGTAAATTCTCCCTATATTCATATAAAGCTTTTCATTCATTAGTTAAGATGGAAGTATTTATTCATAGGATGAAGAAAATGGTTTTACATAAATTTTGTATTAAGATGGAAGTATTTATTCATAGGATGAAGAAAATGGTTTTACATAAATTTTGTGTTTTTCTTTTTCCAGGTATTTCTTCAACATGTCGATGATCTTCATCAGTTTTGTTTTCTTTGTCCTGATCATGGTGACCTGGAAAGCGCCGGTGGCCTCGACTGGGTATGCACTCCTACAAGCTGCTCAATACATGCCTGATAAACATTCACTCATACATTATTATCATTTCTATATTATCACCATTTAAATGATTTCCTCAATCAAACAGTTCACCAAAGAAACATTATATCATGTGGAAACACAAATATCATGTCACAAACATAAAGAAATGTAACAGTTTTTTTTCACAAATGTTTGGCTGCTCTAATAATATTATATCACTGCAATAACCATTTGCTTAGAAACAGTTTTATTGTCCCCCTTCCAATAAAGTTGGAGGGAGATATTAAAACAGGTCCTGTCAGTCCGTGTGATACTCCATCTGTCAGTTCGAAAATATAATTGTTAATGTGTTAAAAACTGGACAATTATTATGAATGCTAAGAAAATTGACAAATACATTTTCCACATCAGTCTCTCAGATGAGTTTGACACTTGACTTTTTTGACCTCTCAAATAAGGTCAACATCAAATTGGTTTATTTGCTTTGTTTTTAAACCTTAAAGGAATATTCTCCACATCAATATCTCATTATGTTTGAAGCTGACCTTTATGTCACCTTTTTTACCTCTCCAATAAGGTCAAGGTCAAATTGGCTTGAAGCACCATAAAACCTTGGCACCCTGCCAGTTATTACATAAGGCAGTGTAATATCATGACAAATGGGGTGATTCTGTGTTCTTTAGGTTGTTAGTTTCATAAGGTTATGTTATATCAGGGGCATATGGGGGTGATCTTTTAGGGTGCTAGGCAATTGTGAGATTACCGGTAGATCCCATCCTTAGCATTTATGACATGTGCCATTAGAAGAATGACCTACTGACCTACTTTTGATTCATGAGTGATCAAAATGCCAAAGTGCCAATATACTGTAAGATACCGTGCCCCAACTGACCTATTTTGGATCATCAGTGCTTAAAATAGCCTCTGACTTAGATGCTGATGGTTGTAAAAGTTTTATTGTATACTGCAGGAGTTTAAAACATATGTTGTCCTTTCGACCTGAATTGTTTTTGGCTTCATTGTACATAACGTTTCCAAGGAGAGGGACAAACCGCTTGCTGCTATTATGTTTGTTGACTTCTATAAATTTTCTGTTACTTTCACTTATATCACATATCGTTTTGTTTTATTCTGTTCACAGCAATTCAACATTATGGTGGGAAACGTAAGTAAATATACATATTCACAGACAGAGGGCACCACATTTCATTGCATCACAAACCTTTAAATTCTGTAAAAAGACTCAAGAATTTGTTTCCAAATGCTGCTAAATTGATCAAAAAGAGAATTCCTTTCTTGTAATTTGAAATAATTGGTATGTGCTGTTCAACTAAATTTTTATGAAAAAAATATCACAAGAAACTCATAAATCCACTAATTGTTAAAAATAAGATAGGCCCACATGAAGGAAATAATGGTCACCTTATTGATTAAAGTCTTCATTGCTTTATATGTTAATATGCACTGAATGAGGTCGGACATAACTGGGATAAGTTGTTATTCACCAGTGATGTGGCAAAAGATAAAAAATGTAGTGTCTGGTTTCAGAGTCAAGCCAGACTATGCGTATGATCATGTGGAAATGATTACGTATGCGCTAGGGGGCATCCATAACCTCTTCTCCATCTGCGTTCTTATCTCCTACTTTATTACCAACCATCCAACGTTTCCCAACTTCTCCAGCCTCAGATCATACATGAGGTAGGTATACAGTCTCCAGTCATACCGGACTCAACTTATTTTTTTATATCTATTCTAGGTCTTCAGAAATAGAGCCCAAAGAAGGTAAAACGGCAAGAAAATAAAAATACAGACTGCGTGTATCATTTATGTATTAAACTGGATATAAAGACAAATAAGTCTAAACTTGACTTCACATTTTTTAACTTGTTATTCAGATAAAAGAATTTGAGATTAAGTATTATGTGTGACTGGTATGATTGTAGGAGGATTAAGCATGGAGATGATGATGATGACGATGATGATGAAGAGGAGAAGGTGCGAGACTCCAACTTAGAAGTCAAGTTCTTCAGTTTCATCACAATGTGGTATCTGGTAGGTTTGAGTTGTACAAACACATCTATTTGATAAAGAAAGGGTGTGGGCAAAGATTATAGGTAATTAAAGTCAATATTCAGGTTTATAATAAAAGGCATAAATGTACCACATTGATAAAAAAATTATGCTGATTGAAACCCTTTTGACTACTGAATCATGAATGTAAATTAAATGTTGTGATTTAAAGTTAATTGGATATGAAACATTTTTTTCAGTCACATTATGTATTTTGCAGATGCTGTTTGCAACCTCAGTACTAGGAACAATATTCTGGGGTTACTTTTTTGCCATCCACCTTCTACACATGGCAAACTTTAACCAGTTGTTACTGAGGGCTATTCAGGCTGTTACTAAGAATGGTAAGTGAATTAAGGCTTGTATAGTTTCTCTGAGAATGGCAAGTGAATTAAGGCTTGTATAGTTTCTCTGAGAATGGCAAGTGAATTAAGGCTTGTATATTTTCTCTGAGAATGGCAAGTGAATTAAGGCTTGTATAGTTTCTCTGAGAATGGCAAGTGAATTAAGGCTTGTATAGTTTCTCTGAGAATGGCAAGTGAATTAAGGCTTGTATAGTTTCTCTGAGAATGGCAAGTGAATTAAGGCTTGTATAGTTTCTCTGAGAATGGCAAGTGAATTAAGGCTTGTATAGTTTCTCTGAGAATGGCAAGTGAATTAAGGCTTGTATAGTTTCTCTGAGAATGGCAAGTGAATTAAGGCTTGTATAGTTTCTCTGAGAATGGCAAGTGAATTAAGGCTTGTATATTTTCTCTGAGAATGGCAAGTGAATTAAGGCTTGTATAGTTTCTCTGAGAATGGCAAGTGAATTAAGGCTTGTATAGTTTCTCTGAGAATGGCAAGTGAATTAAGGCTTGTATAGTTTCTCTGAGAATGGCAAGTGAATTAAGGCTTGTATAGTTTCTCTGAGAATGGTAAGTGAATTAAGGCTTGTATAGTTTCACTGAGAATGGCAAGTGAATTAAGGCTTGTAAAGTTACACTGAGAATGTGCCAACAGAAATCACTTATCTATTTACAAAAGAAGAATGTCATATATTTTGGGAGACTTATCTATTTACAAAAGAAGAATGTCATATATTTTGGGAGACAAACAAGATAAAGTTACACTGTGGCTTCTTGCACAGTGAAATAGATGAAAAATTAAACAAAGATTTAATTATCAGATGCAGATGATTCACATGGTGAATATTGTATTATTAACCATAATAACTTTGTGAAAGTAAAATAAAGGTATGAATATATTTATAAGTGAATGAATGAACAGAAAAGTGAGTGAATTGATAAGGATATTGAACTTTTTATGCTTTAAAACATAATTTGCCCTTTGTTCATTATTACAATTTTTTAAATAGTTTAGTTGCCAAAGAAGCTTTAACATATAAGTATGTGCCTGCAACCTCATTCAATCAACAGATTAAAAAAAATAAAGAATGAAATTGAGTTATGAATTGTAACATAAATACCCTAGATGGTCAATCAGCTGTCAATTTTACCTGAACTCAAGTTTGAATGATTTTGTCCTGAAATATATGGATGGCTGTTGATAGTCTGGTGGCCGCAAGCCTGAAACTGTGATAGTTCTGAAATGAGGATGCATTGTATTTTTCAGTTTTGTCTGTTGTTTGGCAACATGTAAACCTGTTTGTACTAAGATATATTGTCAAACTCTTCACGATTTAAACAGTTAAAATCAATCATAATTTCATCCATTCAGAGAATTTCAGATGAGAGTAAGATGTTTACCAGTATAAGTAAGAGAATTTTATGTAACACGCTGTATGGGAATATTTCAGGCAGAGCCCTTGTGATGGTGTTTTTGTTCGGACTGATCTTCATTTTCCTTTACACACTAATTGGCTTTGCCTTTTTCCGAGAGCTATTTGATGCAAGGGTTGGTCAGTACTGTACCACAGTGTACCAGTGTTTTACCACGGTCTTGCACCAAGGTCTTATTGTTAGTCTTTTTGAGGTAAGACTGTCCAAATGACATACAGAATCCTTGATAGCAGACTGATTCCGCTGTTCCCTGCTTTAGAATAGATAGCTTACTCCACTAACATCCTGTTATATCACACAAGAATCAATAGGCTGATGATATAAGGATTAACTAGTTAGCAGATACACCATGATTGGCTTAGCATACTCATTAACACACCAGTGCTCTTTGCTAAGTATACAATGCATATATATATTGAGGCAGATCACCAGTGTTGCGTGCGGTTCACATGCTTCGTTTTGCAGAGCAGTACCATGGATTTCTTTCAGACCACATTGGTATTATCTAAAAAAAACTGTTCAGCAGAGATTTATGCTATGAGAAGAAGCAGGGGTAGATAACCATAATTACACCTTACATTTCAGGCAATTCTCTGCTGTGGGTATTCGCCTATGGACTCATCATCATAGCCATTTATGCTTTGATAAGCTTTGCCTTTTTTCGAGAAATATTTGTTGAGGTGGAAGGACAGTATTGCTCTCACGTCTATGAGTGCTTTGTGACTGTCCTTCACCAAGGCCTTATTGTTAGTCTGTATGAGGTAAGGCTATACCAGTATAACTTCCCATGGTATTATGTTCTCTGCTCAGACGCCAACTTTAACATGCTTTCTCGGCTTTTCTTTGGCATTTTGGTATATAGCTAGCATACATTGCCAGCAGATACCATTGCAGAGGAGAAAAAATGGTGGTGGCTTATTAACATGCTTCAAACATATTTAAGGAATTGTTGAAATAAACATACTAATAAATAGATTACAAAAGGATAGAGATAGGGTACCAGTATCAGCATCAGAAAAACAAACATACTAATAAAAAAAATACAAAATTAAAGAGATAGGGTACCATTATCAGAACAGGACCAGTTAACCAGTAACTGAGTAAAACTCAATATCAGATTTGTTTCTTTCAAATAAAATCTTTGTATGGTTTATCATACCAAGCATCAAATATTCAACGTGCTTCAGAAAAAGAAGCAGAAGTTCTGATATTTCACTACTTGTCTTTTCCTTTACTGGTATAATGCGTCTGTAAAATCAGTTAAGAAAAATGCAAGAAAATGAACCACAAAATGTTTAATTTATTTTTGGGGCCTAAGGTATAAGTTAATGTTTTGTTTTGTGTGAAGTTTTATTGATATTGCTTCATTTAATAATATGACATGGCTTGGACATAGGTAAACTGTTGAATTTTGACAGACTATTTTCATAGAGTTAATATTAACATAGATTGCTTAAAATTGGTATGTGCATATGACAAATAGTGGTCCATAATGTTCATGGATCCTTCTTGTGTATTTAACCACAATTATTGCATGTTGGTCCATTTATCAAGAACATTGTTTTTCATGGTTTTCAGGGTTTTATTCCAAATGTTGCCCAACGGTCCCACAGTGATTTATTGTATGTTGAATAATATATGAATTTTTTTCAAGGAAGTATCTCCCGAAACAAGAATATAGCCATATAAAATTTTATAATCAAATTCAAATTAAATAATATTTATAATCAAATTATCGAACATGCCACATTAAATTTGATCGAAAATATTCTGAAAATTTCATTTGATGGTGCGTTTTATGGTTTTGGAAACACCTTAACGTCTCAGCTATTTTTCTTCAATTAAGGATTTTATTATTATACAGGTAATAATGATGTAATATTGAGAATTGGTGTGGTGGGTTTGGAATACTTGTAAACAAATATTATTAATGAAAGAAAAAAGCACAAATTTCACATTTGTTGTATTCTGCATCCTCTTAAGTGATTTGCACAATTTTTTTTTTTTTAATATCAAAGTAATCATCGTTCTTTGATTTGCACAAATTCAATTTAAAAAGTATAAAAAATATGACAATCACATTTCATCCCTGACAAAATAGAGTTTGTTATTGTAGGTTACGTACATCCTTAAGTTGACTTGCTGTGTGGCATAGCGACTCCAATTTGATTTGTTTTTTTGTTTTTCAGATAATTCCCTGTTTACATCTTCATTTCTGCAAGAATGGTTTCTCACTTATTTGGGAATCACATGGAGATTATTCCCTGCTGAAAGAATTTGCTAGTTTTGGTATATCATGGATCTCTTTCTGATGGATCTCTCTTCATATTGCCAATTATTAGCAACACAGATCGCTCTTTATATTGCCAGATATTGCCAACATGTATCTCTCTTTATATTGCCAGATATTGCCAACATGGATCTCTCTTTATATTGCTAGATATTGCCAACACAGATCTCTGTTATATTGCCAGATATTGCCAACATGGATCTCTCTTTATATTGCCAGATATTGCCAACATGGATCTCTCTTTATATTGCCAGATGTTGCCAACATGGATCTCTCTTTATATTGCCAGATGTTGCCAACACAGATCTCTCTTTATATTGCTAGTTATTGCCAACATGGATCTCTCTTTATATTGCCAGATATTGCCAACATGGATCTCTCTTTATATTGCTAGATATTGCCAACACAGATCTCTGTTATATTGCCAGATATTGCCAACATGGATCTCTCTTTATATTGCCAGATATTGCCAACATGGATCTCTCTTTATATTGCCAGATGTTGCCAACATGGATCTCTCTTTATATTGCCAGATGTTGCCAACACAGATCTCTCTTTATATTGCTAGTTATTGCCAACATGGATCTCTCTTTATATTGCCAGATATTGCCAACATGGATCTCTCTTTATATTGCCAGATATTGCCAACATGGATCTCTCTTTATATTGCCAGATATTGCCAACATGGATCTCTCTTTATATTGCCAGATATTGCCAACATGGATCTCCCTTTCTAACATAGTGGTTCCAGCTGAGACAGGATATGTAATTTCAGATTAGTCCCTACTTTTATGATTTTCCTTTTATGGCACCACATTTCCAGACTAAATTAAAATTCTTCTTCCAGATAACTGCCACCTCGCTTCCAGGCACAGTGTTTTTAACTTGGCTTTGTGATTGCAGGTTACTCTCTTCTGTGCGTCTTCCTGTTCGGTATAGTGGTGCTGTACATCTATGCGCAGTGTTTTTAACTTGGCTTTGTGATTGCAGGTTACTCTCTTCTGTGGGTCTTCCTGTACGGTGTAGTGGTGCTATACATCTATGCGCAGTGTTTTTAACTTGGCTTTGTGATTGCAGGTTACTCTCTTCTGTGGGTCTTCCTGTACGGTGTAGTGGTGCTATACATCTATGCGCAGTGGTTTTAACTTGGCTTTGTGATTGCAGGTTACTCTCTTCTGTGGGTCTTCCTGTTCGGTATAGTGGTGCTGTACATCTATGCGCAGTGTTTTTAACTTGGCTTTGTGATTGCAGGTTACTCTCTTCTGTGGGTCTTCCTGTTCGGTATAGTGGTGCTGTACATCTATGCGCAGTGTTTTTAACTTGGCTTTGTGATTGCAGGTTACTCTCTTCTGTGCGTCTTCCTGTACGGCATTGTGGTGCTATACATCTATGCGCAGTGTTTTTAACTTGGCTTTGTGATTGCAGGTTACTCTCTTCTGTGGGTCTTCCTGTACGGCATAGTGGTGCTATACATCTATGCGCAGTGTTTTTAACTTGGCTTTGTGATTGCAGGTTACTCTCTTCTGTGGGTCTTCCTGTACGGTGTAGTGGTGCTGTACATCTATGCGCAGTGTTTTTAACTTGGCTTTGTGATTGCAGGTTACTCTCTTCTGTGGGTCTTCCTGTACGGTGTAGTGGTGCTGTACATCTATGCGCAGTGTTTTTAACTTGGCTTTGTGATTGCAGGTTACTCTCTTCTGTGGGTCTTCCTGTACGGTGTAGTGGTGCTGTACATCTATGCGCAGTGTTTTTAACTTGGCTTTGTGATTGCAGGTTACTCTCTTCTGTGGGTCTTCCTGTACGGTGTAGTGGTGCTATACATCTATGCTCTCATAGCATTTGCCATGTTTCCAATGATATTCAATCCTGACATAGGTATCTTCTGCAATAATTTCTATGAGTGTATGGTGACGTCGATACGCAGAGGCCTCATAGATGGCATGTACAATGTAAGTCATCCTGCCTCTGTATCCTCATTGACATCCCCATTAAACCATTTAAAGCATGATGACCCCATTATACAAACATTATACAACTCCATAATGCACTTGAAATCCATATATATATCTATATATATCATTAAATTAATCAATAATATTTTATTACAAACATGTATGTAAGATTTTTTCGTATTATTATTTTAATGAATTTGAGAAACGCATGTGTTAAGTTTCAGAAATTTAAATAGGCATGTTTTGTCGTCAAATCATGAGTTTAAATTTTCATAGTCCCTAAGTTGCTCAGTTTTGCACTTAACATACCTGGCAGAATAATGAATATCAAAATTAAAGTTAAAGTCAGATACATTCGAGTTTGCCACAGAAAAATGATATCCGAGGCCCGAAATAAATAACATGTTCCATGTCTGTGTCTGATGCCATCAGGATGAGGTGAGATTGATAAGAAGAATGCTAAACATTCTATTTAGTGCAAAATATATTAGATATTTTGCAGTGAAACTGCTCTAGCTTATAGTGAGCACACTTGAGTTGTTATCCTTGTTTGTATCAAATATTTTGTTACATCTTGTTTTTGTTGTTATTTATTATACATTATTTCTTCACAAATGCATCAGTTATCATTTGTATCTGTTTTGTACCTCCAATGATGCACCGAAGCTGTGTTTTTTTTATTTGTCTAAATGTTGCCTTATTTCTTTTATTTTAGGATATATTCACTGCATTTTTTTTCTATTTCAGATCCACAAGATTTGTAATGATTCTCACATTGCATGTTCTTCCCTAAAATGGCACGCTCTGAAAAAATAGGTTTTCCTGCATGCATTTCCTTCTCAAATGTATTGATTTTATTCTGTAGAAGTTAAAATATATGAATTTTGAATATATAAAAGTTAGAGTGAGTGGCCACTAAGTATATGAGGTGGAAAACCTATTTTATTTGTTTTGCGTTATGTGATGCTACCCTCAGAGGTAGCAGTGATGTTATTCGTTGCTATGTTGTATTGTTTCATCAATATCACTACCAAAATCTTGTTGTGGCTGTGTGTTACTTACTCTATCTACCACTTTTCCGTTTTAATAATATTGTCAAATCAACTGTTCTGAGTACAATTATATTCCTAAGAAATACTTGCATTTGGTTCACATCAAAAGCAATACAATAGAATTTTATTTGACAAAATGTTTTAAGGTAAAAATAAGAATTATTAGTGTAAATGTACACAACAGTTTTATTTGGATGTTTGATAGATGTTATTATTCTAATCAATATGTGATCTAAATGAAATATTGTGATGCATATAGCATGGAACTAACCTAAATGTGTGTGTTTGCTGCCATACTATTAAAAACAAATATAAGAAGATAATATATAAGAAATAACATTAACAGTTTACAATATTAATAGCTGCACAATTATTCTGTACTAGTGCCCTCTGGTGATTAGAACAAAATTATCAAATTATATCTTTTCCTATATGCTGTGGACACATAGAAATATATTAAGTTGAATCTCATTAAATCTGGGCCAAACCATTAGATATGTTTTTCATGAATTAACACTTCAGGGCACCTTTACAGAATAAAATATAAAATAGCTAACATTATCAATAAAATTGAATGATATCTTGTAAAGCGTTAAATCTAAGCAATTTTTTTCATTTCGATTTCAAGTAATTATTATCATGCTTTGATGGAAAAAGATTAAATAAACTTCATTTTTCTGTTTGGAAATGTACCTTTTACAATATTGGTATGCAGGATTTGGGTAGTAATGTGTGTCTAATATTTCAGTTTTTGGCGGCACCTGAAGGAAAGCCGTTCTCATTCCATCTACAGAAGGCTGTGTTTGATGTGACATTTTTCATTATCATCACAACCATTGGACTGAACATCATCTTTGGTATCATTGTGGATACCTTCTCTGAGCTCAGAGATAATAAAGTAAGTGATCTGTTTGACCATGTGACACCTGGTGGTCAGTATCTGACTGAGATTTGGTATTGACTCACTCACATGTTAACATGATAACCCAAGGATTGAAATATATGATAATTCTAATTTGACTGCATATAATAAAGTGTATTTGTTTAAAATCTTTAGATACGAGAAAAAATATCAAATTTCAAGAATAAAAGAGCAAAATAAGATTGTTTTCATGTTATGTTTATTTCATGTTGTGAGGTTAATAATTAATTTCTAAATGTGTCCATTTCAGTGGAATGTGGATAATGACATGCATTCCACATGTTTCATCTGCAGTCGGCAGAGCTATGACTTTGAACATCACGGAGGGGTAGGTGTTATTGCAAAATCATAATTATGAGGATTAAACTGTGATATTTTTGTAATTGATATATCCTCAATAAAATGGATCCCAGATGTCTTGTATACTGGTCTCCCAGTCTGCATAAATCACACACACACACACACACACACACACACACACACACACATCCTGATCAATAATCATTTTAATGTACGTTAACATTAATATTACAAGTAATCAGAACTTGATCTTTAATGGTCTGTTTAGGCAGTCATGAGTAATTCCATCCTGTCACTTCTACACATCACACCATCGTCTCTCTATTGTTTTCATTACTCAATGTACAATAGATTATACAAGAACTCTATTTGCCTCCCTGACTATTCTGCATAAATGCTGCAGCTGTACATCTTCTTTCTTGACATATATTCCTGGCACGTTTACAATTGCAGGGATTTGACCATCATGTGAAGAAAGAGCACAATAAATGGGCATACCTCTTCTTCTTCATCCATCTGGAGGACACCAGGATGAATGACTACACAGCGCTCGAGTTGTACGTCCACAGACTTGTAAGTCATGAAGCTTTCTGCGCCATAAATAGAAAATTCTAGAATTTTTTCAAAGAAAACATTTTTTGTCAGCAATAACATGTGTGCTCCTGGCTGTGGTGCAGTTGGTTAGAACGCAGGCTTATTAGCACCAGTTCCTCTGTGATGATCCAAAAGGTTATGGGTTCACGTCCCATCCATTCCAACATTGAATTCATGGTACAATTTCTTATATGAGCTTAGGCCCATGATAAACCTGTTGTCCTTGTAAATCAGTGACTGGGTGAGTTGTTATGTCAAGGACCTGCAACATGACAATTCAGTGAGGGAGCACAATATCTGCTACAAGTAGGTCTCATCAGGATATGACTAAAATAATACAAAAAATGATGTAAAAACCTGTGAACACATAAAAGCAGGTGATTTACCACATTCTCTGATACCACATTCCGGGTGTTCTGGTTGGAAACACCCAGACTGAGTTTCCATTGATTTTTTTTCTTTTTTCTTTTTGTTGTGGTATTCCAGTTTAGATATTACTTAACATTAAAAAAACAGAAACATAGCAAGTATTGTGTTAAGTGCTGGGCTTGACATTCCAGAAGAGTGCAGAGAACTACGAGTTCTTCCCCCTGAACCGAGCGCTGACCTTACAACACGAGGAGGATAACAACGAGATACGTCTGGAGACCTTGATGAACCAGGTCACCTACCTCGTCAACAAGATGAAAGAGGAAGTAAGTAACACCACCAGGGGGCACTCAATACTTGATAAATGCTCCAAATACTTTATTCAATTAAAAGACTTCTCAAATGGTCCAGAATAATTTTTAATATCGTATGAGAAATATTACAAAAAAATAAACAGTATTGTGGACTATCTTGGGACCAGAAGGTCATAGTTTGAGGAAATACCACATACATTCACGTAAGAATATTAATATACTTGTTATTTCAGAATTCAGAAAATGTCAGAAAACTTTAGTTTACCTGAACTAAAAGAAAAATTGTTGAGTGTACTGCTATATCTGGTTAATATTTTGCTAAAAATATTGGTGTTGATATTTCAGGAAGCTGTCAAAGAAAAAGAGGTGGAAAGGAAAAAGCAGCAAGAATGGCAGGATGCTCACCGTGACCAGAATTAGGGTATCAGTAAAAGGAATTAGAAATCAGGGAATGCTAAACAGTCCATCAAGGATGGTAGCTTTCGTATTGATGGAAGTCCATTTAATACCGTAATTTATACAAAGGAAATTCAATGTAGATTTGAAACGTAATATATATATATATATTTTGAAACGATTGTTTTCAATTTGCATATTCTCAAAATTTTATTCAGGAAAGGCGTGTTATATTTTTATATATAGTTATATTTTGACATATAAGTCCCAAGCAGCTGGTTATGAAGAGATGTGCATATCTTAATTCGACTTAAAATTTGCTGTGAAATGGTAGGTTAGAAAAGACAGGTTTTCATTTATTGTTTCTTTGCACAGACAAGAGACTTGATTTGTCAAATAAAACTACAAGCAGTATTGGGACAACTACCAACAGAGGTAGATGGTTTTGAAACCAAACTGATTACTAAATTCACATTTGACCTTTTTAAAACACTCAACATGTATAACAGTATAATTTGAAACTTGCATTTTTAACCAACTTTCTATTTTTATAATGGTTTTATTGTGATGAATGATTATTTGTATGTTTAAATACCAAAGGAGGTTCACTTCCTGTTCTTACTCCCCAACAGGTTCACTTCCTGTTCTTACTCCCCAGCAGGTTCACTTCCTGTTCTTACTCCCCAACAGGTTCATTTCCTGTTCTTACTCCCCAGCAGGTTCACTTCCTGTTCTTACTCCCCAGCAGGTTCACTTCCTGTTCTTACTCCCCAACAGGTTCACTTCCTGTTCTTACTCCCCAACAGGTTCACTTCCTGTTCTTACTCCCCAGCAGGTTCACTTCCTGTTCTTACTCCCCAACAGGTTCACTTCCTGTTCTTACTCCCCAGCAGGTTCACTTCCTGTTCTTACTCCCCAGCAGGTTCACTTCCTGTTCTTACTCCCCAACAGGTTCACTTCCTGTTCTTACTCCCCAGCAGGTTCACTTCCTGTTCTTACACCCAACAGGTTCACTTCCTGTTCTTACTCCCCAATAGGTTCACTTCCTGTTCTTACTCCCCAACAGGTTCACTTCCTGTTCTTACTCCCCAACAGGTTCACTTCCTGTTCTTACTCCCCAGCAGGTTCACTTCCTGTTCACTTCCTGTTCTTCCTAATCTTACCCCCTACAGGGTTTATTTACTTCTTTAATAATCACTCCATGGTTCATTTCTTGTTAATTATTCCACATGAGGGTTCACTTCCTGCTCCGAATATTCATCACATTTTCACAATAACAATAATTTATTGAACTAATTCATATCCACAGATAATCTACTGAGAAGGTTTGTCGTGACTAGCAATCACATTTAATCACTATCATTGTACCATTATATATTCTCAGAGCAAATACTTTTTATGATATCCAAAAAAAGTCTTTTTACACTTAATATGTATTTATTTGGTGCTGTTTTTCAATAATATTGTAAATCAGGGACCTCTTATACTGAATGAGAGCATTTAGTTTAAAAACATGAATTTTAATGAACTAATGATATTCCAAATTCATGCTTATGGTTTTTCTTTTGAGATATGTATGCAGTTGGAAAAAGAAACAATAGAAATAACACATTTTTTACAATCATAGAATTTGAAATTCATGCCATCTTTGTTCCCAAAAGTGTCAACAAATGACACTTGTTTCAATCAATCTAATGAAAGAAATGAGATTTATATTTTCTAAAGTTGGAGATCTGATTATATGATCTGAACTGAGCCTGTGTGGCAGTAAAATGAACAGCATTTTCCTTTTTCCCGAGCTTAGGTTCTTGGCACTTTTGTCTTATTAGTCACTTGCCATATGGTCAGAGAAATACAAATAAGTTCTGTGAAAATGGAAAATCTACTAGGTATATTGCAACCATGTGTTCTTTGCAGTTTACTTTTATCTAAAAATGTATATATTTTTTTTCATTGACCACACACAGCTTTTAGTTAAGGCAAATATGCAGATTTGTAATGATGTAATCAGGAGCAGTTTATTAGCATCAGTCTATCAAATAGATAGACTTCTGGATGAAATGATGTGTTTGTGACACTTTATCAATTAATGTAAAATCACATTGTGGTGACTTTAATATACACAAATAACTTACACATTGAACTTTAAGGAGAAGTTTGTATAATACACTTTTTGTACATTAATAAATATGTAAATAATATTTGCCACTTTCAGGAGCACAAGGTTTTGTGTTTGCTCAAAGTGTTCTGCTGTGATAATACCTAAATGTGCCAAGGGGGTAACATTGCAACCCACGACAAATAAAAACTAAACATTTCAAAAGTGACTTGTTCTTGTTTTTGTAAGTCTTGTAGTTTTACTGGTTTTGGTAGACCATCTATTTTACTCTTCAGGGTGCTGTAACTTTTTAGCTGTGTATAGCATAGCTTCTGCAGTGAGTGGGGAGAAATTTTCTGTCATTCTGTCTGTTCATTAACATGGATTTTCTCTGAAACTACTGGTCAGAGTTCACAGCTATGTGTAGTCAAGAGGTTGTATTTTTAGGGGACCAATTCTATTTATTTTCATTAGGCACAGAATATTTTCCATTTTGTTATGGATTTTTTTTCAAATTCTAATAGCTGTTACTGAGTTGTCAAAGAGGCTGCCATTTTGAATAACATGACTAATATTAGCCAATGAGAAATGAGATAACAAATTGGGCCCAAATTCTATGTGTAACATGTTTATTTGGCCAAAATAGTTATCCGCTCAAATCTATTATGGGAAAGTATTTAAATAATCATTTTTGATTTCCATAAAGTGTTCACAAACATTACAAAAAAGTATTGATCAGCATAGCTCAAAGGTCAATGGCCAATGTTCCTTTAAATAGTTGTGAGCAAAGGAAAACCTATGCCTTGTACTTCAGACATTTAATCTGACAGTCAGACATTTAACCTGACAAACTAAATTGCATTTGAGAAGCAAAAGAAAATGATGTTAAGTTCACCTCAGCAAATATTGTTGGAATCTGCATTTGGGAATCCGTTCCCTTTTCTGAATATGCTAACTTGAAAATAAATAATGTTTGGTTCTTGAAAGTTAAACCATACATAAATCATAGAGATATCTTGGAATAAATTCACAAAGCCATATGACCTTAGCTTTGAAAATCTTGTGAACGTGATAGGTTGTCAACACAAAAAGATACCCAATATCAAACAGAAACCATCAAATGAAGATTTTGAAATGATTCTCTAATTACTGATCTTGACCTTCATTTTAAGGTCATATGACCCTATCTCTGAAAACCTAGAGAACCATCAAATGTTAACAAGAGAATGGACATGAACCACAGATGCCCCTGATCAGTGTTTTGAAATGATACACTTTACTTGCACCATAAAGTCATGTGACTTGAATTCTGAAAATATTGTTATTGCAATTAGTGGACAACAAATATAGAAAGCTAAACCAAACTTTAACCATGCATGCATGTTCTCAATGTCTCAAAATTGTGACATTGTAATTTTGACCTACATCCCAAGTTACATAAGCTTCATGAAGACATTTATGAAACATTTGTGATCTTGTTGACACCTTTAATGCATGACGGGCATTTTGAAAGGAGAAGGTATTTTATTTATATAAAGTATTCTCTTTTTCTGGCTTGCAGCAATTTAATCAGCTTCTACCAGTAATATATCATATATTAAGATATTTAAGACAAACTGTACAGATAGATGGCGGGCATTATCATTCATGGAATACTTAAAATAATTGATTTTATTCTTTTTATAAAGCATGGGTAAGATGAATATGAAATACAGTATTGCAAACCAGAGATTCACCATACTCCTTCAGGTTTGAGAAATCTGCAGCTGGTCACTTGTTAGAACTATTTTTTATCCTGAAGCTGGCTTTTCAATATAAACCTTACTTTAATTCTTAATTTATTATATTGCTGAATCCCAGATATGTAGAAGAGGTTGATTTTAAATCATTATACCCCAAGCTATTATGCTCCACGTTGTGTGTCATAAGATCCATGCATATGTGGCCTGTCTTGAGCACATAGAATTGGGTGTCTTACCATATTTTTCAACAGTCTAAACTGTACCTGCAGACTACTGGCTGGGCCGCACCTAGTGTTAAAATGCACTACTTTGTGCATATTGCGCCAATCATCATCATCTTCATCTTATTTTTCACACCAATTTTGCACAGGAAGAACTTTATTGACTTGATCTTAATCCTGAAAGCATGTGTCAGCTAATTTCACAAGTGATATTATGATATATGGCATGTGATTTCTATTTAAGCACATGGGCACCATTGCAATACAGTTAAATATAATAAATTCTGGTTGCCTGGCCCAGAATGGTTAATGGCCTGATTAAGGCTCTGTAAGTCGGGTGGTTCCTCTTTCTTTTACAAAGTACATTATGTATCGCAACCTGATACAAGAATTTCTGTCTTTAATTTGCTTTCATATCATTTAAAGCTTCACTAAACCAAAACAACTCAAAGGGGTGGGTTTTTTTTTATCCAAAGACAGTTTTTCAAAGTGAAAGTTTCATTTTAAAATAATAATAGGTAAAACATAAATTATGTTTAAAAAGTTGTGATTTTCAGGTTTTAGTTATTGCACTATTAAAGAATTTTTCTTAGGCTTATAAAATGGACAAAATTAATCCTACTCTGAAAGTGATTATTTCAATAGAAAATAAAACATAGCTTTTTGTATGGGTTTACACATTTCTGAAATATTAAAAAAAATCCTTTAATATTATCCAAATTTTCCAGATCAATTATTGCTCTGATTATATGTTTTTATAATAACTTGTTGTCGATTGTCGGATAAAAATACAAGCAAAAAATATGCTTAGACCTTAATGGATTCGGTTGAGAAGTTACCTTATGGGATGGCTATATCTTGATGAAATAATGGAGCCTAATCATTAATTCCTGAGTTAATGGACTAAGGCCCATAGTAAACTCTCAATGTTACTCTATGGTAAGAATACAAGTTTCTTATTTGAATACAGGAGGTTTGTTATTTATATGCACATATGATTACTCTTCTCTCGTCCAAATTATTTTATGTATATCCAGTATCATTTCACTAAACTGGTGAATAATAAATGGCAAAGCCTGAGTACTGAGTGAACGATACCTCTGTCAATATCATGTGACATATTTGTCATAAATTGGTATTTTTTTTATATTAGTTGTATGATGAGCTGATTACGGTTTACCATCCTGCCCCCATTGAAAACAACACACCGGAACTGCACAAACAGAATCGGAAGTGCACAAAAACCTCTCTAAAATTCAATCATTAAACAAACAAAAAACAAACAAACAAAAAGATGGTGACCAGCAATCGCACTGAACAAATTTAAGTGCTCCACAACTGCTGATATATAATGCAGTATTGGCGACATACCCAAACTCACAATGGCGGTCACGTGTCACCTGTTTGTGAGTTCAACTCATACCCATTAAGACAGGAGACATCACATTCCTGTGTTTTTCTTTGGAAAATATAAACTAACATTATTTTGTGAAATATATCCTAAATGATCATGTGGACAGGATGTTTTTTAAATACTTCAATATGCAAGTTGGTTTTTCATTCAGTTTGATTAGGTGTCCATTTTTACATTTCTTTGGCGTAAACCAGATTACATCCCTTCCAGGGTAACGGTTGTGACGAATAAAACTATAGCTAGATGATAATGTTAAGTTACAGTTTGATTTATGTTTGTTTCAGGTCATTCTTTACTGTGGGTCTTCCTCTATGGGTTACTCTTTATCATCATATTCTCTTTGATTTCCTATGCTTTTATGCGGGACATCTTTGAGAGTGATTCAGGCCAGTTCTGTTCTACACTTTATGAATGCTTTATCACACTTTTACACGAAGGATTGATCATCAGTACATATGAAGTAAGTGTTGCCTCAAGATTGTGAACTTTATTGAAATGACTACAAACTCCCACATATTGACCAGTTGAGATGTAAGATGCCTCAATTATCTGACTTTGGAGTAAAATTAATGGAGTTGTAGGATATTGTTTATCATATAGCCATATGGCACACAAAACGGAAGCGGAAATGACGTTATTTATTCAACTTTGGAGCATAATATACTCCAAGATTCAACTTTGATTTTACTTAATCATAAAGATTTAATCTACATTCCTAGTTACGTCAGTGAGAAAGAGGGGATAGAATACTCATTATGTGCCTATTGCTAAAATAGGGGCTGGATATGCAAAATAGCACAAAGTTTTCATTTTCACAATGTTGTGGCGGCAAGACTTTGCTTTTCCATTCATTTATCAAATTATATTAAAATCTGTCATTTGTACTCCCAGTGAATCCAATCCAAATCAAAATATTTTTTATATTTATTTATTATCACATTTGTAGTCTGGTTTCAACTACCAATACTTTAGTCATGGCATCCACTCCCTAAATAACTAGCCCTTTCCTAAGGATATTTTCTGCTATATTTTATTTGCATTTTAAACATTTTTGAGCAGCTTAGGGGCAGTTTTTAGGGTTAGCCGGGCCCAAAATAAACAAAAGGCAAATTCACTGCTAGAGATTCTCGAGCTACCAATACTTGATAAATCATATTAAATTTAATATATGTCGATATATATAGTATGTTTATTAGCTTAATATGAATAAGCCCACAATTTATTTATGGATTTTGAATTTATATTTTAATTCGTGTTCATTGCATATGAATATTTGTGAATACATATAATTCTCCACTTCAGTTTCTGATTGCACCCAGTGGAAATCCATTTACTTGGCAACTACAAAAAGCTGTGTTTGATCTGTCCTGGTATATTGTTATCAACACCATTGGTCTCAACATCATCTTCGGTATTATCGTGGATACATTCTCTGAGCTCAGGGATAACAAGGTATTTAAAACAATAATGGAAGAACTCACGATTTTGTAAATGCAACAGAACTTGAATCTGCATTGAATCTGCAAAGGTCAGTTTATTTTGATTTTCCTTATTTTCAGTGGAATGTTGATAATGACCTGACCAGTACCTGCTTTGTATGCAGCCGGCAGAGCTATGACTTCGAGCATCATGGAGGGGTGAGTTCTTTTTATTTCTAACAAAGCGACTGTTTTACTGCAAACTTGCTGGATTTGGTGTTCACATATGCATTCCTATTCCAGTGGAGATTTAGCTTTGAAACATCATGAGTCTTTGTGAGTTTTTAGCCCATAAACAATTCAAATGAAAAAAACTTGGTCTGAAGCTGCGATTTTCAGGTATTAGATTTGGCATAATGTAACTTACCAAAGTAAATTTTTTGCTTTGGGCTAGAATGTTGACCAAATTTTGTCTAAATCTTTCTTTCTGGGGAAAAGGATT
Source organism: Amphiduros pacificus (assembly GCA_949316495.1). NCBI lineage: Eukaryota > Metazoa > Annelida > Polychaeta > Phyllodocida > Hesionidae > Amphiduros > Amphiduros pacificus. Next base: position 9,402,376 of record OX439003.1, on the reverse strand, counting down.
TAACTTCAACTACCTTATTTAAGATTTAAATAATTTTTGAATTAAAGATAATTCTGTTAAGGCGGTTTATCTTCATGACTAATTATCACTAATTATATTATTAGTTTTGTTTAAGTGTTGAACAGAAAACAAATATTCGCATAAAAATGAATAATAGCAACATATTTGTAGATAATTACTTGTCTATCTACCAATATTACAAACCCATGCGAAAAGGAATGACAGAAACAATCAAATACATAAAATTAATAGAAATATTTTAAGTAAGCTATTAGGTAAGATAAGTTCTTGATAAGACCAAATGTAAAAATCTTGTAATATGTTCTCCACACAGTTTCTATGGATGGGTTTGGCGTATTAGTTTAAATTCACATAAAAAATGAATACCAGCGACAGACAGACTTGTTGGTGATTTCTTGTCTATCAACCAACATTACAAACCCATGCGAAAAGAAATGGCAGAAACAATCAAATACATAAAATTAATAGAAATATTTTAAGTAATCTATATTAAAGTTTCCAAGAATAACACTTAAGATAAATCAATTGATAAGACCAAATGTTAAAATGTTGGAACAATATGTTATCCACACAGTTTCCATGGATGGGTTTGGCGTATTAGTTTAAATTCAAGGTAATATTTCTGTGTCGCTATCCAGACAGTGTTCAATATTTGTGATAATGATAACTTTCATTGTGTTTATTTGGGTGTACATGTGTTTCAGGGATTTCATCACCATGTTAAGAAAGAGCACAACCAATGGGCATACCTGTTTTTCTTTATTCATCTCACAGAAACACGCAGTAATGACTATACCGCTTTGGAGTACTATATTAACAATATGGTAAGTTGAATTAAATCACCAATATCGCCACTGAAATAGTATACTTCCTTGTTCCAAAGAAACAAAAAAAGTTTTCAAAAAAATCCAAAAATAAGGGTTTTTTAACAACAAAAAAGTTCTTTGCCAAAAAAAGTTCTTTGCCAAAAAAAGTTCTTTGCCAAAAAAAGTGCCGAAAATCCAAATAAATGTCTTCTTAAAAAATGTCTATGTACAATGTCGATTTAGTTGTAAAAAAAAATAATTAAAATTGGTTAGATATATGTGACAAACAGTATTTGGGTATTTCTAGGAGGTGTCACTTAATTTGTTAAATAGTTATTTATTTACTATCATTCGCAGAGACTGGCAGAAAGCTGCGATTTTTTCCCCATGAATCGAGCCCTATCTCTGGCACAGGAAGGGGACAATAATGAATGGAAACTTGAAGTACTAATGAGCAAAGTAATCCAGCTCGTCAACAAGAAAAAGGAGGAGGTACTTACACTAACATTTGTACAGCTCTGTAAAAAAATGAAAAGCTTGTCTATTTTTTTTTTTAAATGAAGTTCTAGGCACCTCATTTGAATTCTATTTCATTTTTTAAATTTAATTATTATTATTATTATTATTATTATTATTATTATTATTATTATTATTATTATTATTATTATTATTATTATTATTATTATTATTATTATTATTATTATTATTATTATTATTATTATTATTATTATTATTATTATTATTATTATTATTATTATTATTATTATTATTATTATTATTATTATTATTATTATTATTATTATTATTATTATTATTATTATTATTATTATTATTATTATTATTATTATTATTATTTTATTAACAGGAAGCACATTTGCAAAGAGAAATGGATAAGGCTCGGCGATTAGAGTGGAAAAATACCCTTGATGGGAAAAGAAAAACAACAATGTTACAGGTCAAACCATCCCTGAAAACAGCAAGGAAACCAGGCGACAGGCCTGTAGCAATGCCTTCTGAAGTACAACTTACATTCCAGCAAGAAAAACAATTACCTGGACCAACATTTCAAAAAGAAAAGCAATTACCCGGACCAACATTTCAAAAAGAAAAGCAATTACCTGAATCAATTCTAAAACCAGAAGAACCAAAATCCCAACCAGCTGAACCTATTTCAAAACCAACCGAACCTATTTCAAAATCAACCGAACCTATTTCAAAACCAACCGAACCTATTTCAAAACCAACCGAACCTCTTTCAAAACCAGCTGATCCATTCCCCACATTTCAACGTGAAAGGCAATTACCCGGACCAGAATAATATAACCATTTATATGTCATATGAAAAGAAATAGAGGAAATGAATTGTGGAAAGAAATAAGAAAGCCAAGGTCCGATTGGAGATGTTAATTTTGGTTGTGGTCTGCCCTCTTTGGGCTTGTGTAGCTTTCTCCCATGCCCTATGAGGTCATGAAACATATAGCTCATTTAGATTTTAAATACATAAGTGGACAATTTAAGTCTTATTTTAGATATTACTAAATTTTAATTCTGTTTGCAAGCTTTATCACTTATGTAGTTTTTAAAGCACTCACTGTGGGTTTAAATAACATGCCAACTTCACACCCTATGAGAAAAGTGTTCTTATGTTAAAGGTAAATGGAAATACACCTATATTAAATGCAAATTGTTTTTTTTTTTTTACAATCTCACAAATTTTAATATATATAGCAGAATAATTTACTTGATTTCTGATATAATACATTTCTCGTCTCGGACTTTTAAATTTATAGATATTTGCTGCATATTATTTTGAATGAGAATTATTGAATGAGAATTTCATTAACAACAATCAATATTTATTTTGTTGTGCACAGACACTATTACCCAACTGTTTGGATTTGTGAGAAGTGATAAAGTAATTTAAATTAATTTAGCAACAATGGTAGGCCTTCTGCCCTGCAAGGCAGGTGGAGCATTGATCGTATTAATAATTGGACTTACATAATTTGACTTATAATTACTTGATATTTGATTATGTCCTGAAAAGGACATGTACAGCGTGTGACATGTATCCTGCGAACAATACCCATCCTGCTGTAAATGGGAATTTTTGGATCGCAATAATTCAGTTCTCTTTATATCGCTCAGAGCAGTCTGCGTACGTGGGAGGGTCACGCTTCAAACTGACATCCAACTTTACAAAAATACAGAGATCAGTGACTTTGAAACAGACAGTATGTAAGATGGGATATTGTCCACAGGGTGAACGTCGTGCACTGTAAATCAATGTGGGAGGTTGGTGTCCAAAAAGGCATTTGGAATAAAAATATTCATCCTTATAAACTTGTCAAGTTTTCATTCTGACTTGGACAAATACTGTCCACGTTCAGACAATAGTTGCTGAACCTTAGGCTTGACAAGCATGATGATTTCTTGCTTTGTGGCATAGATGGCAAAGATGGTTATCATCAACACTCAGGAACTTGGCCTCTCCTATGTCTATGCCTTTCCTATTTCTATGCCTTTCCTATTTCTATGCCTTTCCTATTTCTATGCCTTTCCTATTTCTGTGCCTTTCCTATTTCTATGCCTTTCCTATTTCTTAGCCTTTCCTATGACTTGGCCTTTCCTATTTCTTAGCCTTTCCTATGACTTGGCCTTTCCTATTTCTTAGCCTTTCCTATGACTTGGCATTTCCTATGATTTGGCCTTTCCGATTTCTTGGCCTTTCCTATGACTTGGCCTTTCCGATTTCTTAGCCTTTCCGATTTCATGGCCTTTTCCGATTTCTTAGCCTTTCCTATGACTTGGCCTTTCCTATTTCTTAGCCTTTACGATTTCTTAGCCTTTTCCGATTTCTTAGCCTTTCCTATGACTTAGCCTTTCCTATTTCTTAGCCTTTTCTATGACTTGGCCTTTCCTATGACTTGGCCTTTCCGATTTCTTGGCCTTTCCTATGACTTGGCCTTTCCGATTTCTTAGCCTTTCCGATTTCTTGGCCTTACCCAAACAGCCAAACCGCTAAATGCATCAAATGACCTGGTCTTTCTTTTATAACCGTGGTCACATTAAAGTGCAATCCTTCGTTCTCATAGCCATTCAAAGAGCACTGCTACATCACTCTCTTGTGAGTCAAACCCATTCTTAATATTTTGCTTGTATTTGAGCTTCCCGATGCAAGTTATCAATGTTTTTTGCAGGATATAGAGCGTGATTCATATCCACTGTGCTGATACCTATGTATTGGTTATTTCAGGCAATTCTTTGCTCTGGGTTTTTGTGTACGGCATGATTTTCATTGGCATCTATGCCTTGGTTGGATTCGCTTTCTTCCGGGATATATTTGACACTGACGGTGGACAGTTCTGCACAACCGTGTATGAATGCTTTGTCACTATTCTACATCAAGGATTAATTATCAGTACATATGAGGTAGGTAAAATACTGCCTGGTCAAATGGACAAATTCCTTGACAACATTATGCTAACTGTACAGGACTTGCTTGCCTTGCTCATATTTTCTTTTTTGCTGTTGTTTTTTTTTTTCTTTTTTTTTTCTTTTTTTATTTGCTGTTTTTTTGCTTTTTTTGTTTTTATTTGCTGTTTTATTTTTTTTTGCTGTTGTTTTTTGTTTGTTTTTGTTGTTGTTTTTTTTGTTTTTGTTGTGTTTTTTATTCTCATTTAGTTAAAATAAACTATTGAAAATAGCCTAGTTGATTGTATTCTAGTTCCTGGTGCCGCCCTCTGGACTGTCATTCGGTTTCCACGTGGAGAAGGCTGTGTATGATATCACCTTCTTCATTATCATCACAACCATTGGACTGAACATCATCTTTGGTATCATTGTGGATACCTTCTCTGAACTCAGAGACAATAAGGTACACCCCTAATTGTCTATAAATGAATAATACATATCATTTGATCAGAATAGATTGAAATGTTATCTGAATACCTGATTGCTAGTTCTATACGATGTTTTGCAGTGGAATGTAGATAATGATATGACTTCAAACTGCTTCATCTGCAGCCGACAAAGCTATGACTTTGAACACCAAGGAGGGGTCAGTAACCATACATCACACTACTATTGCATTTTCTTATATTATTTAAAAATAGATAGACTACAATAAACTTCAATATAATGGTCAGTCAGTTTACACTATGAATACTAATAACTACATCACTTGAATATTTATTTATCACCGGAAATACGAATGTTGTCTTGTTCTGTATACAGGGATTTGAACACCATGTCAAAAAAGAACACAATCAGTGGGCATACCTGTTCTTCTTTCTTCATCTCCAAGGAACTCACAGAAATGATTACACTGGACTTGAGCTTTTCATTTGCATGATGGTATGTTCCTAATTACTTATTTCATTTCTTTCATAAACGATTATAATCTTAAGTTAATAGTGGATCCCTTTTCCGAGGAGCTCAGAGAAGGTATCCCCAATTATATTAAAGATGATGTTCTGATGTCAATAGTTATAGGCCTCCTGATTTGATGTGTTTTGTCCTATATTTAGACTGAGGTGGAGAGTTATGATTTTTTACCTTTAAACCGAGCACTTGCCCTGCAACATGAAGAAGATACAACCGAACTGCGCCTGGACACCTTAATGGAGCAAGTCACATACTTAGTGGACAAGATGAATGAAGAGGTATGTGCCACCACCAAATACTACTTAATTCAAACAGACGATATAGAACATCACTTAAATTGTTGGTGCATCGTATGTACTATGAATAAAGAATACATGTTACATATTAACTCAGTGGTGAGCAATGCAAATATTATTCAAATTACCATTAAGAGCTTCATTATTATGTTATGTTTTACCATTAAGAGCTTTATTATTATGTTATGTTTTACCATTAAGAGCTTTATTATTATGTTATGTTTTACCATTAAGAGCTTTATTATTATGTTGTTTTACCATTAAGAGCTTTATTATTATGTTATGTTTTACCATTAAGAGCTTTATTATGTTATGTTTTACCATTAAGAGCTTTATTATTATGTTATGTTTTACCATTAAGAGCTATTTATGTTATGTTTTTTTTTGTAATCATTCAACACAACTATAGAAATCTCACATAAGAAAATATTGTTTGGAAAGGAGACAATAGTTTGAATAGACTTTTTTCTTTTTAATATTACAGGAAATGCTGAAGATGAGAGAAATTGAAAGGAAGAGACAACAGGAGTGGGAAGATTCAGTAAAGAAAACTAAGTCCTGAGAAGATCTATTAATATAATAAGCCAAAATGATGACAAGATTGCAGACATTCGCACCAACCTAGTTGCTATTACTACTCAAAGTTGTTATATATCAGATAAGGCCAAAATAACAAAAAAGTGGTTGTTTGATATCAAATAAAGGCCATATAAGAATTGTCGTTTCTGAAGAAAAAAAACAATAAAACAATTGCAGGTCCTCCCTCCAAAAGAAGATAGGCTCAGCTCAGAATATAGACAGTGTGTAAATTATTACCACAGAGTATATGTCATAAAAGCATGTAAATCGTGACTATGTTAAATGAATACTTGATATTATAAGCATTATATGTTTGGAGGAATACCATCCTTGTGTAGATAATCGACAAGGGAATCCATTTTACTTCTACATTGTCACATGATTATCAAATAATATTTTGACGGATGATGCCAATTCTGAGGGCAAAAGCTTGACGGAATTGATTGCATTGCATACAATTTTTTCTCCAATGTTAATCAGATATGTTGAGGAACAATTGGTATTCAAACATCAGTGTTTCCCATCTATATTCTAATGGCACCCAGTACTTGAATGAATATGCCCCAAAAAGCTGAATGGAAATTGAAAATGTTAGAGCTGAGAAACCTCCAATAAGGCCAAGTCCAGATCGCACAGATTTGCCTGCCGCTAGATGGAGTTGGCTGGTAGGCCGGCTATGAAAATGTGGCTGATTTCTCTAAAGGTGACAAGTTATGTCGGGTTAGGGTACCATTCCAAATGAAATGACAAACGTCCTTTTGACTCTGTGCAATCCATTCTGATATCTATGAAGATTATAGTCATATTACGAGAGCCATCCTTATTTAATGTAATCGTCAACATCGTTGATATTACATCTTTAAATCATCTATCTTGCAAAAAGTCTTTTGAGATTTTAACCATTGCATTCTTTTTGGGTTGCAATCTGAACGGAGATGTGTGAAACCAAAGTTACTATAAAACAAAGATAACTATAAAAAAACTATTATGTGCTGTGAACAATGAAGAAATCATGTATTTAAACTTCGCAATTTTTGTAAGAATGTGTGTGCGTATATGGGTTGAACAATATCAGATATTTGGAAGATTTAACAATATTTTTACATGATTAAACACACAAACTGATTTTCAAACACACAAAATGATGACGTTTTTCTCATCTTCAGGGTGACAAATGCTAGATCGAGATTGCACATTATAAGTTTGACATATTTGTAATATTCTTGACAAGTGTTAAAATATAAAAATCTTGGTTGTCCCTTTGATCTGAATAAAAAAAATCTTGTATTTAAAGGTATTAAGCACCAATCCTGTTTTCTTGGTTTTGCAACAGTATATATACATATGAACACCATGACGTATTAAAGTCTGACATCGAGCACCAAGAAAAGTTACTACAAGACATAGAAGTTGCACAGTCTGTATAAGATTTTCTCAGCCTATGGCTGCACGTGACGGGTAAGGGGCGATCCATTTGATTTTTGTGGGGTGGGGTGGGACAGCAGTACTGGATGAATAATTTTTTTTTCTTTGGTAGGGTGGATGAATAATTTTTTTTTCTGGTGTGGGGTGGGTGAATAAATTTTTTTTCTGGTGTGGGTAGGGTGAATAAATTTTTTTTCTTGTTGCTTCCCCAGACTCTGATCCTTCATTTCAAGCAATCCATATAGAAGATAGAAAAACTGGAAGGAGGTGGATGAATAAATTTTTTTTCTTTGGTAGGGTGGACGAATAAATTTTTTTTCTTTGGTAGGGTGAATGAATAAATTTTTTTTCTGGGATGGGGTGGGTGAATAATTTTTTTTTCCAAAATCTCCCACCCCACCCCACAAAAATCAAATGGATCGCCCCTAAACACGGGTAGCGTGAACTTTATTTGACCTCAATTGAGGCTCAAAGTAGGGTAGCACTGTTTGACGTCATTTTGGTGCTATTCAAAAGACAATACATTTCATGACGTCATAAGCATATTGCCATGCTGTTATGACTTCATTTTACCTTTCAGTGCCTCTATGATGACACTCCACATAAAAATGACGCCAAGAAAGGAGTGTGCTTTCATTAGGGGCCTATATATTAGGTTCATGTTCAAATAGGTTTTACAGACAATGATGGGGATGCATTTTTCAAAAAGTTTATAGACATGAAAGACAAATACATTTATCACCAATATGTGAATTTTAAACGTTTTTTTCAAAATCGGTGCTTAATCCCTTTAAATAACAACCTATATATATATATTTCATGAAGAAATTACACTATAAATAGATTTGAAAGCATCATGTTGTTTTCCTTTTTCTTGTTGAGTAATTATGTGTGTTCATCATGAATTAAATAGTCACCTTGTGGGTAACATCATTGAATAGTAACCTTGTGGGTAATATCATCAAATAGTCACCTTGTGGGTAACATTATCAAATAGTCACCTTGTGTGTAACATTATCAAATAGTCACCTTGTGGGTAACATTATCAAATAGTCACCTTGTGGGTAACATTATTAAATAGTCACCTTGTGGGTAACATTATTAAATGGTCACCTTGTGGGTAACATTATTAAATTGTCACCTTGTGGGTAACATTATTAAAAGGTCACCTTGTGGGTAACATTATCAAATAGTCACCTTGTGGGTAACATTATCAAATAGTCACCTTGTGGGTAACATTATCAAATAGTCACCTTGTGGGTAACATTATTAAATGGTCACCTTGTGGGTAACATTATTAAATAGTCACCTTGTGTGCAACATTATCAAATAGTCACCTTGTGGGTAACATTATTAAATAGTCACCTTGTGGGTAACATCATCAAATAGTCACCTTGTGGGCAACATTAGTCACCCTGTGGGTAACATCATCAAATAGTCACCTTGTGGGTTTCATTATCAAATAGTCACCTTGTGGGTAACATTAATAAATAGTCACCTTGTGGGTAACAGTATCAAATAGTCACCTTGTGGGTAACAGTATCAAATAGTCACCTTGTGGGTAACATTATCAAATAGTCACCTTGTGGGTAACATTATTAAATAGTCACCTTGTGGGTAACATTATTAAATAATAATATAATAATAAAACTTATATAGCGCTGAATACCAGATAAGTCTGTTCATAGCGCTTGTCTGTTCAATAGTCACCTTGTGGGTTTCATTATCAAATAGTCACCTTGTGGGTAACGTTATTAAATAGTCACCTTGTGGGTAACATTATTAAATAGTCACCTTGTGGGTAACATTATCAAATAGTCACCTTGTGGGTAACATTATTAAATGGTCACCTTGTGGGTAACATTATTAAATAGTCACCTTGTGGGCAACATTATCAAATAGTCACCTTGTGGGTTACATTATCAAATAGTCACCTTGTGGGTAACATCATCAAATAGTCACCTTGTGGGCAACATTATCAAATAGTCACCTTGTGGGTTACATTATCAAATAGTCACCTTGTGGGTAACATTATTAAATGGTCACCTTGTGGGTAACATTTTCAAATAGTCACCTTGTGGGTAACATTATCAAATAGTCACCTTGTGGGCAACGTTATCAAATAGTCACCTTGTGGGTTACATTATCAAATAGTCACCTTGTGGGTAACATCATCAAATAGTCACCTTGTAGGCAACATGAAATAGTCACCCTGTGGGTAACATCAACAAATAGTCACCTTGTGGGCAACATTAAATAGTCACCCTGTGGGTAACATCATCAAATAGTCACCTTGTGGGTTACATTATGAAATAGTCACCTTGTGGGTAACATTAATAAATAGTCACCTTGTGGGTAACATTATCAAATAGTCACCTTGTGGGTAACAGTATCAAAAAGTCACCTTGTAGGCAACAATAAATAGTCACCTTGTGGGTAACATTATCAAATAGTCACCTTGTGGGCAACATTATCAAATAGCCACCGTGTGGGTTACATTATCAAATAGTCACCTTGTGGGTAACATCATCAAATAGTCACCCTGTGGGTAACATTAAATAGTCACCCTGTGGGTAACATCAACAAATTGTCACCTTGTGGGCAACATTAAATAGTCACCCTGTGGGTAACATCAACAAATAGTCACCTTGTGGGCAACAGTATTAAATAGTCACCTTGTGGGTAACATTATCAAATAGTCACCTTGTAGGCAACATTAAATAGTCACCCTGTGGGTAACATCAACAAATTGTCACCTTGTGGGCAACATTAAATAGTCACCCTGTGGGTAACATCAACAAATAGTCACCTTGTGGGTAACAGTATTAAATAGTCACCTTGTGGGTAACATTATTAGAAATTATGCCTGGCATCTTGACATGTCTGACCAATCAGACACAGTAGCCAGTAACTCATGATTAACTGATGAATATTCACCTTCAATTTGGCTGAGTCTCAAACTGAAGCTATGACAAGAATGAGGCACTGGGCATTCCAGAGGTTTGATATCTTTAATGCTGAGGTGGAACCATGAGTATTGCATACTTTGACTACTCTGTGATAGCTAATGGATTTTGTTTTAAATCATACCGAATGGGAAACTCTGAGTCTTATGAAAAATACATAGAATTGGCCATGTGATATAATATTTTACTAACAAATAGCTAGTTGACTGACAGACAGAATGACCAAAAATTTCCCCCTTCACTGTAGAAGCTATTCTAACATTGTCAGCATAGCTAAAAAAAGACTTTCCAAATAAACGAATGACTGCAGAAACATTAACAAAATTTCTCAAAGTATATACATTTTTTATTACATTTCTATAAGATATACACAAAACATTTTTCCTCTTGTTGATTGAATAAAATCTCAATATATATATTTCTGTCATAAACACAAGTATTCACAACATACATATTAACATAGTTTTCTTGACACAGACACACATCTATACTAAGTTTTGTTAACCTTCCAAAAGGAAGTTGTACATGTCAACATTTAATTGCGAATTTATCTCCAGTTTCGCAATGTCTATACGAGAGAATATTACAAATAAAATTAAAGTAACTGTCACATTAATCCATGTAAAATTTGCTAATAAGATTTTAATCTGAATTACTTTTACAACCTATATATATATATATATATATATATATATATATATATATATATATATATATATATATATATATATATATATATATGCGATTGTGTGTGTGTGATAATTTCTATTCTTCACCCCGTAAAATGTGATTCTTTACAATTGAGACATTCTGTGGATTTAAATTTAATTAAATATGATACCTCTCATAATTACTTGATTTGATATCTCTCATAATTATCATCAGATTTGGTCATAATCGTCGTCGTCTTCTCGTTTTCGTTTAAGTTGATTGATGGCAGTGGATAAAGGACTGCTGAGCAAGCTTCCTCCCGCAGCCAAACCTGAGCCTACAAATAGCAAAATATCTCAGTGCTCAGGTACTTCACATCTTAGATCTAGTGTTCTCCAATCATCAAACGACATAACCCAGATAGGTGATCTTAGACTATGCTAGTCCAAATCTATTCCAAATCTATATTAGGACTATAAAGGACCTCTCGTTGTGCAGCGTGCGAATATTGTCACTATTTTGGAGGGGATTGCTCTGATTGATTGACATAAATGTAGAACAGGGAAACCCTAAACATACCAAGGTTAGCATGTCTGATGGTGGCAAAGGGTAACAAACCAAGGTTAGCATGTCTGATGGTGACAAATGGTTAATTACCAAGGCTGGCATGTATGATGGTGACAAAGGGTAACAAACCAAAGTTAGCATGTCTGATGGTGACAAAAGGGTAACAAACCAAAGTTAGCATGTCTGATGGTGGCAAAGGGTAACAAACCAAGGTTAGCATGTCTGATGGTGGCAAAGGGTAACAAACCAAGGTTAGCATGTCTGATGGTGGCAAAGGGTAACAAACCAAGGTTAGCATGTCTGATGGTGGCAAAGGGTAACAAACCAAGGTTAGCATGTCTGATGGTGGCAAAGGGTAACAAACCAAAGTTAGCATGTCTGATGGTGGCAAAGGGTAACAAACCAAGGTTAGCATGTCTGATGGTGGCAAAGGGTAACAAACCAAGGTTAGCATGTCTGATGGTGGCAAAGGGTAACAAACCAAGGTTAGCATGTCTGATGGTGGCAAAGGGTAACAAACCAAGGTTAGCATGTCTGATGGTGGCAAAGGGTAACAAACCAAAGTTAGCATGTCTGATGGTGGCAAAGGGTAACAAACCAAGGTTAGCATGTCTGATGGTGGCAAAGGGTAACAAACCAAGGTTAGCATGTCTGATGGTGGCAAAGGGTAACAAACCAAGGTTAGCATGTCTGATGGTGGCAAAGGGTAACAAACCAAGGTTAGCATGTCTGATGGTGGCAAAGGGTAACAAACCAAAGTTAGCATGTCTGATGGTGGCAAAGGGTAACAAACCAAGGTTAGCATGTCTGATGGTGGCAAAGGGTAACAAACCAAAGTTAGCATGTCTGATGGTGGCAAAGGGTAACAAACCAAAGTTAGCATGTCTGATGGTGACAAAGGGTAACAAACCAAAGTTAGCATGTCTGATGGTGGCAAAGGGTAACAAACCAAAGTTAGCATGTCTGATGGTGGCAAAGGGTAACAAACCAAAGTTAGCATGTCTGATGGTGGCAAAGGGTAACAAACCAAGGTTAGCATGTCTGATGGTGGCAAAGGGTAACAAACCAAGGTTAGCATGTCTGATGGTGACAAAGGGTAACAAACCAAAGTTAGCATGTCTGATGGTAACAAAGGGTTACATGCTAAGGCTGGCATGTATGATGGTGACAAAGGGTTAAAAACCAAGGTTGGCATGTGTGAAAGTGAAAAAGGGTTGGCATTTAGGATAGTGACAAAGCATTTAACATTATATGATGGTGACAGGATTTTGATGTATAACGGAGACAAAGGGTTACATACCTGGGCGTCAAAAAGTTACCAACCTAAGTGGCGCTAAGATTGCAAGTTAGTAAGTGTTACATACCTGGGGTGACCCGTATGATGGGCATGGCTCCTCCAGTAGATGGCGCTGCTGCGGGGCGTATGGTGACGGTAGGTTGTGTTAATGCCCTGGTTACGATGGTCAATGCTCCGGTTGGAAGTGTGCTCATATTCACTGCTGGCCTTGTCAATGTTGTCCCTACAATATTTGTAACAAGTGTTGATTTTTTGCTCACATTTGTTTTGCCTTCAGGGCTGGATGTTTGAGGTTTCAACATGATTCTATAAGCTCTATGGAGCATACACATATTATCGGTCCATGTCAGCCAGGTTTTTGACGCATAGTTTCTGGTTACACCGTCAGATGGCTCTTTTCATGAGTGAGAAGTGATTTTGCATGCAGAGTACAAGGATTTCCTAGTTTATTTCAATTGCCTTATTTTGCAAATGCACAAGCTTGATTTTGCAAGATCAATCTCAATGATTTGCAAATCATTATAAGAGTAGACCCAAAGAAAATAAAAGTTATGCAATAATTTCAAAAGTCTAACAAAATCTCAGAAGCCATGCCTATTTTTCTGATACTTGGCCAACATGCTTGATCATATATTATGATTCGTTTTTCATCCCTTCCAATCCTAATGTAAATGGTCATCAATTGACAGAAAACTTGATAAAACTCTATAAAAATGACTGACAAAAGGAATTACATGGGACAATAACACAGCAACACTCCTTAGACTTACAGGTGGATCAGTTAAAACCTCTGTTCAAACATTGTTTGGGATATATACTTCCTTTAAAATAAGATTACTTATTTCAGGAACTTAATTAATGCCTTCACAATGAAGACAACCAGCAGTAAATGAGTATGTGGTCCTGCTAAGTCAGTGGCTATTAATAGCACTCATGATTCAAACATTGATCAGTAGAGACCAGTGTTAGACATAGCAAAATATAAAAGATTTTGGTGAGGCCTCAAAAGGAGAAGTTTTTTTTCCAATTTCCCAACCTACCCTAGTTCACACCAGCTACCCTAAAGAATTTTTGTTTATTTTCTAGGTGAAGAGACATAGTATCAATTATAATGTTATTTAAATATATCCATTCTCAATATATTTCATTACTTTTAACAGAAATTTTTTTTGCATCACAATTTGAAGCCTGTGAACTTGAAAAACAAGTCAAGGTCAAGAATGAGGACATTCTATTCAGGCCTTCATGGGTTGCCTGTGTGGTAAAATTTTGGCCTGTATCTTATATCATTGAAAAGATATAGCAAAATGTTGAATTATTTGGCGACACACACACAGACTAAGCTCGAAACCATAGCTCCTGTACCGCTCAAGCAGTGAGAGCTAATAACAGCTTAAGACCTACCTGTTCCAAATCGAGGCTGTACAAGGGAAGTTCCTGCCATCAGTCGGGGCTAAAATATACAAAAAAATGCAGGTTTATAACCATAAACAGATTATTTCAATTCAAAGTGACGTGTCTTGTTTCCATTTATCAGTTTTTAGCAGAATATAGGTTGTACCAGCCAATATTTTAAAGTATTTTCTGAAGGAGATATAATTCACAAAAATTTGCCGAGATAATAGTTACAGTGAACACAATTCCCTAAAACGATGCAAGATGTTTTTATTTTTCATAATATCAATTTTTGACATAAAGCTGAAATGTAAGCCAATTTTTTGAAAATATAAAATTGTAACTTTAACATAGATTCCTGCAAAACAGATCCTCATATTCAAATTAATAGTTGACATTTATAAATTAAGAAAAAAAGATGTACGTAAACTTTGGGTTTCCTAAAATAGCCTAATGATGGAAAGATATGGCTACTTCTGATACCATATAAACATAATTTGTGTAGCCCTGACTCCATAAATGGTTATCCTGGCAGAAATTTATATTTATAACTAAAATATGTCCCTATGTGAAATATATAATGAATATGTAAAGCAATGTGACCTTTTTCAGTGATTTGAGCTGGTAGTTAGCTTATAATGAATATGTAAAGCAATGTGACCTTTTTCAGTGATTTCAGTCTGTAGTTATCTTATAATGAATATGTAAAGCAATGTGACCTTGTTCAGTGATTTGAGTCTGTAGTTATCTTATAATGAATATGTAAAGCAATGTGACCTTGTTCAGTGATTTGAGCCTGTAGTTAGCTTATAATGAATATGTAAAGCAATGTGACCTTTTTCAGTGATTTGAGCCTGTAGTCAGCTTATAGTGAATATATGTAAAGCAATGTGACCTTTTTCAGTGATTTGAGCTGGTAGTTATCTTATAATGAATATGTTAAGCAATGTGACCTTGTTCAGTGATTTGAGCCTGTAGTTATCTTATAATGAATATGTAAAGCAATGTGACCTTTTTCAGTGATTTGAGCCTGTAGTTATCTTATAATGAATATGTTAAGCAATGTGACCCTTTTCAGTGATTTGAGCCTGTATTTAGCTTATAATGAATATGTAAAGCAATGTGACCTTTTTCAGTGATTTGAGCTGGTAGTTATCTTATAATGAATATGTTAAGCAATGTGACCTTTTTCAGTGATTTGAGCCTGTAGTTATCTTATAAGAAATATGTAAAGCAATGTGACCTTGTTCAGTGATTTGAGCTGGTAGTTATCTTATAATGAATATGTAAAGCAATGTGACCTTTTTCAGTGATTTGAGCCTGTAGTTAGCTTATAGTGAATATATGTAAAGCAATGTGACCTTTTTCAGTGATTTGAGCTGGTAGTTATCTTATAATGAATATGTTAAGCAATGTGACCTTGTTCAGTGATTTGAGCCTGTAGTTATCTTATAATGAATATGTAAAGCAATGTGACCTTTTTCAGTGATTTGAGCCTGTAGTTATCTTATAATGAATATGTTAAGCAATGTGACCCTTTTCAGTGATTTGAGCCTGTATTTAGCTTATAATGAATATGTATAAAGCAATGTGACCTTTTTCAGTGATTTGAGCTGGTAGTTATCTTATAATGAATATGTTAAGCAATGTGACCTTTTTCAGTGATTTGAGCCTGTAGTTATCTTATAATGAATATGTTAAGCGATGTGACCTTTTTCAGTGATTTGAGCCTGTATTTAGCTTATAATGAATATGTAAAGCAATGTGACCTTTTTCAGTGATTTGAGCCTGTAGTTATCTTATAATGAATATGTAAAGCAATGTGACCTTTTTCAGTGATTTGAGCCTGTAGTTAGCTTATAATGAATATGTAAAGCAATGTGACCTTTTTCAGTGATTTGAGCCTGTAGTTAGCTTATAATGAATATGTAAAGCAATGTGACCTTTTTCAGTGATTTGAGCCTGTAGTTAGCTTATAATGAATATGTAAAGCAATGTGACCTTTTTCAGTGATTTGAGCCTGTAGTTATCTTATAATGAATATGTAAAGCAATGTGACCTTTTTCAGTGATTTGAGCCTGTAGTTAGCTTGTAATGAATATGTAAAGCAATGTGACCTTTTTCAGTGATTTGAGCCTGTAATTAGCTGAGGAGAGGCAGTATCTATCCGGTGGCAGCTTTGGACCTGTGTAGGGCCTTATCATCGGCAGAGGATTGTTGTTCTTGTGACGTGCTACATCCATCAGTAACTGCAAATATTGGCAACATGATCATATCAACGTTATCATCACACTGGATAGTATTTACATTTCCAATCTTATAAAAAGTCAATCTACGTTTTTTAGCGATACCAGTTGAAGCCAAACATCTATTTGGTCATGCCTAACAAAGAACCAATTTGGTCACAAAAAGCTGTTATCTGTGTGGCATTATCTCATCAAATACATTTTCAGTCATGCATACATTGTGTGTGCCTAAATGACCTAATTGGGTCATATATGTGTGTCGCCAAAGAGTTGTTTGACTACAACCCTTTCCACAAACAATTAACATACTAAGTGTGTATACGTACGTCTCGAGGTGGAGGAGTGGTGAAGGAGTGGTCAAGCCGACACTGGATGGCAAGCTTCACATCTTCCACATCAATGTTCTTCTTGTTGGCATGACTGCTGTACACTTTGGCATCATCCAAGATGTCTGTCACATACCCTGAATCAAGATAAACAAGAAAAAGTGGTGATCCACATGTAACACGGATGGGAAAAAAACAATAAACAAAACAAAAGTTACAATAAACAAAACAAAAAATACAACAAACAAAACAAAAATTACAACAAACAAAACAAAAATTACAACAAACAAAACAAAAATTAAAATAAACAACAAGATAAGTACATTTAAACACAAACAATCATTGCAAACTGGTGAAGTAGTTGAAATTATTTTTAAAAGGGTCATCTGCTAATCTTAATATTAATAAGCTACTTTCCGTCATAATTAGACCAACTGTCTGGCATATGATTCCATGAATATTCTCACTTTTCACCCAGGCCCAAAATTAGAACTACGCATTCAAGTTTGGCGGCCATTTAATCTTCCAAAACGTAAATAAAATGCATTTCTAAGCAAAGTTAAGGCTCAAATATTCTCTAATTTACAATTGTAGATAATGTACATTGATAAATTGCGCAGATTGAGCAGCTTGACCGCAGTTCACTGTGACAGTTCAATACCGCGGTCCACTTGGAATCGCGGCTATTTTGACCATAATTCGACCAGGACTGCCAGTGGCTACAAGGGTCCTCTCCAGCTTAGCTGCTGTAATCAGTGCCAGTGGTAATTGGTAGCGACAGAAAACTGGTGAAAGCTGGAACACCAGGTTTCACCGATAAATCCTGGGATTTGCGAAGATAATTTTCAATTTTAATACTAATAATGGACATTCAATAATGTCATTATTTTGTGCTACCTTATGGATCATACTGCTATTTTCTCTTCATTTTCATTAAAACTGAATCAGAGTACTCCTTGGTGATTTCAATTTTAGAACTATTGACTGGGAAAAATCTGAACCACATGGTACTCTAGATAGCAGAAAATTTTTTCAATGCATGCAATGACAATCTTCTCACTCAACTAGTTACCCAACCAACCAGAGGCAAAAATATACTAGATCTAGCACTCGTAGGTGACACCAGCACCATAATTGATTGTGAAGTAGGAGAGCACTTTTCATCTAGTGACCACAGAGTAGACACTATTCATGCCAACATGCCCATCTCACGCTCAGAAACAGCACCAAGAAAAGTTTACCTGTATTCTCAGGCAGACTATGCAGCTCTTGATCAAGAGTTAGGTGAGATAGATTGGGAAGCCAGACTTAGGTACAAGGCTATGGAATCAAATTGGAGCATTTTTAAGGAAACTTATGAAGAGCTGATTGAGAAACATATCCCTAGTAAACTGGTCAAACCTGGTCAAAGACATCACCCACCATGG
Source organism: Amphiduros pacificus (assembly GCA_949316495.1). Taxonomy (NCBI): domain Eukaryota; kingdom Metazoa; phylum Annelida; class Polychaeta; order Phyllodocida; family Hesionidae; genus Amphiduros; species Amphiduros pacificus. The sequence goes on along the minus strand of OX439003.1, from coordinate 9,383,988 downwards.
ACCAGATACAAATCCATAAAGAAGGCTAAGCTAGCTAGAAGAAAGGCACAGGTTAGAGCCAATGTTTCAGAACTACATGCTGACCAAATTCTGTCTGAAAATGAAATGCTCAAGGTTAAAGATACAATCAGAGAGGCAAAGAAGCATTATGAAAATAAGCTTGTTGACAGAATCAGTGATCAGCCAAAACTATTTTGGAATTATACCAGACACTTCACCAGAACTAGCAGCACAATAGATACACTAATATCTGATGGAAACAAAATTACTGATGATTCCCAAAAAGCTGAAATCCTAAATGATTTCTTTATATCAGTTCTGTCAAAAGAACCTCCTATTGATACATCACTTCCATCCCCAAAAAATCCATCCAACACACTTTTTGACTTCGATATTGAGGCAAATGTGGTGAGAGAAAAATTGCTCAAACTGAAACCTGATAAGGCAAATGGGCCAGATAACATAAATGTCAACGTTTTGAGAAAATGTCCAAACTTTGACAAACCCTTATCACTTCTGTTCAAGCAATCATTGAGATCTAGCCAAGTCCCCCAAGACTGGAGGGACGCTCACGTCACACCTTTGCACAAAAAGGGATCTCGACAAATTTCAGGAAATTATAGGCCAGTGTCATTAACATCTCAGATTGTCAAACTCATGGAGAGGATAGTGTATGACAGAATTTATGCTCTGACCATTGAGAATAGATCAATCAGTTGCCACCAGCACGGCTTCCAGCAGGGATGCTCCTGTGTCACGCAACTGCTCGAGTGCCTTTTTGATTGGACTGAAAATCTTGATGATAAATGCGAAACAGATATAATTTATCTCGACTTTCAGAAGGCATTCGACAGTGTGCCTCACAGGCGTCTGATCTGGAAGCTTAGGCAGGCAGGTATCAGGGGAAAGGTCTTGCAATGGATAGAGGGTTTTCTGACAGACAGAAGGCAGAGAGTTGGCCTAAGAGATGGGAAATCACAATGGAGACATGTTTATAGTGGGGTGCCCCAGGGATCGATCCTTGGACCGCTCCTTTTCTTGATCTACGTAAACGATATCCCAGAAAATGTGAAATCTTCATGCAAAACGTTTGCTAACGATGCCAAAGTGTACAACAGAATAAAGTCCATTGCAGACTGTGAGACACTGCAAAATGATTTAAATTGCCTACAGTGTTGGGCCACTATATGGTTGCTCACCTTCAATGCAAAAAAGTGTGTGTCTCTCAAAAATAGACAAAGGTTTGATTACCTATATACCTTGAATGGCACAAGGCTAGAACAAGTGGATCAACAAAAGGACCTGGGTGTGCTCATGTCAGATGACCTTTGTCCAACCAAACACATCTCTCAGTGCATAAAGAAGGCAAATCAGAGAATAGGCATGATTAGGAGATGTTTCACTGACCTAACAAGCAAAAAGGTTAGCATATTATACAAATCCATAGTCAGACCTGTTTTGGAGTATGGGTCTCCGGCATGGAACCCATGGTATTTAAAAGATATACGAGCATTAGAAAAAGTTCAGGATAGGTGCTTAGGACTGATAAAGGGGGAGAAACCAGAGCTAGAATCACTTGAGAATAGGAGAAGGAAAGCAGACTTGCTAGAAACATTCAAAATGTTGAGAGGTTACTACAAAAATGATCCTCAAAAGTTCTTCTCTTTTTCTCACAGACTAACCAGAGGCCACTCTTACAAGCTTATCAAACAGCATGTGAAGACCGACATCCGGAAGTACTTCTTCTCAAACAGAGTGGTCAACGACTGGAATAGTCTCCCCGAAGAAGTCGTGAGCTCCAAAAACCTGGCCGTATTCAAAAGACAACTGAGATCCCTGCCGTTGGACTGAGGGGATTACACGACCAAGTAAACCAAGTAAACCAAGAGTAGGATTTGCCACATCCCAGGATTCAGCACAACAGGCCTTTTAATGCCTTGGGTCAAAAGCATTCTCAGAGGAGATTTCATTAGTTATGAGCTATTACAGAGTGAGCGGAGCCGACTTTCCTTGGAGGCCGAGTTCACCTACTTACGGCGGGGCAGACTTCACTCAGTGAATGACTTCACCAGTTGGCATTCGTGTTGAATCAGTGAAACCGAATCAGTGGCAGTCAACTGGGTCAAAAAATGGTGAGCGATAACATGGTATATTGCACGTAAAACAATGCAGACTGCGTTTTAAAGAACACTTACGATATGTAAACTCCAACATTTGATTTATCACCCTTGGTTCATACTCATTGACGCCCATATCCTTCAAAATAGCTGCCATAACCTGAGCATCTTTCGGCGTACTTTTCGCACTGGCCGCCATTTTGTTCATTTGTTAACAACTAACCTCGTAAACATCACATAAACAAAAAAGTGAATTTAATGATATTAAACAAAATTCTTCATCGATAAACGATCAGTTAACAAATAATATATTACATATTATAGGTACAATAATTATATATCTTGAAAAAATTACAGATAAATTTATATGGGATCCATATAATAATTCAAATGTCGAGGCAAACGATTTGTACGTTTTAGGACACACTTCTGCGAAAATAACAGGTTGGGTTCAGTCTTGCTTTTATCTGTTTAAAACGTTTATAAAATCATGTAAATAACGATGGCGCACATTATCTCCTAAAATAAAACAACTTTATGCGTTCCTGGTCAATCCCATTAAAACAATCAATGCAAGTAATGGTTACCAGATGACAAAATCAGACTCGACACTGATATTTTATGAAAGGATTTTACTATTTTTAGTTGAAAGTTTCAAAATACTTTCAAAAAGTGTTGATCTGAATTAAAATGCAATTTAAGATCCAGAAGATATTGGCATTTGAGACTAGAGATGGTGATTGTTCAATAAAGTATAGATACAACACATGACATATATGCCATTGGGTGGGATGCCTATGACTTTTAATGAGTGAACTTATTGAAGTCGATGCATGTTCAAGACAAGAGTCAGTGACCGGACATTTTCATCATTTTCACTGACGATTTTCACAATCTGTCAAAACTGAGCAGAAACTTCTCACTTCAATAGTATAAATATTGTTACTTTGGATGTCAGCACAGTAAAATTGAAATGTATTCACCATTTTCAGCTCGATCATGTGGTTGATATGGGTCACACGTTCACCGGTATTCCATTCACCCAATGTACTGTTTGTCTGAGCTTTATGATGATTCATATGATGATGTTTGGTCATGTGAGCATTTCAGGTGCAATTTGACAGTGACGATATCCATGATGTCATGAAAACAAATAGTCATATTGAATGTATTTAAAGGCAATGAAAATACAAGGTGGGGTGTGAGACACAACATTCAGCTCAAATGTAATTGCTTGATGTTTGACTGAGTAAAAAATGTCTGAGTTTCAACTGGTTTCATACACTTGCCAGTCGCTGTAGTGCAGGTAAAGCATATATAGTTCTCATGTTCGATCAGATATCTGTCATTACCATGGCACAGTTATTGATCATGTAAATAATTGATCTTGATATTTCAATTCTCGCTATCTGCTCTCCCAGATTTTTAGCTAGTCCGTGAAAAAATGACGAAATTGGCGCGAGAGAGCAGTGTATGATGGGAAAGATGTTGCGTTGTAAACTTCCGCCTGCCTTGCTTCAAGATGGGAGGGAAATTTCAGACTGACATCGTACATTGACACGCTAATGTCAGCGCTAAAGTGTGTTTGTTGTGTAATCTTTATATAAGTATATTGCAATCTACGTAATTTATGTAAACAATACGGAGGCAAAACTGACAAAACAATGATGGAAAGATGAAAGGCAGAGGCGATAATGCCCCAAACAGGCTGTCGCCGCTGTTCCTGGATGTGCCGTGTGCAAAGAATTGGGTCAAATATGATCGCAGCGCTCTGAAAATGCAGCGTATATGGTAGAGCAGATAGGGAGAATTATATTCACATCCAAACTTGACATTTTGTCATGAATTGTCTCATTCTGAACTGTACCTTAGGAGACAATGGTCAAACCTACATGAGCTTTGAGGTTACCAGTTTGCAATCAAGCATTAATTCAAAAAACAACTTCCTGAGCTAATATAAATTTGTTAATTTCTGATTTGGTCGCCAATGAAGATTAATAACATTTTACTTGGTCAGTACAGCAGTTTAAGTTTATAAGGAGACAAAAGTCACAAGGGTTTTTTTGTAAGCAGTATCTCAATCTGGATAGTGTATGTAGAGGAATGTCTAAATTTTTTAGATGGAAATTTCTTTACAAGGAACATCATCAAACCTGGCAAGGGTAGATTCTGGTGGATTCAAACTTGTTAATATATGGATGAACTTGACCTAATTTTCAAGGTCACAAATTGTCAGACAAAGCTGTACTTAATTTAATAGGGTTTTGGTTCCACTCTAAAATGGACAAATATTTGTCTTTGTCTTTGTCTCAACTAATTCTCTGTACTTCTGTCCGGCACCAACGCTAACACCATATCATTACATGAACTGAAAAAAAATCTAAATTAAAATGAATTAGATGTCATATTTTTAAGATAAACTAAGTTCTGTTTTTATTGAAATATTTCAATTTGGGGCTCAGAGTAACCTTTTCCTTATCCCTTATGATTTGTCTCCATGTCTACTCTTGAAAGTGGGTGCGCTCTGAAATTTATCACACATTAATTGCATATATATTGGTGTATGGGCAAGAACAAAATATAAGAAGCTTCCTCTTTTCAAGGTACTGAAAGTTGATGGCATATATTTGACAATGGGTCGTCGCAGCAGATCCCGCAGTCAAGACAGAGATAGACATTCATCAAAGAAATCTACTTCTCGACGTCGCTCCAGGTCAAGGTCAAGGTCAAAATCTCGGGAAAGGAGAAAGAAAGCTAGATCCCGATCTCGATCCAGATCAAATGAAAAGCCAAGAGGATACAGATCAAGATCAGATTCCAGATCAAGATCAGATTCCAGATCACCAGTTGTGAAACGTGACAAAGATAATAGATCCTCTTACCGTAGACAAAGGACAAGGAACCGCTCAAAATCCAGATCTTATTCCCCAAAAAGGCGGCAGAGGTCTAACACTCCAGAAAAAAGAAGGCGGCGTAGGTCAAGCTCAAGCTCGAGTTCTCCAGATACGAGAAAACGCTTTCGGTCAAGGTCGAAGTCCAGCTCTCCAGAAGTAAGAAAAAGATATAGATCAGGTTCTAAATCTGGCTCTCCAGAGACGAGAGAATCACATAGAGCACCGCCAAGATCAGTGCAGCTATCAAAGAAACAACAGCGACTCCTAGAACTGGCCAATGGTTATGAAGCACCTTCATTTCACAAACCAGAGTACGTATTAAAGTCAAGAGCAAATCATTCAACCATCAATGTTGATTTTTGATGGGATCCCCTTGTTGTGATCATTTACCCTTATCATATAAGAACTTATATTCAGATTTAAAATGTAAATCTGTGTATGAGTGAGATTATTTAAAGATTATTCTAAGTTTACAAGTCTATTTCAAGTGGTATTTGATATTGAGAAGATAATCGGAACTCTTTCTTTTATTTCAGAGGTTTGTATAGACCCAATGATCACAGATCAAGAGATTTCAACAGCCAAAGAGATGGAGAACAAAATGATTTTTTCGCAAAGTAAGTTACTTTGATAGTCTTTATGTTGTAATGTTTGAAAAGATTCCCTCAAAATTGGTACCAAAATGAGTCCTCAAGTTATCACCAAGAAAGGATTGCTTTTGATGATATAATTCTATCATGGAATAAATACCTATGTTGAGGCCAGTATGACATTCATGGCAATAATAAAATGTATATTGGATTTAATTTGGATAAATTTCTACATATTATATATAATTTATATTGTGTTTCAGGCGAAGGCACGAGAGAAAGAAGATTGGCATATGTGGAATAACTGAGGTATGGGCAACCTCCCCTGTTCTGGAAAGACTGGAGTAAGTTGAATTTAATCATTTTATTAGGGCCAGTCGGTTATTTGAATCTATATTTCAGTATTGAAAATATAAACCATTGTTTAAAATGTTGTGGCAGCACGTATTGATTTCTTACTGATTCTTTTGATTTTGTTTTCATACAGTTCAGACCTGGCATCAAATGTCGACTCGCAATCAGGATCCGATTCAGATTCAAGCAGCTCAGAAGAAGAAAAAAAGAAAAAGAAGAAGAAGAAGAAATCTAAGAAAAAGAAGAAAAAATCTAAGAAACACAAGAAAAAGAGGTATTGTAAATAAATAAATAAATAAATAAATAAATAAATAAATGAACAAATAAATAAAAAAATAAAAAAATAAATAAATTGAATAAAATGAATATAATAAGTGAATAACTACATATATACATGTAATTCCTGATGCAATTTAGTATTAAGGATAATCAAATTGTAACTATAATGTGCTGGATATATAATCCATTGAACACATTTTCTTTTAAAAAGTAAAAAAGCAAAGAAAGCAAAGAAGGCCAAAAAGAAGACCAGTGACACGTCCGAGTCTGAATCAGAGAGCGAGGAAGAGGAGCAGACCACGGGTGAACCTATGTGGGTGGAAAAGGGAGTGGTGATAGGTGGGTAAAAATGTTATAGAACTCTGTGGGTGGAAAAGGGAGTGGTGATAGGTGGGTAAAAATGTTATAGACCTCTGTGGGTGGAAAAGGGAGTGGTGATAGGTGGGTAAAAATGTTATAGACCTCTGTGGGTGGAAAAGGGAGTGGTGCTAAGTGGGTAAAAATGTTATAGACCTCAAATATGAAGTTCAAACTTAGAAGTAAAAGTTCTTCTGTGGAGGCATAAAATGAGATGAAATCTATAAATCTGTTCCTGTTGGTTTTTGCCTCTTCAAGCTCATTACAACACAGGTTCAACTGATTTATTTAACAATTATCAACTAAATGTGGAATATATCGAGCTTGCTAGATAAGGTAATAATTCATTGATGTAACATTATAGATATAAAGATTATGGCTTTTAAAACAAACACTTACAGAGTATTTGATAAGTTATTATCTATCTTAATGATTTTTCCTTTTGACATTGTCAAATTTGATTTCAGTTTAGAAAAGAAAAATGTCAACTAAACCATAACAGTTAAAAGAAAAGCATGTAATATCTCATTGAAACCTATGCAACTTTTTTGACATTAATTTTAGGCCAATTGTCGATTTGACGATTTCTGTCATTTTTGCCTATGTTAATGTTACACATAGTATACAAACTATATAAGTTGTATGATGTGTTGACAGCCCAACCCGAGGAAGAGGAAGAGGAGGAGGAGGTGTTTGGACCTCTCCCCGAGGGAGACGAGGACAGTGCCATGAAACAAGCAAAAATGGAGTAAGTTCCTGTAGTAATCCTAGAGAGAGGTTCACACCAGATCAATAAACAAGAAAGATTTCTTCAAAAAAAAAAAGAAACTCTAATGCGATTTTCAAAATGATGTTGTTTACACGCTAACTCACACAGTAGATTCTTCATAAAATGTATTAATGTTCTGCTTCAAAAGGAAATTATTTAAATCATCTGTTTTAAACATTTTCAATGTCTTTTGTTATTTAATATATGTAGATTGTTATTTTATAATAATTTTCCTTAAGCCTAAATGTAGTGGAAAATTTGGTTGGGACTGTGATCGTCGTTAATCATATTTGTGTGGCATCGCCTTTATCCCATTGTAGTGCATAAAGTAGACACCATGTGCACACAAACTGATGATGTTTAACACATATATTGTCCTGAGATGAAGAGGAGTTTTTTTGAAAGATTTTAATAGTACAGTATAAAAAACAATCTTTGATAGTTTGATTTTATATGGATTTGACTCACTTTTAAAGGACTAGTGTAAACATAATTCTACCCTTAACGCGTAACTCAGATTTAGCTCGTCAAGTAAACACATCATTCATGAACATTTGCTGCCAAAAAATGGACACATTCTTTGTTGAGATGTGTTCTAAGTTTGTCAAGCAACACACTATGGACTGTTTGCACACAAAACATGCATCCAGGTACACCATATGTGAGATACCTAAGTCTGATAAATTCAGTGTCTCAATGGTGGATCAAGGTCATTCAAACTAATTGACAAAGTAACATAACTCATAATTTTAAGACTTTTTCAAAATTTTGAAGATCCTTTAATCCTTGATACGAAAAAACCCAAATTCTTAAACAATATATAAAAGGTATCAACTCTTTGCAAAATATCTCATTACTAGTGTAATGACAAGCACACTTTCCCTGATACTTGACTGACTAGCACACTTTCATTTGACTGACAAGCACACTTTCCCAGATATTTGACTGACAAGCACGCTTTCCCAGATATTTGACTGACAAGCACACTTTCCCAGATATTTGACTGCCAAGCACACTTTCCCAGATATTTGACTGCCAAGCACACTTTCCCAGATATTTGACTGACAAGCACACTTTCCCAGATATTTGACTGACAACCACACTTTCCCAGATATTTGACTGACAACCACACTTTCCCAGATATTTGACTGACAACCACACTTTCCCAGATATTTGACTCACCTTTGCGTTTATATGAAACATTTCACTCGTACCTTAATGAATACTTTGATGCTGCTTTTCAGTTATGGTAAGGCCTTGTTGCCAGGAGAGGGCGCCGCGATGGCAGCCTATATAGCGGAGGGAAAGCGTATTCCACGACGTGGAGAGATCGGCCTCACCAGTGATGAGATAGATGGCTTTGAATCTACTGGCTATGTCATGAGTGGAAGCAGGTATGATATCAGTTATCAGGAGCCAAACGTCAAATATTAGTTTGAAAAGTTATGTTGCCATGTAATGAAACAAATCAACTATCTCTATAACAACACAGACACAGTGCAGAAAAATCTTCTTGGTGTATAGTTCTATCATTCTGGAATGGAACATTGTACTGACAGAAAATATTTCTAACAAAGAGATACATGTTATTTTACAGGAATGCTTTTATATGAATTGTTACATGGTATTCATTCTGTTTTATCTAACTTTGAATAGTCAATATAAATATTATCATGCTTATTGTTTGACAGACATCGGAGAATGGAAGCTGTGCGTCTACGTAAGGAGAACCAAATCTACAGTGCAGATGAAAAGCGGGCCTTGGCACAGTTTAACCACGAGGAAAGAAGCAAGAGAGAGTCAAAAATACTATCACAGTTCAGACATCTTGTGCATACAAAACTCAAAAACCAGCAAAAATAAACAAGTGTATATATGTATGGCAAGCAATTTTCCTATATTCTTCGGTGCCAGCAGATACTTTTACAAGACACACAGTCAATTCACATTGAATAAATTTCTATGTAAAAATGAATTTAAAAGCCATGTAAAGAATGGAGGTAATAAAAAGATGTGGCTGATGAAATGATACTCTCCCAAAAATGAAAACTGTATGATAGACCAATCTTTGGATTTTAGAGACGCTCAGAAAGTCGTAGAAAGGAACAACGATTTTTCTGGTGCTCAACACTGGTCTTGATAATTCACAAGTTGTTTTGACAAATATTAAATATTAAGTCTGAGGCTGTGACCTGGTGTTTTTTTTCCATCATTTTTGCTAGCAATGGTACTTTTTCACACAGGTGTAATTGGTCCATGGGTGATATATTACTCCAAAGGGATAGACTGGTTGATGAATGAACTGATCTTAATAATAATCCTATGAGCGCTGCATGCAATCAGGGCTGTCGAGACAATGGTGGGAGACAATGGCAAATATTTAGACCAATCAGAGAGCAGCTACCAAACGATTAACAAAAGTCCATAGTGAGAAGTGGCGATCACCACGTCTACATTTCAGCATCACATAAGGTGGCTTTCTCAGAATAAATAACAGAGACAAATCATGAAAACAACTGAGAAAGAAAGTTCAAATTAAGTGGCAATAGGGTCATTTGGGATGGCTAAGGATAGTCTAATTGTATAGTATGAAGATTGTAGGCAAGATTAGTGTTAATAAATATCTTATATCTTCAGGTTATCTCGCAAGTCTGATATAAATCCATTTTTCAGACGTATGTCCTATATCCATTCCTTATGGAGATTACTAAATGTAAGATTCTAAACACAAATATACTCTCAACTTTTATTTCGAAAATTACTATGGAATTGGTATTCAAAAAGCATGTAATATCTTGATCAAGAAACCTGATGAATAGTCATTTGAGTGCAACAACTAAATGAAACAAAAGATCTTTAGCAAAATTCAGACATTTATTTGGTATTTCAGTATTTCGTATGTCAATATTAGTCTGGCTCATCTATACACACACACACACACACACCCACACATATGGAAAAATATGTTATTTACACACTGGTATAGTACATTTTCCATTAAAGTATAAACATTAAAAAAAAATGTTGTGATCTCTGGGCCTAGTGCATTGGCTAATTTACTGGTTCGAGGGACCTCCCCTTCTGTTCCGAGACTGATGTACCTTACATTAAAATTTCACAGATTAAGATTTAGATATAGATTTAGATTAAGATTTTGCCTGGACAAGAGGAAACTGAACAGTTATCTAGTTCCGGATGCCTATCCCTTACCAAGACAAGATCAGGCTATGGATGTTTTATCTGGTTCAGCCTGGTTCCATGCCCTTGACTGTAAGAGTGGATATTGGCTAGTGGAAATGGATGAAAAAGATAAATAAACTGAATATGTAACTTCTACAGGTGGATTATATCATTTCACAGTCATGTCATTTGGTTTGGTAAATGCAGGAGCTGTTTTCCAAAGGCTCTGGATACTATATTATCATCTTTACTCTGGAGACATTGTCTAGTTTATGTAGATGATAATGTGTGGGGACCATCCTTTGAATCCCGTCTAAACAATCTGGACATTGTTCTAAATAGAATACAGGATGCAAACATGTCTCTCAAAGCAAAAAAATGTGAATTTTCCAAAAAATCGGTAAAGTTTGTGGGACATATTGTTTCAAAATAAGGCATTGCCTATGGCCCAAGTAAAATTGCCACTGTGATGAACTGGGAAACCCCAGAAAGTTTGGATCAGGTGAATTCATTCTTAGGTTTAGCCTCGTATTATAGAAAATTCATCCCAATTTTCTCATCTACTACCCATACATTGAATTGCTTGAAACAAAAAGGGGTGAAATTCAAATGGACAAATGAGTGATCTGGCATTTCAAAATCTCAAAATGTTTTTGACTTCATCTCCTATTCTAGCATATCCAATAAAAGATGGTCTCTGGTTTTCAATTAGGCAGCACTATATCTGCTACAAGTAGGTCTCATCACAAAATGAAATAATGTTGAAGGTGATGTAAAACCCCCAATAAACAAAATCATCATTCTTTGATATGTCTAAAGAATTGCAAAGATCCAGAAGGCATGTTGGCTAGGTAGATTGCTGTGTCCTTTGCTCCAATATGGGATTACAGGGCTGGGATACTTCATGGTAATGCAGATGGGTTACCATGTAAACACAGGTGTAAACGCGAAGATTGCCCTGACTGCTTGATGATATATTGTAAAAATGCACAGTGTAGTGCGATTACTAGATTTAGTTCAAGAACATCTTTAAACAAACAAACAAACAAATGTTCAGTGTAGTGCAATTACTAGATCTAGTTCTAGAAAATCTTCAAACTAACAAACAAAGGCCACTTTGTGGTGTAGTTGGTGTAGCAGAGCTAGGACAATGAATCACAGACTTGTCTAAGAATAACAGGAGAGATACCTCTGAACCACAGATTGTAGATTCTTCTTGAGCATTTGAGCTTCGGGACTAGCACATAACAAATTTATGATATTTGATCATATGGCTAATTTCTAAAATACAGCAGTTTATTGTGAGATATGGATCCATGTTTAAACATAAGAATGTTCTTAACATTAGCTCAATATCGTTAGTTGGCCGAAATCTCATGACATGAAACATAAAAACCACCATATGCAAATGATGCCTTTTTGAATGACAGGGCTTGACGTCCTTCCATTAATTATCAGAATTTTCATAAATTCTTGGTTGTTTCAAGACCAGTACAAATTATAGGGGGAACACATTTTAAGGGAGGAAGGAAATCTAATATGAAATGGTGACCATGGCTCCCCCTGGAGGTTGTATACCTCTATTAATCTGAAATGTCCCTGGTTACAGAAATGACGTCTTGCGCTGTTAAGAGGTGTGGGAACATTCTCACAGGTGAGCCCACCAAGTCATTAAAAAACATTTTTTTCACCTCCACCCGGAACGTAATGACTATGCAAATGGCGCAATGACTATGCAAAGCATCTGGTGCTTCGGCACCAGTATAACTATGCACTTGCAAAAGCGGCAGTGCACGCTGGCCATTTATTGACGCTGAATAGCCAAGACCCTCTGTACCCTCGGTACTGTCGCCAGGATCACACACAGTGCACGCTGGCCATTTATTGACGCTAAAGAGCCAAGACCCTCTGTACCCTCGGTACCGTCGCCAGGATCACACACAGTGCACGCTGGCCATTTATTGACGCTAAAGAGCCAAGACCCTCTGTACCCTCGGTACCGTCGCCAGGATCACACACAGTGCACGCTAGCCATTTATTGATGCTAAAGAGCCAAGACCCTCTGTACCCTCGGTACTGTCGCCAGGATCACACACTGTGCACGCTGGCCACTTATTTGACGCTAAAGAGCCAAGACCCTCGGTACCGTTGCCAGGATCACACACAGTGCACGCTGGCCATTTATTGACGCTAAAGAGCCAAGACCCTCTGCACCCTCGGTACCGTCGCCAGGATCACACACAGTGCACGCTGGCCATTTATTGACGCAGAAGAGCCAAGACCCTCTGTACCCTCGGTACTGTCGCCAGGATCACACACAGTGCACGCTAGCCATTTATTGACGCTAAAGAGCCAAGACCCTCTGTACCCTCGGTACCGTCGCCAGGATCACACACAGTGCACGCTGGCCATTTATTGACGCTAAAGAGCCAAGACCCTCTGTACCCTCGGTACCGTCGCCAGGATCACACACAGTGCACAAGCTGGCCATTTATTGACGCTAAAGAGCCAAGACCCTCTGTACCCTCGGTACCGTCGCCAGGATCACACACTGTGCACGCTGGCCATTTATTTGACGCTAAAGAGCCAAGACCCTCGGTACCGTCGCCAGGATCACACACAGTGCACGCTGGCCATTTATTGACGCTAAAGAGCCAAGACCCTCTGTACCCTCGGTACCGTCGCCAGGATCACACACAGTGCACGCTGGCCATTTATTGATGCTAAAGAGCCAAGACCCTCTGTACCCTCGGTACCGTCGCCAGGATCACACACTGTGCACGCTGGCCATTTATTTGACGCTAAAGAGCCAAGACCCTCGGTACCGTCGCCAGGATCACACACAGTGCACAAGCTGGCCATTTATTGATACTGAAGAGCCAAGACCCTCTGTACCTATCTGTGTTAGGTTCACCATGTCGCCCTCTGGTGGCGTTTGACCGGCTACCCTCCAATAGACACTAATAACATGTCCATATATATGTCTAACCCTCCAACCATGCCAACTGCCTTTACAATTTGCCTCGTTTTGAACCACATGGAAATAGACGCCAATAACTGTCCCATATACATATAGATATTTGGACTAGCCTAGTCTAACATGGAAACCATTCATAAATTTGGTTGCTTAGTGTGTGTATATATGCACGGACGTTTTTGAAAACAGCTTTGACTCATCTGTGCCATTGAACATGTTGAAACCACCAATGAGCATGATGAGCAACAAACGTATCGATCAGACCTTGCTTGGCTGGAGGCCCGAGGGTGGGGGGGGGGGGGGTACTCTCATAGTCAGCGTTACCGGGGAAGCTGGGCTAAATAGGGTCCTTTTCGCTGATATTTTCCCTAAAACAGGTTAAGATATTTCATCATTTCCCCTAAAACAGGGTACAATTTTTCGAATTTTTCCCTAAAACAGGGATCACAATCCGCCTTTCCAAATCTCCCTCTTCTGCATCATCCCTAAATGAGGGTATAAAAATTCAGCTAGTCCTAAATCAGGGTACCAAATTTCAGCTAGTCCTAAATCAGGGTACCAATAATGATAGAATATTTCCCTAAATCAGGCTCTGGGGTTTTCAGTTCCATCCGGGTTAAGATATTTTATCGTTTTCCCTAAAACAGGGTACTGTTTTTCAAATTTCTCCCTAAAACAGGGATCACAATCCCCTTTTCCAAATCTCCTCCTTCTGCATCATCCCTAAATGAGGGTATCAAAAATTCAGCTAGTCCTAAATCAGGGTACCAAATTTCAGCTAGTCCTAAATCAGGGTACCAATAATGATAGAATATTTCCCTAATTCAGGCTCTGGGGTTTTCAGTTCCATCCCAGCCTCCGCAGGTTAAAATCATGAGAGTACCCCCCCGGGGCTGGAGGCTGTCAATCAACACTGCTAGACTTCTTAATGACATGCACATATGGGACCACTTAGAAAATCATATTAAATACATATGATATATAGATACCAGTGTGTATTACCACATGCTATCTTTAGAATTGTAAAAATGTGCTGCCTCAAAAGTAGCAGAGTTGCCAGTGATCGACAGCCTCCAGCCAGGACAGCTTCGATCTGTCAAGTACTCCTGTTTAACCATTAATGTCTTTTTTACGAAACTCTTATTGTTTTGAAGTAAGTTGAGTGAACAGAAAAGCCTTGTACCAATGCTGAACAGATCGTGTGACAAACCCATTTAAAAGTAAATGTGCCATCTGGTGGGAAAAACGGGAGCTCGATCCTGACTTTGCGGCTGACTTTGGTTGCAGTTTTCAAACAACAAAATTACTATCAATATAGCCCCCGACTCTCTTGAGTACAGCAATCCTTTTTGAGATTTTATTACACAATATCTCAGCATGCTTATCCCATGTCGGTGGAGGCTGTCAATCCATCGGTGGAGGCTGTCAATCCATCATTAATCCTAGACATTTATATATATATATAAACCTATTCTAGTTTGTCACCTAGTTTTAAACATAAATTGTCTGTATTATCTTATATCCTTTTCTGTGTACCAGATAGCATAAAAGTGAAGTTTGTATTCTCTAACCACCTGTATGAATTCAAAAGGTCCTCTTCAATTTGTTCTTTGGTGATATCTGCTGATTTGTCTGCATGCATCAGGACAGTGTCATCTGCATACATTACAATTTTACACTTTTGGATAGTAGACGGAATCAACAAATAATACAGATAAATGGGGCCTGAACATTGACCCTTGTGGAATCCCACATGCAATATTCATTTTATCTGACATCGCACCTGTAGCTGACAAACTTTGCTGTCTCGTGGTCAGGTAAGATTTAAACCATCTTAATGATTTATCTTTCACCCAAATGCAAGAGAGCTTATGGAGAAGGCGTTTGCTGTCCACATTATTAAATGCCTTCTTAAGGTCAAGAAATACTGGTCCGGTACGTTTACCCCTGAGCAGTATTTCTTGGTGGTAGGTACTGATATGGTCCTGTTATAGAGGGTAGTTTGTATTGTCTTAGGCCACTCTTCCCATGTCAGTGAAGGAAATAAAAACTTTTAGATTTTTAGTTTTCATTTTTCATTTATCTTCCCATTCGCTTGCCATTTGCCCATACAGATCAACAATAGCTATGATCTGGCAGAAAACACGCCTTCTTTGTTTCCAGAACCATTAAGGTCTATAATCCACAATCAGTCTGAAGCATCTGGGGAGAACTTCGTGTGGTCTCGTATATTTCCGTAACTGCCTTCGGCTCTGGGGGATTCCAGGATGAGAGTGAGGCTATGACGCCAGTGGGGGGTATTTCCCATTCAGCACACATGGCGGACAAACCAAACGATAACAGAGGCAGGTGGTCTTCTCTGTCATATATTGTTAAAATGTTAATATTATGTCATAATTATGCAACATCCTGCTAGCACAGTATATAAACTCTAACTGTCAATGAATTCAGACTGAATATTATGCAACTTTCTTCAACTGATAAGAAATGTTCTCCAACCATCGGCAAAGCCCAGATAGGTGATATAAGTCACCAGCTGCAAAAACTGAGTCGAAACTACCGTTAAAACGGGTTCAATTTAAATAATAAAAAAATAAGACTAGCTGGTTAAGTTTACTTTTTCTGTGCTAAATTACCAAATAACATTACTTTGAACGCATTTAAGCCAAAAAAACATAAGTCTGTCCCAGTTTTTCATTGTGGATTATAGACCTTAAGGTCACTGGCAATATTTTATGAAAATATAACCTACAAATGTCCATATTCAGTCACTTATCATTTTGTAGATGTGTCCCACACAGTAAAAACATTTTTTGCCTTTGTCTGTCACTTCTACTGATGATAGTTGATTTCATCCCATATTATGTTTCCACAGAAGAGTGTTTACCTTAGTTTCATCCCAACAGATTATTTAATTTACCACGATAAAGTCTGGTACCTAAATACTTATCCCACTGTAATAATACTTCTTGAGCAGTTGAGAAGCACTTTGGATGCACCACTTGGCATGGATGGACACTGGATGCATGGTAGTGAACATGGAGGCACGCTGGAAACGTGGGTGTGATTTAAATACTCATGAAACACATCAGCTGTATCCACGATAAAGATATATACCTACTTGCTTAGCACATTACAGCCAATTTAAAAAGGAAACATAAACTTTGAACCATGGACCACGAACTAGAAAACAATTTCCCACACGTCAATTTACAGAACTTTTACATATTATAATATCTTGAGGTACCTTGTATTTTTGTTTCATTACCACAATAAAGTGTCATGATTTCCAAGAATATGATTGGCTAGTGCCTGTTGTGACACATGAAAATTGATCTGAATATCAACATGATGACACTTCATTTTCTGAAGTGGTTCAACATGAACATGAGCATATTTAGGTCTGGAATGCCGTTAAAATTCAGGATCATTTCATGGCTATTTTGCTTACTCTTTTTACTTGCAGCTTGCATGTTTTTAGATCTATTTCAAGTCTATTTCATGCGTTCTGACCCTCCATTTTGACAGGTACACAAGATTCTAAATAACATTACATAACTATCCTATTTATATTCTAGTACACACACCATATCATGACCTTTCATTGTGTACCTACTAACACATATCATGACATCTACATTGCTCATGACATTCACATAAATTTCTTTTATAATTAATAATTCATCTATCACCATATATCTGGACAATGGACAGACGTAAACATAATGATAAATATATACCATTTCAGTCTCAGTAATAGAAAAAAACATAATTTAAGGAATTAAAGCAGTTCAGAACACGTGCCCCAGTGGTGTAGCCAGGATTTTCTGAAGGGGGGGCTGAAATCTGCCTCTGCCTTCTAGTCATTATCAGCCCCCTTCCTCCTTTGCAGCCCCTATGTTCTAGTAAAAAAAAATTTTTAATGTTGGGGGGGGGGGGGGGCTGTAGCCCCCTCAGCCCCCCCCCCCTGGCTACGCCACTGTAACTCTAAGCCCTCTGAAACACTTTAAAAACTCTACATATCATAATTAATGAAAGGTCTGTAATACTCATACAGGTGTCACTGTTTGGATTTGACCATAACCAGAATCACTGATATCTTCATCCTGACTAAGACCACCTATAAGTGGTAAAGTGGTCACTTCTGCATTAGGACCATTGCAGTTGAGTGAAGTGATCAAAGCTGAAATGTCATCATATGTATCATCCAGTTCAACATCATTTTCTCCAGAGTTTGACTCTAAGATGATGCTTGCTGATCCCGTGGATTGGTCACCATTTACCATCCTGGGGTATGGTCCAATGCCATCATCCTGGGACCCACTTGGTGATCCCGTGGATTGGTCACCATTTACCATCCTGGGGTATGGTCCAATGCCATCATCCTGGGACCCACTTGGTGATCCCGTGGATTGGTCACCATTTACCATCCTGGGGTATGGTCCAATGCCATCATCCTGGGACCCACTTGGTGATCTTGCTAGTTGAGGACCACATGACACCTTTGGCTTTGCACTGCTATCTGGTAGTAATTCTGATTGGTTGTCCACTAATTCTCCAGGGGCCAGCGTGAAGCCTGCAGAATGTTCTAATGCTGACAAACGTGATGCGTTGTCTGCATTTATATACATCTCAGATTGGCCCCCCTCAAACTTGTCCTGAAAAAGTGGAATTACAATCAAGATTAGTAAAACCAGGCTAATTTGTACATTGAAAAGTTGAAGCCCAAATGTTTCATCACTTAAGGTGAGATTTCTTCACCGTAGATCCTATTCAAATTTGGTTAATAGGAGGAGTAATAGAAAATGTTTATATCTGTGTCGTTTCCGATAAATATTTGGGAAAATCAATCACAGGTTTCAGGGGTTAACACTTGTGAATGCTAATCGAAAAGCACGATGGGGATTCATGGGAATTTTATGTTAGTATTTATATGGTATTATTATAGTAATTCTCACCAGTTTAGGCTTGTCTATAGTTTCAATGGGAGGCAAATTCCAGACCCATGCCTGACAGAAATCCCTTATCCTGCAATAACATACCAATGCAATATTGTATTGGTGAATAATCTTCAGCATATATTACTTGAAAGTGTGTTATAAAAATGCTTTACCCTGTAATAACACACCCGTGTGATATCATATTTAGTACATATTAGTTGGCATTGGGTTAAACAAATCCCCTCAATGAAAATTGATTAAAACACCGATATTGTAACCCCCCATAACCACTCCTAGCACCCCCCCCCCACACACACAAAGAACATTTAAGAGGCCCTACCTTTGAAAGCAACAAATACCAAATAGTGACACGATAATAACAACACACATCAGGACGACCAGGTACCAATATGTTTGTATCCAGGCAGTCAATGTTCCTACAATCACATGAAAGAAAAAAATTGTCATGACATATTCGAATTAATGGCGATAGCGGCGAAAGCATTCGCGCACCTATTGTGTTGCCGTCAATATCCAAAATCATTTGCATTAGAAACGTGGTGCCTTAAGTCAATTAGCATTCTCGAGTTTGAGCAGTTTCAGATTTGTATCTGATGTTGATAGTAATATACACATATATCACACCTCACATTATTTATGATACATTTTGGAATTCATTTACATTGTCTTATCTTACTTGGGAAACATGGCATGTATGGCTTGGAGAAAGCTGGGGGTGACCGCCAGGTGTCGCGTCCATCGGAGTTGACAGCCACCACTGAGAAGAAAACTGGCTGGGGGTGGGGACAGGTAATTTTGATGGAGAATCTGGCATCGTCTGCAGATACGTTTTGTGACTCACTCACGTTCTTTGATATGCCTAACTCCCGAGTCATCAACTTAACCAAGTAGTATGAGATGGGACCATTCTTTTGTCTCGGTGGAAAGATCTCAATAGTTAACTGTGTTGGATCGTTAGGATCTGTGTACAGCTCAATGTTGCTCCCATTAAAGTTTTCTGGTGCTGTAATGATACACATTATAGGTGTGATATGTTAAACCATAGTATACCGGTTGAGAGATTACAAGTCGATAAATAGCATTGATTCTGCAACACGGGTTATTAAGATATATATGAAATAGAATATTGTTGCGTGTGCGATGTCAACCCAACGATGGTTTCTTTTTTATGGAGTGAGGCAAATACTTATTGTGGGACATATTTTTAGATGTTTTGTTTTATATATTATGAATCATATGAAATAGATTGATTATGATTGGACTGAATATCAAGTTATTTTTTCTGTTCTAGATACTCTGTTGTTTCCACGGCTCACTTTCTGACGTTTTTTCTACGTTTTGAGCACGTGTAACTTGACGTTGTTTGGACGCAGATCTGTGAACACCTGCAGATATCGTTGTAAGCACGTTATTGTACAACTTAGCACGCTTTTTCTACGTTTTGAGCACATGCTCACCACGTAACAAAAACGTTATAATACAACGTGCTCACAACATTGTCAGCACGTAGAAGGACAACATTGTTATCAGGTCGGACCACAACCTTGTGTTATTCAGGTTAATTATTATTACAATGGCAGTTTCAGCCTTTTATATCTATGATTTCTTTTGTAAATAGTATTACCGTATTTACTTGTGTATAAGACGAGGTTTTTTTCCAAAAACTCTTAGTTAATGTTTAGGGGGTCGTCTTATATGGACGAGGATTTACGCCAAAAAATTACGACACTATGAGTTTTCATTACGAACATTCTTATTTTCGAAATAACTAATATCGGACATAGCGGGTCGGTTTAACAGTCTTATACTCGAGTAATTACCGGAAAACGTAAATACGATCTTCATATTTTCGAAATAATGAATATCAGTCGCAGCAGATTGATTTTAATTGCGTTTTAAATGATAAATAAAGGTATTTACCCAATATTATTGGTCTATTATTTCCAAATGCTTTGTTTTGACTTTGTTCTCACTGATTTCAATTATCAGCGTTCACAGTTTTGCATTTCGTCATTGTTTCCACTGCTTTGAGTCGTGTCTTCCCTTTTTGATAGATATGCTTTCACACGTGGGTCGATTTTAATTGCGTTTTAAATGATAAATGAAGGTATTTACCCAATATTATCACAAATTCTCGACCTGAGAAGCGTAATTGTGATAATATTAAGTAAATACCTTTATATATCATTTAAAACGCAATTTTAATAGACACAGAAGTAAAACGTAAATACGATGTCCGTGACGTAGCAGATCGATTGGCCACGTGACTCACAAGTCATGTGATCATTGACTTTGCAGATTTGCAGGAGAATTGCGTTTTAAATGATAAATAAAATCATATACCCAATATAAACACAAAACACGCTTTGCAGGTCGAGAACAGAACAAAACCATTCATCCATTTAACATGCATTATGCAATACGAGGTCGTTATTTTAGAAAGCGGGAGTGACGGGGACAAGCTCTTATTTTTGGCGCGAAAACAAATGAAGTGTATCAACTCGCATTGAAATATTAATATATTGCGCAATGATGGATCCCTGGCTTTTCCTCGTGTTGCGGACGTGAATTAACGCGACGTCACGTACATGATATTTACGTTTTACTTCATGGATAAATTCTCGACCTGCGAAGCATAATTTGTGATAATATTGGGTAAATACCTTTATTTATCATTTAAAATGCAAATAAAATATCAAACTCGTTTTCGCGCTAAAAACAAGTGCCTCTTCCCGTCACTTCCGCCTTTCTAAATTGCAACCACGTGTAGCGACCACGTGTTGACGATCTTAAGAAATTGACAGAAATGCCTTCACACGGGGATCGATTTTAATTCGCTTTGCAGGTCAAGAACAGAACAAAACCATCCATTCATTTAACATGCATTGCGCAATACTAGCGTGAAAGCAAATATCGGACAGCCGGACTACTGTCTACACGTGGTTGAATATTTCTTTGTGTATTAACACTCTTTGTTTTGATGCTAAGATCAAGGACGTGGAGAAATGCTTTCACACGTGGATCGATTTTAATTGCGTTTTAAATGGATTGATGGTTTTGTTCTGTTCTCGAACAATTTGGGTAAATACCTTTATTTATCATTTAAAACGCAATTAAAATCGATCCACGTGTGAAAGCATTTCTGTCCAAGCGGGAAGACACGACTCAAAGCAGTGGAGACAATGACGAAACGCAAAACTAACGCTGATAATTGGAATCAGTGAGAACAAAGTCAAAACAAAGTGTTTCGAAATAATATTGGGTAAATACCTTTATTTATCATTTAAAACGTAATTAAAATCGATCTGCGTGTGAAAGCATTTCTGCCAAAAAGGGAAGTCACGACTCAAAGCAGTGGAAACAAAGACGTATTGCAAAACTGTGAACGCTGATAATTGGAATCAGTGAGAACAAAGTCAAAACAAAGCGTTTCGAATAATAGACCAATAATATTGGGTAAATACCTTTCTTTATCATTTAAAACGCAATTAAAATCAATCTGCTATGTCTGATATTTGTTATTTCGAAAATATGAACATCGTATTTACGTTTTACCGTAATTACTCGTGTATAAGACCGTTAAGATCTTGTATTGTAAGCATATTTAGGTTTCACTTTAAAAATGGCCGCCAAGCTTCAGCTGAAGCTTGAATGGTAGCAGAGCCGATATCTTGAGAAAAACTAACTCGTCTTATATTCGGAAATTGTTTTTTTTCCAAGCAAAATAACCTCAATTTTGGGGGTTCGTCTTATACACGAGTCGTCTTATACACGAGTAAATACGGTAAGTTTCCATATTATACATAATAGGTTTTATCGTTGGATATTCTGCATTAGCGAGTCTCTCCTTGTTAATATTTTTATCATATCATGTGCACCTTCTGATAGATAAATTTAAGTCCATATTCTCTACATCAATCAAAAGGGCCCGTCCTTTCCATTTTTCCTATGCATTTATAAAGGATTTCATAAAAAAGAGAGATCTTACCTGCCATTAGAGTTGTGATAGAGATCTTGGCAGGGACGCTGACATAGCCGCCTTGTGTTGGGATACTTACAACCTCTATACCGTACGTGGTATAACAGGATAAGTTATCCACGTATAGTGAGATTTCATCCCTTATTTCATCTTTGTCTGTCACGTTCAGACTAAATACCTAAATATCACAAGCATTTTGAAACAAAATCATTATGTTGATTTATTTGAAGAAGTTGATTTTTTTTTTAAATAGCGAAAAATACGTACTTAAGCATTAATAATATGATGACTCATTATAACTAACATAATGATCTGAGGTTCGCAAAATTAAAGGCAGAAATAATTTTGTGCCCTCTTGTGTTGACGGTGTTGTTGGTGATGAGGGAATTTCAGAGCTATTCTCTGAAAAATACAACCATCTATACAACAGTGTACCTTATGATGTAAATGATATGAATGAGATAATAGAAGAAATTTATAATCGTATTAATTCAAATGATGTTTACAATATTTGTGTTGATGATGTGCTTAAAGGTGGTCAGCATCTTAAGCTTGGTAAGTCAGATGGTGAAGAGGGCCTGCAGTCTGACCATATTATACATGGACCTCATTTTTTATATGTTTTGCTAACCCTTGTTTTTAATAGCATGTAGATACATGGTGTTAGCTCTGATTCAATGTTGTTAGGCACCATGGTCCCTATACCAAAGAATAAAAAACAATTATTGTGTATGTCTGATAATTTGCTATTACATTATCCAGTATTCTTGCTAAACTGTTTGATGTGATTATTTTATTTAAAGAACAGGATGCTCTGTCTACCTCTAATCTACAGTTTGGATTTAAGCCCAAAATGTCAACAACTCATTGTACATATGTTATGAATGAAACCATAAGCCATTATAATGCAAATGGTAGCAATGTGTATGTTTTAAAGTTAGATGCTAGCAAGGCGTTTGACAGAGTATATTACTGTAAGTTATTTAAAGTGCTGTTAAAACGTCAATTGCCACCTATGGTTCTAAGGCTATTGTTGTTTATGTATACCAATCAAAAGCTCCAAGTCAGGTGGGGAGCAAATACATCTGGCCAATTTGTAGCTAGTAATGGCGTAAAACAGGGAGCTATTTTATTGCCAATTTTATTTTCTGTATATATGGATGGACTATTTGACTCGAAAATAGTGGTATTGGTTGTCACTTGGGGAACCATTATGTAGGGTATGCTGATGATTTGTCCTTGTTGACACCAACACTCTCTGCTTTAATAAAGTTAACAAGAATATGTGAAAAATATGCTGATGAATACGTTTTATTTAATGGTGGAAAAAGCCAATTTCTTGTCTTTAGAGGTAAAGGATGTGTACCTGACAACAGGGAAATAATTGTTAATAACACAGTTCTAAAGAGTGTACAAAAAGCAGTTCATCTGGGTCATTGTTTATCTACAACTGACCAAGATAGTATGGTTAGAGATGCAATTGCCAAATTTTGGAGAAGTTTTAATATGTTTATGGCTGATTTTAGTCAATGTATATTCTGTGATAAAATGTAAACTATTCAAACAATATTGTTGTTCATACTATGGTGCTCCTTTATGGCTGTTGAAGGGAAAACTTCTTGATAATTTATGTACTGCATGGCATAAAGCACTGAGAACTGTGAAATTTTGGCACTTTTGTCTGACTGCCTACCACTAGAAATAAGCCTCAAACAGCGATTCATGAAATTTATTTGTAAATCATTAGAACATGAATCACCTGTTATTAAAAGTGTGGATAATTTAGCACTAAAGAATCCATGGTCTAATTCTGGTATAAATTATTGTGAAATATCGTATGACTATGACTTAAATGTTAGCAAGTCTGTCTGTAAGATTGGTAATGATTGGAGAGCATCTGCGTCTGCAGAGACAATTAGTGATGCGAAGGTATTAATCGAGATGATTGAAGTACGGGATGGTTTAAAATCATGTGAACTCTTGTCTGAAAATGATATTAATGACATTATTTTACATATAACCACAAATTGAAACAAATGATTGTAAAACTTACATTGCCACGTTTTATGTGCGAA
Organism: Amphiduros pacificus; assembly: GCA_949316495.1. Lineage (NCBI taxonomy): Eukaryota > Metazoa > Annelida > Polychaeta > Phyllodocida > Hesionidae > Amphiduros > Amphiduros pacificus. Next base: position 9,359,456 of record OX439003.1, on the reverse strand, counting down.
TAAAGATATTATTATTATTAAGAGTCTGATTTACAATGTAACTGACCATGTAGTGAGAGGGCATAAGGTACACTCCCATCATATACGTCATATCAATACCAATTGTTCTTAAGTAGTGGCGCCGCCAGCCGACGCATATCAGACTACAGTTGATTGGATAGGCTGTTAAATCAGTGATCTCTTTTGGTTGAACTGTAAAGAATACAAACAAATTTCATTGTTTGCTGATATTAAACGATCTAAGCCAAACGATATAAGCCAAACGATCAGCCAAGCTGTGAAGACAATAAAAACATGGCGGCTGTAAGTTGGTTGAGAATTGTGCTTAGCTTTTATACTTTTGATTAAACCTTGGAGTAATTACTCCAACATTAAACCAACCAAGCGAAAATGTTCAAAAGATAACTGATGAAATTTAAAAATAACATCCTCAAGGCAATTTAACATTTAATAGTAAAGATTGTTGGCATGTTTATCATATATGTAACGGACTGCCAGTTCTGGAGCACAGAGCCAGTAAAAGTATATATATTTATAATAAAATGAACACAAATATCACAGTCAGCTACCAATATCAGGAGTGAATATTTCATATTCTTTTCTCATCTCAGGTCCAAACTTGTTTACTGAGGATATGGTAATGAAGTAGGTGTGTCCTGCCATGAAACTATCAGCAAGCTGGTTGTTGTTTCCCTCACAACTCTCACATCTCCACTCACAGTTGTAACAGTGGCGTCCTATAGTGCCGGGATGTGGGCAAGCATACAACACGTTGTCTTCAGGACTGGAGAACAAAAACGTTTTTAACCATGATAATAAACATAAACAAAGTGTGATGATGTAGGTTTGTGGGTTCAGAGGATGAGTGTCTGTGTCCCACGAGGGCCTTGGTCAGCAGTGGGGGCCCACCCGGGACCCGTCTGTGTGGTGTTTACTGGCCTGACTGCAAGTCCGTCCACCTTGCCCAGCCTCACTTTCCCCGGAAACCTGTGAGCCACGCACCTTAGATGCTACCGCTAATGGCCTGCCCATCTCCCTCTGTGTGAAGCTGTGAGCACTCCTCTCAACCAGATACTATGTGTAATGATATGACCAGTGGAGGTCTATCATAACTGACTACTATAAACCTAATTATTTGCCCACACAAGTGTTGTGATTGTACAGTGTGTACATGCTCAGTGAGAGCCAAAGGCAAATGTAATCAGTGTGGTACTGGGACAAGTTGTGTGTGTATTGGATTTCTACCTGGATGTTTCTGCAAGTTTGGATGAATCAATGTGTATTGGAATCACATCTGGATCTTCTCATTTTGTGTCGGTGAGGCACAATAAGGACCAGAACCCTGAACCTGCTACTGTGTTCCTAGTGAGAGGGACACACCTGTGTATAATATCTGGATATTTCTACTACTCCAAGTGTGTGTATGTGAGAAGAGGAAATCTATATCTGTGAGCTAACTGTGTACTCTATTACTTGTACCACAAGTGAATGTCCAGTGAGGATATGTGGACAAGTTAGTGTGTATTGGACATCTCTACTATTGTGAGAATACTTAACTGTATTAGATACTGTGTAAATGAATGTGTATTGCTACATCCAAGCATTTAATCCCTCAATTGTGTGATCTTCTGATGTGTATTCAGTGGACCTGTACTCAGTGTGAGCTTGAGGTAAATGTTTGTGTAATAGAGTGACTTCTGGATCTTCTAAACTACTTGTGTCAGTGAGACACAATACAGACTGCTACAACTCCGAGCCTGATGCAGTGTTTGCACCCTCGGAAACCAGACACACAGTGAATGGATAACTCTTTAGTGTATATGTAAAATAACAGTAACTGTGTCACAGGGTGTGTTGTGTAAATATATATGTGATTTTCTGCTATAACAAGTGTTGTTTATTGATTAATATTATAATTGGTGTGAAACTCTAAACTGCTATTACATATATGTACCATTTGTGTTAGTATTTGTGTCAGTGAGGCACAACATAGTACTCTATATTGATATTGTATCAGTGTACTGACTCTGATAATACTGTATAACAGTGTGTTATTATAATTTGTGTAATTTGTTGGCCATAAAGGCAAACCATTCCAGTTTTCTGTATCATTACCGTATAACTGTATTGCTAAACCATCGCCATGGGTGACGAGGATAACCATGGTGGTGGTGGTGGCGCTGGTGGTGGCGCCGGTGGTGGCGCCGGTGGTGGCGCCGGTGGTGGTGCCGGTGAGGGCGCCGTGGCGAGAACCTACCACAGGCCAAACATACGGCCACCAGGCCCAGTTGACATCACGACCACAGAAAAGAAAATTAACTGGGAGCTACATAAACAAATGTGGTCGAATTATGCCATCGCTTCCCACCTGGATAGCGAGCCACAGAGGATTCAACGTGCAGAATTCATGAATTCCCTGGGGAAGGAGACACTCAGGATCGCTAATGGACTTGGCATCTCAGAGACCGATAATGTGGATCAGATAATGCTAAAGCTTGACAACTTCTGCATAGGAGACACTAACGAAGCCATTGCGCAAGTTTCAAACGAGAGATCAGAAGAAGGATGAGTCCGTAGACACATGGATAGCGGACCTTAGGGTCAAGCAGAAGCTAGCATCCTTCACACATCTCACGATGACACCTGACCAGGTAGCAATGAGGAACAGAATCCTATGTGGGACAAACGACAAAGAAGCCCAACAGAAGATGTTGGATGAGGGAAATCCAACACTGGACAGAGTGATCGAGATTGCCAGGTCATGCGAGGCAACCAAACAACATATGAAAACCATACACAAGAGTGGATACGAGGAAGTGAAAAAGATAGAGAGAAAGAACAAAGACACTCACAGAAGAAAGGCCAAGGACACCTACAAGAGGAAACCAAAAAGAGACCAGAGAGATCAGAGAGATCAGAGAGAACAAAAGAGATGTCTCTTTTGCAACAAGAACCACCCTTTTGTAAAGGAGAAGTGTCCAGCCTATGGCCAGAAATGCACAGCATGCCAAAGAAGGAACCACTTCAAAGGTACTCCCAGGTGCCCCAAAACCAAGAGGGTCCATATGGTGGACACGGAGACAGAGACAGAGACTGAGGAGTACACGGACTCATCAGAATCTTATGAAACTGAGGAGGACTTCATTTTGGCAGTTCACAATGAAAACAGAAAGAAGGCTATCTACTGTGTAATGATGGTAAACGGGAAGCCCACTCGCTTTCAGGTAGACTGTGGTGCCACAGTGAACGTGGTGCCCAGCAGCATGGTGCCGGATCTGTCATCAATACAGCCCAGCCGCACCACACTGAAGATGTGGAACGAGACCACAGTGACTCCCCTGGGGGAAACTGTTTTGAAGTTGAAGAATCCAAGGACTAGAAGAAAACACAGAGTTGTGTGCACAGTTGTTGAAGAGGACTTTACCCCTATTCTCAGCAGGAACAGTGCAGAAAAGATGGGACTCATTACAGTCAACTATGACCAGTTCAAAAGTGTGAATGCCATCAAATCCACCTCTGTGCAAGAAAGACACCCGCAGTTGTTTGACGGATCCCTGGGTAAACTACCAGGTCAAGTACATCTGGAAGTCAGAGATGATGTCAAACCAGTTGTCTGTCCTCCACGTCGCATCCCAGTGGCTCTGAAAGAGAAAGTCAAGTCCAAGCTTGAAGAAATGGTGGACAGAGGCATCATTGAAAAGGTGGATGAGCCATCGGAATGGGTGAGCCAAATGGCAGTGACCCTGAAGAAGAATGGAGACCTGAGGATCTGCATAGACCCGAGACCCCTGAACAAGGCTCTGAGAAGGGAGCACTACCCTATGCCTGTTCTTGATGACCTGCTACCAAGCCTGGGTAAAGCAAAGGTGTTCAGTCGGTTAGACTTACAGGATGGATACTGGCACTGTGAGCTGGACCAGGAATCTAGAAGGCTGACCACATTCCAGACACCAATTGGCAGATTCCGGTGGATCAGGTTACCATTCGGTCTCAATGTCAGTGCCGAAATCTTCCAGAAGCGACTGAAAGAGTCCATGGAAGGACTGGATGGAGCAGAGTGTATTGCAGATGACATCATTGTCTGGGGAGTAGGAGACACTCTGGAGGAGGCTGACAAAGACCATGACAAGAACTTGGAAGCCCTGATGGTAAGAGGAGCAGAAAATGGACACAGATACAAGAGTGCCAAGTGTGAGTTCAAGACCAGCCAAACAGACTTCCAAGGCCATGTCATCACAGATGAAGGACTAAAAGTGGATCCTGAGAAAGTGAGAGCAATCAATGAGCTGAAAGCACCACAGAATGTGGGTGAGGTGAGAATACTGAGAGGCACAGTGAACTACCTGGCTAGGTTCCTGCCAAGACTCTCAACAGTCATGGAGCCTATAAACAGACTCACCAAGGAGGATGTTCCATGGCACTGGGAATCTGAACAAGAGCAAGCACTGGAGAATATCAAGAAAATGATAACCACAGCCCCTGTGATGGCCTACTATGATGCCAACAAGGAGTTGGTGATCCAGTGTGATGCCAGCGAATCAGGATTAGGTGCAGCCCTACTTCAGGAAGGCAAGCCTGTTGCCTATGCCAGTCGTGCTTTGAGCGATCCGGAGACAAGATACGCTCAAATTGAGAAGGAGGCTCTGTCAGTGGCCTGGTCATTGGAATATTTCAGACAATACACCTTTGGGAGAAAGACAATCATTCACAATGACCACAAACCACTGGAACCCATAATGATGAAACCCCTACACAGAGCTCCTCGCAGACTTCAAGGCATCCTGATGAAAATCAATGAGTACAACACAGAAGTAGTGTGGAAACCAGGCAAGGAAATGCTGGTTGCTGACATGCTGTCAAGATCCTATCTACCTGAGACAGGGGACATGAAGGACATAGAACAGGTCAACATGGTGGACTACCTTCCCATTCGACAGGAGAGACTGGACAAGCTAAGACAAGCCACAGAGGCAGATGAATCTCTCCAAATGCTCAGAATGACCATCCAACAAGGTTGGCCCAGAGACAGAGCAATGTGTCCCACTCAGGTAACCCCATACTACAGTATTAGAGATGAACTGAGTGTGCAAGACGGATTGATCTTCAAGGGGGAGAGATTGGTCATACCAAGCTCCTTGAGGCCGGAAATGAAACAGGCAGTCCATACTTCACATCTAGGAGTGGAGTCATGTCTGAGGAGAGCCAGGGTGGCTATATACTGGCCTGGTATGAATGCTGAACTGAAGGAACACATTTCCATGTGTGAGACATGCAGGACATTTGAGACCAGACAGGCTAAGGAACCCCTCATACCCCATGAGCTTCCCGGCAGACCATGGGAGAAAGTGGGCATAGATCTTTTCACATGGGATCAGAAAGACTATCTGGTCACATCAGATTACTACAGTGATTTTTGGGAATTAGACAAACTCAAGTCCACAGACTCAAAAACTATCATCAGGAAACTGAAATCCCATTTCGCAAGAAACGGGATCCCTGAAGTGGTTGTCAGTGACAACGGTACAAACATGACTTCAACTGAGTTCCAAGACTTTGAAAAGGAATGGGATTTCGAACACAAAACCATCTCACCATATCACAGCAAGTCAAATGGAAAATCTGAATCAGCTGTTAAAGCAGCAAAGAATCTTCTACGGAAAGCAAAGAGGTCTAATACAGATCCATACTTGGCCATGCTGGAGGCCAGGAATACCCCTACACAAGGGATGGAGGCGAGCCCCATGCAAAGACTGAACAATAGACGGGCAAGGAGCCTACTACCCATGGCAGCCTCCCAGCTGAAGCCACAAACAGTGGCAGGAGACCACAGTCACAAACTCAAGAAGAGGCAGGAGAGACAGGTCAAATACCATGATAGAGGAGCTAAGAGCCTAGAGCCTCTCCAAGAGGGAGACACAGTAAGGATGAGGCCAGTACTCAAGGGCCAGAAAGAGTGGGCAAAGGCAATTGTTGTCAAAGACCTGGACAACAGGTCCTATGTGGTGGATACTGGAATAAGGAGCTACAGGAGGAATAGGGTGGACCTAAGAAAGAGCAAGGAAGGCCCAGTGGTCCATAAACCTGAAAATGCAGTAAGGCCCAGGCAGGAGACTGCAACACAGCCAGTCCAGGCAGCCAAAGCACAGCCGGTCCAGCCAGCCAAAGCACAGCCGGTCCAGGCAGCCAAAGCACAGCCGGTCCAGGCAGCCAAAGTACCAAAGACTAGCAGCCCACCAGCCACCATACCAGCCACTCACACACCAAAGCCCACACCAGTAGCATCCAAACCAGTGGTAGTAACAACTAGGTCTGGCAGGGCATCTAAAACACCATCCTATCTCAAATCTTATACCAAATAGAGACAATGCACAATGTGCTACTAGCCTATCAGGTATTACTATGTTATAGTAAGTGATTTAGTTGTATTGCTTGTTCAATGGTTCTTTATATCATAATGTTCTAATGCCATGTATTACTGGTAAACATTAGTTGTATTATTTGTTCTATGTTTAAAAAAAAAAAAATAAATAAAAATAAAAAAAAAAATAAAAAAAAAATAAAGGGGAAAGGATGTGACAATATGCCCCTAGCGTGCATGGATGGAATAAAGGGTTGCGTCTTGAGACCGCCATCTTGGACATGTACGTTGTGTTGTTCTTCTCACTCATATCTTCATATTCTACATGACAGGGCCTGTTAGAGGTCTTGTTACAGGCGGTGAGGGCCCGGGGTGGGGATCCACTGCAGGATTAGGCTGTGGAGCCCTGCAGTGGCAGTGGGGACCCGGGGTGGGGGTAGGCTGCAGGATTAGGCTGTGGAGCTCTGCAGTGGCAGTGGGGACCCGGGGTGGGGGTAGGCTGCAGGATTAGGTTGTGGAGCTCTGCAGTGGCAGTGGGGGCCGGGGTGGGGGTAGGCTGCAGGATTAGGCTGTGGAGCTCTGCTGTGGTGGTGGGGACCCGGGGTGGGGGTAGGCTGTAGGATTAGGCTTTGGAGCTCTGCTGTGGTGGTGGCCTGAAGGGCTACAGCTGCAGCTGTAGAGTAGGTCTGTGTCCTCGTTATAGTCCTGTCTCTGTATATACAAATATGATATGTCTTGTTTTCAAAACAAACCCAGACATTTATCAAAGAAATTGCCTCAAACTAATTTCAATAACATTTAATGTGTAATTGACAAATATTGTGACAGGTGTACATCAATATCTTATTCAATCATACAATTTATTCATTTGAAAATAATATGAATAAAAAGATAAAAAGAAAATAGTTCGGCACAGGGGTGATCTACGAAAGTAGTTGGCACACGAGTGATCTGCAAAAAAAAAATTCATTGCAGAACACTTTCTTCATGCACAAAGTATAAGCTTACAAAACATTCATTTATTTCCACACTGGTATTTGATTCATTGTGCTGACAAGAATCCATATATATGCATACCTGATAATATATGCCAATACATTAATCATTTAGTTGTGTGGATCAAATCTCAGAATTGACAAATCATGTTTTAGCGGGCATCACCTGACTGTGTAAGATAACGATGATCTAGTATAGTTGTATTTATTGTGTTCTGCTAGGCACCACTCGCATCTCATGTTGGCAAGATCAAGACTTCTACATTGAAGCCAGCTGGGGGGCTCCGGCTGATCTACAATGATCATAATAAAGAACATAATGAACAGCAATGGATATATGCATTATTTATATTATAGTTTTTACACAATATCTACTGCACTACGTGGTTTGTGAAATTATAAAATCAACAAACCACGTAATTCATAAGCTACTGCCGTATAATGGCGATATATTAGATTAAAACTTTGGCTGATTTAGTTTGCTGATCACGTGGTACTAAGCAATATGCAATATAAATAATATGTGGAAAATAAAATAGAATATGTGTGCCAAATAAAGACAAATCAAAACTACCATTTAGCAGTCTCTCTCTTTGTCATATTTCTGACAAAAAAATAAATAAATCAAAAGGTATTTCTTACATCCAATATGAACCAAGGTTTTCGCCATTATGGCACCATCACACCCTTTACAAAAGTAGTAACCAGAGAAGTTGGGATCTACATCCGGGATATGGAGCACGTTTTGCCGTGAGGACCTGATATGGCTGAAGGAGGCGTCGAGGCTTTTGGACCTCCGCTGCCAAAACACTTGGGAGGAGCTGCATGTTCGAGCGTTGCTATGTCTGATGACACAAGTCAGGTTGATACTGTCTCCAGATAACAGTTTGGGGTCCACTGGAAAAATATCTGTAAACACACACCCCATTACAAATATCAGTCATCACGTTTCTTCCCCTATACTTAAAAAAGTCTTGCAGCAGGACTCTGTTGTAAATTATAGGTTTATTAAATAATTAAATCTTGGAGTATGCTACGTGGGTGGAGAGGGACTTGGCTGCGATGGCCCCAATAGTTTGCTCTAGGCGGACTTCCACCGCAGTCAAGTTGGCCTCGAAGAGCAGGCAGTGGGGCTCCAGGGATGAGCTTGGCGGCTTCGTTCTGGATTGAACCCACTGTCTGTCCTCGTATCATCAACAGGGTAGGGGCAGCATAATGGATGAGGATCCTGAAGGCTGAAGGTTGAAGGCATGGATGGAGAGTGCAGAGGTGGGATGTGGAGTCAGGATGGGCATCGCCTGGGACTTGGAGGTGGACTCCTCCTCATCTTTGGTGAAGGAAGTCAGCGAGCGGACCAGGCCAGGAGGCGGCCGCGGATACCCTTGCGTATCAGGTACTCGGCAATGACTTGTGGGCTGGCAAGCTCTAAGGCTTTTTCCAAGTCGATGAACACCGCCAGTTGAGATTTCTTGTCAGCGCACAGGGACAGGAAGGTGGAGATGGCTTCGGCAGTTGGAGTGAAACCAAATATGTTTGGATGTAGCGAACCCATCTCATACAGGACGTTCCACTGTGTTGCTGAGGCAGTTTATCAGGGAGATAGGTCTCCGCTTCAGTGGATCTCATGGTTTCGGGATAGGTGTGGTGTCAGCCAGCTTCCAGGCCAAGGGTAGTCACTCGCCCTTCCTGATAGGAGGTATTGATGAGCTGGCAGACCTCTATGCGCCCTGCAGCACCAATTTTCGATATCATGCTGTAGGTGATGCGGTCGGCCCCGGGGACAGTGCCCTTGTGGCGGGCCTGGTGCATCTCACCACTGGGATATGAAAGTCCCGGCCCTGTTGCAGGAGTGTTTGAAGACTCGTCTGTACCATTTAAACGAATGGACAAATACAGTGACCTTTTAATTACGCATTGCACCACTTACAAAATAACCGTGTATACAGTTAACAGTGTGTATTACCACCTGCTGTCATCAGAATTGTCAAAATGTGCATGCCTTTAGAGTGTAGTAGTGTTGATTGACAGCCTCCAGCAACATGAACATAGCAGGGAAGCTCATGTACATTGAACGTGTTAAAGATTCATTCTCTAGAGCCTGTATACTCTGATGAGTGACGCAGCCATAATAGATAATCATACAATCCAAATCTTGATGATATAATTGAGATCTAACAAAAATACAAAGAAGAAAAAGCTCAGCAAAGTTCTTACCCCAAATTATGAATTTAGCTATCATCCCTTCACTTATGATATTGAAGTAATGACATTGCAAAGTTATCCACAATTACGTATTATTCTCAGCTAAGTGATAATTTGTGCATGCACTTCTTATTAATAGTTCTTTTTATTGTCAAACGTCTTGATCAATACATGTCAAAACTGCCACTTCATAGAGCACTATGTAGCCTAATACCAGCCAGATGATTACTGAAGACTACTTATGATAATAAATCATGAAACTTGTGTTCATTGAAATGGTTTGAAAATATCGCCATAAATTATTTAATTATTAAATATAGTTATGGTCTATTCAGCAGGATATAGAGTCCCTAGTGTGTCAGTGGAAATTAGCCTTTTAATGGGAAATTTCCCTGATAAATGTGGCAATATGTATCACCACATACGAGACATCGCGAGAACGAACCCTGAACTTCAATATCCAACTCTTCTCAACAGTGGGGATTGTTTTAATGAAGAAGACATGTATACGGATTGATGAAGACATTTGTCTGGCGAAGACTAAATAGATCATATTTCCAACCATTCTATTTTTGAAAAGCAGATATTAAAACATAAGATTGGAATGAAGGAATGGATTTGTAACAGTTCTTGTTTGTTATTAGAAGGTGATGATACCACAGTATTTTGATCACCATTATCCTGTAATCCTGTGCCCAGTAATATTAAAGTTTACACCATTTTATATCAATTCAATTGTTACTCAGTGAAGTCTTATCCCATACCACTACCACAAAAAACCGTCTCAGACTAAAGGGCTCTGCATGTGCTTAATCCCGTCTGTCTCTGTCGTTGATATATAATTGAGACAATGTTAGGTTATTTCACTTTTGCATGTCTGTGAAAACTTCATGATATTTTGTGTTGCAATCGTATTTACATAAGACCTCATTTCTATTTTCACCGTCCCCTTGAAGAAGTCAAATGTCTGCTCTGTTCACACTGATGATGGTTGGAACAAGCCAATGTCCGTCCACTAATCAAGCAGGCCATACAAGTACGGTGGATAGTAAAGCACGTTGTTATTGAAACAAAACCACCACATTTATTGGAAGGATCCCCTGTTCAGCATTCTGACATGAATAATTGATTAGCTTTACTTTTGAAAAAGTGTTCATTCAAAAGAGTTTTCAATGATATGTACAAAGATTTTAAACGCAATACACCATCATGCAATTTTGTGCAATTGAAGTTTGTTGCACTTCTGTAAAATGTAAACAAATACAAACAATGCGGCACCTTAATAAAAACATTTACATATAAATACATCCCTGAAATTTTGAAAACATGATGAATTAATTAAAATGGAGGCCTAGATTTTCTAATTTCAATAGAAACGTGTTTCATGAGGACGGATAATTGTGTAAATAATTAGCTGAACTAAATTAAACAAATAATTAAATCCAATTGGTCTACTAAATCGTATTATGAAAATATTTACATTTTGAAATATCCCATCCACTTTATCATCTAATTGATACATATTATTTGTATGTACACTCAATATTTCATTGTAGTATAGATAGTTCTCTTTTCTTCACACTTGTTCATCAATTATTCAAACTTTATCATTATAACAACCTATATTTTCCACGTCTAATGACAGCCAGGCTTTAGAAAATAGTAAGTCCAACACAATATATAAGACTCGTTTAGTGGCACTTTAACTTTAACTGTAACTTTGGAGGGAGATCTTAACTGAGAGGCTATCTTATTTTCTCTTGTTTTCTTTACAACAAATACATATACCACCGTTTAAATCCATTGTATGCAGTAATCAATATAGAAATCTCTCATACACATATGATTTGACGCCATATTTAAAGAACCAAAATGAATTTTTTAGCAAAGGACAATGTTAACAATAACGACATGTTGGGTTCATTGTACCTTGCATAAATTGTAAAATTGTAATTGCCGTGAGTTAGTCGGTGGCGTTACTGAAATAATTGAAGCTTTGGCAATACCATACCTGCCCCTTTGCTGAACCTGGCTGAGGAGTCCACAGCAGAAAGACCGGCTACGAGAACCACCGAGACGTACAAGTAAAGATATGCTAATTGCATATAATCTCCCATTGTAAACAGAAACCTTGGCCTGAGCAGGCGGTCCATATGTAGGGCAATCCATATGGCTGAGTTGCTCCCCTCCAATCGCGCGTGACAGCCCTGCTTATATGCAACTCGATGCTTAGCAACAGTTGCTAGGATTTACTTCCAATAACAATAGCTTTATCTCTATACCCAGCAAGTGGCGCTACATGTATGGGTGGCTCATGCATTGGTTTGTTTGTTTGTTTGTTTGTTTGTTTGGGGTTTTACATCACTTTCAACATTATTTCAGTCATTACTTGTAGCAGATATAGTGCTGCCATGTCCTACAGGTCCTTGACATGACAACCCACCCGGTCACAGATTTACAAGGACAACGGATTAACCCTTTGGGCACGAGCCTCAGCTCAAATGTGAAATTATATCATGAGTTCAATCTTGGCACGGCCGGGGTTCGAACCCACGACCTTTAGATAACCACAGAGGAACTGGTGCTAATAAGCGGGCGCTCTAACCAACTGTGCCACGGCCCGTGGCCTCTCATGCATTGTAATAAAGGCTCAGTTTTCTAGTCATTTTAATAAGTACATGATTGTTTTATTGCAACATACTACTGTGCTTTTGACAGCACAATCGTGTATGTGTTTAAAATTGCCTTCTGAATCAGGGCAAAATATTAAATTTGCCATTTTCACTTTATGCAGTCAGTGATCACTACCACATAGATAAATAAATAATGATAATAATAATGTTTCAAATAGCTCTATTCATCTTGTGAAGCGCTGATCAATTATGAATTCTAATTTGCATTCCGTCAATACAGTAAGCAAGTATGCATTGCAATTATGTGATACGGTTAAGAACATAGCCAAAGCCCAGAAAATAGTAGAAAAAAACATTGTCCAATTAGGTGTTATGCCTTTTTTCGAATCCCTTGCAGCTGATATGTTTTTAGTGCTTTCACAGCTTGGTGGCCCTGTACCAAATGATTTTACCAGTAACGATGCCCCATTCAACATTTTAATCTCCCACGCTGGTTCCATACCAAACACTTTCCTCTCACTATTTGGTATTTTCTCATTAGAAAAACGTCAGAGATACTTACCGAAACTATATGCTAACATTACACTGATTTAAGATGACTTCTGCTGAGCATTGCACCTGTGACCATAGTTTTGTTTGTTTTAGGTTTTACATCACTTTCAACATTATTTCAGTTATTTCGTGATGAGACCTACTTGTAGCAGATATGGTGCTGCCTCACTGAATTGTCATGTCGCAGGTCCTTGATATGACAACCCACCCGGTCACAGATTTACAAGGACAATGGGTTAACCCTTTGGCACGGGCCTCAGCTCATATGGGAAATTGAATTATGAGTTCAATCTCGGCATGGCCGGGGATCGAACCCACGACCTTTGGATCACCACAGAGGAACTGGTGCTAGTAAGCTGGCGCTTTAACCAACTGCGCCACGGCCCGTGGCCTCCTGTGACCATAGTACTGAAGTGCTTATACAATTTGGAAAATAAATCATGAACGACAGTAACGATATGTAAAGGCCGCCTGCCAGTCTTCATTACCAATCATTAAATTTATAGGATTTGGAAAGTTATGGTTCTGATAAAGTTGTACAGTTGTGTACCTTTCGATGGGGGAAAAACATGGAGATTGTCGTTCGGGCTGTAGAGGAAGAAGTTATATCACCATTTACTTTGAGATAATACGCTTCCAAGTTAAATATTGAATAGCATGTGGTATAACTATTTTAAGTCTCCCTCATTCACGCATGCTGGTCTGGCAAAAGATACCTCCTCTTGATCAGTATGGAGTGACACCTATTGGTAAAACAAAACCTCACTTTCATACACTGTTAATATCATTTACTCATAAAACTAACACCTTTAAATTATAACCTATAGCTGTATCTAGTTCACATAAATTTAATAAGATATAAATTATATTTTGTGACATTAAATGCAAGACAATTATATTTACCTTTCTAATGAAAAATATTTTTCAAAGATTTTCTATCAAATATATTATTGTACTTTATTGAACGATACTATTTACAGCGTGCTTACAAAACCTTAAATACACATACAATTCGGTTACAAGTCAACCAAAAACATTTTATTCATTATTATTAGCACATTTCATGCGACAGTGTAAACTTTATTCATATGTCTTCATCACTGAAAAGAATTATATTGTGGCAATACTAAATGCTCAGTACTTACGTGTTCTTTTGTGCTTACATATAGTTGTACTGTATGACGGTAGCCAATGTGACGGTAGCCATGATGTGGTGGGTACTTTCACATTGAATCACTCTGCCTTCATTAAACAGAGGTAGTTGATTCTGTACCTACCAATGCCTTCATTGTTGGACAGGCACACAGGCACAGCTCGCCATACTTTTGGTTGATGAACTCTTCAGTTTTGGAGATTGTTAAAATTGATCAAAAGAGTTTTTGATCACAGTTTCAAAACTACATGTCCAATCAACATGTTTGATACATCTATGGAAAGCTCAGAAGATAGATTTTAATTCTGAAAAATGTGTTTTTAGTCTGGTCACATGACTTAATTAGCATATTGATACCTCATTAAAATATGTGCTTTTTTAATTTTACAGAAACATAAATTGTAAAGTTTTCATGAGGAAGAGCATATTCTAGCTGGATTTCATAATTTATATGTGAAAATTGAAACATTACTTTTTGTTTAAATGGCATTCAAAATAGTGGGTGGAGCTTGAATTTAATATGATTTTAGGCCCCGCCCCTTTTTCAAGTGCCTTTTACGCACTCAATAATTGTCCGACAATTATTTTTGAAATATCAAAATAACCTAAAATTTTATGTAGTATCAGAACATCAAATTATTTCTTACTTTACTTGAAAACTAATTTGTTTTATTTATTCATTATGTAAAATTATGCAAATTAGCTCATGTGATAAAAATTTTCAAAATAATTTTGAATCTGGAAAATTTTCAGGTTTTTATTGATGTATTGTGCATGTTGATAGGCCAATTATTTGAGATATTTTGATCAAAAGTGTTAAGAAACAGGAAGTAGATCCTATATTGACAATCCTGGGAGGAAGTATTGATGGTTATTTGTGCACGTGTGAGGTGTCATTGAAGATGGGCAATGACTACTCTGCAAAACAGAGGTGCAGTCAGGATCGAGCTCCCACTTTTCCCGCCAGATGGAATGCTTACTTTTAAATGTGATCGTCACGCCATCTGTAGTATAACGGACTAGCGTCGGTACAAGGCTTTTCTTTTCAGTCAGTTTATATCATTAAGGCAAAAGGATTGTGAAATCTATTCACACCAACTGTGTGAACTATTATGTGATTATTTACCCCTGTTTGACTTTTCACAATTAAAAAGTCATTCAGGGTCAAAGAGGAACACTTGACATATCGGACCTTGCCTTGCTGGAGGCTGTCAATCAACACTGGAACACTTTTGAGACACGCACATTTTGACAATTTTGATGATTGCAGGTGATAATATAGACTGTTATCTCTGTACACTGTGAATGTGTAAGTGGTGCAATGCGTAATCAAAAAGTGTAGCAGTGTTGAATGACAGCCTCCAGCAAGGCAAGGTCTGATGTTTTTGTCCATTGATTTCAATGGTACAGACGAGTTAAAGCTCTTTTCTGTAACGTCCGCACATATTTACAAACACTTAGCAACCAAATTTATGAATGGTATCTATGTAGTTCAAAACGAGGCAAAATGCAAAGGCAATCAGCTGTTGAATCGCTGCTCGATCCTGACTGGGTGGTCGATTCTTAACTCAGGTAGGACAGAGAGAAAAATTCTCATTGAGTGGTTATGATGTTCAGCTGATGATATTATGAATATTCATTTTTCTGCATAATATGAATAATCATGACATTTGGCCAGTACTGGTCTGAACTTCGGGGCTTTGGGACAGAAATAGGAAGACGATCAATTATCTCTGTTTAGCAGGGTAGATAATCACCCACCTCACCCAAAAAACGCCATTATTTTAATAAATATTTATAGATATAAATATAATTATTAATCTCCTTAAAATATATTTATCAGAACACCTAATAAGAATGTCACATTTATCTCTATCATCAGCTCTGAGGTCCATTATTATAATGGTGTGACAACAGTCTTCATCTTGTAGTTCTCTGCATTGTGTGGTCCACCATGATGATGTCACAACAGTCTGTGTAGTTCTCTGCATTGTGTGGTCCACCATGATGATGTCACAATAGTCCTCATCTTGTAGTTCTCTGCATTGTGTGGTCCATGATGATGGATTTTACATTGAGTCATACGATGATGTTGGTCACGTCACCACTTCTGACGTCATTTGACAGTGACACAATCATTCGTGCCGTGAAAACAAATAAACATTTTGAAAGGCATTGGGATTATCAGATGATGTGTGAGGCACAACATTCAGCTAAATTGCGATTAGTACAACAAGGTTTGCTAGATGTTTGACTGTGTTAAAAATGTCCGAGTTTTAACTGCCGATTTCGGACAGTTGCCGGTCACTGTAGTCCACCATGATGATGTCACAATAGTCTTCATCTTGTAGTTCTCTGCATTGTGTAGTCCACCATGATGATGTCACAATAGTCCTCACCTTGTAGTTCTCTGCATTGTGTAGTCCACCATGATGATGTCACAATAGTCCTCACCTTGTAGTTCTCTGCATTGTATAGTCCACCCTGATGATGTCACAATAGCCCTCACCTTGTAGTTCTCTGCATTGTGTAGTCCATCCTGATGATGTCACAATAGTCCTCACCTTGTAGTTCTCTGCATTGTGTAGTCCACCATGATCATATCACAATAGCCCTCACCTTGTAGTTCTCTGCATTGTGTAGTCCACCCTGATGATGTCACAATAGCCCTCACCTTGTAGTTCTCTGCATTGTGTAGTCCACCATGGTCATGTCACAATAGTCTATATCACCAGTCCTCTCTATAATGTAGTCACTTGGTGATCGCTACAATATAAAACGATGTCCTCTTTAATCATTTATGTATATTTCAAAAGCATAATCAAATATTCACCTACATATATCAGGTCAAAATGAAATTACAACGATTTGATTTCTTATAGAGTGGTGAGCCATGGATCAGGGATGATAGTTTGTGTCTTCTATTGGTAGCAAGTGTTTCATTTCCTGGCAGAAGGGCAATGTTCAGGTATATAATAGAGATTTGTTCACATCACACGTTTTTCCTTCCCAAACAGTCCATCACTGGTAATCAAAGGCGATGATTTGGCCTATATATAACATATGCAAAGGTAAATTCCTAGCTATTCTATAAAACAAAGGTTAATGGCCTTATACAGTGTTGCGCGGACCAAGTAAGTAAAGCTGGCTTAAAATTATCTCCTTTCAAATTCACTTTGCAGCTCGAGAATAGTGTATGTGGTTGAAATAATATAGTCAATATTTGGGCTGACTCCATCATCCCCACATTGCTTTATTCCAGAAATCTCCAACTGAGGTCATATCAAGATTAATGGAAATAGATGATCTAGCTGTACAAAACAATTTGCAACTATATTATTTTTTTAATCATTAAAAATTGAGAGTATGTGTGTCTTTGTTGCTACTTACAGCAGTTCATCTTGGTCTTCTGTCTTGATGGTTGACCTATTGCTCTCCGTATCCCAGTATTCACTAGCCAGCTCTAAGGCTGGCTTGTAATAATCTCCTTTCAGGTTCACACAGGCCATGATGATAGAACTGGCTAGTAGACACCCACCTAAAACACAGTCACACACTTACAACCAATATCAACCGCTTTTTAGATTTGTCAGTTAATTAGTTAGTGTCTTAATGTTTAAAAAAACATGGGCCAAAGCCTCAGATCTGCAATGACTACTCTGCAAAACAGAGGTGCAGTCAGGATCGAGCTCCAACTGAAGCTATATTTAGACAGGAAGAATGAGGCATTGGGTGTTCCAGGTCTTTATGCATGTTGGACACAATTAATGTGTACCATTGTTTTTTTGCCACTGTATTCACTGTTTTCTATTGTATGTAAAAAATCACCAAAAATTAGAAAAAGGTCTGACCCTCCAAGGATTCATCCCCTGCTAATACTACATTTTACCTTGGAATATTCAAGAAATCCACGTAGAAGTGTCAGAGAAGATGGATATTGACGGACAGAATGACAGAAAATTTACCCCATTATTTCACAAGTTGTACTGACAGAAAGAGCCCAAGGATAGGAAATTTTTGCTGATAGTTTTAATGTATTTTACACTAACTCGACGAAAAAATATTGTCTTAAATTGGTTGATTAAAATAATCATGTTTCAGGATGAATACTTAGATGAAACAATATTTGAGATGTTAATTTCTTGATGACTATTGCAACTTATCTCTTCATAATCAAGTTATATGATAACATTAAATTCAGAATAAGATCTATTTAACACATACCTGCAAGATAAAATATAATTTGGTAGTCTTGGTTACGGTCTAAAATCCATCCGGCAACAGGGGCGCCACCTAGTAGCCCCATTCCGATAGATATGAAGATGAAACCCTTGCCATAAGCTATGTATGGCTCTCCAACCAGTTCTGAGCTAACATGTCCCATAAATGTGCTCCAGAAGCCTGTATGTAGTCCCAAAATAATGGCATAACCTATTTGGCCAGACTTGTGCTCAAACAGTTCTGGAAATACTCCTGTCAAAATTGTGGCAAGGCCAACGCTGCATAAAAATATACTGGCATGGTCAAGTTTGGCTGATTGACTAAACATTATGAAGAGCAACCGGCTGGAGAAACTTGCTAGTCCTGTGATGGCAACAAGAATGATACCATCATCAATGGTTAGACCTGTGCTAATGGCATAGTCAGGCAAAAAAGTGTATATAATGGAAATCCCAAAACTCCAGATTACATTGCAGACACACATACAAGTAAACGCTGAGCTTTGCAGAAGAGACATTTCAAATATTCTTAGCAAATCTTTCTTGGAGTAGCTCTTTTGAAATATAGAAACTGGACGCATGGTGGCACCACAGAGGACCAATTGAAATGCCACTGCGGATAAGACGAGAAACATTCCTTTGATTCCCAGTTCAACGTCCAGAACCTTTACAATGACTGGTAGAAATAAAATGCCCATTCCTGTTCCTGATATTGCTATTCCAGAAGCTAATGCTTTCTTCTCCTGAAAGTAGTCGTCCAGGATCATAATAGAAGGTGTCAATGCAAATCCAAACCCAGCACCTTGACAACATAATCACATATACAATTAGGATTATATAATATCTGCACATATCATTATCATAATATTACATTAAGGCTTGGTCTCACTATAGTCAACAGGCTTAGCGGATGAGTTGCAGAGTGGAACATTTCCAAAGTTTTGCATGTTCGCTTTTGTGCGCTTTGAAGGAACGAATGAGATGCGTACAAGTCGAAAAAAGCAAGCGGACAAGACCAAAGCGAACAACGCAGATGAACACTGATATAGGAAGAAGGTATTCCGGAGAAAACATGCACAGAAAGCTTTAAAAGACAGATATGCACAGACAAGACAGATGTATTGCAGACAACACGAATGAGAAGCTGACCAATATGGAAGTTTGATTTCAGTTCGCATCTTATTCTGACCAACTCCATTCCTTGTTCGTGTCTTCTCTGTACCTGTTCGTATTTTCTCCGTACCTTGTTCACATAAATGCAGGATTCAGCGAAAAACACCAAATACAGTCAGAACACAGTCGGAACACATTCTGGATGAGATACGAACAAAGCGTTCGCATTAATGACCCACTCAGCATGTGCAACAAAGTCAGTGCGAATTGGCCGTTCACATCTTCTCCGCACAAAATTTTCAACATGTTGAAAATATTTTGCGGACCAAAACAGACCAAAGAGGTCTTACCCGGTCTGCTCCGAACCCAAAACGAAGGAATTAAGAAGAAACGAATAGGGCATTCGAGTTGCGTAGATATCATTCCGAATGGCTAAATATTCCCGTCCGCTTTCATCCGCTTGGCCT
This sequence comes from Amphiduros pacificus, assembly GCA_949316495.1. Lineage (NCBI taxonomy): Eukaryota > Metazoa > Annelida > Polychaeta > Phyllodocida > Hesionidae > Amphiduros > Amphiduros pacificus. The sequence continues at coordinate 9,339,763 of OX439003.1, read as the reverse complement.
GTTCGCTGCAGTGAAAATGCCACTTTACATATATTTCAATTCATCATAATTTCATATTACAGTTATATTTGATATAACGTCTGGTTTTCTGATTTAAACAAATATCAAATATCAAATGGTACCAGTCATGATTCCAGCGGTGGTGTAGGTTTCCCATAATCTGTTAGTGACTGAGGCGAGTGCCAGGCCTCCTGCAGCGAGCACCCCTCCAAACATCACTGTCACCCTGTGCCCCAGCCAATACACCATAACCACTGATGGGATCCCTGTCATAAAATAACCATGCACTCCAATTAACATAAACAATTAGTGCAATCCGTTTCTCAGTGTAATACTATATGTTTTATGAAAAGTAAACTGATGAAAATGTTGTTAGTTAGGGGAGGAAGCTGCTCAGATACTCACCAATAGAGGTGGACTAACTACCGGTAGGCAGAATGGTGAGTGCATCATTGATATGACTTACCAGTGAGGGTGGTTAATTACAGCATCGGCAACACTTACCAATTAGAGTGGTGAGCGCCAGCGCATTGGTTAGACTTACGTGTTAGAGTGGTGAGCGCCAGCATTGGTTAGACTTACCAATTAGAGTGGTCTATAGACTTACCTGTTAGTGGTGAGCGCCAGCATTGTTTAGACTTACCAGTGAGATTGGTGAGCGCCAGCATTGGTTAGACTTACCTGTAAGTGGTGAGCGCCAGCATTGGTTAGACTTACGTGTTAGAGTGGTGAGCGCCAGCATTGGTTGGACTTACCAGTGAGAGTTGTTAGCGCCAGCATTGGTTAGACTTACCTGTTAGAGTGGTGAGCGCCAGCATTGGTTAGACTTACGTGTTAGTGGTGAGCGCCAGCATTGGTTACACTTACGTGTTAGTGGTGAGCGCCAGCATTGGTTAGACTTACGTGTTAGAGTGGTGAGCGCCAGCATTGGTTAGACTTACCTGCTAGTGGTGAGCGCCAGCATTGGTTAGACTTACCTGTTAGTGGTGAGCGCCAGCATTGGTTAGACTTACCTGTTAGTGGTGAGCGCCAGCATTGGTTAGACTTACCTGTTAGTGGTGAGCGCCAGCATTGTTTAGACTTACCTGTTAGTGGTGAGCGCCAGCATTGGTTAGACTTACCAGTGAGAGTTGTGAGCGCCAGCATTGGTTAGACTTACCTGTTAGAGTGGTGAGCGCCAGCATTGGTTAGACTTACGTGTTAGTGGTGAGCGCCAGCATTGGTTAGACTTACCAGTGAGAGTTGTGAGCGCCAGCATTGGTTAGACTTACCTGTTAGAGTGGTGAGCGCCAGCATTGGTTAGACTTACGTGTTAGTGGTGAGCGCCAGCATTGGTTAGACTTACCAGTGAGAGTTGTGAGCGCCAGCATCAATGAGCAGGACCATGCCGTCATGAATCTACTCTCTCCAAATTCCTCTAGCAAAACTTGATAGAAGGACCCGCTGGAGTATACAATTCCGCAAGTGATCAGATTAGTGAGGAAGGAGGAAGCAACCACAACCCATCCCCACCCTCCCTCTGTCTTGTAGCTCATAATCACTGTCTTTGATCCCTCAATCTGAAAGCACAAAGAACCATATCACTAAAGACAACATATGTAGGCCAAATAAGGCAAGTTTCCCACGATTGCTTTATCCTATTTGGAGAATATAAAAAATTCTCTAGACGCCAGCTGAGACAATGTATTTAATGTAACAGTTTACATGGGAAAGGTGTGATTGAGTCCAGGTAAATTAAATAAAAATATAAAATAGCGATGCCTCCGTCTATGTTAAAAAGAAAGATTTCTTGAAAAAAGAATCTATAATGTACTGTTAAAAACAATGCTATTTATTAATCACACTTTGTATTTTTCATAAAAGAATATTTTTTATATTTCTTAGAAATTGTAACATGAATGTGACCTGGTAACGTGAATCTCGGTAGGGCCAAGAATTGAATCCTCGACCATTGGATCATCACAGAGTAACTAGTGCCAATAAGCTGTAACCAACTGTAACCAACTATGCCACGACCCGTGGCTCCCCAGATTTGGAGAACCAATGATATTTGACGTGCAATTTCAGAGGTCCAGGCCTGTATTTCTGTGCATGCATATCTTGATCTGTTATAAATGGATAATTCTGTATGATCAGAAAAGCACAGAATAAATGAACAACAATAACAAACCCCCTCTTCTTGGTGATTATAAGAAATTGCGGATTGAAAAGGATTTGTTTCTCAAGGCATGATCACTATTTAGGTTTTATGAAAATAATGTATATATTATGTTATATAACCCTTCAATTGCTTATAACACCCCGAGGTGCATGCTTTCTAAATACAAAATAAAAATGACCAGAATCTTTCATGTACAACCAAAGAACTCATACAATTGTTCATAACGTTTTAAAAGTAGGGATTCCTAAACAAAATAAGATTTTTTTCTATCAGTAACTTATCTACATTTCTCTCAAAGGAGATAAAAATAGTATTTGTACGACAGAATTGTACTGTATTTATATTTTTCAAATTCTGAAAAAATAGTGTATTATCATGTTTGTTCACAAAGAATAACTTATCATATATGCCAGTACATGAGGTACCAATAACAAAGAATAATGATCTAACCAGTGCCCTCAATATGACCCAAATGTTACAGAATAGTGGTTGATATGTGTGTATCGAGGTGTCACAGCATTGTTCAGACCTGGAAGTTTCTGAGGAGAAGATCAAAGATGACGGACAGAATGACAGAAATATTCCCCGCATCACTGCAGAAGCTAGTCAGCATAGCTAAAAAGAATCTATAATGTGCTCTAACAAGTATACCTCATATGACCCAAATAGTGGGTGATGTGTGTGTTGAAGTGTCACAGCATTGTCCAGACTATTCAATGTAACAGCTTGTTGTCACCTCAAAATAACCCATCCACTCACTATTGTGACAAGGAGAACATCTTTGTGAACAGATAATGACCCAGGGACTGTCATCATAAATTACTCCATACCTCATATTTCAGTTCTGACTAGATTTCCCGGTATACACGGATGCTCCTTAACATATACAGCAATTCATATTCAAATTGAGACCATAAGCGTTATATAGACAAGTTGCAATCATATTCTACTTTATTAACCTCCATTCTGTCAGGGTAACCTTAGACTCTCTGGGGTAACATAATATATGTGGCAACCAAAGTGTGATATGAAAACTTTCCAATCGACTCGATATAAAAAGAAGTATAAAGTCCAAAATATCAGTACATTACCATGCTTTACCATAATAGACCTATCTCACTCACTCACTCACTCACTCACTCACTCACTCACTCACTCACTAAGGAGGACTCATTACCAATGTGGAGCAGATTAGTAGTACATTGCCCAGGCTGGCAACTCTAGCCTGGCGAGGTGTGATGGACATGTAGGAACATAAACTGGATATATGCCAGACAATATGTGAAACTATCTGTGATATACATCCCTCGTGATCAGCAATTATGCCATACAGCTCGCAGGTGCTTGTTATCCAATTTGAACAAAACCTCTATCGATACTTCAGTCCTGACCCGGATTGTAGGGTCAGCTCTTCATGTATATAGTGTTTAAGCGTATCATATTTGCTAATATGTCTATTACGTAATGTGTGGATACTTTGATTATGATTTTTCTTTTAGAAATTGTTGTTGAGTGATAATCGGTGGAAATCATGGTTATATTGTGATTATTATCATCTTCATAACAAGCCAATTAGAATTTACTGTGCGCATAAATCAACATATGTAATAGCCCTGTAGATACATACCACCTGCACATAAAAAACAATGCACACATCATTCAACACGTGTTGCAATATATTTAAGATGTACAGTGAATACTGATGTATGGTGAATTTTAAGCATAATACTTATCTAATACGCAGTACATTCAGCAGTGGCAGGCAACACTGAACCCGCGGAAAGGGTAGAATCTATTGCGATCTTGTTTTTAACAACTTCCTGAACTTGCTGCTTGATTTTTATAACTTAATTCCAAGTTTCCAAAAATATCTTCCTGGTGTTATGACAGTTTCAATGAAAATGCTTTGATCATTTCTATATTTGACAAAGTAATGCTGCCTGAGGTTTAAGATGATAATTGACATCAAATATTAAGAGAATTTGCTTACTTATTGTCTTGGTGTTATTAGAAGCATGGTCGTCATCCAGTTTAGCAGCGTGTAACCTTGTGATGGTCTCCGGAAACTGGCGCACAGATGGTGTGAATCTATATCAACATTCATCCAGCTTCTACCACACTCCCAAATAAACTGTTAGGTGCACATGTACCTAACTTAAAGGTCATAGGTCACGTGTACCATGGTAGGCGGGAACAGCGTTTTCTAAAGCCAATCTGACAAAGAGGATGTCTATGATTGACATGTTATACTTATTAAGAACGAAGAAAAACATTCTGTGTCTATTATGTTTAATGCTTACTTCATGACCCAGGGTTCAGGCGGGGTTGACAATCAACCTTTGTTGAGGATATTTTTATAGTTTGATTTAAAGTGGTTGCTATTTCTCACTGCACTGGTATGATGCCAAACAAGATTAAATATCTTTTCATTAGGCAATATCTTGCAAACACATTTTGACGACTTGCCAAGTTAGGATCCCAGGGTTCAATTCTTTGTCTAAATAATCTACATTTAAAACATGTGCTCATTTAAGATATATTGTCATCGTATATTAGTGATAAGCTGACTCCTACCAATCATAAACCTTGTGACTCACGATATCTGTCACTAAATATAAGGTTTGCAACAATGTTCTGATTGAAGCACACACCTGGATCTCGCCCAAGGCGAGAGTTGGGCGGGCGAGAGTTGGGCTGCCACTTGAAGTGGAAGTTATGCGTGGCGTGAACAGGTGAACCAAAACAACCAAAATAAGACTTCATGGTGGGAAGAGTCAGGTGACTTATATCACAATCTAATAACCCAGGTAGTGCCATTGTGTGTATTTGATCGATTCACAATGAAAATAGAGATCATCAAAATTGAACAAGATCAAACTATTGACCACTGAGTAAAGCCTAGTAATATAATGACCTCACACTGTTTGTTCTGCTCAGCTAGAGAACATGGAGAAAGGGGTCACATGACAGAGAAATGCGGGTGGCAGGCACCATCACTATATAATTATGAACCAAATTATGATAGTCTTGTAACAAAATGTTTGCTGTTACAAAATATACCCCGTGGGGTAAGGTGGACAAGACGCGTGACCCCAAAAGTTGCATACTCGGAAGTCTTATTGGCAAACCTGGAGACAAATTTTCAAAATCAAGATCTAAAAGTCTTAAAGTTGCCATGAAAAGTGATTTCGCCATTGACAAATGAAAAACACGTGTTATTAATTATCTCCGAGACTGGTATAAGATATTTGAGTGATATGGAAATTTACCAAACATATATATTTTGCATTTGGTTGCAAAATGGACATCTTGCCTTTGAAGTGGACAGGAAGTAGAAAGGCTATATAATCTTGTAAATCAAACATAAACAAATTTGAATCGGTGAGGGCAAAGGTATTATAATAAAAAAATTCCATTCAACATTTTTTTATCCAGGTCTGCTTGAAAACCCAGAAACCTTGAAATCCAGTGCTGAAAATAATTTACAATAAATAGTGTATAGATTTCTAAATGAATACACTAGGTATTCTGTTAATAATAATAATAAAAGGAATTCTAGTTTAACAACAAAACACGTGACACTTATTCATAATGTGCACCATTAAAATATATCGGTCATGTTCGTGAATGTGGCAAGGTTATAATGTCAACCCATATGTCAATGCCGTGTCATGTATTCTGAAATGTCAGCATATCTCAGTATATGAATACTTTTGGATTTTGTTATGTATGTATATGTATGAATATATATATCTACTTACAAAAGTAGACTGAGAGCAGTTCCAGAGAGAATTCCCAGAGCAGTCCCAATCCTAAAGTAGTCCTAGAGTAGTCCCAGAGAGCAATTCCAGAGAATATATAATTGCAAATGTGGACTGAGAACAACCCCAGAGCAGTCCCAGAGAGCAATCCAAGACAGAGAGCAATCCTAGACAGAGAGCAATCCCAGACAGAGAGCAATGCCAGAGAGCAATCCCAGACAGAGAGCAATCCCAGACAGAGAGCAATCCCAGACAGAGAACAATCCCAGACAGAGAGCAATCCCAGACAGAGAGCAATCCCAGACAGAGAGCAATCCCAGACAGAGAGCAATCCCAGAGCAGCCCAAGAGAACAATCCCAGATAGAGAGCAATCCCAGATAGAGAGCAATGCAAGAGAGCAATCCCAGACAGAGAGCAATCCCAAATAGAGAGCAATGCAAGAGAGCAATCCCAGACAGAGAACAATGTCAGAGAGCAGTCCCAGACCAGTGCCAGAGAACAATCCCAGACCAGTTCCAGAGAGCAATCTCAGGCCAGTGCCAGAGAGCAATCCCAGACCAGTCCCAGAGAGCAATCCCAGACCAGTCCCAGAGAGCAATCCCAGATCAGTCCCAGAGAGCAATCCCAGACCAGTCCCAGAGAGCAATCCCAGATCAGTCCCAGAGAGCAATCCCAGATCAGTCCCAGAGAGCAATCCCACACCAGTCCCAGACCAGTCCCAGAGAGCAATCCCAGATCAGTCCAAGAGAGCAATCCCAGACCAGTGCCAGAAAGCAATCCCAGACCAGTCCCAGAGAGCAATCCCAGAGCAATCCCAGACCAGTCCCAGAGAGCAATCCCAGATCAGTCCCAGAGAGCAATCCCAGACCAGTCCCAGAGAGCAATCCCAGACCAGTCCCAGAAAGCAATCCCAGACCAGTCCCAGAGAGCAATCCCAGACCAGTCCTAGAGAGCAATCCCAGAGCAATCCCAGAGAGCAATCCTAGACCAGTCCCAGAGAGCAATCCCAGATCAGTCCCAGAGAGCAATCCTAGACCAGTCCCAGAGAGCAATCCCAGATCAGTCCCAGAGAGCAATCCCAGACCAGTCCCAGAGAGCAATTCCAGACCAGTCCTAGAGAGCAATCCCAGATCAGTCCTAGAGAGCAATCCTAGACCAGTCCCAGAGAGCAATCCCAGATCAGTCCCAGAGAGCAATCCCAGACCAGTCCCAGAGAGCAATCCCAGATCAGTCCCAGACCAGTCCCAGAGAGCAATCCCAGATCAGTCCCAGAGAGCAATCCCAGACCAGTCCCAGAGAGCAATCCCAGATCAGTCCAAGAGAGCAATCCCAGATCAGTCCCAGAGAGCAATCCCACACCAGTCCCAGAGAGCAATCCCAGAGTGAGTATAATTTTATTTCTACTTTTTGCAACAATATAGAAATCAATAATGAAATGCTGAAAATTAGATATTCAGAAAAAAATATTTTCTGCACAGGAAATGGTGGCCAGTTAATGCTTCCTGTCATAAGAAAACGGTTCTTCTAATTCCTGTCATTAGAAAGATAAAATTATATAATATATGAATAAGATTCTAACCCAAATGGCATAATTTGTTAGATATCTGATCTAGAACTTTGTTTTCAGGTCCAATTAAGTTTGCAGATAAGGGCTAAAATTCCTCCTATTCAAATAAACTCAACAGAAATTGTCAAACGAACATACCAAGCCATGTGAAGGATTCTTTCTTGTCATTCTTTCTTTTGCCCTTACAATCACGTTAAGGTCTAACTTTCAAATAACGATATTTCTATATATTTCTATTCAATTAAATATCAACATATTGGCAAGGTACAATAAAGGTATTTTGTACTAGGCTGGCAAATTCATAAATTGTGCGACTGATGATTTAAGGTTTTCAATATTAGCAACCAGGGGGCGCTCGATAGCATAAACATCCATAAACAATAAATGTGCATGTACACGTATATGACTAACTAACCAACTTACCAACTTAAAAGTTAAAATCCGTTTCTGAATCTGGAAATCTGAACTCAAAAAATCCCTCAAATAAAAACCAGATATTAAGATTGTACAGTCATTTATTATATTTTTTATGTTTGCAAAAAACTGATATACTCTCAATTTTCTGACATGCATATCAAGATATCATTTAAATATAACTGCAATTTCATTTTGAACATGAAAAAAATATTAGTCCCGACCGGAATTCAGACCCCGGACCTTGAACATGGGGACAGATGTCTTACCAAATGGACCACCTCCTGACAGCACTGTACAAACTGTGCAATCCCAGACAGAGAGCAATCCCAGACAGAGAGCAATCCCAGACAGAGAGCAATCCCAGACAGAGAACAATCCCAGACAGAGAGTAATCCCGGACAGAGAGCAATCCCAGACAGAGATCAGTGCCAGACAGAGAGCAATCCCAGACAGAGAGCAATCCCAGACAGAGGGCAGTGCCAGAGGGCAATCACAGAGAGCAATGCTAGACAGAGAGCAATGCCAGACAGAGAGCAATGCCAGACAGAGAGCAATGCCAGACAGAGAGAAATGCCAGACAGAGAGCAGTGCCAGACAGAGAGGAGTGCCAGACAGAGAGCAGTGCCAGAGGGCAGTGCCAGAGGGCAGTGCCAGAGGGCAGTGCCAGAGGGCAGTGCCAGAGGGCAGTGCCAGAGGGCAGTGCCAGAGGGCAGTGCCAGAGGGCAGTGCCAGGGAGCAATGCCAGACAGAGAGCAATGCCAGACAGAGAGCAATGCCAGACAGAGAGCAATGCCAGACAGAGAGCAATGCTAGACAGAGAGCAATGCCAGACAGAGAGAAATGCCAGACAGAGAGCAGTGCCAGACAGAGAGCAGTGCCAGAGGGCAGTGCCAGAGGGCAGTGCCAGAGGGCAGTGCCAGAGGGCAGTGCCAGAGGGCAGTGCCAGAGGGCAGTGCAAGAGGGCAGTGCCAGAAGACAGTGCCAGAGGGCAGTGCCAGAGGGCAGTGCCATAGGGCAGTGCCAGAGGGCAATCACAGAGAGCAATGCCAGATAGAGAGAAATGCCAGATAGAGAGAAATGCCAGACAGAGAGCAGTGCCAGACAGAGGACAGTGCCAGAGGGCAGTGCCAGACAGAGGGCAATCCCAGACAGAGAGCAGTGCCAGACAGAGGTCAGTGGCAGACAGAGGTCAGTGCCAGATAGAGGGCAATGCCAGACAGAGAGCAATGCCAGACATAGAGCAGTGCCAGACAGAGGGAAATCCTAAAGACCAAAATCCTAAAGACCAAAATCCTAAAGACCAAAATCCTAAAGACCAAAATCCTAAAGACCAAAATCCTAAAGACCAAAATCCTAAAGAACAAAATCCTAAATAACAAAATCCTAAATAACAAAATCCTAAAGAACAAAATTCTAAAGAACAAAATCCTAAAGAACAAAATCCTAAAGAACGAAATCCTTAAGAACAAAATCCTAAAGAACAAAATCCTAAAGAACAAAATCCTAAAGAACAAAATCCTAAAGAACAAAATCCTAAAGAACAAAATCCTAAAGAACAAAATCCTAAAGAACAAAATCCTAAAGAACAAAATCCTAAAGAACAATCCCAGAGCAGTGCCAGAGAGCATTGTAGAGAGCCCCAGACAATATATATATTTGAGGTTGGCCAACTTATTTAAAGTTTGAAATCCATTATTATATCACCTTTTGTAGCCTCCATATTTTAGTGTTTTTGCAAATGTGTTTGACCTCCGAAAATCGCTCAAATAAAACCTACTATGAAGATTTTATGTTTGTTTTCTGTAAAAACCCATTATTTTTAATTAAACTTTGAAAATATTGTAAAAACATGACATTTAAGAATATCATGTGATAAGCTGCAATAATTACCACAAAAAAACATAAACGTAGAGCAGTTGTGAGAGTTAATGTACCTTGTTTCGCTGGACACTTTTGTTGACAAAGAAATCGACCGACACTCATATAATGATTACAGTGCTTTTGTCCCTCCTTTAGTTAAAAATTACAAACCCATCTTTTCAGTGAAATAACATTTTGGTAGATATACAGAATTCTTAATCTTGACTTAAGGACCTGGTTTTGATTATGATTATGACTATTGAAGTAACACACGGCCTTATTATGAGGGACATTTGCTTTGTGAATAAATAAAGGCTACCCACAAACATACGCAATACTTAAGGAGAAACAATTTTAGGATTAAAGCTGTATGAATATCATTCACTAAAAGTAGTAGAAAGTTTCCTGTTTATGTAGCATTGGTCATTACCATAGCAAAGTATACACACCTCAAGGTTGTCCATCCTGATGTATAATTTCATATGGCTTATTCAAGGGGGAGCACTCATTATTCCCTCTGATTAATATACTTGGAATACCTTATAAGCCTATATTAAGTATTTGTGTTGTGTGCAAACTTTGGGCATTAAGAAGAAAAGATGTCTGCCATGCATGTGATATGGAAAGTCTTATTAAAACAAAATGGTAATTCTTCTAGAAATGTTAATTACACGATGGAATGCACCTTTGGTACGATATAAAGATTTTGATTACTGTTATTCCCGAAAACAATAAAATGAATGTACTATCAATGAAGCAAAAGTGTGAAATTCTAAGCCGGCCATTGAAGCTTTATGCTTTGACAAGCATATGTAAAATCATGTGTCAAGAATAAGAAATCTGTTAATATACGGTAATACCTCTTTACATATTGAATGCCTCTTATCATACAAATAGACCTAAGAACTTCAAGGGATTTGATTTAATTTGGTGTCAGCATTGTCTTCCAACAAAGAAAATAGTGGAATATATATCATTAGACCATATTGACCTGCACACAGATTTTAATATATATCCGGTGATCATATAATAGATGTGCTAGTAACACAGCTGATATTTAACCAATAAGAACTTAATTATCAACTGATGAATAACCACAAGAACAAAGATGAATTTATAGTCTTTGATAACATTTATTGATCTGTCCCCTATGAAATCAAGCCAGACATAATTACAATGATGGGGAATTACTAAAAAATTAAAACAACCACTCCAACAGTGATCGTATCATTTTCTATAAAGATATGCCAAATATCTGTGCAATGCTTTGTGATTTCACTTTTATAATACCGACTGATCTGAATTTCACATATCAACAAGCCATTTAGAAAAAGATAAGTTTACAACTTCAAGCCTGTGATATTCTGCAGTAATGACAAGTGATTTCATAAAAATATTACAACCACAAGCTCACGATTTTTGCAATGACAGGGTTTACAAAGGACGACTTATCTCATAACTATGTCAAGAAAGCAATATTAACCATCATTGAGGAGTGGCCCAGCATTGTAGCATATGTTACGCTCTCCCATGGCCATTCTCAGTGGGAATATGCGTTTACGCCTGCTTACACTAAGTAATATTGTTGAGCTTCAAGTCTTTATTACCGCAACAAATGGTTGAGTTGGTTCCGATGTCCGTGAACGAATAGCTCTTACAGTATAGTCTAAACCTTTCTTCACAGTTTAGGCCACACACACGTTTATTTGTCAGCTCTCAGCTAGTTACCACACGGCAGTGTCCTCCCATTGACAATGTAAAATAGTGTAATACAATTGTGTGAATTGTTTATAGGGTTCACGCTTTTAGGTCACAAAAACTTGTGAAGTAATGTTGTGCATGGACTGTGCAGCAATTCCTCCACCCGCACGACTCTGATCGCCTTAATATCACACTGCAGTTGAAGAAGCCTGCACATTATGGGACTTTACCTCCGCTTATGTAGAACTATCTCTGAATCCAAAACATAAGGTAAGATCTTTGATGTTCAATACATAGTTTTTAATGGAATATATCTATAACTAAACTGCGTAAACAATTCATAAAATATGACATCGACTCATCGTTTGATATCGTTTTGGAAAAAAGTGATGTATTTATTCAACATAGGCGCAAAATATTTACAGACTTAAAAATCGTTCTTGGAGGGCTAAGTATATTAAAAAATAGCATAATAGTTCTTTCTCTTTCACAACATGGAAGTTGCAAAACTAACAATTTTCAATTAATTCAGGGATCTTTTGATCAGTATTTTGAAGAACCGCTTTGCCTTTGACGTTGGCAAGATAACACGCAATAACTTAATTACTTCAAGGGAGAACAGAATGTGTACAATCAAAAATCTCCCAGCTTCCTTCCCTTAGATAATCTTCAGATAACATACACATCTTCGTTTTCAGCTATTCACATATACACTTCAACATCCCATGCTATTTCTAAACAGTTTTAAAGAGTTCCTGAGAGGTTCATCTACAAATGTTTATATGTATATACATATACATATTCATATACATATACATATACATATACATATACATATACATATACATATACATATACATATACATATACATATACATATACATATACATATACATATACACATACACATACACATGCACATACACATACACATACACATATCTAATACAATATACCAATGACACACTCTTTTATCGCTTTATATCAGATCAGGTGCAAATACAAAATAGTGAGAACTGAAAGATTCTATTGGCTGAATTAAATTGCGTCTTTGAAGACATTGTGTTGGTGACAATGTATGGTAGCAGGGCGTTACTTTATGGTGGTAATACCCTGAGATTCATTGACAATCATTAAGGGAGGTATCTGGATGCACCATCCGTGATCAGTTAGCCAATCACAGCTCTTTGGGACTATATCAAATGAGTGATGAGGAGTAAGAATGAATACTGTTGTCCCGCACTTATTTCAATTAGGACAAACCTTTATAACATATATTTATGTTTTTAAACAGAGCTATAGAACTTTAATGGAGCTCTTAGAGCAGTAATAAATATATGTTATAATATAGACTATATTATAACATAATGTATACTATATTGATCAGAGACGACGAGGGCTAATGTGTATACGCCAGTTATTTGTGTAGATGCATTTTATTCGTACTCTCGTGATCTTAGTTTCCCAGCAGGTTTGCAGCGTGTATGTATTGTTCACTTGTAGCTCACTGCACGTGCTTGTCAATGACGTCTATGATTTATGGTAATTTCAAAATGATGAGAAAATATAAATATCATTATCAAAACGGAAACTGTATACAAATTCTTTTAAAAAAAAAGACTTTCTTGTTATCATATTCGGTGGAATTGGGGTACATACTTATTTATTACGATGTGGAGTGAATACTGTGTAAAATATGTCAAGATATACTCTTATATTATGATTTAAATCTTTGGATGAACATATTTTTTTAGAATTGATGCAATGATTCTGTACCTTTTCTAGATGTGGTAAACATAAGCTAAATATCTCTGTGCCTTTTAGATACAAACGTTGCAACAAATAGAAATTTCTGCAAATGTCCTATCTCTGAATGTGACACTAGTATATACGCGGAAAGACCTTTCAATATTGCAAACGGTATTAAGGAAAATACGAATTACATTAGTCTGGTGTATACATTTACTTATTGTTTCTTCCTGAGACGTGATCTGATCAAATATAATGCCATTTGGAGAGGGTCAAGCCTGTTTGTCAGCAGGTTAGTCCCCAGTTTACCAGTAGCATTGTATTATTAGTCAGTGAATAATATCAGAGGTGCATTCAGCACTATTATATTCCTCCATGAGAAATATTTGATCTTATATATGCTTAATATACATGTTACGCACAGCCTTAAACGTTTAAGATGTTATCAGATGTGTTAACAATTACAGCTCTACTTTTGCAAAGGTTGTGATCAAACCTCGTGATCTAAAAGCCTGAAAAGCCAATTTCTTTATGAGGGTCACATGGGAGAGTTGGTTGTATCCATACGAGTAGTTATGAATACTATATGTTATAATATCTTGTTAATCGCCACCTGTAGTTCTCTTATAAAAGGGTAAATATCGGTTTGGTTTAACTGTTTTCAGGGCAATGAAAACATAGTAATTGTCAACCAATGGTAACCAATTAGGTTATTTTTATTAACAACATTTTTCAGTACGATTTAGGCTATATTAGGTACGATAAAATCATGTCACTAGGACACTCTTTCCGGAGAGTAAAATTTGAACTTTCTTTTTTTTTTTTTAAATTGAATAGATGAGAATAAATATTTTCACCTCTACAAAATCCGTGTTTCCATGAAAGTTTCCCATTCTATTACTGTCTGCCAAGAGTTTTATTCAATAAATTGCGAACAGAGAGTGGGACAGTTTATCACACACCAACATACACCAGAGGACTCACTCAAAATTGGTCTTGCGAGTGCTGTCCTCTGGTGGTCATTCTCATCTTTGTTTGGGATTTTATGTCATATTCCCGGGGGGGGGGGGGGGGTACTCTCATAGTCAGCGTTACCGGGGAAGCTGGGCTAAATAGGGTCCTTTTCGCTGATATTTTCCCTAAAATAGGTTAAGATATTTCATCATTTTCCCTAAAACAGGGTACTATTTTTTCAAATTTCTCCCTAAAACAGGGATCACAATCCCCCTTTCCAAATCTCCCCCTTCTGCATCATCCCTAAATGAGGGTATAAAAAATTCAGCTAGTCCTAAATCAGGGTACCAATAATGATAGAATATTTCCCTAAATCTGGCTCTGGGGTTTTCAGTTCCATCCGGGTTGAGATATTTTATCATTTTCCCTAAAACAGGGTACTGTTTTTCAAATTTCTCCCTAAAACAGGGATCACAATCCCCTTTTCCAAATCTCCTCCTTCTGCATCATCCCTAAATGAGGGTATCAAAAATTCAGCTAGTCCTAAATCAGGGTACCAAATTTCAGCTAGTCCTAAATCAGGGTACCAATAATGCTAGAATATTTCCCTAATTCAGGCTCTGGGGTTTTCAGTTCCATCCCAGCCTCCGCGGGTTAAAATCATGAGAGTACCCCCCCCGGGGTCATATTCAACATTATTTCAATCATTTTATGACGAAACTTACTTGTACCAGATAGAGATCATTGTCATGACAACCCACTAGTGACAGATTTAACCCTTTGGGCACGGGCCTCAGCTCATTTGAGAAATTGTAGCATGAATTTGATCTTCAGGGGAAGGAGAGCTCTGAACCATTCTGAACGGTAATCGAAACATATCTGCACGATATGACGTCATACCATTGTTCTGCACAAATTCTGATCCAATCAGGGTGATTCTGTCATATAACGAGTTCTTTACTTATCACAAAAGGCCAAAAATGAACCAATCTGGACGTGATTTGTTCAGATTGGTTGAGATTTACTGTCCAGACCGGTTCAGAGCTCTCCCACCCCTGTTACTGCCCAGACCGGTTCAGAGCTCTCCCATCCCTGTTACTGCCCAGACCGGTTCAGAGCTCTCCCATCCCTGTTACTGCCCAGACCGGTTCAGAGCTCTCCCACCCCTGTTACTGCCCAGACCGGTTCAGAGCTCTCCCACCCCTGTTACTGCCCAGACCGGTTCAGAGCTCTCCCACCCCTGTTACTGCACAGACTAGTTCAGAGCTCTCCCACCCCTGTTACTGCCCAGACCGGTTCAGAGCTCTCCCATCCCTGTTACTGCCCAGACCGGTTCAGAGCTCTCCCACCCCTGTTACTGCCCAGACCGGTTCAGAGCTCTCCCACCCCTGTTACTGCCCAGACCGGTTCAGAGCTCTCCCACCCCTGTTACTGTCCAGACCGGTTCAGAGCTCTCCCACCCCTGTTACTACCCAGACCGGTTCAGAGCTCTCCCACCCCTGTTACTACCCAGACCGGTTCACTTTAATTACTGAGAAATGTGGGAATATATTTATAAATATTAATCGACACAAATATTTATCTTAAAGCATTCATGAAATGAGGCTTTCAAACACTTTTTCTTTGTACATTATAAATGTTTACACCCAAAACTTTGCGATCAAACGTTATCACCCTTCTGCTAAAATCCCAAACTCCACCCCTAGTTTGTGTGTGCCTCTGGTGGACAGTGTTCTAAAGTCCAAATCATCCATTGGATACTTTGTCAACAAACTTTGTTTAGCTGACCAGTGATCCTGTGCAAACACCTGCTTTGTAAAGTCGTGCAAACAATGGGGCACTTCCAGATTGGGACAATGGAGTGATTTGGCTAACAGAGCTCTGTTTGTCCTTTAATGTTTGTCCAATGGTACAGGCCTAACACCCTGACAGACCACAGTAGAGGTCACATGATTGTATACATGTGGCCACCTGGTGGTCAAAAGAGTACAGGCAGTACTTGGCACTTTCAGCAAAACACACTAACCATGGTCAGTGTATTTTGGTTGATTTTAGTGAGATAGATGGCTTGTATCATGTTTGTAATACTTCAATCCCATTCAAAGAGGGGAATCAATATTTTAGTTGCATACGCTAACAATATGTAATAAAGAGAAAAAACCTAAGACGTTTTGATAAAAAAAAAGTGAAGGGTTTGTAATAGAAAGATGCAATAAAGAACCCAAAATAAGAGTGCAATCTGTGATAGCTGCAATATATCAGAGATATTCCACAGAGGAGATTGCCAGTAAAATATACAGCAAAAAAAAGTGGCGCTCCATATTTTGGTATATTTCATCAAAGTCTGGATTTGACAAATTGACAAAAAAAATCAATGATCATGCTAATGATGGTATAATTCATAGCATTTTATGAATATTTTATTTGGATCAATCGTGATAATTCTATCTGACGACTGCTATAATACAAAATCAAACCAGATTCAGTCATTATGGAAATGTAGCATAATGTCTTATGGGAATTAGCACACTTCTTATCAATGGAGCAGGTGGACTAAGGGGATTTTACAGGTAGGTGATTAATTTGGTGATATGGTCACAATATATATTTGAACTTTGCTTGTGATCAGCTCTTGCAATCACAACAATTCTGGGATGCGAATCCGTGGCACGCTTGAAAGGACAGACATATTAACATATATATATTCATTGTGGTGGCCTCCGTTATACACTTAGAATACACTTAGAATTGGGTCGACTTTCTTCGTCAGCCAGAGTACACTTCATATTAGCCGTGAAAATAAAGGAAAGCGAACCGGGGAGGGCACTCAGAAATAAAATGGCTGAAGCAGTCAAACGCTCTCCCGGGGAGGTCACTCAGAAATAAAATGGCTGAAGCAGTCAAACGCTCTCCCGGGGAGGTCACTCAGAAATAAAATGGCTGAAGCAGTCAAACGCTCTCCCGGGGAGGGCACTCAGAAATAAAATGGCGGAAGCAGTCAAACACTCTCCCGGGTAGGTCACTCAGAAATAAAATGGCTGAAGCAGTCAAATGCTCTCCCGGGGAGGGCACTCAGAAATAAAATGGCTGAAGCAGTCAAACACTCTCCCGGGGAGGGCACTCAGAAATAAAATGGCTGAAGCAGTCAAACGCTCTCCCGGGGAGGTCACTCAGAAATAAAATGGCTGAAGCAGTCAAACGCTCTCCCGGGGAGGTCACTCAGGAATAAAATGGCTGAAGCAGTCAAACGCTCTGCCGGGGAGGTCACTCAGAAATAAAATGGCTGAAGCTGCTATTTTGCTCTGCTTATGTTTCTAAGGCACAGATCTGAACTTATGATCACCTTAAATTAACAAGACTCACGGGAACCGCTCCTATTCACAAATCGGTCATGACATTGCAGGAATTTTGTAAATGAGAGGTCAGTAAACATCCTAAGGGGGTAAGATACAAGTTAATTTCTGAACCCACCCTCGTCCCCTTTTGTTCCGCACATCAAAACAAAAATGTCATCGCCAATATTTCCTTTAAATTAAAACAGAATAGCTAAAGTGAAATATGATAATAAAGACCTTTATGGTTTAATTCACATAGCTAGTGTTCTGTGATTGGAACAAAGTTATCATTTGAGGAAAGTTTATCATGAATACAGATGAGAAAATCACTCCCTTACCTCACATTCTCTATATACTAAACATTATTGATGATAACAGGGGTAGTGGTCAAAAATAGCATAAACTTATTCTCTATATAATACACATTATTGATGATAACAGGGGTAGTGGTCAAAAATAGCATAAACTTATTCTCTATATAATACACATTATTGATGATAACAGGGGTAGTGGTCAAAAATAGCATAAACTTATTCTCTATATAATAGACATTATTGATGATAACAGGGGTAGTGGTCAAAAATAGCATAAACTTATTCTTTGTGGAGGCTTACATTCTGTATATATCATAAACATTAGTCAAGATAATAGGGGAAGTGAACAAAAATAGCATAAAATGCCACTTTATGGAGGCAAGTTTCAAGGTGATCTGCATGCACTCTATGGAACCCAGTCAGATCCAGTGTGATAACTAGCTCTCTGGGTCGTGTTATGAACCTGAACATGAAAATCGATGGTAATTATCAATAATTTATTTGAATATATTGTGTATCATAAAAATTGTCCCGAACCGCTTCTAATGTGTTAAAGTTAAATAAAATGAAACCTAAATTTGATAGCAAATATCAGCAAACAGACGAAGGATATTCTCCGGGTTGTCTGTGGTAATATAAACGACTTTAGAAGTAGTATTAATATGGCAAATATGAAGGGATACTATGTATAACAATTATCCTTTAAAATAAACGGTGCTTCTTAGATATGTGAGCCAGTTTATCTGCTTTTTGAAACAAGACTAACCCTAAGCTAGTTCAGTAGGGGTACCTATACTGGACACTGCAGGGGGTCTCTTCAGTAAGCTAGTTCAGTAGGGGTACCTATACTGGACACTGCAGGGGTTCTCTTCAGTTAGCTAGTTCAGTAGGGGTACCTATACTGGACACTGCAGGGGGTCTCTTCAGTTAGCTAGTTCAGTAAAGGTACCTATACTGGACACCGCAGGGGGTCTCTTCAGTTAGCTAGTTCAGTAGGGGTACCTATACTGGACACTGCAGGGGGTCTCTTCGGTTAGCTAGTTCAGTAAAGGTACCTATACTGGACACCGCAGGGGGTCTCTTCAGTTAGCTAGTTCAGTAGGGGTACCTATACTGGACACCGCAGGGGGTCTCTTCAGTAAGCTAGTTCAGTAGGGGTACCTATACTGGACACCGCAGGGGGTCTCTTCAGTTAGCTAGTTCAGTAGGGGTACCTATACTGGACACTGCAGGGGGTCTCTTCAGTTAGCTAGTTCAGTAAAGGTACCTATACTGGACACTGCAGGGGGTCTCTTCAGTCAGCTAGTTCAGTAGGGGTACCTATACTGGACACTGCAGGGGGTCTCTTCAGTTAGCTAGTTCAGTAGAGGTACCTATACTGGACACTGCAGGGGGTCTCTTCAGTTAGCTAGTTCAGTAGGGGTACCTATACTGGACACCACAGGGGGTCTCTTCAGTTAGCTAGTTCAGTAGGGGTACCTATACTGGACACCACAGGGGGTCTCTTCAGTAAGCTAGTTCAGTAGGGGTACCTATACTGGACACTGCAGGGGGTCTCTTCAGTTAGCTAGTTCAGTAGGGGTACCTATATTGGACACTGCAGGGGGTCTCTTCAGTTAGCTAGTTCAGTAGAGGTACCTATACTGGACACTGCAGGGGGTCTCTTCAGTCAGCTAGTTCAGTAGGAGGGGTACCTATACTGGACACTGCAGGGGGTCTCTTCAGTTAGCTAGTTCAGTAGAGGCACCTATACTGGACACTGCAGGGGGTCTCTTCAGTTAGATAGTTCAGTAGAGGTACCTATACCGGACACTGCAGGGGGTCTCTTCAGTAAGCTAGTTCAGTAGCCCTTAGCACCACAGCGATTGCCTTCCCTGTAAATCTCACCATAAGTGAATCTCACCTCACCATGCCGTCCTAATGTGACAAAATTGCTTCTTGCCATAATGACCCACGGTGTTGCATTTCACCAATAAGAGATTGGACTGCCGTGTCGAGGACACCATTTTATTTGAGCAAGAAACTAATAGAAGAGAAAGGAAAATGCGGTTTTTTTTCTCTTTGGCCATTGTGGAGACTTGGTGGCCGCCAGATCCTATTCAGGTTTGGAAAGGTGTATTTAGTGCTATTCTCTGAGGGTGGGCTTAGATCTCTGTATGACTTATCGGAATACCAGTCCCATAATGGAAAGGCGTGATCACTACATGGTCACATTGGACGGGCACCCTCTCGCTTTCCATCTATTTACTGCATGCGGCTTTATGTTTCAGCCTCCCTTGAATCCCGGGTCACAGTCTACACTTCTTACAACTCCTCCCCAAAACCAGGTCAGCGGCAAATGGCAAATCAGCCAGCTTGTCCTTGAAGCTGAGACCATTGACCTTAGACAGACAGTTCCTAGCCCAACCATCCCAAGAGACAAGGCTTGTAATTAAGGCTGAAAGAAAGCGCATCCTGATGAAGCATTCGTCACCTCCAAGTCCACACAGTGGGGGCGATAATGGGTGGAAATGACGACAGATGTAGCCATGATACCCCCTAGTTAAGCTTGAGGTCTACACTCTTTTTTCAATTAATCAAGTCCTTCGGTATGCACGAAACACGACATCCTATCTGTATTCAGAATGATCATGATTATGACAAGGTTCTTTCATGTGGTAGTTAGATATATTGTAGCCCAGCTTTCATCAAAATATCATTATGGAGACCGCCTTGTTACGGACAGACCATTTATAGGGGGGCTAGATATAAAAAAAAATGGTGAGACCCTTTGGTGAGGAAAAGGCCCGGGAGAAAAGCAGGTTTTAGGGTAGGATGGAGGATTTTAAGCTTTTAAAGTCAATTTTAGAGCGGATAGTTAAACATGTTTTTCGCTTGTTACTCTGGGCATACATGTATTCATAGTCTGAGCAGTGGGTGAATCGAAAACGAATGAGGCCTGAGTTAAAGTAGGTAAGATGTATTTTCAGCGGACAAATCCTATCTATTTTCCATTAGGCGAAGAGTTTTTTTTCCATTTTTATGATTTTTGCAAATGTCTAATAGCTATCTTTGCGTTGTCAAGGAGGCTGCCTGTTTAATAACATAATAATAATTTTCCAATGAGATAACAAATTCAATAGGTAACATGCATAAGAACCCATTAACATATTAGAACACATTAATGACGCATAAAAAAACATTATTTTTTACATGTCTGGAACCTGCTTGGGTGAGGCAGATATAACAGTTTCCTTGTCTACAAAAGACAACCCTGCATGACAACCAGCCAGAAAATACCTTGTTATGATTTCATGGAATGTCTTGTATCAAAATGTGATGAATACGTCGATCCAAAACAAAGACTTGCTACTAATAGATCGAGATAGCACATTATTAAAATAAAATTTGGGGCCAAACTTCTTGAATCTAGAAATAAAACTGGCATGGCCTCGCATGGTAAAATAATCGTGCATCCTTTGTCTTATATTCTGCTCATATATTGTTCTTAGCTGCTGAGGGAATGTATCTCTCCCTCTCTTGTTTCTGCAACAGCCTCGCTGTGTCCCAATGTATCCATATAAAGCTGTTTTTTAATGTCTCCTCGGTTTCTACCACAACAATTTTTGAGGGTTTGCACAATATTTGTTTTCCTTCAGTACTTAATATGATACTTGACATTGCTTAATTGTTAAAGTTGATGCAAGCCTTAATATGTTTAATGTTGATTCTCATGAGAGCGCCCTCTTGTGTCAACCAATTTGATTGACACAGAAAGATGGCAGAGAACCGTGTTTTGTTTTTCTGTGAGTTTTCACAGTGGATTATGTTGTTTTGTTAGCTGCAACAGCTTTTTTCTGACGTTCTCTGCGGTTTGAGCGAATTATTGGGTGTTGTACAGCACTTCACAGGATGATCCGCACCCTGATTGTCCACATCAATAATTTACATTTCTTTGGTGATGACTTGTGACTGGCTTCACATGGGATTATTTTGTGAGGGGGATGTGCCAAGGATCATGTAACCTGCCGCGTAATAACATAGGGCGGACCAGGTGAATTATTAATGTTCATCCTGGATAAACTACAGTGTGCTTTACCAAGGAATGTCTCATGTAAAAGGGGTTTAAGGTGCAGTACTTGATGGTAATTATGTCACACAGATTACCTCACAGATATGATTGATCGTGCATATTATCATATCATTAATCAAGTCTCCATCTCTGGGCAATGACTAAGGGGGACTTTGGTGAAAATATTGTTCCAAAGTATCCTGTTAAAAACTAAATATACCAAACATGATATTTCAGCTAGAAAAAGATACAAATATTCTTTATGGTAAATTTGCTTCGCTTCTTTTCTGGACTATTGTTGTTTGATTATTGATCACGTTGTCTGACCGATGAACACCTATCACGTGATCTAACCTCTGTTGACCTTCTACATGAGTTGACCTCTGATCACTTCCCACGTGGTCTGACCTCTGATCAACTCTGTACAGTTCTCACGTGGTCTGAACCTTCAGTATCTTTCAAATGCTCTGACCTCTGATGATTTGACTTCAAATGGCTTGACCTCTAGTGGTTTGACCTCTGATCACATTTATTGTTATCAGACTTCTACTTCTTTATGATTAAATTTGATTTCAATATGAATTTCTCCATCTTAACTTAAAAAATATTATTGTTGATGTAACTAATATCGTCTGCTCTGAACAGAGAAAGTGTAAACTTGAAGGATACTCTCAAATTGGATATGGCCAAGGCACCAGGGGGAATATATATATTCTTACCCAATGATAGCTGTTGGCAGAATGTCGGATAGCCGCCATATTATTGTGATTATGTCCTACAAAGTGCATTACAGCTGACTGTACGTCTCCCCAGGGCACTGGACGTCCACCAAAATAGACAGACACAAAATATGGCAGTTATACTGCCGCAACCACCACTACACTTGTAGGACCTCTCAGCGCCAGACCTGTCCAGAAAGCAAATATATAATCGATATCATTGATTGATATGAAAACCCTCCTTTGCAATAAAGTCTTGAAAATATAAAATGTAAAAATGATTTTTAAGATCGATATCGCTATTTGTGTTGTGTTGTTATTATCACATTGTGTCAGTTAGTCATAAATATGAGCAATGCTGATATTGTAGCCAGAACGTGCATGGTAACGCTACCCCGAGGACACATAATACTTATTAACGTATGATTATTTAATGTTTCCCGACTTAGATACTATCAGAGTAATAACTGACATTATCCATGCATCTCTCAAATATTTATGTACTCTTAGATGTTATCATTATTTCAATGAGAGATTGACATGATCTGGCACGTGAAATTGTAATATATTTGATGGAAATTGAAAAAATTAAAATACATGATGCATGGCCATGCAGGAGATTGCAGACTAGATAGAAATATGTCAACCCCTTTAGCAAGAAGAACTCCTCAATTTTAATTACTTATCGTGTAACGATATCATGCAGACGCAACGAAACACCTTTCGGAACGAAACACCTTTCGGAACGAAACCTGCGCTTAATATTTACTCGTCATATTAAATATAACACAAATATACATTTCACCAATGGAAATTGGTGTTTTCAATCTTAAGTGGGTACCACCAATCGCTTCCATTAACATGCTTTTATCAGAAACAGTTAAATGCATAAATACTTTGTTTGATGTTCATAAACAAGACTTTTCTGCTTGATCATGTCGGAAGTCAATTTTGTGTGCATCGTTATGTTTCATCTTTATTTCCTGACAAAATATAGGCGGCGTACAAGACCGAAGGGGACAATTAGGGCTTAATTCGCCATGGTTACAACTGTCACTCGCCCTGTTGTAATCATGGATAATAGCAGAAATCATGTTTATTTCCTCTCGGTCTGAAAATAATCAGGTTTTATTCTCCCAAAGCATGTCTTCATAATGCGGAATAGACCACACCGACCCTTCTCTGGAATGTCTTCACTTTGATAAGGCCCGTATGACCTGCCAGTTTGATAAGGCCCGTATGACCTGCCAGTTTGATAAGGCCCGTATGACCTGCCAGTTTGATAAGGCCCGTATGACCTGCCAGTTTGATAAGGCCCGTATGACCTGCCAGTTTGATAAGGCCCGTATGACCTGCCAGTTTGATAAGGCCCGTATGACCTGCCAGTTTGATAAGGCCCGTATGACCTGCCAGTTTGATAAGGCCCGTATGACCTGCCAGTTTGATAAGGCCCGTATGACCTGCCAGTTTGATAAGGCCCGTATGACCTGCCAGTTTGATAAGGCCCGTATGACCTGCCTGTTTGATAAGGCCCGTATGACCTGCCAGTTTGATAAGGCCCGTATGACCTGCCAGTTTGATAAGGCCCGTATGACCTGCCAGTTTGATAAGGCCCGTATGACCTGCCAGTTTGATAAGGCCCGTATGACCTGCCAGTTTGATAAGGCCTGTATGACCTGCCAGTTTGATAAGGCCCGTATGACCTGCCAGTTTGATAAGGCCCATATGACCTGCCAGTTTGATAAGGCCCATATGACCTGCCAGTTTGATAAGGCCCGTATGACCTGCCAGTTTGATAAGGCCCGTCTGACCTGCCAGTTTGATAAGGCTTGTATGACCTGCCAGTTTGATAAGGCCGTATGACCTGCCGGTTTGATAAGGCCTGTATAACCTGCCAGTTTTCATAGCCATATGTCATTTTAGTAGACAGGTGCCACTTAGCAGTGTTATGTCACACATATTTAGATAAAATTGAAATAGCGCATTGACTTTTTAGAAGTATGATGTAATGAGATTTTAACGTGACTTGGTAGTGTTGCTGTGATTGGTAGAAAATGTCACGTGAGCAACAGAGTGATCACTTCGAAGCTGAAAACTTAAATTCATGCCATTCTAATCGTATTAGTCATGAAGACTTAGCATGTTTATAGATGAAGAGGTTAAATGATACCATACACGCGACCCTACAATATTCATTTGGTGACGATTCACTTCCTATTTGGAATGTATTAATTAAATATATTTTAAATATATTACAATCACAACCACATCTGCTTATGCCAACGTAAATATAAAAGGCCCACATTGGACTAAAACCCGATCACATAAGTTATGAAAAATCAAAGGTGTCACCACCTTTGAATATATATATATATATATATATATATATATATATATATATATATATATATATATATATATATATATATATATATATATATATATATATATATATATATATATATATATATATATATATATATATATATATATATATATATATATGGATAAATGAACATGGAATCTCATTCTCGGATATTGTTCCAAGAAACCTTCTGAAAGACTTGAGTTGGTCTCAATACTATTTTCCCACTATATCAAGCTAAGTTGAACTCGGTTGGCTCAGTATTCATCGGTAAAGGTGTATATAGGATTTGGTAGCATAGGAACGCATTACATACAATCACAGATGTAGACGTCTTGGATTTCCCGTATACAATCACAGATGTAGAGGTCTTAGATTTCCCATATACAATCACAGATGTAGAGGTTTTAGATTTCCCATATACAATCACAGATGTAGACGTCTTGGATTTCCCATATACAATCACAGATTTAGAGGTCTTGGATTTTCCATATACAATCACAGATATAGAGGTCTTGGATTACCCATATACAATCACAGATGTAGACGTCTTGGATTTCCCGTATACAATCACAGATGTAGAGGTTTTAGATTTCCCATATACAATCACAGATGTAGAGGTCTTGGATTTCCCGTATACAATCTCAGATGTAGAGGTCTTGGATTTCCCATATACAACCACAGATGTAGAAGTTTTGGATTTCCCGTATACAATCAAAGATGTAGAGGTCTTGGATTTCCCATATACAATCACAGATGTAGAGGTCTTGGATTTCCCGTATACAATCACAGATGTAGACGTCTTAGATTTCCCATATACAACCACAGATGTAGAAGTCTTAGATTTCCCATTTATTTATTACATATATATCACTTATTTTGAATCCCAACCAAAGAAATGTATGTTTGATTATGGTGGGAGTTAAATGGTTCATAATAGCTGAATGTCAAGCGTGGGCAACAAATACTCAGATCGGTGCAAGATTTAATCACTGATGAAAGGGTTCCGGTTTACTTTCTGGTCATACGCATTAGACCATACCAAAAAGCAAAAATATGCAGTCTAATCCACATGATGAACTATATTGAGTTACTAATTGGCCAATTAATATATAGTTCTTAATTGGAATCGTGGAACAGGATGTTTACTTTAATGAAGCTTTACCAGTTCTCCTAAATAAATTGTATTACTGTATTATATGTATTACTGATTACTAGTGAATGGTTTTCCTTAAGTAACTGATAAGTAAGTACTCATTGAAAAAAATAATATTAATGATAAAAACTTCATTCCTTATCTTATTGACATCACATGATAACAAATCCACAATACTCTAGCACGCACAAATTATTGAGGAGGAATTGATCAGGTCGATAAATGTAGCAGTAATGCCAGGATGTACAAGCCTTCAAAGGCAAGAGAGGGCAACAAAGAAGTTGAGTAGTGAGTGTGGGAGAAAGTCAGAAAACATGCAACAAGTTTGATCAATTAGCTGATGCTTGCCAAACATATCGTGGCTGCTGGGAACACAGAGGGCATTACTGTCACCTTTCATATTACCAATACTATGTATTCTATCTTCGCCTCGCTCATTGATAATGTTATAATCGAATCATGCATTAATCTTGAACAGGCAAATTCACCCTATCATGATTGACCATGTTTTTAATTTGTTATGAATCATTCCCTTCAAGATTAAATAACTTGAAAGCATGTGTGACTGACAAAAGGGTTTGTTGAGTACAGCCTCAATGATTAATCGGGAATTGTTGATAATCTCATGTCATAGTGTGACTTCCCTTTTCACGAGTCCATTGTTGCTGGTAAGGCTTTGGAAGAGTCATAAAAGCAGTGCGATTTGGTAGGAAGGAGTATGAAGTATAGATGAGCTGGTGGGTAGCCAGTGAGGATGGCCACACCACACTCAGCCACCCCACAGTCACACCAAACATTAATCACCAAATGCATTCTACAAAGTTAAATACACTTCCACTCACCTATATTACATACAATTGCATTTAAGCTTAAAGGGAAGACTCCCTCTTTTCTAACTTTACTCATATGAAATGTGTAACTCATGAAGTGTGCAACAAAACCCTTCGCAAATGAATGCGAATACAAACTGAAAAAAAAACTTTAAAAAAATAATATAGAAGAAGGTTTTGCTCAGTTTTTATGGTATATAAAAACATATCTGTAACTGCAACAACAAGATCTTAGATCATGACGGAGTATTTTTAAACTGGAAGCATTTCAACAAATTCAGTCCAGGATTAAAATTGTATGTAATTCTTTTGTGGGCAAAGAGAAGTATTATGCGTTGGTAGAGAGTGCCCAGGGGAGTTGGAGCGATGTTTGTTGGGCCCTCCCCTTTACATCACTGCAGACAAAGGGGAGATCAAGTACCCACAGAGAGCAGAATTAAATCAAATGAAAGGTTTTAAAGTCAGTTTTGGCAATAAGACAGGGTATAAACAATTGCCAACATGCCAATGATGGGTGCATCGAAAGCATATTGCTAATAAAACTGCCAGCATGTTTCTTCTTACATGACAATGATAGACAGAACGTGTAAAAGTCAATCTGTTGTGCAGGATATGTTCTGGATTATCATCAAGTAGATTACCTAAAACCAGATCATATGAATGAATCTTTATACTAACCAATTATGGAGGAATCCTTTCTATGATTACAATTTGTGTCCATGAAATAGGATTAATAGCCGTCAACATCATGTAATCATTTCAAAAACAAATCAGACAAAGCTAATTACTGAATATCATAAATAACACATATTGTTACGAGAGGTCATGTAATGATAATGAACTGTCACTATAAAGCTGTCACTAATTCTAAATATTTTCCTCTGAACTTTTTTTTTTATTCCAGGAAGACAATCTATAACATTAAAGGTTTGATTGGATGATCTGATAATGAGCAAAACCTGAAAATAACATGTGACTCTCATTCATCTGTTTAAATTCATTTTTAGACATTTAGTTTCGTATTTAAAAATGCTTCGTTAATATGACCGATTAAGTATGAAAGATCTGTCTCATAAATGTATTTGGCAAGCACCTTATAATAATAACAACTTGGAACGTGTAACGACAACAATTATCAAGATTTCTTTATTATCAAATCAACTAACAAATAATGTCAAGTTATTGTATAAGTTGATCTTTCATACAAATTTCCGATTGACCTCTGTATTCTTGTTATTCTTTGGTGGCTTTGGCATAATGAGACCACTGTCTAATTGAATACATACCAAATATAACCGGACAAAGCACATACATGATCAAGCAATATTTGATCCCGTGACATTGGTGATGTTATCATGTCGAGGCGGGATGAGTAGAATAACTCGGCTGAGTGATGGTACCTCCGGGAGTGTGGGGAGTGTGGCACCCCCCCCCCCACCTCACTTGATTACAACCCCACCATATTGCTGGACACTGTCCAAACTTCAACAATGTCTTCATCTCATCACCACTAGCTTCTCTGGTCAATAATTAATACCTTGCAAAGAAATGTGTGTAACTCAGGTCATCACAGACAGATCCTCCAGATAAGAGATAACAAATGTTATACCATCTGATAACTGATATCTCAGTGTGAAGATACATGTCATACTGTCTTAGTCATAACTGATATCTCTGTGTGAAGATACAGGTCACAATATCTTAGTCATAACTGATATCTCTGTGTGAAGATACAGGTCACAATATCTTAGTCATAACTGATATCTCTGTGTGAAGATACAGGTCACAATATCTTAGTCATAACTGATATCTCTGTGTGAAGATACAGGTCACAATATCTAAGTCATAACTGATATCTCTGTGTGAAGATACAGGTCACAATATCTTAGTCATAACTGATATCTCTGTGTGAAGATACAGGTCACAATATCTTAGTCATAACTGATATCTCTGTGTGAAGATACAGGTCACAATATCTTAGTCATAGCTGATATCTCTGTGTGAAGATACAGGTCACATTATCTTAGTCATAACTGATATCTCTGTGTGAAGATACAGGTCACAATATCTTTGTCATAACTGATATCTCAGATAAACAGTGCTGTGACATAGGTCATACCATCATAGTGATAACTGACATCTCAGTTAAATATTGAAGATACAAGTTGAATGTAAGTTTATTAAACAGATGAAAACTTTCAATATTCCAGTTACTCATTGGAATCATCCAAAATGAAACAGTCTAGATACACATATGTGGAATTCATAAACGCTTTTCTCAATAAAATATCAGATTCAGAATCGATTTCCTCTTGCCATATCCAACATGA
This sequence comes from Amphiduros pacificus, assembly GCA_949316495.1. NCBI lineage: Eukaryota > Metazoa > Annelida > Polychaeta > Phyllodocida > Hesionidae > Amphiduros > Amphiduros pacificus. Next base: position 9,310,492 of record OX439003.1, on the reverse strand, counting down.
ATAGATAGCAATAATATCAAATTTACGGTGACTGATCTGAACCATTTCACAAAGGTCAAGATGATAATTCACACGAGTTGGCCGAGTGGTCCGACATCAGTCGGCTTAGCATCGATCACAGTATGAGTAAATCTTACAGGGGGATTCACAAGTGAGTTGTAATGAAGATGTGCGGGTCCATACCTCGTATCACAACCCGTAATCACCCGCCAGAATCTCGCTGACCTCCCCAATACAAAATGCCCCATAGAGACTAAGCTTACAAGCGAAATGGCTAGAATGTGTCGAAGCTGGGAGGTCAATACTGCGCTGTGCCTGGGGGCATTAAGCCGGGCAGGGCTTGGTGAAGGTCAAATGGAGCGTGAGGCATAGATGAGCCAAGGACAAAATGTCTGAACACGAGTTGTTCTGTCCACTTGTCGCTGCCTCATCTATTTGCCTGGCCATATGATACTGATCAAATGCTCTTTATATGCCGTGAGAAGTTCATCGTGTTAGCAACCTCAAGAAACTTTGACCGTGCACTGTTAAAAATAAGTGTGCAAATTGCAAACTGCATTAATGTTGGCTAACACTATAAGTGCTGACTAAAATGTTAAAAAGGCGTGCGTGTAAAAATGAAGGGAAAAGCCTGATTAGAATTTTTTGGTTCTTAAAAGCTTTCATAGAAAGTTTGGTGCAAGTCTTAGAATATGAAAACATAGTAAAATATTCAATTTAGCAATACAGCAAAGTGTATGTTTTTTGTCGTGGACCACAAAGATAATGAAACGTAAATTAAGATCACATTTTCAAAGAAAATATAGATAAAACTAATTACTCCGATTATAAATTTATTTCCTTATTGATGTGATATTATCTTACTTAATGATATCAATGTAAGTTTGAAGCATATTAAACAAATATTTGTAAAACAAATCTATTAGTATGAATATCAAATAGAATAGAATGTTATACACGTGATAAATCTTAAAAACTATAATTCAGAAACACATTTTAACACATTTACCTCACTATGTAATGCCAGGATGTGTGGCATTAATGTCTAAATGTGTCTATGATATCTGCATGAGATGCGAAATACCAACTGAATGCCAAGGTGAGTTGAAGTTTGGCTTCACTTTTTGAATTGAATTTTGCTGCCTCACTGAATTGTCATGTTGCAGGTGTTTGACATGACAGCCCACATACTCACAAATTTACATGGACACCGGGTTAATCCTTCTGGCACGGGCCTCAGCTCATATGAGAAATTGAAACATGAATTCAATCTCGGCTTGGCCAGGAATCAAACATGATTTACCGAATTCCAATACTTAATCTATATATATATATATGAGTTATGTCAGCATTTTAAAATCTACATTCAAATAACTACATGCTTTATATACTATTTATTTTTATATTTAATGTCAGGTAAGGCAAATGAGTGTTATGCCTGTATTACATGCTATAAAACCACTATCTGATACAATACCTGCCTTTTACATCATCATTGTCTTGGATGTCTGACTGAATGTTCAAAATGTCATCATCCTAACAATTGATCATTTTAATCAGTGTCTATTCCAATTAAATATGAATGAATACTGGCGAGCAAAATATTAGATGAACAATTCAATAAGCTATCAACATACTACCTAAAATTGCTTTTCTTTGTTACTCAATTGAATATTTTGAACTCAATATTGTGTATCAAGCAAGTGTTTTCAATTCAATGCCATCACTTCATTTTCTCATAATATTTGTTTGAGTTGCTCAATACAACTATGCCACCTGGTGAGCAAATTTCTACCATTGGTTAAATAACGTTCCCTTATATATTGTCTTGGATCATAACATACATGTCTTGGATATTTGAACAAGTACTTTAAAATCTGTTAAATCAATGCATTTTGAATTTAATCAATAAATTAGCTATCACCGGAACAATTTACTTACACATCTACGGGTTGAACACGATGTGTGATTGCTCTCCCTCACTATATACAGCTATGATGTCTGATTGCTCTCCCTCACTCTATACAGCTATGATGTATGATTGCTCTCCCTCACTATATACAGCTATGATGTCTGATTGCTCTCCCTCACTATATACAGCTATGATGTCTGATTGCTCTCCCTCACTATATACAGCTATGATGTCTGATTGCTCTCCCTCACTATATACAGCTATGATGTCTGATTGCTCTCCCTCACTATATACAGCTATGATGTCTGATTGCTTTCCCTCACTATATACAGCTATGATGTCTGATTGCTTTCCCTCACTATATACAGCTATGATGTCTGATTGCTCTCCCTCACTATATACAGCTATGATGTCTGATTGCTCTCCCTCACTATATACAGCTATGATGTCTGATTGCTCTCCCTCACTATATACAGCTATGATGTCTGATTGCTCTCCCTCACTATATACAGCTATGATGTCTGATTGCTTTCCCTCACTATATACAGCTATGATGACTATTATCTCAAAAGAGAGGATATCAAAAGAGAGAATATCACGGCTTATCTATAACAGAAAAGGCATTCTTTGTGCTTGATATACGTGCTACTTCGTGTGTGGTAATAAACAATGGTATAATTATTTTCCTATTTAAAATTATTTATGATAATAGACATATAAACCAAAGCATATCTAATATCAATATGACCTGATTAATTATTGTTCATTGATAAAAATAACAACTGAGGGATAATATCATAACCTGTTCACCGGCAAGACCCTGTGTAGGGATAGATAATTTATTTGGTGATGGTCAGATTTGAATATTCAATATTAAATCTCAACTAATCATTCTTCAAGATTTCTTCACAAGTAAATTACTATGAAGATGGGTCTGTATAGTGTGTCTATATTTACGATCACGACTTTCCATTGTCAAAAAAGGCGCAGGTTTGTCATCGCAAAACATGAAACACGTGATGGTAATCATATTATAAAGCAATTGCAGCCGACGAAGAAAATAACAAGAATTATTCTCAAATCACAATAAAGGTGTCTGTTGCAAAGTAAATAACAGACTTGAAAAAGCTCATTGATTTGGAAGCATTGTGTTTGATGTAATAAGCCGTGGGTCTCTGAGGTGGCGGTGAGAAAGTAATCAGTGCACTCTGCTGTGTGGGTTGCACTGTATCTGAGGGTTGCGCCATTATTGGATAGTCATCTGGGTTTGCCGTTGATTTTGTTGGTGCAAATCGAGTCTTTACTCGGTTCACCACGGACATCGAGATGAGGAGAAAAGTGCTTAGATTTACCGACATTTCCCTGATGTGAGTCGCTTGATAGAGACAGGATTCACCCAAAATAAAATGGTAAAATTGACATGAGGTTTGTCGGTACCCTTATGGATTTAGTGGGATTCTGACTTTATCAATATATGGACATTTCTTCATGAATTCATTGAGATGTGCCGACATCAGGCGAACTACCGCGGACTTAACCGATTCTTGTCGACGCGAGGGGCCCTCTAGTGGCCGAGGGCTCTAACCATTGTTCACATCTCCATCAAGTCTTTTCTCTTCAACTTTGATGGCATATTCTGATGGAAATAAAGTATTCTGCTCGGGAAAAAAAAGGAGAAAATCTCCCTTAATGGCGAATGCGAGAGATCAAAAGAAAGCGATTTAACATTTATGTTGTGTTAATGGTAATGGACGTACAAGACGGGAGAGTTTTGCATCGCCGGCAGGGAAAGTTGGACCGCATGTCCCGCCGGGACCGGCGCGAGATATACGGACTTCAAACCTAATGTTTGCTGTTCTATTGTGGAAGTGGCCCATCGATTCAGACCTGCGCCAATATACTATAGCCTGTTGTCCCACCAAATCATTACATTTTCATTGTGTGCCAAAATCAGTCCTTTACGCCTGACGATGGTGAAAAATTCATTGAAGCTGGAACAAGGGAGCGAATGCGGCAAAACAAGCGAAGACAAGCGGGGAATCAATGGTAGGGGTAGCACAGTCATAGGCGGGGACTGATGAGGTGACGAGACTCGCTATCATCTCGACATACACGTGAGCACTCCCTAACATTTGCACACAAAAATGCTTCCCTCTGTTCTATTCCCACTCAAAGTATCCCATCGGTCTTTATTATGAAGATGAAAAAGTATCTAATTAATCAAAAAGTTTCACTGAATTCATAGTGTTTTTTTTAAATAACAAGGAGGATTGAGAATAAGAATGGGATGAAAACATTTCGATGCTTCCGGCTCTGCTGGACTACATAGTATTAAATAAATAAAAGAAATAGCGTAAAAGTATAGATTACAGTTATAAAAACCATCCATATATGGAAAGCTTAAAGTTAAAGATGAGCTTCAGCATCATCATTGTTGTCTTCATTCTTCAGCATGGGCACTCTCCACGCAGTGGTGTGATTCATGCGTAGGTTCACTAAACCTTCCAACATCAAGTCATTGCCGCTGACAGTTAATAGGCAAAATTTGCTGGAGAAGTGGTCCAATTTAGTGACTATGAGGAGTAGGATATAAAGGGAACAGTGGTGACCTGAATGGCGGGATACACAGGTCTACATAGCGGCCTGTGCTTCCATTGACTACACTTGCTTTATGACCACCATTGAATTAATAAATCTGCCACGCATTGCTCCCTCTGCACACCCATCTCTTATGGTTCTTGTTATTTATCGTAAAAGTTCACAAATTCCATTGATTTCATTGCTATCGACTCTGCGCTCACTTCCTTAGCGACCCACCCCAGTTGCTTGATAAAATAATCTCATTTGGCGCTTTTGTGTGAGTGATAGCGAATTATATGACTCGGTGTGGTCTTAACTTATTGTATTCTATTGTTGATGCAGGTTTGAGGGGGAATGCCAACAGAACTGCCTCTGGATAGACACAGCTTGGTGCACCACGACATTAAGGGTGAACACTTGACGTCCATCAGCAGTGCGCATGCGCGGGCATGGGCTGGGAGCTGCCAGAGGAAGCGATGGAGTATATTGGAGTTATTGAATGGTGCTGGAGCACAGGGTGTTAGTACGGGAGCGATGTGAAGCCTGGCTTTCTCACACAGTGTCTGTCTGCCATTGCCGGCTGCCGCTCTATACCAGGAGGCGAGCTCGCCAGTGTTGTTTGCCTGACGGACTGACTGACAGAGGCCCACTCTGACCATGGTACACTGGACTGTACCAACCATCGGGCACCAGTCATATCTCACCAGGATCGGTGACCAGTAATGCCTTGTCTGTTGTGTAGCCAGTGGAACCAGCACAACTAAGTTGTGTACTCAGGACTACAGGGTGGATACAACACACAGCAAAGTAGAGGCCGTAATCTTCATCCCTGTCCCACGCCCGTGTTTGTTGTTGGGCACCTGCTCTGCCTACAGATAAAACGGCCAGGATAAGCAACAATTGGCCACCATGTAATGTTATGCCATCTTAAGTTGCACATCTGTGGGATCTATTGATCTGTGTATCTATACCTGACCCCTCCTGCATGGCATACTCTCTGTAGCACTGGATTACACATAATCTGCTTATCCGGGATTGGATGATTATCATTAAAGAGGGATGAGTACTTGAGATGGATAGGTTTGTGCAGCGGATTAAGTAGTGTTACAATGGTTTGTTGTGGTATGGAGATAGGAGGCATTTTGACTGTGGTGGTTGGGGTGGTGATAGTGGCAACAGGAGGGCAAGGTAAGGTATTCTCCAGCCAAATGAGCCCCAGGGTTGTCACAACTCAATATGGTAAACTAAGGGGTGTTCTCACCACTTTACCCAACCGGAACCTACCCATGGTGGAAGCCTACCTCGGATTACAATACGCTTCTGTTTTGGATGGAGAACTCCGCTTCATGCCACCTACCAGTCCTATGCAGACGTGGAATGGCATCAGAGTTGCACTGAAATTTCGTCCAGTGTGTCCTCAAAAGATCCCTAGGGAAGAGGAATTAGCTAAGAAACTTCCCCTAGGCCGAGTGGACCATTTTAAGCGACTCGTGCCATTCCTGGAGCACCAGGCTGAAGAATGCCTCAACCTCAATGTGTACGTCCCGGTCCGAGGTAAGCTGTGCTTTTTTATTCCTTTTTATTTGGTGCTTATCTGATGTGCGTCAGGCAGGATTAATATGCCACACCAAATGTATATAATCGAGCTGCAGTGAAAGTATACAGCGGGGAGGCTTTGGCGGGCTTGATAGTGGAGTGGAAGCCAGTCCGGCCTCTAAGCTCATGTCATATACTCTGACAGGCTGCATTGAGGTCATCTGCGAGGTTAGGATCAATGTTCCTTATCTACCTGTCCACCAGACCCACCACTGTCAAGACCATAACGTACCATACACATATTCTTGGACCATACCTTGAACCATAACAAAATAAACAACTATTCTTAGCCCATTATGTAAGCCAATGCAGCTCACTAACCTTGTCAAATGCCACAGAATAACACTTGACCCCAGTATATGAACTATAAGAAGCTACAAACTTGGCTCATTATTTTAGCCACAATATATGTCCTTGGCTAAGTGTATATCAACCACAAGAGAGGGATCCATTGTTTATTGTCCATCACATGAAATTAAGACGAAAAACAATGGGTCGTGGGCCATACTATAATCTAAGAAATAACACACCCCATCTCAATAAGCAATTTGGAATAGTTGCATGGCATGGTATTTTCCTTCAAAGTCTCCTCTTGAAACCATACCGTACCATGCAGGTATCAGTATCCCCCTGTATGTCATGTAGATATTCTCTTTTCCCTTTTTTCAAAAACAAAGTTGTAGCCATATTGTTAAACATTGTTAAACACAGTATGCCATGCAGGTATTTTATGTCTCTTAAATAAACCACAATTGCCATACAGGTATCATCAGCCCCTTAAAGAACCACCATATGCCATACAGGTATCATCAACCCCTTAAATAACCACAATATGCCATACAGGTATCAACAGCCCCTTAAATAACCACAATATGCCATGCAGGTATCAACAGCCCCTTAAATAACCACAATATGCCATACAGGTATCATCAACCCCTTAAATAACCACAATATGCCATGCAGGTATCAACAGCCCCTTAAATAACCACAATATGCCATACAGGTATCATCAACCCCTTAAAGAACCGCCATATGCCATGCAGGTATCAACAGCCCCTTAAATAACCACAATATGCCATACAGGTATCATCAACCCCTTAAATAACCACAATATGCCATACAGGTATCAACAGCCCCTTAAATAACCACAATATGCCATGCAGGTATCAACAGCCCCTTAAATAACCACCATATGCCATACAGGTATCATCAGCCCCTTAAATAACCACAATATGCCATACAGGTATTACAGATATGTTTAAGGAACCAGGATATGTCATACAGGCAATATTAAAATGTTTTAGGAACTGCAATATGCCATACGGCGATTGTACAAATATTTACGAAACCATGATAAGTTATTCAGCAACTGTCCAATTAAGCCACTAAAATATACCGTGCTACGTTATATACGCCATTAAGGTATGATAATATATCACATTTCGGCAAGGATTTATATGGTTCCATGGTATGTCATGCTGTTTTAAGAAAACAGCATGTTTTAAGTCTCTCGTAGGAACTACAACATGCCAGGCAGGTAATGTATGTCTTTCGTAGGAACTACAACATACCAGGCAGGTATTGTATGTCTCTCGTAGGAACTACAACATACCAGGCAGGTATTGTAAGTCTCTCGTAGGAACTACAACACGCCAGGCAGGTAATGTAAGTCTCTCGTAGGAACTACAACATACCAGGCAGGTATTGTATGTCTCTCGTAGGAACTACAACATACCAGGCAGGTATTGTAAGTCTCTTGAATGAATTACTAGGTACCACACAGGTATCATAAGCCCCTTTTAGGAAAGACAATATAACCGGAAGTTGCACTTTGTTCCTTGAATGTGCCACAAAATACTATGTTGTAAATTTCAGACCCATTTTGACGCCCAACCCACCATGCAACTGCTGCCAGCTCTATGTCAATGCATAAAACCTTCCTAAACTAACTCCTCTGCAACAATTGACGCACATGTAACACAAGTTGAAAGGGTCTACACATACATAGTAACTGGCAGATGGTTAAAATAACCCTGGTATTGCAAAATATAGCTTGGAAGTAGGTGGGGTGAGCATAGGACAGCGGGAGCCTTGCCAAGCAGTAGGGCTGCCAATGTGGCCCACATCTCCACAATCCGACTGCATTAAATGTACTTCCGACATGTCAAAGTGTATTATATCGCAGCTGCTTTCCCATCTGTGATGGACATCTTACATCAATGTGTATATTGCTTGCAGGTAATTTTGATGGGGAAAACATCCTGAATCAACCTGGTTAGTTTCATTTCACAGATTGTCTTCGATGTTCCCTAATTGTAACTGTCCAAAAGTTACAATGGCAATATGATGTTGTGAGCTTTAGATATATATTTCTATAATATATATTTCTACAATATATATTTAAATAGTGCAAATTATATATCAAATCTTTGCTATATAGTGTAATTGCACAAACACTTATAAGCACGTGTAAAATTGTTAGAAATGCACACTCTCAAAAGTGCCACCTTTCTAACATGTTATAATCTGTAAAGGTATTATTATATTGTGTTTTTCCTACTTTCTTCTCTTGCTGTGAGAAATACAATGTAAGGAATAGGCTTTCCCATTTCTAGGTGTTCATCTTGCTTAAGCTTGTTGTCGTTGGCATAGAACAGATACACAGGGCACACTCTGTGTGGAGTGCCGTAGTCATGTGGTGTGTTGAGCCTCTGTACTGAAACTGCATGGGAAAGACAAAAATGTTACATCTATTTCCATTCATAATTGATTGCGATTAGAGCTTGTCTCGTGTAATCACTATTATTACAGAAGTGAGAGTTGGGGTTAGTGTTTCCCTTCTACGCCAGGAGATGTAATACAAAATTCATAGTCAGCTGATGGAGAGAGTTTATTATGTGTGCAAAAGTGGTGCAAGGAAAAATGAATGAAAAAAGAAATATATTATTTTAGAATGAACTTCACCTTTTCAGCTTGAGTCAAAAGCTATTATGAATTAACTTACTACCAAATGTTGATATTGATTTGATCAGGGAGTTATATATTCTATTGTAGAACTATTTTGAATCAGACCGGAAGTAATTTTCTTGGCGTAGTGTATCGGTGATATTTTTCTTGAACAAGTTTTCAGGGGGAATATATATTCTGACTGACCAGGCAGACAAAACCCATGATTACCCTGGCCGCTATTGTCTCTTTCAGGCACAATCGATCACCCCATATCGCTACTTCACATCCAATCTTTTAGCATCCACACCGAACCCCCTCGGCTTGCCACGTCTTCGTCCTCACCAGGTGGCGCCAGACTTTATCATACGGGGACTAATGACACGTCAGTGACCACATGTTTGTTAATCCTTTTATGCGATTCCCATAAATTAAACCAGGACAACATGAAAGTGAAAGCCGGAGGAGCGATTGGTGTAGACTAACAGGAAGTCCTGTCACACTCCCGTGTCCTCCACCATGCCCTCAATATGCCACGCCAGTCAAGACCAAAGCCGCTGATAATAAAACTAATTAAGACAGCCTTCATCAGAACCTCCTGAAAAAAGCCAATCAGTTTTAGGTTTAGTGAGATTGAAAGTAGCACTTGCTGACGTCTCTGTCCTCCACACGTTCGCCATAGTAGTCAACAAAATACACCGACACCTTATTTACCTGTTATTGTTTGCTTAATTTTGTCCTGAATGAAAAGAAATTGCTTTTTTTGTTGAGACAAAACCCCAGGGTTACCAGAGAGAGACACACACACACAGAGGGTGATTTTAAATATGCATGTGTGAAATGAGTGGTCTACATTACTGTTTAGAAAATTCCATTTAATATTTGATTACAGAGAAGTGTGCCAACTTCGATCCGGGATCAGAGATAAGAGAAGATGCCAATGCTTTGTGTAAGATGTACAATGGTTGTTGTTACCTTTCCTGTAGAGACAGACAATACTTTGCAATGCTGTTTACCAAACAAATTTGATATTTCTATCAGATGTATTGCATCGTTTCGGGGATGAAGACATGCTGTGTAGCATGCAAATACACAATACATTAGGTTATCCTCCATTGATCTAATATCGGATGCAATGTAACAAAATCGCATGTTAGTATTTGATGATTTATTTTCCCATGCCATATATCCACAGAGAAGACATTGAATACACTGGACGCAGTGTTTGTAGTGGGTAAAAAAGTGGCACCATTGCCTAAAGTGCAGGGCTATTCATAAACATAGACCGGCTTTGGAAATATATGACGTTTATTTGATGCTATGACCTCTGTAGATAATAGTAGAGTCACAGGAGACACCTTTAATAACCCCATGCTGTATGAGGCCAATCCCACAATACACCGAGTCTTTCCCCCCACAATGCCCCGCGCTTGCACAATAAAACACAATCTACTTCCTGTCTGGCTGGTCCTGTTGATGACCACGCTCCCCAATAACCAGCGATCATGTTATTTGCTGCCCAAAACACAATAAACTGTTTAAAGCGTGTGTTCGAATCGTGCCTTATTTCAACCTGGCCATGCCTCCAATATTAATGAAAGATTTATTATGTAGGGTGGGTGATTCTTAATTTTGTGTTGGTACCTTTGCATGCCCGGAGAAGGTTTGCAGTTTATTCACATCGTCAGCCAAGTCTACCATTAACTTTGTTAGGGACTGCCCATTTCAGTCTTGTGATATGTAAATAACAGAAATAATGTAAATAAGAAATATCTTGACAGAATAATAAAGATAAATATATCCACTTTAGTATCCGCTAATACCAACAATATATTGGATTTGTGACAGATAAAACAGAGTTAAGCTGGCAAATATATTGTAACCATCTAAAACATTTTGGAGCATTCAGAGACATTTTGGAGCGATCAGAGACATATTTAAACACTCGTCAAATTATAGATCGTACCCCAGATATACGATTAAAGCGCAGTGGTGATTTCATGTCAAATATGATCTAATACCAAATTTAGAGCCATACCAAATTTAGAGCCATCACTCTGTATGAGATGATAAAATGGCCGTCCCAAATAGTGCAGCACGGTTTGTGGCCATAAAGTGTGTTATTGCGCAAAGAGTGACTACCTTGTTTACAACTTTGCAATTAGTTTGATAGTTACACTATATATGATGGCTTCCCAGCTTCTGGCGCGTGGTGTAAATGTCTGGCCACCAGGCATCTTGTAAAACAACACATTATCGCCCACGGTAACATACACATAACGATGGCAAATTAATTAACAAGTGTTATCATTAATTCATCAGTAAGATTGGAATCAAATAAAGCTGTAGTTTGCACTGGTATTCTCTGACTCATCACAAGTTCAACCAAGGTCACGGTTGACTCATCTGACTTGTTGAAAGTTAAATGTACTCTGTTGTCCAACTTTATTGTGCCAGACACTTCTCAATCAATATACATATATAGCATTCAATAAAACCTAATCACGCATATTTTCATTCATTTGCACCATTTAATGAAAATCATCACTTGATGCTGCAGATGCGGAGAGAAGCCCAGACCCCTGAGGATGTTGACATTGGAGTATATTAGTATTCTCGGTCCATGTCTTTGGGTGCAACATTCACACCTGAACCGGCATGGCACGATCATTGCATACTACATTATCATTAGCTTAATGGCTCTTATTATCACACAACAGGGCTGATGGATACCTGATTGTTTTATATCTATCTTGAAGGCTGTGTTATTGTTGACAGTCCAGTTTAGGTGGTTAAGTCTCTGTCTCTCTCAGCTGTATTCATTGAGCGCGCACTGCCGTCATCGCCCTTGCCTCACCGCCTGCCAGTAAAGGGACAGCCTGCCCCTGGGGTTGGCCTAATTCACTATAGATTATTTATGATTAGAAGCAATTAATCTAATTTAGTCTATGAGTGAAAGTGGGTGGTCACTTGGGGGCGCTGCAAGACCCGGCCAATCAAAGCAATAGTTTGGTGCTTTATTTATGGTATACATATAAAGTCAACAATCTATTTGAATCTGTTGTGAACTTAGTCCACTTAACGGTGCTAAAACATTTCCCCCCGAATAAAGATGTATACTTTAGGCTGTGTTTTACCTGCCTCAAACCCAGAAAGCTTCATCATGTGTCGGTTTGGTCATTAAGGAGGATGATTGAAACCAGTGTTGTGGTCCTTTTTAGTCTTCTCATCTTTAACCCGTCAGTACCCACCGTCTCGTTTGTATGACTTGTTGGCAGGGCTGTCCTGTTAGACATTCCCACCAACAAGTCAAAACAAGAGCTGGACCTACGCCCTGCATTCTTAAGCCAGTGGTCAGCTTGAATTTACAGTAAGGTGGTGTGGGAAAATTCAGTTCAAAGATGTCACCCGTCCATAGCAATGGAGCACAGTTTGTTTATTGTCTATTCACGGAAGCCTCTGAGTGTATAGACTAATATAGACAATATGATGAGCGTTTTATCCTTGGGTGATATGCCCTGATCATATACATTGTGATAACGATTTATACAAAAATATCTCTGTCTGCACCAACACATTGGTTTGCATAGATTATTGATAAAGATCAACAAAGATGTATATATTTGATATGTGGTATGCGTTCCGCATAGACTATGTGATATGGGTTCGGTTTAATATGCCATGTAGTACCTCGCTGCAGGGCCTATGCGATATGAGCAAGATAAAGTGATATGAGCCTGTGCATTTACATTTTATATCAGTTGTCATACATGTTTTATACATCTCTGTGTACATGTGTAGTCAATACAGCCCATACTCACAACCTTGGCTAAACTGCCACGAAAAAAACATCGTGAATGGCCGTGAATATCGTTTGTATACTGATAATATGGAGTATGAATCAAGAGAAAGAAAAAGTATAAAGTTTTGATATATGAGCTCCACTGTTTGTCATCCCACTACGTGATGTATGACCTGCAGTACGTATATAAAACATGAGAAATTGCTATGTTGAGCAGCTCATGTCACATGTCTACCTGTGAGACTATTTGGAGTGACATTAGACAATAGATCAGAACTCAGCATAACTCTATCAAAGTTAGATCAGAACTCAACATAACTCTATCAAAGTTAAATGCTATGTGAAGACCTTCAGATCACATCATCAGAATGAATGCAGAAGGATCATGCCATCAGGGTGTATGCAGAAAGACATGATTCTACCGGTTTAGTCATATTTCTGAAGCATTTGGCAAAAGCTTGCAGTCTGAATATCATTTAAAAAGGGAAAAGTTTCTGATAGTTCAACTATTTGTCTGAAGTATATTATAGAATGATGTCATGCATTTTAGAATTGAAATATAGCAAGAAGGCGCATAAGATAGACATGGACTGGACGCCATACGATGGGCGTCGGCAAATATTTAAGGTCACCCAAGAGTTTACCATGGATATTATGTTAACAAAATGAATATCACACAAAAATATAAAAGCTGAATATCACTCAAAAAGGTACAAACTCAATGTCACATAAATGCGACAACCTGAAAATCATGCAAAACGGTAAAGTTCAATATCGTTGAGAAGGGTTTGGCCGAATATAACGCTAAAAAGGGACAGATTGAGTATGACACAAAAGGGTGCAAATTGAATCCTACACAAAAGGGTTAAAATATATCATGAAAAGTATCCATATTCTATATTTAATACGTTCTGACTGGAATAGCTCAATTGAAAGAGTATTCCCTTTATATAAAAGCCACCTATTTAATTTGTGAAGTATTCATGTTTGTAAGTTAAACATAAACTTGCAATAAATTTGAATTATATCGATATTTTGTATCATGCAAATATTCATATATGATTTAAGTATTGACATATTAAACAGTATACAATTAAGTTAAAGCTGTAACAGGATTACATAAAGAGTATAAATTAAAGTCAATAATAATAATAATAATAATAATAATAATAATAATGATAATAAAAATAATAATAATAATAATAATAATAATAATAATAATAATAATAAGGAGCAATAAAAAGAATAATAACAATAATGAACAATATAGAATAACAATAAGGAGCAATAGAAAAGAATAACAATAAGGAGTGATATAGAATAATAACAATAAGGAGCGATATAGAATAATACCAATAAGGAGAAATATAGAATAATAACAATAAGGAGCAATATCGAATAATAACAATAAGGAGTAATATAGAATAATAACAACAAGGAGCAATATCGAATAATAACAATAAGGAGTAATATAGAATAATAACAAAAAGGAGCAATACAGAATAATAACAATAAGGAGCAATATAGAATGATAACACTAAGGAGCAATATAGAATAACAATAAGGAGCAATATAGAATAATAACAATAAGGAGCAATATAGAATAATAACAAAAAGGAGCAATATAGAATAATAACAAAAAGGAGCAATATAGAATAATAACAATAAGGAGCAGTATAGAATAATAACAATAAGGAGCAATATAGAATAATAACAATAAGGATCAATATAGAATGATAACAATAAGGAGCAGTATAGAATAATAACAATAAGGAGCAGTATAGAATAATAACAATATAGCGGATATGGAAGCTGAGAAGCTGAGTCATTGAGTTAGTGCCATGCTCCTAGGACCTTGTTGTGAGTATCATCCATCTTGTTTCCTACTTCTACTCTGATTATTTGCTCCTGAGTTTCATGTCATCATGCAAGACTTGTCTCTATGCTATTATTCACCCAATAAACCCAAAATGTAATTTCCTTGTAAAATCAAATCTGCAATTCTGAGTCATCTCATCAATATTCATATCTGAGTGGATTTTTATCTCAAACACCTGGTGTATGAATATATCGTTTCAGGGATGAGTTACTTTTGAACAAGTTTTCGATTGATAAATATTCTTCCCGTTGGTCTGCCAGCTATCGACAATACACACACAGTGGAGAGTGTGGTGATCTGTGTTTGACCAGCAGGGGGCACCACATCACTCATCAAACGTGTGACATTTGCCGTGTAATGAGCACCCACTCTGTTGACCATTCCCTTCCACAAAAGCTGACCATTGTCCACTAATGTCATGTCGTTTGTCATGTCAAAAGATTAGCACGTGGCATCTCATTTGTCCCTCGACACCCTCGCGCCGTCAGAGAGTGTTTCGGTACATGTCAAATAATCTACCAACATTAGTACTCTTGCTTTTAACCCAGGGTCATTGGTTGGGAGCAAATCGGTGTTTATCCTTCCACATTCCTGAAAACTAACAGGATATTTGGATTATATTCGGATTATATTTGGATTATGTTTTCCTAATATTTTGTTCTGGTGATGCGCTTTCAGTTAACGACTATTTACACCTTTGGAAAACAAATATTGAAAATTTAATTTTAAAAAAAGCATGGAAAGTGCATCATCTGTCTCGCATTGCAATATGAATTTGTTGACAAGGAATATACTAGACTAGAACATGTTGTTCACAATAACGGGAACAAAGGCTCTGATAAATAACTCAGACTTTAAGATGATTTGACAATCTGCTAGTTTCTGCAGAGTAGTGAGTCTGGTTAATCTGATAGACTTCAAAACTTCAATACAATTTGCCTGAGTTTGTATGTGGCGTACTTCATTCACATGGTTGTTATATATAGAGGCCGTCTGGTTTGCAAGATGGATCAGACTTCTTTGCCTTTGTTCTCTCTCCTACCACAATGGTAGACTCATTAAGCCAAGCTTCGGTATACTGCATCATATTACCTTTTACAATGTTTTATATATTAAAATGGCACAGCTTTTAAGGAATTTGTGGTGAAGAAAAGAAGTGAATTCGTCTCTAAAATGTACAAAAGAAATCAAATGTATAATTAAGTTTAATGTACATAACACTAAGATTGCAAATAACTTCATGCCTGTAGAAATATATCAGTTATTTTATCTAGCGAAATAACTTCATGCCTGTAGAAATATATCAGTTATTTTATCTAGCGAAATAACTTCATGCCTGTAGAAATATATCAGTTATTTTCAATGTATCTTTTTTGTTGTTTCATATTAATTTTGGTGGAAATTTTAGAATCTTATACTGAAATATTTGATAAAAATCCACCTTAGTCTATAAGGCTGGAATGCTTGAGATAAACCCCTGACATAACACCTGGTGATGTATCGAGATTTAAACTGGTGATTTAGTGGCATTTCTGATGTTATATAAATTATGCAGGATAACACAAGCGATTTTGCTACAGTCTAGTCTACCATGGCTTAAATCGTTTACCTTGATTATTCATCTCTAGCGATTTAAAATTGAAATCTTTCAGTGTAATCAGCTTCAATAATTTAGCAACAAGTGACATGTGAAATTCAATTGAGAACTTGTCAGATTTTCCATAGACTATAACTCATGTTGACAGGCATATTATTCTTGCCAAGTCCTCGCTAGTAGTGGTGACAGTGGGGACAGTGAGAAGGTATGCATGAAGAAATAAAGGCAAACTGAGGGTTGTGTACTTGTCCATTGAGCATGAGATGAGAACGTTTCACTGCTTCACACCACTAGCAGATATTTGCATCATTGATACACAGCTCATCTCAAGTGTTCATCCTAGTTTTCTTCATGTATAAGATTTTGAGCTTCCTCCACTGAGCAATTTGTGTAAAGCGAGAGTGTTATTTAATATTTTGTGATTGAAAATTTGAAAGAGACTGTGGTGTGAGATAATAAAACCAGCTGAGCCTCGTCCGTGAGAGTGTTAGCTTGACAGTATCACCATACCAGCTAATCAGATCTCGTCTCTCCAGAAAACATTCCATGAAACCATTTCTTAGCTGTCTTTATGCTAAAGAGATTTCAAATAATTTGTCTGTTTTTTTTATGGTCTGTCAGCCGTCAAGATATATCCGGAGAAGATTGCAAAGATTTTCAGCCTTTATGTGTGAGGATAATGAAGGTGTTGTGGGCACAGCAAGATGCATACAAGGCTTCATCATAAGCAGATAGATCGCCTGGCTGGCCTAATGCACTTACCCCTAATTGGCAATATTACATATTAATTGTGACCAATGTTCACGGGAACATCCTACGTCGTCTGCGATGGTTATTTCATTAAGGAGTACAAATAAAATACTGTTAAGTGTTGGGATAGTAGGCTAAATCAGATAAGACATGGGATGTGACGATTTAGATGCATTTCATGGTCCTTGTGGTAACAAAAGGCGATCGTTACTACTGGGCGATAATAGGCCCGCGGAGACCTCTCCGTGTCGTTGTATACCCAATGCTTAGCACACTTTGAAGCGTGTCATTATTTTCTCTTTTTTTTCACTTTATACCGTTTCTTGCCACCATTGTTGGGTGGTTTTTTTCAGCATTTTTATTTGCACGAAATGGCTGACAGCAAGCAAAACGTGACATGTATCAAACGAGACGCCTCTGATAATCGTAAATGACATTCTTATTATCAGTGTGACACATTTTAAACTTGGTTTTCATTAGAACGATCATGAAAGCCAGTATTTGCGCAATTCTATAAACACATTCAATACTTCATTCCGTTGCTTCATGAATACCGAGCTTTGACATTCCATTGCTCCTTTCCCATTAGATTTACACAAAAACTCCGGCACTGGAGCATTCACTAATCTCTTTTACCCACACGATTGATGGTACCATTGTATAGATTTTGCTGGCAATTAGAATGTATTATACATTTCCACACTCATTCGATGTGAGCGAGGATCCGTGTGACTTGCTTTGCAGCGTCTGTCCACTACTGGTTTTACATATGGCGACCGATATAGGCCATACAAACCAAACCTTTATGAAAGCTCGTTCCAAATCACGTCCCAAATCACGCTCCTCGTTATACGTAATTATGTGCCACAAAATCGATGTACTCTCATGGTAGAATACACACACATTTCAAAATTGACTGAATGGCATTGCAATTTAAATCCATTATAACAGGTCTTTTAATGCGTGCTGTTTAACCCTTGCCATGCTTTTAACTCTTTGATCTGCCGATGCTAGCATAATGACGTTTTAATTAATTACTCGTCGATGAAGTAGTATTTTGAATCAATTATTCATTGTGTGACTTTTGTCTTCTCCATTTTAATTGCATCTACTCCGGCGATACATTAGAATAAGTTGAATTCCCGCGCAGCGTTATTGTGAAATCAACTCGAGATTATCACCAACCTGTCCCCACTGTGTCAAATAATGTATTGAATAAAAAATGAATCGGTTAAACGAAACGATTATCTGATTGTGTAACAATAATAATGTGTAAATCAGAATAAAAGTGAAATATATCAAAAAATGAAAATGGACCAAACCATTGTAAAATATTTGATGTTTTTGTCTATTATATTGTAAAAGCTTTTAATGGTTCTTCAAAACATTAGGAATTATAAAACATAAAATGGCACGAACTCGTTAAAACATAAAAAAACAACCTGGATATGCGTAATAGACAAATCTACGGAAATATTCCGTTTTGTTCACTTCTATTCCTAGACTTGCACCATTAGTTATTAGATTCATATCTAAAAACCAATATAATGATGTGCATGGAAATAATTTGTCAGTGACAGTTTGCACAGAGGCGAGAATGAGGCTGTCATAGAGTGTGTGTGGCAACATAAGACCCGGTCTGTCAGTGTATTCACGATGGCTGTCACCGGGACACAAACCTGCACGTCTCCTGTCACTCTCCTACAGATATCACTGCACATTTATTAACAAACTCATACAGCTGAGTAGACTCAGTGTTAGATAATATCTGCCATGGAATGAAGATCCACAGTACACAGCAAACAAACCCCTTATTTTCTCTGTATACATGTTGATGAAGAGGAAGAAAATAAATTGTGATTAATTTCCAGTGAGTTTGCGCTTTTCATTGAACAATTCATTTCCGATAAATATTTCAGTGCATTCACAGCGATGTTACTGCTGTCTGGAGCGTGTTCAGTGCAGTTGGTCTGTTTAGGAGTGTGGTGAGTTTTGTGAGATGTTTTCACACCTACTGGGTGCGGTTGTATGGCCATACAGGATGGACATCTGTCTTGGTCAACATTTCCTGCTAGTTGCTGCGCCTACACGGCCTGGACACTGATGAATCGGTGTTCTTGTGCCTCACCGCAACATAACTAAGTCTCCACCTCTAATCTATAAGGCAAAACAACAACAATAGCTTTACATCAAAACAAAAGTCTTAGATACACTGTCCATCAGGAACTAAAGCGGCTTGGGTTGATCAAAGCACTACTGCTTGGAAGTAACCTGATCTCTGAGCACAGACATTTATTTGGGGATCTGCGGCAAACCGCAAATTCCTATTTCTCTTGTGACTTCTCGTCACATCCTCTCGCGGTCATCTCGTTGATACACTTCCGGTAGCGTCATCACGACACTGACTTAAATGGGAATTCAATGTAAGGACCATGTGATCCACAAGCCTCACTCATCTGGCTATAGGAGATATTAGGTTGGTTTCTCAACTACTGGAGATATGAGGTTGTGTCTCCCAAATATTGGAAATATTAGGTTGTGTCTCCCATATATAGGAGATGTAAGATTGTGTCTCCCATATATAGAGATGTAAGATTGTGTCTCCCATATATAGAGATGTAAGATTGTGTCTCCCAAATATAGAGATGTAAGATTGTGTCTCCCATATATAGAGATGTAAGATTGTGTCTCCCATATGTAGGAGATGTAAGGTTGTATCTCCCATATATGGGAGATGTAAGGGTGTGTCTCCCATATATGGGAGATGTAAGGGTGTGTCTCCTATATATAGGAGATGTAAGGTTGTGTCTCCTATACATGGAAATATTAGGTTGTGTCTCCTATATATGGAAATATTAGGTTGTGTCTCCTATATATGGACATATTAGGTTGTTTCTCTTCTATATGGAAATGTTAGGTTGTGTTTCCCTCATACTTGAGATATGAGGTTGTATCTCCCAAATATTAGAGATATAAGGTTATGTCTTCCTTATACTGGAAATATTAGGTTGTGTCTCCCACACATATGCGGCAGATGAGGTGTCAGGTCAATGTCTGAGATTGAACTACATACCAAGATATGAAGACCATGTATGCTGCCTGTGTACCGCCTACTGGGGATATGAGTTATATAAAAGGTGCTTATGTTCTATTCATGCTTGAGATATTGGAGATTTATCTGTGTTAGATATATTGATATATGGTAGGTAGAATCCCCATGTCCGGCCAGCCACGATTTCACAGGTCTGCATGTTGGCAGTACAAGCAGGATAAACAGTACATATACAGACCTCCTAAATCTTCCAATTAGATACAGACAGATCGCCTTCAGATACTAGGATAGGTCGCCGCTCTAGAATGACCTGATAACCAAATTCAATTGCAGAAAGCCCTCGTAGTTGGATGGGTAATCCTTCTTCAAAGTGCAAGCATGGCCAGGGTCCCGCTCTGTTTGATCTGCTTGGCAAGGGTGGCCTTGAGATTGAATTGTGGCGGTTTGATTAGAATAGAACATTGACAGTGGCAGAAGACAATTGAAGAAATCCGCACGTTTTTCACTGGATCACCAGTCAATATCTCCTCCATTGGCTAACAATACAAGGGGCTTTTTGGCCTGAAGGTTCCGCCATTCGTGCACAATGCGTCTCACCCTCCTAATGGTGGCCAAAGAAAACCGCCTTTCCATCGCCAAATCTTTTCGGGTTGCGGAAAGTGCCGGAAGTACCAGAATCTGCCCGACGAGCAAAGGCAGCGAAAACGAGGCTATTTAGAGATAGGTATTGTAAATAAGCGTAGAATATTATTTATTAAGGAAAGGAGTTGACATCAACACGATCATATATCCCTTGATGTACCAGCATAGCTATTTAACTCCAAAATTGCTGCAAATTATGGGCTATTTAACACAATCAGATATGAATCACAATTGACATGATTTATGATGATGAAAGTTTCTCCATCACTGATTATTTGATACACAACAATAACACACACCCGTTTCCTTCTTTCAGTACAACTCTATATGGCATTTGTCACTGGTTATTCCAAAATGGAGTACTATATTGATAATATACACGATGTCTATCAATGTATTTATTATATATATATATATATATATATATATATATATATATATATATATATATATACATATATATATATATATATATATATATATATATATATATATATATACATGTATATATATACCTGTCACAAATGTATGTGACTTATGAAGCCTATACGCTTTATCTATTTATTCAATCATTTGCTTATTTATTCATTCATTTATTTGACCATAAATGAAGAACACAAATAAATACAGATATTACTTATAGCATATATACAGTTTGAGGTAAACATTAAGGCTGTTACTTGACACTATTAAATTGCTGGTATACCCTGATAGCATTCTGTAAATGTAACAGCTGGTATACCCTGATAATATCCTGTAAATGTACCAACCGGTATACCCCAATAACATCCTGTAAATGTACCAGCCAGTATACCCTGATAACATCCTGTAAATGTACCAGCTTGTATACCCCGATAACATCCTGTAAATGTACCAGCTGGTATACCCTGATAACATCCTGTAAATGTACCAACCGGTATACCCCAATAACATCCTGTAAATGTACCAGCCAGTATACCCTGATAACATCCTGTAAATGTACCAGCTTGTATACCCCGATAACATCCTGTAAATGTACCAGCTGGTATACCCTGATAGCATTCTGTAAATGTACCAGCTGGTATACCCTGATAATATCCTGTAAATGTACCAGCTTGTATACCCTGATAACATCCTGTAAATGTACCAACTTGTATACCCTGATAACATCCTGTAAATGTACCAACCGGTATACCCCGATAACATCCTGTAAATGTACCAGCCAGTATACCCTGATAACATCCTGTAAATGTACCAGCTTGTATACCCCGATAACATCCTGTAAATGTACCAACCGGTATACCCCAATAACATCCTGTAAATGTACCAGCCAGTATACCCTGATAACATCCTGTAAATGTACCAGCTTGTATACCCTGATAACATCCTGTAAATGTACCAACTTGTATACCCTGATAACATCCTGTAAATGTACCAACCGGTATACCCCGATAACATCCTGTAAATGTACCAGCTTGTATACCCTGATAACATCCTGTAAATGTACCAGCTGGTATACCCTGATAACATCCTGTAAATGTATCAACTGGTATACCCTGATAACATCCTGTAAATGTACCTTCTAAGGTACACTGTGAGTATCTCTGTTATTACTGCCCAATGTTTGTTGTTGACTTGCCCACAACGCCTTTATCGACAGTACTAAGACTATTAAATCGCTAAGGTCTTTCACCTTCAAGAATTCATTATGCATCAAGGGGAAAGTCTTGAAGCCAGGTGTGTGGCTGCAACGATGTAGGCAGTGTGGGCAATTATATGTCTGCAAGGTGCAGTTGAGGGACTAATCTATCGCCAATATATGGCAGAGAGCCCATTTTGCGTGATAGGTAGAGAGCTAATATAACGTAACCCATTAAAACTGCCCAACCCATCATGTTTATCCCGGATACTGCCATACCTCAAAAACACACGACAAAAGGTCGCAAAGCCATGGCACAAGTCAATGGTGTTTTCCTTCCTTCTCTATTATGACCATGAAATTGTTTATCTTTAATATAGAGAGTTCCAAAGATTAGACATTGAGACATTTGTGGCATCTCGATGGATAAGCAAGTCACGCGAGAGTTGAAATGTTCAAGCCATAAGTCACGTGACTGACAACCATGTTCACGTGAGAAAAAAGGCGCCAAATGTCGATGATGGCCATCTATAACACACCATTGAGGCAAAACGAAAGCCATCCAAATTGAGAAAATTGCCCAGGAAAATATGACTTCATGAAAGAATTTCATTCCACGCCAAAGATCGATAGAGCGCATTCAGTTGCCCAGAATGTAATCATGGTAATGTATTTTAGTGTATTAGAAAGCACAGGAACTGAGTGCTTCGGGAGCTCAAAGTTTGAACCCAATTCCCACACAGCTAATATCTCTATACAACCCACCAATGACATGAAACCTCCGCTTCATTTTCCACCTACCACTGCAAGGTGAAGAATCGTTTGGGGTTTTAGGCATAGTCCCCAGAAGTAGCGCTTTTTTGGCGGATTTTCCCGCTGCCCAATCTCGCGCCTACGATAAGCCGTTGTCTTAGGCATAACCAAGCAACACTGTTGTCTACAGCCACCCACAAACGTGGCAATTTATGGCACCAGGCTTTGGCCTTTCACAGATCGATAAAAGGCCAGAATAGCCAGCTAGCCAGCGAATATAGGGTGTAATGGTCAACATATAGACCCATTCTCTGCCTAATGTGTTTTAGAATTACATTTTGAAAGACTATGCACAATATGGCTTGGTCATTATTGAAAAAGTAAAGAATTGCAACTTCTGCTAATCACCACTTGCCCATGTGACTTAAACTAAACTAGAATTCTTTTCTTTTCAAATGTTCTGTATAGAAAAACAAACCCTCTTGGAGACTTGATATAACGCCTGTTTAAAAGTACTATAGAGAATCATGAAGTTACAAAAAGTGAAACACTCAGTGAGGTAGAAAGACGTGACTGGAGTCCACCACAGGTTGAGGTCTCCGGGAAAACAATAAACCACTGCAAACAGTCTACATGCACAGAGCA
Organism: Amphiduros pacificus; assembly: GCA_949316495.1. NCBI lineage: Eukaryota > Metazoa > Annelida > Polychaeta > Phyllodocida > Hesionidae > Amphiduros > Amphiduros pacificus. The sequence goes on along the minus strand of OX439003.1, from coordinate 9,286,720 downwards.
AAGTATCGCAGACCACACGGGACAAATACAAAGTTGTCACGCTCTTTTTACAGTAAGTTTCCTTTACTGTGTTGAGCTAGACTACTCCATGTGGCTTGGGTTTGAGTACAAAAAGTGACTGTGAAGAGCACGGGAGACATGTTGATCATATCTGTAGCATGCTACATGCAAGGTGCAGGCGCAGGCGCAGGTGCAGGCGCAGGTGCAGATGCAGGCCAACAACACATGCCTTATACTTTCTAGCAGCTCTTGTAGGAAAGGATACACATGTGTACAATCTGTGAAAACTCTATCAAAACAGCTCGAACGTCAGTGCAAATCACATCATTATGACTCTTCCACCAGTGCAATAAATGTACGTACAGCATAACATCATCATTCCGCACTGTATCAATATAACACATTGAAAATTATATTATAATTTGCCTCCAGGCAAAGTGTATCAGTGTAACTCTATCGTCAGTGTACAAAGTGTATCAGTGTAACTCTACCATCAGTACACAAAGTGTATCGGTATAACTCTACCATCAGTGTACAAAGTATATCAGTGTAACTCTACCATCAGTGAACAAAGTGTATCAGTGTAACTCTATCGTCAGTGTACAAAGTGTATCAGTGTAACTCTACCATCAGTACACAAAGTGTGTCAGTGTAACTCTACCATCAGTGAACAAAGTGTATCAGTATAACTCTACCATCAGTACACAAAGTGTATCAGTGTAACTCTACCATCAGTACACAAAGTGTATCAGTGTAACTCTACCATCAGTACACAAAGTGTATCAGTGTAACTCTACCATCAGTGCACAAAGTGTATCAGTGTAACTCTACCATCAGTACACAAAGTGTATCAGTGTAACTCTACCATCAGTGCACAAAGTGTATCAGTGTAACTCTACCATCAGTGCACAAAGTGTATCAGTGTAACTCTACCATCAGTACACAAAGTGTGTCAGTGTAACTCTACCATCAGTGAACAAAGTGAATCAGTGTAACTCTACCATCAGTACACAAAGTGTATCAGTGTAACTCTACCATCAGTGAACAAAGTGTATCAGTGTAACTCTATCGTCAGTGTACAAAGTGTATCAGTGTAACTCTACCATCAGTACACAAAGTGTGTCAGTGTAACTCTACCATCAGTGAACAAAGTGTATCAGTATAACTCTACCATCAGTACACAAAGTGTATCAGTGTAACTCTACCATCAGTGCACAAAGTGTATCAGTGTAACTCTATCGTCAGTGTACAAAGTGTATCAGTGTAACTCTACCATCAGTACACAAAGTGTGTCAGTGTAACTCTACCATCAGTGAACAAAGTGTATCAGTATAACTCTACCATCAGTACACAAAGTGTATCAGTGTAACTCTACCATCAGTACACAAAGTGTGTCAGTGTAGCTTTACCATCAGGCCACAAAGTGTGTCAGTGTAGCTTTACCATCAGTACACAAAGTGTGTCAGTGTAGCTTTACCATCAGTACACAAAGTGTGTCAGTGTAGCTTTAACATCAGTGCAGTATATCAGTAGGACTCTACTTTTTACTGTTTTACTGTTTATCGGTGATACTCTGTCATCAGTATTAGGTGTATCAATAGAACTTTACGGTCAGTACAAGGTACATCAGTATAACCTTGCCATCAAAGCAAACTATATTAGTATAAAACTCTGCCATCAGTACAGGGCGTATCTGAGGAATTCCGTCATACCTACAGAGTGTACCAGTATAGCTCATGCGTGAAAATCTCACATTAATTACTTCATTACTCATCACTGCAATATAGATAACAATAACTATATAACAGTGCGCAATACATCCATGCAAGTTTAATCCTTCTTTTTGTATCATAAGTTATGTTTCACAAGTGAAAGGTATATCTGGTTAAATGCCCAAACAACAATCCTGAAGTATCAATAACATGCTTATAACCAGAGAAAGTTCTTGGGGTCATACCCATATGATCAGATTATTCATAACCGGGAAGAGACATCACGGTTGCCATTGATATAAAGTTGGAGATTGATACATAGTCAGGCTATAAGCAGGTTTAGAGACATTTTTAGAGTGCTTAGGGCTTCCTATCCCTCTGGGAATGTGTGACTTGTCTCAGCCAAAGAGACATGAGATAGCAGTGTATATTGCCATATATTGCTTTGCTTTGAAGTTGTGGCTTCTAAAGATGACACTACACCCCCTTGCGAGTGGGTCTTTGTGTAGGAGCCGTCTTGGGTTAATTGACTGGGTTCTGCCACATTCAGTTTTGAGCACCCGGCTTAAGCATATTAAGAAGATCTAGATTCAGAAGTTGTGTGCCAGTAACTGTTTGTCATCCACACAAGAACTTTGGCGAATCTTAGGATTCAACCTCTTATTTGACCTAGAAAAATAATACAATCGATATTTGGACCACTTTGAATGCAGAAGAGTAGCAAAACATAGGCCAAGTTATTAAGAAAGTCTGGTGAAGAATTGTTTTCGGAGATGATTAAGGCAATATATCTCACCAAGATGCAGCTGATAAGGCGCATGAATCTTCCCCTGGGTTCTCATCTGGCCAACAAACTAAATAACTTTTTATCACTTTTAATTTGGCAAGCTACTACATTCGGAACAGTAAAACAATAAAGTTTCTCTTACCTGTCACAGATCCAAACAGCATATCTTGCATCTTGCTAGTCAGGGTGGTCACGGTGGGGGAAATCTAATGCTCACAAAATCAAAATCAAAATATATTGCAATTTCCAGCGTAGATATCGTGTACAACAGAGCTGTACTGCTATGTTTGAATATAACTTTTATAGTTTACCAATCCAGCATGTATCATTCACAATAATAACCAGATCTTTAATCTACCACTACATGATATCTGTTCTTAGAGACCTCTTTTATCACTGGTACTATAAAAATGTTATTGTTACATTGTTGACCTCTATTCTTTTCTTTGGGAACAAAATACATATTCCGTTTCACTAGAATCACTGTAAACTTTGTTTAGAACACCTATCCAAAACTATTTGAAAATCTTCTTTTTGGTCCTATACAATCTGCAGAACCTTTTCTATCTAGCACCCTGAGTTGTTCTCGTGTTTTTTCTCTTCTATTTTGGCTTAGAAAAGAAAGTAGTTCTTCAAATAAATTTGTCACCAGAGGACACTCACCCACCACCAACATTCATAAAATGCTTTAATGGGCATAGGGTGGCACAAAACTGTCTACAATAATAACAACACTTCAAAATAACTGGATGTATTATGGTTTGCATAATCTACCCAAATAAAATAATATGTGCATCTCGGTCACATATATATGTGTATAATATTCTCAAATATCCATCTAAAACCTCTAATAAATGTTTTTCCACTAAAAGGTGACTGATCTACATAATCCCCTGGAAATAAATGAGAGTTGCCTACTTCCGGTGGCATTTAGAGGGGTGTGTACTCTGATATGGAGGCTGGGGACATGCTAGGGGACATGCTAGGGGACATGCTAGGGGACATGCTAGGGGACATGCTAGGGGACATGCATGGCGTATGCTGCATATTATGTTAGTGTTGGAGACATCCCAGAGAGGTGGTTGACTGTCGTTTCTGTCACTGACGATGGAGAGTGATGTGGCTGGTTTTCTCTCCAAATGACATCGTGTATTCCCACAGCAGCGAGGTTTGGAAAAAAGCAGTCTCTAACAACCTTCACAACCGTCCTGTCATGACCACACCTGTCAGTTCCTGGCAACATTTCTCAGTTGATTCATTTGACTGTGATATTTAGTCCAGTATTTGTTGGGCTTTTATCTCAACTTTTGAACTGTTAACATCTGCTTTGTCTATTTTTATAGGAGTGATCAAAGAAGATTTGTCACTAATTATCTTGGACGCACTGAGGAGAAATAATACGACATTGAAAGGCCTGTGTTTAGACGATGGCATCCTGCCCCAGGGTGAAGATTCAATATGATCCCACAGGTCGGCTATTGCTGATATGCCAGCTGATAATTAGCTGGATTGATGTCAGTGCATCTGTTCAGATTATCCATGTTAACAAGCTGCTCCCAGTAAAATAGCCCAAGCTATAAAGGGCTTAATATACTGGCAGTACCACAGTGGGGCTATGAGAAGCTCATGGACGCAAGAGTAGAGCTGTTCACGGCCATTGAGTCGCTTGAAAGCAATGCCATCAGGCGGCAGATCATCACTGCAGAGCACTGATATGATCACGTGATAGACCGGAAGTGATGGTCCAGTCAAGGGCAAAGATAACATCCGGTCACATAGAGCCCGTCCACCAAGAATAAGACCTGATGGGATAAAGTAAAAAGGAACAGCCATTTTACTGTTCACTACCCTCCATTTTCATTGAAAAAAAATTCAATCTAGCCAAAAGTCAAGAAGTCATGACTTTAAGGAAAATGGCTGGTGTCTAGAGCCGGTCAGACACTTCTGAGATTGCTGATAAAAGTGACGACGTTGCTGTCGGTGGTGTCTGCGCGGCCTGTGGGCAAACTTGTGTCTTTTTCTAGGTGAGCGCACGTTACAGGGCCACAATAAGACCCAGTGTGGGATCCTAGCCCCCATCCGCACTCCTCAAGCTTGTCAACACCGTTTGAACTTTCGATTGCATCTCAAGAGGTGCGTGATTGGCCAAGTGGAATGGGGCACAAAGCCGCAACTGGTGGAAATGGGAATTCTAGCTATGTTAGGGGCAGAATTGTACATCACATCCAATATAACCTCAATATCTATCAGTGACACGATGCTTTGATACTATTCTAGATTTTATATGCACAAAATAGCAAATATAATAACAATTACATTTCATCAAATTTCAGCATATACAAACTTTACATTCTCTCACTGCACCATTTTCTTTCAGATATCACATTATGTCCCTGAAGAGTATTCTCGGGGGGTGGAATTCCAGTGATCACTGTGAAAACCTGCCCTACAGACAATTTTCTCCATTCAAGTGTTTCCCACAGGGACTACTCTTTCATCCAGACTTAGCCAATTTGAAAAATCAAACCTCATGTGACTTTTGCTTATTTTCTTCCTTCATATAACAGAATTGAAGATGTGAAGTCAGCCGCCACCCATATGTCCCACGCGGATCTCATATAAGATGTATTCCTTTACATATTTATACAGAACATATCCCCCATCTTGTTACCAATAAATCCAATATCATCTCTTCTATTTCACATCTGATGCATGTGGAGGTTTGATACAATATATATAGAAATATATAAGCATCGAGGAGTTATTTAGAGATATTCCATGGCTGTTTTGAGGCACACTGCATATGTTAAGAATACAATGAATTCTTTAATTATTGATATCCTCATTTGACAAACCTAATTACATCTATAATTAACCTGAACATCATATTCCTGTGTGAATCACCATATCACCTGTATTTATATTTATATATTCTAAATACAGACCATTATTGTTGGACCGAACATGCTGGAAAGCATTTTATCAAGCAAACGTCAAATGATGCGGTATGTGATAATAATGTATAATGTTAATTGAGACTGAGAAAATGGCAAATATCACCTAAATTATGTACCTTTGAGTCAAATATTATTATAAATATTAGTACAAATAGTATTACTCTTCGGCGTTTGTAGTGAATTATTTTGATAGGAAAAAGGTTTGATGAAACAAGGTGAAGGTGCAGGTGTTGATGGCCAGACCTTCTCAACCCAGGCTAAGCAGATTGGGGTAGAGTGCCTGTCTACATAGCCAGACCTCTCAACTCAGGGTAAATAGATGTGGGGTAGGGTACAGGTCTCAACCAAGTGAGTGAGTGTTGGTTTGCTTGCACTATTCTAACAGAGGCCTGGGCGGTACATACCTATGAATCTGGATAGGGTTGTCTATCTCAAGCCTTTTACCTCCACCACACCTGTCCATGTTTATTACATACACTCATCTCACTTACACAGAACCTTCACATTAACAACATGACAAAATACTTATATATCAAGACCTGTATGGATGTTTTGGATCGATATTACCAGTCACCGTTCTTTTTATATATTTTCTCTTAAACAGTTTTCTCTGCAACAGATTAAGGTAAATTAAAAGAATAGAAATATAAATTATCTGCATCTATAAACAGATACATACGATAACTAGTTGGTATATTGACAATATCTGCAATTACTCTACCTCAGACACATACGATAACTTGTTGGTATATTGACAATATCTGCAATTACTATACCTCAAACACATACGATAACTAGTTGGTATATTGACAATATCTGCTATGATTCTACCTTAGACACATATGATAACTAGTAGGTATATTGTACCGGAAGGTACACGCTTAATATGTCTTAAACATAACACATCCTTATTACCCATATCATCCTAGAGGTATAGGTGCCTTAAAGCAACTCAGGTTATACCTGAGCAGATCGGGATCTCCAATAGTAGGCGACTCACCTGAAAGAACAACAGATATCGCATTTCTGTACGATAGGTGCTATAACACTACTCAAGTTGTATCAGAGCAGATCGGGATCTCCTTATGACTCTCCATTGGTAGGCGATATAATCCTTCTCACCTTAAAGAAAAACAGATCTCGCATTTCTGTACGATAGGTGCTATAACACTACTCAAGTTGTATCAGAGCAGATCGGGATCTTCTTCAAGATTGCTGGTGTTATGCTAATTATTTCAATATGGTAGATTTCAGCACACACTACCTAGGTTTTCTACAATAAACATGAGAGGGTTTTCGGTACATAACACTTTACAAAATGATTGGCTTATTTGACTATAGAAGCACCATAGGAATATACTTACTGATATTAATCCCCCGCTCCAAGTCGGTTGGCGTCTTTTATACACGCCAGGTGACATATTTTAAGCTTTGTAATTTAAAAGTTTGTGTTCAATATCATTTGTATCCAGACAGATCAAACGTCTCATATTATCTAAATGCCTTCAAGCAACAAATTTATGCGAAGATAGATTTTCAAGACATTCTTAAGTTAATTTTTGCATCTCATGTTCTTGCTGAATCTTTTCAAGTATTAGGATCCATTGAAGTTAAAATGATTACCAAAAAATGTCTGTTTCAAACCTTTTTGACTGTTGAGTATCCGCATCATACATTTATAATAAATTAATTATCATTGCTAGACATACTCGAAACCGACGGAAGAGAAACATAGATATACATAGATATAAGAATTGTTCCAATATAGAAATTGTACCAATATTGGAATTGTGCCCATATAGGAATTGTGCCCAGTATATGTATAGTAGAGGTATGATACCAGTAGAAGTATAGTACCAGTAAAGGTATCATACGAGACCTGTATACATTTGGTGACAGTAGGGCAACTTACTGAGATATAACCAATAAATAACACATTGTATAAGTACATTGAAAAAGGACATTGGTTGCTTTGGCGATGTCTTTGGAAGATTTGGAACCATTGTATGTTATCACTTGGTTTGAAAATTCCTGTAACTATATATCTAGTATTCAACGTCTTATCTTTTATTTCACATTCATCTCATAATATAATCTAGTGGATACAACCTTGGCATATTAATATAAGATTGCATGATGGTTTGTATATCAGCTTCTGACTGTTACAAAAAAAAACCTGTTTTTAGAATTGTTTCATTGGGCTACAATATCTTGAAATAGGATTATGCAGACTTCAGTAGTTTGCATCTAAGGCTGTACTCTCCCCTGACAGAGTAATACTACACCATTCTATGATAACAAAGACCTTACAACATGACCTCACTGGTCAACATTTTATATTCTGCAATTTTTGAAACACAGATTCCTATACACAGATAGACCTTTTAACAGGTACAACGCATTGATTTGATTCTATTTGTTTGTTTGTTTGTTTGTTTGGGGTTTACATCACTTTTAACATTATTTCAGTCATTTCGTGATGAGACCTACTTGTAGCAGATATAGTGCTGCCTCACTGAATTGTCTTGTCGCAGGTCTTTGACATAACAACCCACCCGGTCACAGATTTACAAGGACAACGGGTTAACCCTTTGGCACGGGCCTCAGCTCATATGTGAAATTGTATCATGATTTCAATCTCGGCATGACCGGGTATCGAACCCACAACCTTCGGTTTACCACATCGGAACTGGTGCTAATAAACTAGCGCTCTAACCAACTGCCCCACGGCCCGTGGCCTGTACAACACATTGAAATCTATTATAATAAAAGATTCTTTGATAATCACCAATTTATACAGCGCTAGATATCTGCTTTTGTCAAACAAAAAATGACAAAATATGACCTTTTAATGATCTTTATATATGTTTATTAATATTTCACAACTATTGCCTGAATTAACTGATAAGAAAACTAATAAGAAAACAAACGTAATAAGAAAACAAAATGCATATAATCAAGTAAATAATAAAGACCAATGGGTGTTAAATGTTCTGGCAATCAAATACTCACGATAAGATCTCTTAACCTGGTTTGTTAATGAGAAAATATTGAATGTCTCTGATATCTGATATCTATACTAAATATTAATAAACATAACCCTATGGATTGATAGCTCTGCTGACTTGAATGAAAACACATGAACTGAGATTAAGTACAACAAGCAACCAGGTTATGATTTTCCATACAAGATCCCAAAGTAGGCAAGATGTTGTATTTTCTGAGGTCTAATTCTATCTATTTTCCATTAGACTCAGTTCTTTTTCCATTTTGTCATGATTTTTTCAAAAATCTAATAGCTATCACTAAGTTGTCAAGGAGGCTGCCATTTTGAATAACATAGCCAATGAGAATCAAGATAACAAGTTGGGGCCAAATTTGATATGTAACATGCATTTTGATTGGTCAAAATCATCATCTGCTCAAGTCTGCTCCACTTTTAATGGTTGTGAGATTTTGCATGCACACAAATTTTGAATTCAAGGTCAATGTGTCAAGGACAAAGGTCACAAGACTAAGAAAGTACGACGAGGCACGGCTATGGCCTAAGACATTTCTGTATTCCAAGTTTTAGTTTCTTCTTATAAGTAGTTGCTGAGATATGCTTCTTACCAAATTTGTGACATCAAGGTCACTGCACTAAGGTCAATGGTGACATCACTAAGATTTGAAGGAATCTGAATCTTCAACTCTCTATCTAACTCTGTATTATATATGAAACAAATATTACAGGTAGTTTTGGAGGAGAAGATTTTTAAACATAGTGTTAGTATATAACAGATATGAAGTGTTTTTCATTCACTTCTGATGGTTGTGATGTGGCATCTTCACAAATTTTGAATTCAAGGTCAGTATGTCAAGGTCAAAGGTCGCATGACTAAAATTGTATGACAAGGTACAGCTTTAACATAAGACATTTCTGCATACCAAGTTTTAATTTCCTCTAATATGTGGTTGCTGAGATATGCTCCTTACAAAATTTGTGACCTCAAGGTCACTGCACTAAGGTCAATGGTGACATCACTGAGAATTGAAGGAATTTAAATCTTCAACTCTCTATCTAGCTCTGTATAAAATAGTGTTGGTATATAGTAGATATGAAGTACATTTAATTCACTTCTAATGGTTATGATGTGGCATGTTCACAAATTTTGAATTCAAGGTCAATGTGTCAAGGTCAAAGGTCACATGACTAAGAAAGTATGATGAGGCACGGCTATGACCTAAGACATTTCTGTATTCCAAGTTTTAATTTCTTCTTATAAGTAGTTGCTGAGATATGCTCCTTACAAAATTTGTGACATCAAGGTCACTGCACTAAGGTCAATGGTGACATCACTAAGATTTGAAGGAATCTGAATCTTCAACTCTCTATCTAACTCTGTATTAAATATGAAACAAATATTACAGGTAGTTTTGGAGGAGAAGACTTTTAGAAATAGTGTTAGTATATAACAGATATGAAGTGTTTTTTATTCACTTCTGATGGTTGTGATGTGGCATGTTCACAAATTTTGAATTCAAGGTCAATGTGTCAAGGTCAAAGGTCACATGACTAAAATTGTATGACAAGGTACAGCTTTAACATACGACATTTCTGCATACCAAGTTTTAATATCCTGTAATAAGTGGTTGCTGAGATATGCTCAGTACAAAATTTGTGACCTCAAGGTCACTGCACTAAGGTCAATGGTGACATCACTAAGATTTGAAGGAATCTGAAACTTCAACTATATATCTACCTCTATATAAAATATGAAAGATGTAGTACTGGTAGTTTTGGAGGAGAAGATTTTTAAAGAAATGTTGACGGACAGACGGACAGACGGACAGACGGACAGACGGACAGACAGACGGACAGACATTTTCCCCCTCCTAAAGCTCTGCGAGCTAAAGTCTCAGCAGAGCTAACAATTTGTAATGTGAACATTCTTGTAAAAGGGTACGTTCAATATCGTGCAAAATACAATTTATATCTATCAATTTTGCATACTCTATTCGCATTTATTATAATCTAGGTCGACACAATACCAAGACGAGGCTGAGGGATATCACGTGATTTGAGACAGGTGTGATATTTGACCCAGTAATGACAGATAATGTGTCAATTTTGACGTAATCTCTGGCGTTTCGCGTGCCCGTGGCAAGAGCCATACATCACAAGCGACCTCAGACCAAACGTTGGAAAAACCACTCATTTTGTTAACTACTAGAGTTGAGCTTGTCTCCCTGATAGTAGTGAGCGATAATAGGGAAGCCATAGTGTAGTTCATTAGTGGTGTTTGGAGTATGATGAATGAACATAGAGTGTGGTGTCATAATTCAGCTGTGACAGAATGATGGCTTCTTTCACACTTCGCTTCGACCATGTGGGAGCCATATTTTCCACTGTCATTGTTTTATTTTTTCTTGGCCAAAAAGGTAAAGATACAAAAAACTCTAAGGGCCCTAAGTATCACAGCACATTTGTTTTAAGTATTCAATACAATATATTCTGAATCTCGTCTTGAAATAGGCAAGGTAGGACCCCGAAGTTGACCTTTGAAAGGGGAAAGTACATATCAATGTGTGTGTATGTGTATGTGTATGTGTGTGTGTGTGTTTGTGTGTGTGTGTGTGTATGTGTGTGTGTATGTGTGTGTGTTGCAAGGAGTATATGAATGGCGAGGTGGTAGAGTGAAGCGAGTGCAGCAAACTACATGGTGTTTCTAGACACCGGCGTCTCCCGTCAGCCTGCGACAGGATGCCAATATGTTTACTCCACTCATCAACCAAGCCAAGTAAATAATACAGTGACATGTCTTCATTACTGAATACTACCCAACACAAACACCTGTTACACACATCTCCTGGCTTCAATAAGCTGTCAGTTTTCTCGAAATATGAACCACAACCTGAGGCGACACAGTGTTAAACATGATAATGTTAATTTTGGAAATGTTCATATTAGATCTTATTCTCCTTATACGAGACAACGTTCAGGAAAAGTCATTGAAATATATGACTTTATTAGAAAATAGAATTTGTTGTAACTGAAATTGAAAGACAAAGAAATATTCAAGAATGTGAGAATTTAGTTAAAAAATCAATTCGTATCGCTATGTGAGTAACTGTAGTTGATTTGTTTTTGTATATCCCACAGTGGAATGTACACAGTTATTTACCTCATAGTATGAGGTTTTACCACGAAAGGGTTATGGCATAATTGAATACTCACATATAGCATGACATTCTTCAAAACACTTCTAGAATTGAGGGTATTATGTAATTAGGTTATAGTTGTAAGCATTTATTCCGAGGAATTATTTACTGCAATGAAATCATGATGGTTTTCTCTTATATGAAGAGCCCAGATGAAGCGATATTTGAGAATGTCTCAAAAGTTCAGTATGCTATTTATAGTGATAAACTTAACCCATATGTAGTAATATTTCTAAAGCAGTTTCTCAAACATTGGGCTGCTGGATGTAATATCTTCGTAGTACAGCTGGTATTAAAACGCTTAATATAATTTTTTTTGGTTGTTGTTATTTTATGTTTTTTTTAAACTTAAGACCAACATTTTAATACAAGAGGTTCATATGGCGAGGTGTCGTATCTGCTATGATATAAGCAGAACAAGCTGTCCTCTCTGAGCAGCTTGGCTTGTATGCATACACAGGCTGGGCCGTGTTTGGCCAGTTTGTGCACGTTGAGCAGTGTCGAGGGCAAATTCTCGTCCACCTCTCGCCATGTCTTGTCTCATCAAGTCGAGACCTTACGATACCCATGATGCCTCGCGATGTCGTCTGCGATATGTGTGGAAACAAACAAAGACGATTGGTAGTTTAACTTCTCCTCGCGAGTGTTTATGTTAAATTTTACATTATATAAGCCATTACCCCGATCAAGGAGAGTAGAAATATGTTAAAACTATTAGCCAGTGTCATTGAATGCATCATCATTGTGCTTCAGTTAGAGAAGAAATGTGCTAAAACATGCTTTTGGTTATTCAAATGATTTATAAAGAAAATCAGTTAAAACAACTAATTACATGTCTGATTTTCCTTTATTGAGAAATTGTGTAGTCTTTCAGAATATATAGGTGGTTTTAATAAGACATCATTATTAGGTTAAACAGTGTGTGCTTTGTAAAATGAATATCCTGTATGGTTTGATTTCATTATAAAATCAATTCCTAATCCTCTTCTGAAACACTCATTTGATTTTATAGCCACAGAAAATGCAGATATTTCATGATCCATTCTCCCCATGACCCAGTCATATCTGTCACTTTTGATTTAATTCCTTGCAAAACATTTCACGTGTCACCATTTTGTTGGCCCCACAGGGGAATTCCACATCACCCGCTTCATCCATGTTAGTCGATACCCGTACAAACGAAGTCATTTATGTTGCAAACAAGGAAAATGCATTTAGCGTGAGCTCGGACCAGACAAAACAATCGAGCCTAACTTCCGGTGAGCAGCATGTACAGGAACGCACACAATAACAGGACATTCTTACAAGATGTGCAATCCTGTCACCCCCGTCTAACATGATACTGACAAATGAGTACCTGGAGTCTCTGCAATATCTCCACCTCTAGCATGACAATATCTCCACCTCTAGCATGACAATATCTCCACCTCTAGCATTACAATATCTCCACCTCCAGCTTGACAATATCTACACCTCTAGCTTGACAATATCTCCACCTCCAGCTTGACAATATCTACACCTCTAGCTTGACAATATCTCCACCTCTAGCATGACAATATCTCCACCTCCAGCTTGACAATATCTACACCTCTAGCTTGACAATATCTCGACCTCTAGCATTACAATATCTACACCTCTAGCTTGACAATATCTCCACCTCCAGCTTGACAATATCTACACCTCTAGCATGACAATATCTCCACCTCTAGCATTACAATATTTTCACCTCTAGCATTACAATATCTCCACCTCTAGCTCGACAATATCTCCACCTCCAGCTTGACAATATCTCCACCTCTAGCTCGACAATATCTCTACCTCTAGCATTACAATATCTCCACCTCTAGCTTGACAATATCTCCACCTCTAGCATGACAATATCTCCACCTCTAGCTTAACAATATCTCCACCTCTAGCATGACAATATCTCCACCTCTAGCATGACAATATCTCCACCTCTAGCATTACAATATCTCCACCTCTAGCATTACAATATCTCCACCTCTAGCTTGACAATATCTCCACCTCTAGCATGACAATATCTCCACCTCTAGCATGATAATATCTCCACCTCTAGCTTGACAATATCTCCACCTCTAGCATGACAATATCTCCACCTCTAGCTTAACAATATCTACACCTCTAGCTTGACAATATCTCCACCTCTAGCTTGACACTATCTCTACCTCTAGCTTAACAATATCTACACCTCTAGCATGACAATATCTCCACCTCTAGCATGACAATATCTCCACCTCTAGCATGACAATATCTCCACCTCTTGCATGACAGTATCTCCACCTCTAGCATGACAATATCTCTACATCTAGCATAACACTGATAGTAAGTACTGCAATATCTGCAATCTCTCTACCTCCATCATGATATTGACAGTGAGTACCTGCAATATCTGCAATCTATGTACCTCTAGCACAATACTGACAGTGAGTACCTGCAATATCTGCAATCTCTCTACCTCTAGCATTATACTGACAGTGAGTGTCTGCAATATCTGCAATCTATGTACCTCTAGCATAATACTGACAATGAGCACCTGCAATATCTGCAATATCTCCACCTTCAGTTTGAACATAGTGACAGATGTGTTCATTTGCCTGAGGCATGACACAAACTGCTAGAACCAAGTGGTCATCACATAAACCACAACATTTCTCTAATAGTGATACGTCAAATCATTTTGACAAACATTGCAGGGTCTCGACACAATGCTCATATTGTATTTGTAATTACTATTTCAGTTCTTTTTTCAAAAGATCTTTTCGACCTGACCATAAAGCTATTCCTGTGTCTAATGAAAGATAATGAATGTACAGCTAAATGTCATCTTCCATTTATTGCATGAAAAGGTGTTTGACATTATTGGTGTTATATTTATGAACTAAATTCAACACATTAGAACAGAATTATAATTTCTGTATACACTGACATAAATTAGCGAGATGTGTGCACTGTTTGCTTTCCATGAGACATGTTCACACCTTTAGATAACTGATGACACTGTTAAGGTGTGACACGGTACGACGGGGGGGCACAAGACAACCTGCAAACTAATCAAATACAGATCAGCTCTGATGACACTGTTAAGGTGTGATACGGTACGACGGGGGGGCACAAGACAAGCTGCAAACTAGTCAAATAAAGATCAGCTCTGATGACACTGTTAAGGTGTGATACGGTACGACGGGGGGGCACAAGACAAGCTGCAAACTAGTCAAATAAAGATCAGCTCTGATGACACTGTTAAGGTGCGATACGGTAGGATGGGGGCATAAGACCAGCTGCAAACTAATCAAATACAGATCAGCTCTGATGACACTGTTAAGGTGTGATACGGTAGGATGGGGGGGCACAAGACAACCTGCAAACTAATCAAATAAAGATCAGCTCTGATGACACTGTTAAGGTGTGATACGGTAGGACGGGGGGAATAAGACAAGCTGCAAACTAATCAAATAAAGATCAGCTCTGATGACACTGTTAAGGTGTGACACGGTAGGATGGGGGCATAAGACCAGCTGCAAACTAGTCAAATAAAAATCAGCTCTGATGACACTGTTAAGGTGTGATACGGTAGGACGGGGGGCAAAAGACAAGCTGCAAACTAGTCAAATAAAGATCAGCTCTGATGACACTGTTAAGGTGCGATACGGTAGGATGGGGGCATAAGACCAGCTGCAAACTAATCAAATACAGATCAGCTCTGATGACACTGTTAAGGTGTGATACGGTAGGATGGGGGGGCACAAGACAACCTGCAAACTAATCAAATAAAGATCAGCTCTGATGACACTGTTAAGGTGTGATACGGTAGGACGGGGGGAATAAGACAAGCTGCAAACTAATCAAATAAAGATCAGCTCTGATGACACTGTTAAGGTGTGACACGGTAGGATGGGGGCATAAGACCAGCTGCAAACTAGTCAAATAAAAATCAGCTCTGATGACACTGTTAAGGTGTGATACGGTAGGACGGGGGGCAAAAGACAAGCTGCAAACTAATCAAATAAAGATCAGCTCTGATGACACTGTTAAGGTGTGATACGGTAGGATGGGGGGCACAAGACAAGCTGCAAACTAATCAAATAAAGATCAGCTCTGATGACACTGTAAAGGTGTGATACGTTAGGACGGGGGGCACAAGACAAGCTGCAAACTAATCAAATAAAGATCAGCTCTGATGACACTGTTAAGGTGCGATACGGTACGACGGGGGGCATAAGACAAGCTGCAAACTAATCAAATAAAGATCAGCTCTGATGACACTGTTAAGGTGCGATACGGTCGGACGGGGGGCATAAGACAAGCTGCAAACTAATCAAATAAAGATCAGCTCTGATGACACTGTTAAGGTGTGATACGGTAGGATGGGGGGCACAAGACAAGCTGCAAACTAATCAAATAAAGATCAGCTCTGATGACACTGTTAAGGTGTGATACGGTAGGACGGGGGGCATAAGACAAGCTGCAAACTAATCAAATAAAGATCAGTTCTGATGACACTGTCAAGGTGTGATACGGTAGGACGGGGGGCACAAGACAAGTTGCAAACTAATCAAATAAAGATCAGCTCTGATGACACTGTTAAGGTGCGATACGGTAGGATGGGGGGCACAAGACAAGCTGCAAACTAATCAAATACAGATCAGCTCTGATGACACTGTTAAGGTGTGATACGGTAGGACGGGGGGCACAAGACAAGCTGCAAACTAATCAAATAAAGATCAGCTCTGATGACACTGTTAAGGTGCGATACGGTACGACGGGGGGCATAAGACAAGCTGCAAACTAATCAAATAAAGATCAGCTCTGATGACACTGTTAAGGTGCGATACGGTAGGACGGGGGGCATAAGACAACCTGCAAACTAATCAAATAAAGATCAGCTCTGATGACACTGTTAAGGTGTGATACGGTAGGATGGGGGGCACAAGACAAGCTGCAAACTAATCAAATAAAGATCAGCTCTGATGACACTGTTAAGGTGTGATACGGTAGGACGGGGGGCATAAGACAAGCTGCAAACTAATCAAATAAAGATCAGCTCTGATGACACTGTTAAGGTGTGATACGGTAGGACGGGGGGCATAAGACAACCTGCAAACTAATCAAATAAAGATCAGCTCTGATGACACTGTTAAGGTGTGATACGGTAGGACGGGGGGCACAAGACAAGCTGCAAACTAATAAAATAAAGATCAGCTCTGATGACACTGTTAAGGTGTGATACGGTAGGACGGGGGGCATAAGACAAGCTGCAAACTAATCAAATAAAGATCAGTTCTGATGACACTGTTAAGGTGCGATACGGTAGGATGGGGGGCACAAGACAAGCTGCAAACTAATCAAATAAAGATTAGCTCTGATGACACTGTTAAGGTGCGATACGGTGGGATGGGGGGCACAAGACAACCTGCAAACTAATCAAATAAAGATCAGCTCTGATGACACTGTTAAGGTGCGATACGGTAGGATGGGGGGCACAAGACAAGCTGCAAACTAATAAAATAAAGATCAGCTCTGATGACACTGTTAAGGTGTGATACGGTAGGACGGGGGGCATAAGACAAGCTGCAAACTAATCAAATAAAGATCAGTTCTGAACAGTACTCATGTGGCAAAGAGATTGAAGTTTTGTAACTTAGGCATTCTTGTTTTGTCATGTTATCCATTATTGAAATGCAATAACAAAACATTTAAGTTAAAAAGACGCCTTCGTGAAATTTGATTTTGAATATCAAATATTACTTTTTGAAAATATCTATGTCATGAAATGAAATTTATCAGAATATGTCAACTTAATTAGAAACCCAAATTCAAAAAAAATATTTAAATTCGATCACAATTTTCAAACTCAAAATTGTTTTGAACTGAGGAATAATACTTTATTTGCCAAAATGAATAATTACTTATGTAATATTTTATAACAATCCCAAACGATAATGGGCTTGAAATCCCTGAATCGGATGAGAAAGGAAACAGGTAGTTTTAATAAAATATTGGTTTAACACAATAAGAGTTTACAAGTTTTATCTGATTAAACCTTCATTTAGCAAGGTTTTTATGTCGAGTGCGTCACTGATCTGAACAATCAATTTCCATTTTAAGAGGAAAATATCATTAAGCAATTTATATAATGAATGAAAATAAAAAATATAATAGTAGATATATTATAAACAGATTTATAATGATAGAATGAGACACTTAAATTGAGAAAATACATAAAGAATCTTTGTCAAATCAGAATATATCTTATGGGGCACTTTCTCTGTTATCTCACAAGGGGAAGATTTTTGTCACCTAAATGTTAAAATATTCATGCATTGTGAATTTTGCCAACTTCATTAGCTGCATTTTAGGCATTGTTTAAACGGGTAGAGGAATACTCCGGGGAAAATATAAAGTGAATCACTATAATCTATTCTCTCTCAACCTTTATACATGGAGTGTGAAGGCTTGGAATCATGACTTACTCATTTAAAGGGCATTCTTTTTAATCCAAAAGAGCGATCAGTTTGATAGTGGAGACGATTAACTAATGAAATCCTCTTATGGAAGCCTCGTAACATGGAAAACCTTCGTATAATACTGGCATGTTGAATGCAATATCTTTTTCAATTAAAACGAAGGTCCTGCAGAATGAACAATATTTGTTGGTTTAGGTTTCTGCTGTCTATAGAAAATAAACCCAGGACGGGGATGTTGCTGATTCTGACATGAATATGAAAAACCACACTGTGCAATGTGGTGAAGCACTTTCTGCAAGTTTGGGAGGCGATTAGTTCACAAGTGCATGGCTGTTGTGAGCTTCCGTTTTATGATAGACCACGATAGAGCATATGAGAATTTACAACTCAAGCCCGAGGATGTCTAAGCCATGCCTCATAAACAACCCTAACCCCATCCACACCTATAATTAAAGATGGTATTACTTCTTCCAAATAAGTCTTTGCTTTTATTCATTATGGTGTCAAAGATGGAAGCATTTGTCAATAGAGAGAAGATCCTGGAGGCCAAGATGGCTGCCGTTCATATCCCCCTATTGTTAGAGTGATCCTTCTTCTGTTCAAGTATGCACTGAAACAAATACAAATTATTCATTCCACAGGTTCCCATATCTTTTTCCTACATTATTGGTTCTATATTTGTTTGGAAGGATGTTTAAATATAGCTTATTATCAAAAACTAAATTGCCTTTGGAAAAGATATAATATCTCAATGATTATTGATAACATCCCTGACTTAGAAAATAGAAGAGGGGTCCTATAAGCAGGTTCATCCGGGCAGCTAGGTCACGTGACGAGCCTTCTGTTGCAATAAAGTGACATTTGATTGGCCAACATGGGATCGAGGGGATATACAAGTATTGTGAGCTTACCTCAGGTCCACGCAGAGGATCATGGTTAGACGAGACGGAACCGAGGCTGACCTTCCATCACCATAACGACCCATTGTCAGACCATTCCAACAATCCACTGTGCCAAGTGTGAATTCATCACATTGTCCTTGCTCTGAATAATTTAAAATGTATCTGCTAGCTAAACAGTCAAGTGCAAATGTAAGAGACACAATAGCAATGCTGTCTAAGAAGACATGATACCGAGAACCAAGACTTGCAACACGATCTGTATGTGCTTAAACAGGCATTTGATAGCACACTTGAGAATACTGAACATCCAGCGGTACGTGTGAAACAACGGCGGCACGAAATTCCAATCCTCTCATCATATCACATTGATTTAAACCAGAAATACAATGTTGGATTCCACAGGAAACACTCAATGTGAGCGAATACTAGAGTCAATGCTGTGTTAAAACACGTCACACTGTAACAGAGACAGCGATATGTTGTAATACATCCTACATGTCACACCCTAACATAGTTGGTGATATTTTGAAGTATTCGTCACACTGAAATAGGGACAATGTTATTGTCAGGTACTTTCTACATGTCACACTGTAACATAGTTGTTGATATTTTGAAGTATTCGTTACACTGAAATAGGGACAATGTTATTGTCAGGTACTTTCGACCGGTAACACTGTAACATAGTTGGTGATATTTTGAAGTATTTGTCACACTGAAATACGGACAATGTTATTGTCAGGTACTTTCTACATGTCACACCCTAACATAGTTGGTGATATTTTGAAGTATTCGTTACACTGAAATAGGGACAATGTTATTGTCAGGTACTTTCTACATGTCACACCCTTACATAGTTGGTGATATTTTGAAGTATTTGTCACACTGAAATAGGGACAATGTTATTGTCAGGTACTTTCTACATGTCACACCCTAACATAGTTGGTGATATTTTGAAGTATTAGTCACACTGAAATAGGGACAATGTTATTGTCAGGTACTTTCTACATGTCACATTCTAACATAGTTGGTGATATTTTGAAGTATATGTCACACTGATATAGGGATAATGTTATTGTCAGGTACTTTCTACATGTCACACCCTAACATAGTTGGTGATATTTTGAAGTATATGTCACACTGAAATAGGGACAATGTTATTGTCAGGTACTTTCTTCATGTCACACCCTAACATAGTTGGTGATATTTTGAAGTATATGTCACACTGATATAGGGACAATGTTATTGTCAGGTACTTTCTACATGTCACATTCTAACATAGTTGGTGATATTTTGAAGTATATGTCACACTGATATAGGGATAATGTTATTGTCAGGTACTTTCTACATGTCACACCCTAACATAGTTGGTGATATTTTGAAGTATATGTCACACTGATATAGGGACAATGTTATTGTCAGGTACTTTCTTCATGTCACACCCTAACAGAGGCAATTACATATCAATAACAATACACACATTTATTATAATTCAACATGGACTTTTGGTGATGAGAACGATAACGTTCATCTTCAATGGATAATTTTTGAACACACTTAGACTAAAGATACATATGATTTTGAAAATAATGTTGAGTTTTGATAAAGGAGTGAGCTCTGCACAGAATGAGGAATGAGGTAACCTCTGCAGACAGCGGGAGAAGGTCATTGCTGCAATCTCTGGGTCATGTCAATATACCGACTCGTCACGGAACGAACATAACGGAACGAAATATGGCGTAACCTTGCCTCCAGTCTTCAAGACTCATCATCATCACAAAGCAGGCAGTAATCCCAAATGACACCTGCAGTCATTATGTCTAGATGTTCATTATCACTAGCGCAGGAGCATGTCACATTCCCCTGCTCTTGGGATATTCTTGTTTGTCTCTTAATCCTACCGTCATACACAAGTGACACACATATTTAGGATAATATATGAGCTTCCCACACTGTTTACGCCAATTGTCAATCAAGTGTTGTCATTTGTTACAACCAAATATTATATGATCACATGATTAAGGTGAAATATTCATAATACATAGTGATAGGCGATAAAAAAACAAAAGCGTTAAGGGTCTTGATTGTTAACAATTGTTATGTATCTCTGTATATCTCAACTGCAATGCAATGAAATGGTACACAAGGGAATTGGGTATTCACAGCTGTAATGAAGATGTGGATAAGTTATTGGCAATGTGCCCATTTAAAACTGTAACGAAGTATGAGAAATAGATAATATATAGAAATATGAAGGCAACCTATAGCTACAGTTAGCTTGATAGAGTTAGGACAATAAAGACATTTATTTATTCTTGTCATGCAATATATTGGTACAATAACAGCAGTGTGTTTGTACAGCTGTCATGTGGTGCAATGGTGAGGTTAAAACAATGAATTTTAGTTGCCATGCAATATATTGGTACAATAAGGGCAACGGTTGTCAAGCAATAAATATATTAGTCATATAAATACAATGTGTGTTAACAGCTGTAAGGCAGTATAATGTTAACATATAATACCAAGGTAATCATTTGCGCCGATTTCTGAAAAGGTACCAGGAACCTTTAGCTGCGACACTAAAGTTGCTGATGTCTGCAGGTCGTAGGTGCTCGGTCGACATCGGCGGAATGCCAGCCGAGTGTCCACCCGAGTGTCTGCCCGAGTGTCCACCCGAGTGTCTGCCCGAGTGTCTGCCCCAGTGTCAGCCTGAGTGTCCGCCCGAGTGTCAGCCGAGTGTCAGCCCGAGTGTCCGCCCGAGTGTCAGCCCCAGTGTCAGCCCGAGTGTCCGCCCGAGTGTCAGCCCCAGTGTCAGCCCGAGTGTCCGCCCGAGTGTCAGCCGAGTATCCACCCAAGTGTCCGCCGAGCATTGTTGTGCAGTGGTCATATTTAAGGTAACCATACTCGAGGTAAATCTCAGTTATTGCTGAAAAAACTCCTCACCTAGGACACAACAGGAAGCCAATATTTACTTCCGGTCAGTGCCCGGCGCAAATGTAACTCAAGATGAACCATGTGTATTTACAGTTCTCATGCAAGATTATGTCAAGATACAGACAATAATGACAATAATACATAGTGAAGTCACATTATGGTACGATAAGAGGCAATGTTCCCATATAAAAATGAGTATTTACAATTTTGAACAGTGTGTATTCAAAGCCCTTACACAATTTAGACAGTGTGTATTCACAATAATAACGTGCAATTCTCGTCGGAGATATTTCTTTGCGATGGTTATTATATCCAGTGAGGAAATCTTAGAGTCTGCGTCCAATTAGAGTTACCATGCAGTTGACAGGAAGAGACCTTCTTAGAAAAAGTATGACTAATTATAGCCACAGAACACATTAATAATACACATGGCGCCATCTATTGCAGATTCTTCTTTCCCCAGCACAGTAATTACACATACATTGATGGAATTTAAAAAAGGGGTTGCATCCAGTGTGGTGCAGTCCAGTGTATTGACTTTGAGCCATCCCAGAATTCAGTGCCTGGATATTAACCTGTAGTTACAATATGTCAATCACTGTTATGGTATATTTGGTATAACAATACCCATGCATAACTAGTCTGAATTACTTTAAATTGAGAAAAGTTCTGGCATGGTAGAGGTAGATACGTTTCTTGTTAAAATAAATAGTTCTCTAATAGAAGCAGCAGACAAGATCACGTGTTGTGATTAAATCGTAATGAGAGATAAAAGAGGACATTCTGTGGTTTCATTTGTTTGAAGAAAACAAAATGAATGCCATCACACTGCAGGAGACGCCAATGAACTGCTCAAACTTTACCTGCCCTGGTGTGTGTGCGTGTGTGTGTGTGCGTGTGTGTGTGTGTGTGTGTGTGTGTGCGTGTGCCATCACATTGCAGGAGACGCCAATGAACTGTTCAATTTTCACCTGCCCTGGTGTGTGTGTGTGTGTGTGTGTGTGTGTGTGTGTGTGTGCCATTACATTACAGGAGACGCCAATGAACTGCTCAAACTTTACCTGCCCTGGTGTGTGTGTGTGTGTGTGTGTGTGTGTGTGTGTGTGTGTGTGTGTGTGTGTGTGTGTGTGTGCAATCACATTGCAGGAGACGCCAATGAACTGCTCAAACTTTACCTGCCCTGGTGTGTGTGTGTGTGTGTGTGTGCCATTACATTACAGGAGATGCCAATGAACTGCTCAAACTTTACCTGCCCTGGTGTGTGTGTGTGTGTGTGTGTGTGTGTGTGCCATCACATTGCAGGAGACGCCAATGAACTGCTCAAACTTTACCTGCCCTGGTGTGTGTGTGCGTGTGTGTGTGTATGTGTGTGCCATCACATTGCAGGAGACGCCAATGAACTGCTCAAACTTCACCTGCCCTGGTGTGTGTGTGTGTGTGTGTGTAATCCATCTAAATCAGGATGTTTGCTTTGATATTTAATATGATTTTGGGAGCGATGACTGAATCAGTTATTGCTATTGTTATGATTGATGTGAGAACACTGCCTCACCAACACTGCATATTACCTACTCACATCTGGATAATTGAAAGTTAGAGGTTACAAATTGAAAAGCAGGGTATCTGCTATAACAGGACTGACACATGGCTCTCATTTCATTCATTCTATAGCACTGAGCATTTTTTATACCTTTAATACTTATATACGTAGCATAGAACCGTTACTCTAAGTCACGTGATCTGTGCAAAATAACAATGTTGAATTCAATTTACAACATGAATCTTGTCAAAAAGGAAAAAAATCTCACGGAGATATATCCATATATTCTGAAGTGGGATGGAAAGATGTACAGAGGTTTGTTTGCTTCGGTATACACGCAATTCTGGTTACAAGCAATGTACATGTTACTGTGAAACAGAAAGAAATTGATGTCAAACTGGTTTCATTATTGTGTGCCTGTGGTGTCTGGTGTGGTACGCAGGCACGTCTCAAGCCTGTGACGCAGGCACGGTCCCATGGATCCTCTTCCATCCTGCTCTGGTTTCACAACTCTACCAATCTGTATGCACAGGCGCCCCGAGGCTTTGTCCGTATATATGTAGGTAGCGCCTCTACCCCTCCGTGTATCAGCGCTGGTGTGCGGAGAGTGCAGGCTTCAGTGGAGCGCGTTAGGGCTGCCATCAAGGTGTATGTTACATGTGGTATAATGATGATAGATGTAGGACTGGGTGCCCAGCATGCCTGCTCTGTCTCAGTCCCCATCAGCACCACACTGTCAGACATACACCTCTGTCTCTCAGTCTTACTACACATGGCCTTTGTCAACCTCGCACTGTCATTTGTAGCTTTCATTCCGCATTGACTTGCCTAATATTCATCCAATACTATTTGCCTTGACAGCTATAAGTTGATAAAATAATATTAATGATAACTCTTATTATCAATGTATTTCGTCACTCATTAACCATTTCCTCCAAGATGATTATTTACCATTATCCTAAACAGAAGGTTCTACTTATAGTCTGATGCTGTAAAGAAGTCATCTTTCACAAAAGATTGGTGTCAATTATCATACAGAAATCCCTTTTAATCTTATACTGATAGTGATGTTTTCTTGTGTAATATTTGTGCCAGACATAAATCGTCCCCACATAGATTTGGGGCTCTCGTTATGATGTTAGGAAAAACAAAGCTTTGTTGTCCTTGGCGTGGTGAAAGGTCACATAACATAACCTATGATATACGGCAAGTTTGGGCATGTTTTATGTTTGAGGCAAAAGCTATGATACCTACAGATTGTCTCCTGCTCTCACAAAATAGACAGCAATCATTCCTAGGTGCATACAGACTGCTCAAGTGATCTGTCTACCAGGCTGGCCAAACTACAATGACATCTCCCCAGTCATTCATGCGTAAGCTTGCTCCGAGAGTATCATCTCAGATATCTTATATATAACTTCTCTCTCAAATGCAACATATCTTAGTATTCCTTTGTATGGATTGGATGGATTATATATACAATGCATCATGACTCAAATCTGGTAAGAGGATGTCTGATTTACTACATATACATCCCACACCTAATTAGCAATATGTCTTAGTAATCCTACATATAACTCACGCCTAATTAGCAATATGTCTTAGTAATCCTACATATAACTCACGCCTAATTAGCAATATGTCTTAGTAATCCTACATATAACTCACGCCTAATTAGCAATATGTCTTAGTAATCCTACATATAACTCACAAATAATTAGCAATATGTCTTAGTAATCCTACGTATAACTCACACCTAATTAGCAATATGTCTTAGTAATCCTACATATAACTCACACCTAATTAGCAATATGTCTTAGTAATCCTACATATAACTCACAAATAATTAGCAATATGTCTTAGTAATCCTACATATAACTCACAAATAATTAGCAATATGTCTTAGTAATCCTACATATAACTCACAAATAATTAGCAATATGTCTTAGTAATCCTACATATAACTCACAAATAATTAGCGACATGTCTCGGTTATCCTACATATAACTCACAAATAATTAGCGACGTGTCTCGGTTATCCTACATATAACTCACACCTAATTGGCAACATGTCTAAGTAATCTTATAAATAACTCACACCTAACTACCAACACGTGTCAGTAATCCTACATACAACTCACACCTAACTACCAATATTTGTCAGTAATCCTACATACAACTCACACCTAATTAGCGACATGTCTCGGTAATCCTACATATAACTCACACCTAATTAGCAACATGTCTAAATAATCTTATAAATAAATCACACCTAATTAGCAACATGTCTCAGCAATCCTTGCAACTCAGATCTAATAAGCAGTATAGTTTTTGTCTACGTTATACTCACATACAATGTATATATGTATGAGACTCTTGTTGATGATTACATAATGAGCATGTTTGCCGCGCCGGTGGATATTTTACATGAGGGGTAATGCGGTCAATGTGGATGATTGCAATATTTGTGGATGTTCCAAGGATAATGAGAGATTAGGTCAGACTGGATAGTAGCTGAGAGTGACAGATAGTACATGGTATAGGATGATTGGTGTCGTAGGGAGATATGACCTCAGCATGAGCACAACACGTGTCTATGACAGTCCAATATCTATATATGTATATGAATCTCATTATGGTTCTGGGCAGCTCATTCGAATTCCTTTGTCAGGAACTACTCTTTTTTTATTTCTCTGGGTAGAAATTGTGTAACCCGCAAACGTGTCCCATGCTGTAGCTTAGTATTAAATGACTGATCGGCCCGGTTCTATCCAACGCTTGGACACCAGCAAAGGGCACATTTACAAGCCTTTAGTCACTTTATACAGGAGAGGAGACCGTGCTAGACAAACCCAATCCTTAATAAGTGACTTTGATTTGGTTCAAGCGAGGTCATTGCCCTAAAACAATTTGGCCAGCTTTGTAGCGTCAATGGCATTGACCATCTGAGCAAGTGAAAACATTGACCGCCCAATGACGTCAAGGTCAATATGACTTGTTATTTTCAGCCCTAATGCAATGGTAATAAAATTGCCTCTGCTCCAGATGAAATAACTTCTCACCTGGAAGGCGAATAGGCAAATACTGTGTGACAAAAATGGCAGGTCCTATCATTGAGGAGGAGGTGATTCTAAGTCAGGTGGTCTTGTCAGGACGGGGAACTATAGAGGCGGATCAAGGGTGACATAATGGCTCCTGTCTGTCTGTCACCGCCACTCAGTATTGACTTGGGGTGTAGATTACACAGGTCCTTGTCAGGACGCCGCATGGCTTCCCAGTATAGCCACATACGGGCACTTTGTAATTATGGCCAGGCCAGTGCTGAGGACGAGCTGACAGAGTCGTCTGGCAAACAAGGACTTGTGACCATACCGGATTTCTACAAGGTCACTGCAAGGTCACCTTAATCTCACGCTGCTATAAACTAAATGTTTAGGGGAAACAGGAAGTAACACATCATAGCAGTACATGTGCTGAACATGAGTAAAATGACATTTCACCTATTGTCTTTATTGTCACAAATAGGTCGTCAAAAGAAAACAGTAACGTGTAAAGGGCAAAAGGTTAAGGTATCGTGTCGTTATATAGAACCAATTAATTCATAACAATTCCAGGTGTACCTCATTCCAGCAGCAATAAGAAATTTTAGTAAAAGTAAAAAAGGGTTAAAAGATTATATTCATAGAGATACATCACAGTGATAAGAGCTGAATGCAGGCCATTTTGAATATAAAAGACATTTGGAGCATTTCGGTGAGACGAGAGGGGCGGATGTGAAATGCTGAGAGGCGGCCTACAGTGAGCAGTTGAAGGTCTCACCTACCTGTGGTTCATACCCTACTCTATACTCCTCAAGCCCCATCTATATATCATGACTTCCCTATCTCACTTGAGTTGCTCAACCTGAGACCCTGAACACTTACCAATGTTTGTATATCACACTCAGGCAGGTTGACACACAGCGTGAGTTGAGAGCGGACGTACTCGTCCTTCCGGTTCTCCATCTCGGCATAGCTCTGTTTGTCACAGCTAAAATAAATGTCATCCCTCAAAATAGGACCCTTGAGGATAGTTTAGCAGGGGAGGTCCTGACCCCCCGGCCACAAAGATACATCTCTGGTATTAAGCTTATGATGGATTATCAGGTATCCTCCATACTGTGGCTCGGCCGTGTTTTTACACATACCTCATCTTATCTCTCTGGGTTCGCTTTCCTAAAGAGAACGCCGCATCTTGTGTTTTATCCAGGTCCCGAATGCCTCACACAAATGAATAATGCATTTGTCATCTTAAGCGTTAATCCCAGAACTTCCTGCTTATATTTAAGCGATATATCCTCACTAAAATCACCATTGTTGATGACTCATTGAGTGTAATAGTCGATCCATTCATTGTTGTCTGTGATGATACTTATATCAAATCAGGTACTCAAGTTGATATCTAAAACTCAAGTTAGTTTGGTTTTCTTCTGCGCTTACTGGGATTTGGGGGATTGTACATATATGTTGGACTTATGGGGATTATACTTGTTTATAGATTATCCTCACACGGTGTGATATTGCTTCTCATTACTCATGTTGTCTTCACTAGAAATGCGTTGTCCAAAATAATATTTTCCTTAAAAAATGGTTTTCATCATTTAAAATTGCCTTGCTAAATCCTTTTTATCAGTCCGGTTGTCCTTTCAGGGGTGTTTTTTTTTTACTTTGTTCTGATAAGGACACGTCAAAGGAAGTCAATCTCCTAAGATGAGTATGTGGTTGTATACCCAACGGTGTGAATGCAAAACATCACTTGCTTAAACGTAAACAGAGAACGTGTATGCATGGGGCCTGCTAGCAGAATGTGTGAGGTCATGTCAGACGAGGAAGGAAAACCAACATGTCATTCATTGGTCAGAACACGTATTATGCCGCATAACAGTACCGGGTTAATGGCGGATCCCTTGGAAGAGAGCTAAGGTCGCAAGGACGGATCCCTTCTTGTCATATTTTTATCCACACATAAAACACAGAAATAGACTAGAGAATTGGCGGATAATTCAATTGTGAGGCTGTTGGTGAGGCACAGTGCTAGGGTTATGCTTGCACGGAATGGTGATGGGCCTATGCTAAGATCATCCCCCTCCTGGCCAGAACAATACCATCAGATCTTATGAACAATCTGCTAAACATGGAAGATAGACGCACAACTACTGCCCATCGTCCTGAAATCTAGTCATTTGCTTAAGCACATTTTGTGAAGACATACATAAACAGGGCGGATAGGGGACAGTGTTGTGTTTGACGTCTATTAGGGCTGCCTGTAGACTGTTTATAGCCATCCAAATATTTGGCTGAGACAATTACTGGCTTAGCTATGTACAGGGGGCGCTGTGCTCAAGGGCCCGATATTGTCACTATATTGACCAACCCTTACCTCCCCAACCATTGCATCGCTAATCGCAATGTGTCAACTTCTACAAATGATCGCAATGGAAAATGAAATCAGATGTGCAGCCTGTAGCAAGTAATTCACGTTTTATCGATTCCCAGCCAGTGAGATATAACACATAGGCGGGTCTCTGTTGCTTTTTGATATCACGCCATTGCCAAAGAATATTTTGAAGAAACATTTCTTCCTCCGAGCTGCAGTATACAAGATATACCGTAAATCAATATTTTTCTAATATCAAATGTAACATTTATGAATTTGATACTATGAAAATGACTGTAAATTTGTTGGGGGAATTTAGGATGTTTAGGATTCAATTGTGATGTCGCCGGTCCTTGACAGAAGAATGGGTCAATCCTTAGGCACACGGACCGTAGCTCATTAGAGAATTTGTAATGTGAATGCAATCTCGGCACGGCCGGGATTCGAACCCACGACCTTAAGATCATCACTGGTGTAAATCGCGAGGACACTAATTCACACATTAGGTACATCATTAAAAAACTACATATCACATGAAGAAAGTTTTGCATCTTTTCGGTGCCCTTTTTAAACATAGATGTTTGTTTCGAAACAATAAACAAAAAATTGTTTAACACACAAATCGAATTTCATGCTTTTCACTTTGTTCTCCGAGTACGATTAGTCACATGTGTAGCACTCTTCAAAAATTATCAAGACAGTCTTTTGTGTCTGAAACATTCATTGGTTTAACCTCAGAAAAACTTCTTGTTATCTGTCATTTAAAAACATGCGGTATTTATAGAATTTAAAAAGTTTTAAAAGTTACCATTTGTACATATTTCATTATTGAATGCCGATATTTATTCAAAATCAATATGAGTTTTATTGTTGTGGATCACACATAATACTAACAATGCAAAATATTGATAGCTAAATGTCAGATTAATATCAGGTATTATCATCAATAAATATGCTGTCATAGAATAGCATTTATAATGCAGCCAATCTCAATACTCAACATGAGGCAATTTACATAGAGACTTAATTTGTTATTGCAATATATAGACAAGGTTAGTACTAGAATTGTATATATTGTATTGTTCTTTATGCATTGTTTTCTCACGGAATTACCTCTTACTCTTATTTCACCATACATAAACGACATTTAATTATTTGGTTATATAAGCTACATTATTTATTTATGTTTGTTCCATTTCTGTTTCATATATATAAGAACGATTTTTGAGTAAAAATTCAGTCAGGTCTCAGAGGGCCAGAGTAAAACATCAATGACATGGAGAGAATATCGAATTGCATTTTGTCCACTGAAATCTAGTCATTTGCTGAAGCACATTTTGTGAAACTTAAACAAGGCAGATATCTATATTGTATTAATATTACTTAGATTACTAACATAAGGCACATATGATAAATGTCACAGATTTACAAAGAAAACGCTGTAATGTCTTTTGTTTGTTTGTTTGGGGTTTTGCATCACTTTTAATAATTATTTCAGTCATTTCGTGATGGGACCTACTTGTGGCAGATATAGTGCTGCCTCACTGAATTGTCATGTCGCAGGTCCTTGACATGACAACCCACCCAGTCACATATATACAAGGACAACGGCTTAACCCTTTAGGCACGGGCCTAAGCTCATATAAGAAATTGTAAGAATTAGCTGGGAATGGAACCTGCGATCTTTGGATCATCACAGATTAACTGGTGCTATAATCTTGTGCTCGAGCTAACCGTAACATGGCTTGACACCTAAGGCACATGTGATACACGAAGATCCACTAAAACTTCGGTCACAAATTGACAGGACAAAGCAAAATATGTGTTTATCGTGAAGTCAGATGAAGCAGATAAAGTTGCTTAACAGAAGTTAGGGTAGCATGTATGGCAGATCACGCCCACATCCGGGGCCTTTTGGCCCAGCTCAACATGACATATATATACTCAGGTGTCCAGTGGCCTCCCCACTTTGTATTCATATCATATTTGTGCCTGCGATAATGTTCAATTTGTCTGATGCGTATTGGCCACCAGGGGTCCTGCCTGCTTTTTAAGAGCAAGCACAGAATAAAATGAACGTAAATGCACTTGTGTGTTGAACCTGTAAGATTCAATGTCACCTCCTCTGGGTAATAATTACCAATAAAGATCCACATAACCCCAGCATACCTGGGCCTCCTTCATACGGGATCCTAATCGTGCAATATTTGTTTCATATTAATATTGAGTGCCTCGCCCAGGAGGTCTGCAATTGTTAACACGTTCCTTGAGATAGGGTAAAGAGCTTTCTGGGTAAGAGTCTGTCTCGGACTCCAGCTTTCTGGTTAAGGGTCTGTCTCAGACATTATGATCGCCTTTATGAGTTGTTTCTTACCTTTATCATAATGTCCACATTTACAGCATCTCTGCTATCTATTTCCACCAGCCTTGGCGATTGAATTATCTCACTTAAAATTTCATTAACAAAAAGGGATTGAAAAATCTGTTGGAATGCATTATGTTTCTTATTATTATCATGAAAGGAGAAAAGATATATTTCACAAATTTGTGGACGGCACTAAAAAGATTTATTTTGTCATTTATTCATAATATAAGAGTGGTATGATCTGCCTCGGTGAAATTGCCTGGGGAAAGTTGTCAGGTAATGCCAGAAATACGTGAATATGATTTGAGTAGTGTGCTCAAATGTGAGAAATAAAATAACGCTAAATCTCATAAAACTTATTTAGTCTGATTTTGTATGAAATCAGAACAAAATTCCAAGGAGAGGGCAAATTGCTTATACTACGTTTTATATTAATAGCTAGACTGAGTGATAAGATCGATAAGATTTTGGACAGTTATATGGGTCATATTGTGCAAGTGATGAAGGATAAGTGATACCAACTCTAACGCATCGTGTATCCTTCCACTTGAATGCTCACAGAACTACTTTCTTCTATAACCACGCGCTCCAAATCACTGCGCCCAGTTTCAACAGATCATCTCCTGGTAATGAAATTTTATAATATGTCAATCTGGCCATCTATCAAACTAATATGCCCTTCAAATTATTCCAATTAATTTGAGGATCAGAGGCAATGTGAGGATGTAGAATTGTGATTAAAAGAGAGCGTGATACGGATATGCCCAATAAGTTGCGTAGACACTGAGTCCAATACGTTGGACGCCAAGACGTCAGCTTTGTGAACACAGCAAGACGATATCACATTGGAAAGGAAATTACAAGTTCTCCAGTTCTTGCAAGTGCGAGACAAAGCGAGACTTTGTGGGAAGGACTATCTGTCACAGAAGACGCCCATTGTGGCTCAATTATGAATCGACCACATTTAGGCATGAAGGCGTTCAAATGAGATTCCAAATTCGCGATGCAAAATCACTGGTGCTCTATTTGTGTCTGAGAAAGTGTGGAAAGTAGAGTAGGCCGATACCAAGAAGCACCATAGTTGCTCCCCATTTACGTTCCAACTCGAGTCGATTAGCCCCCGGGCTTCCACAAAATCTTATTATGCCAATATTCTGTCTGACCTACAACTAAAAGACGTCGAGCGATAATAGACACATTTTGAACGATAAAACACTATGCTACAATACCACTCCTAAACGTCTGCAGACGTCTTCCTAATGGCGTCTCCTAATGATATTTAATTAGGAAACTCATTGACAAACAAGGAAACATGAACAGAAACTAATCACATTAATTTAAAAAGAAACCAAATATTTCCTGAACAATAATATTTATTCAGAAGCTTCAAGATTCTTCCAATTGCAATGATGAGGTGCCCATAATTGCTATCGTGGGCAAATTCACAATTCCTCCAGTGGTAATCAATTATTATAAAAACAAGCAGTGATAAAAAGCTGAGCTTTTTTCACACTGTCCACATAGCAATGTCAGGAAGCTGTCATTGGGTTATGATTCTATTTAAAGAAGACAATTTTCAATCTTAATTCTTGTCACCCTCTTTGGGGGGCCGTTTTTAGGAAATTCAATATAAAATCAAATCCCGTAATTCATGGCCCATTCCATCAACGTCAGAATCATTTGAATTATTGAAAACACGGAGGCGGTTTGTGGTTAATAGTTTAGTCCGATTGGTTCTACCCATCTTATAATAAACTACTAGCAGTGAACATTGCCAATATCTTACTTAGAAAATGTACAAATTCTGTGTGGGTGAGACTTTTAATCGATCCTTCTTCCTTTTATTACACTGACATTTACTCTACTCAGCAGCTGACGTGAACCCTCCCAGCCGACGTCATAGAGGGGGTTAGACCTGGAAAATGTGACCAAAGTAACATCTGTGGTCAGATCTCAGGTGAAACATTTCCCGCCAGGTGGCTATAGGTCAAAGGTTACACTTACCGCATGTTATGGATACAGCAGGCTCACATGATATAACCCCTGTAACTAGGAACAAAATCTGTACAATGCATAGGAAAGTACATGAGCATTTTACAATACTTGATCTAATTTGTCTTGCAGTATTTTGATATACATGGGCTACAATATTGTTGCTCAGAAGAATATCAAAATCGATCTTTTACGGACCATTTGGCCAATACTTAAAGCAATGTTGTACCCTCATTGAGTCAGAGGAAGGGCATCAAATGTAGGCCGAACATAAAGGGATACGACCCAAAAGTTTGTTAATACGTTTGCTTTGTATCAGGGTTGGGTATTCATCATGATCAAACTACAATAGAGAGACAAGGTCTTGTGACGTCCACAGTCTGCATCCAGGGGGCGCTCAGTGCAACAATTTGGATAAAATTTCCTCTGGAGAATAAAACATTGCTGGAACAGTTTGCATTGAATATTGATGACTTTGTGGCATTGTCAGGCCAGATATTAACAAATGAATGTTATGGTTAAGTCAACAACCGCGTGAGCAATGGTAGCCCTCCGTGTTTAATATCTGAGTTAGCCTGATTCTTGTATCACAAATGCGCAGATGAAATGGTACTTGATATGCTAATAAAGGTCAGTCAAGGGTCAAGGTCAGTGAGAACTCACTCATCCCATAGCTCATAATAACGTGCCGCTTTACGCTCTGCGATCCCACACTAAAATATCACTCCGCAGATCACAGCATAACGGGCCCTGGGACAAACAGTTCTCAGTCAAACTGAAAGTTGTAAACACCAAACCTGATAATCTCTGATATAATATTGCCAATCAGGGTAAAATCCCTGTCATGAGCTCTTGATAAAATGTTAATTTTGGGCTTTGACAAGGGTCAACCTGGGAAATGTTTGTGGTTTATGTATTGATCCTGGATAGATATGCGCCATCGAACAGGGCCGTTATATATGCGGTAATGTGGTCAGCCTGCAGAAGGTCTCAGTGACAAGCCGCTGAGGTCATTGGACATGTCGTGGTCAGCGCTATGTACTCCCCATCTGATGGCTATCAGCAAGTAGGTACCCCCAGAATCACATACAGATCAGCGCCACAGTTTCTTCAAAGCAACATTATCGAAATCAGCATAGACATTCTCGCACAGGCTGATCAATACTTGTAGTCACCGGAATACATTTTACTGAGGGCCACAGATGAAATGGCACAATAATCTGACCTGATAATAAACTGACCTGTGAATAAACTGACCTGAACTCAGAACTCAGAACCCAAAACTCAGAAATCAATAAACTCACTCATCCCTGACAATAAGTTGAACTGATAATAAGCTGACTTGATAATAATCTGACCTGACAATAAGCTGATCTGGTAATAAATTAACCTGATAATAAACTGACCCGACCATAAACTAACCTGATAATAAGCTGCCTTGATAATAAGCTGCCTTGATAATAAGCTGCCTTGATAATAAGCTGATCTGATAATAAGCTGATCTGATCATAAGCTGACCTGATCATAAGCTGATCTGATAATAAGCTGCCTTGATAATAAGCTGCCTTGATAATAAGCTGCCTTGATAATAAGCTGATCTGATCATAAGCTGATCTGATCATAAGCTGACCTGATCATAAGCTGATCTGATCATAAGCTGATATGATAATAAGCTGCCTTGATAATAAGCTGCCTTGATAATAAGCTGCCTTGATAATAAGCTGCCTTGATAGCCTTTGAGTGTAGAAGGTCCACCACATCAGCATTCAGTGACAGCATCTGCCCGAAGCTCACATCCATATTTAGAAATATCAGTAGGGTAGCCGGGGTCATATTTAGATGTCCATTCATCACAGTCAACAGATTAGGTTTGATTTGATTTGCAATATAAAGACCCCTGCTGGACCTGGCAGTGAAATATTCAAAGGCTTCTACGTGAAACCAAATGAACCCGGCTTGTAAAGTGTGGGCAACAACTTGTGGGAAGAGGCAGAGCTAATAAACCTGTCTGCCTGAACTAATCACACAATCAGCTGCAAGACCCATACTTATCAAGTGATTCTAGACCACAGGTATATTTGAATATGTGCTGTTTTGATATCTGTAAATTTGATGGAATATTTAGTTAGATAATAGTTAGATAATATATGATTCGTATAATTCTTAAATTGTCGATAACGTATCTGGGATTTTTCTGTGAGCAGGTGTTGGCTCAAAACTGAAAATTATAGCACAGACTACAAAAAACCTGTCAGACTGTATCAACAATAAAAATATTATCCTCATATTGTAACCGCTACAATTATAACAAGAAAGATTTCTTTGAAAAATAAATAATTCTGTGCTGTTGAAAACAATTTATCTGCTCATGTTACACAAAAGTGTCAAAACTATTTTTCACAATTAAGTTATTAAAATCATTAAAATCTTTAAAGTTTAAAAATCTTAAAACTTTTAAGATTATCATTAACAGTATACTTGTGCCTGTGATATCGCGATATGTGATAAATAAATCATTTATAAGGACCGAAATGGCCACGTATAAAAGCTGCGAGATGATGATTGTAACATTGTAGAAAGTAGGTCAGAACCGATATAATCTGTATATAATCTATATAATTACGCTCGTATTTAATTTATGAGATAAAACACGAGATAATCTGCTCATGTATGCATATATTCACCTAGATTCAATCATGGCCATATTACATTAATCATCTGACCTGCTTTGACATAAGTTCTATGGTAAATGTAATTAGAAAAGTGAACAAAACAGAGGGTACACGTGGAGGATCTTCACTGCTGGTCAAATAGAATTATACTATGATTGATAAAATAAAATCCCACAACTAAAAGGGTCAATGTTTCCACAATGTATTATTACAAGATCGCAAAACATATACTATATTCATGACTTTTTGATGATTTGAGTAGATATCAATCAAGTTGTGTCTGATTTAGTCAGATCAATATTGCAAATAACTTACTATCATCTAATAAGGTGAATATTGCTAAACTACGATAGGAATTCTATAGTATGGATGTTAAAATTTGATATTCTATTTAGTCTGAACTGGAGTTCCCAAATTGCAGAATATATTATTCCACCGTGACTTGTGGTATGAGACGTTCAAGTTGGTTGGCACACCTATCTATGGGCAGGGTCTTACGAGGTGTAGCAACTTGTTTGACATTTAGAATTCAATAAGGTCCGTACATTCATTTGCTTATATGTGCTATGATGTACCCACATAACTTAATATATCTATATGTAGTGTACAATTATTTAAATCGTGAAAGAAGGGCAGAGAACTTCAATATAGAATTTGCAAGAAAAGTCATTTTATCAAGAAATAAAAAAATAGTTGTAGTCCACTTACAGCATAAAAGAACAAATTTATCTCAAAGTTACAAAGTCACCAAAAAGTATGACCTGTAGCATTTGTCAATTCAAGGGATATTACTTAAGCAAAGCGAGTGACAAGTGGCTTTCAAGTTTGTCACATGACAGGGGTTGATTTAATTCCATTGCTTAAAATCAAAAATACATTTATGAATGTATCCATGTGTTCCATGAGTATTCTCTGCTGTCCTGCTTTGCCTTTGACCCTATCTGACTGCAATTTGAATAAAACATCAGCAATAGTATTTGTTGTTTGATCTTGTCACACTTCATTGTCATCATTTCTTTGATATAAAACTCACCCAGATCAAATCATGGTATTCTTCATAGCCACAATCTGACAACACCAAAATGTGTTCCCTGAAAGAAATTCATTGATTTTGTTATTTGGGTGTACTGGGTGCCTATTTGTGTGTAGTGTAAATAGCCTCTGTGTGCGAGGTCAGATATTGCCTCTGCGCAGCCATATTTATGTATCTCACGCGTCTGTCCTCAAAGTCCCACGTAGGGAATACTCCGGAATTTGTCATTCACTTTATTTTGCTCTGTGTATCGCTTCATGTCTTAGCACTGCGCCTATAATAGTGACAGGACTGACTTATGCAGCATAGGATTCTCCTCTACGCCATTTGTAACTGTCTCACTTCTAACCACACAAACATCACACCACCCTCTTTCATGTCACAATTCTCTTTCTTCTACTGTTTCTGAGTGCGATGACGCGAGTTTACAAGTTTGTTGTTTCCCCGTCCGGAAGTTTAAACATTGTCAGGGACCATGCCGTAATTTAAACCAAATCATTTTTAGATTGATTAATCAAATATAGTTAAAAATATTTCTGCTTAATTGTCTGGAATACACAGAATAATAATCATCATAATAAGTTAAGGAAAGTAATTAGTAAGAATTGAATGTCGTGTTTACCCTTGATAATATGTATTGATCTCTAGTAAACATGCAATCATGTTAGATGAGCCAAAAGAAAATATCTTCATTGGTAATATCATGTGCATACATGTAACCATCAAAGAATTAGTCACAATTACCCAAAGTATAGGCGTTTTGATGTTGGCAGTGTCTTGAGTAACGATATTAGGGGTGGTTGCCTGCCTGTTGACGGTTATTATTGTCAACTTCCGCCCAGCAATCTGATCGCCGCATCAAACACAGCTAGATGATATAATTAAGTGCCACATCCCATCAAACACTCAATATATCTTGTCTTCTGCCATTGTTCTCAATAATCACTGTGGAGGACAAAATTCCAATGAAGAAGTAGCGTGAGTTAGCTGATATAAGATAGGCTTGTTCTCGGGATCATATTATAATGTTATCCTCTCCACGTTAGTATTCATGATTATATGTATCTAAATGACATCCACTGGAACCATTCTGCCACACGCTTCTTCTTAAATAGATTCACCTTTTCATTGAAAAACATATATTAGATTAGATACAAAAGCTAATATCGATATTTATTTTCTATTGTGTTAACTTCATAGAATTCGATTTTCTTGTGCATAGACATGTGCATAAGGTAGATAAAAATACATAATGTAAAATGTAATACATTTGCAATAAGATTACAAAGAGGTTCCCCGTGACCAATATATGATATATAACTGAATTAGATTAAAACAATGTGATTGAGTATACAGTTATGTGTGATGAATGATGTATGTCTAATTAGAAATTTCTCTCAATTTCAGGTAAGTACAATGATGATTTCATATTTAATGGTAATGAACAAGGGGTGAGTAAAATATGATTTTCTTTTCATACCAGTAATTATATAATGCAAAAATATAAGACCTTGCATCCTGGATATTCTATCAAATTAAGAGGTCGTGTAAAGCCCCAAACATAAAACCAAGATTGAGCTAGAATATGGCATGGAGGAGAGCAACAAAGCTATTTCCAAAGGAAGTCTAGTTTAGTAGCAAAGACTGGAGATTTGCTAGTCTTGATGAAAACCCAGATATATGGTTTACTGATTAATTCAGGTGGTAGCAATATGTAGCACTGATGATCATAAACATGGGATAAGAGAGCTTGTGGAAAGCCTTCCAGGGTTACAAATGGTATTGATGACAGTCTGGGAGTAACCAGGCAAATGCCATGCTCTCCCTCACACTTGCATGCTGGCGCCCAAATATTTTGTTTTCTGGAAAAGAAATATGATGTTTATATTCCCAAGAGAAATATGTTTTTCTTCAAATATACATGGTATTGAAAGGCAAAAAGTGTGTTAAAGGTGAAGTAAAGTTTGTCAGATGTGTGATGGATAATGAAGAGCAGATCAGGCAAAGGGTGAAGTAAGCCAATGGTGGGGAACAGAATGGCAGGACTTTGGGTCTCTGCAGAATATATGACTAGCAATGAACTCAGAATCTGTGAGCGATAATCCAGGAAAATGCTATCTTGCTAAACCACTTACCCGCCAGATTGACAAAAAAGGAAACGTTGATACAGATAAAGCTCATGTTTCAACGGGTATTGAATTCAAAAGACATTCCTTGGAACTTGTCTCAGCTCCCAACATTTGACTCTTGAGGAAGAAGAGATTGAAACATGGTATCATTTTAACATTTCGGATGGATCTCGTCCTAACAGCAACAGCACTCCGCCTTTAGAATATTGACATTTTAAACAAAAACTATATATATATAGTTAATGTATAGTTAATGTGAAAAAACTATATCATGATGTGGATTCAACAGTTCACATTTTCTTAATTTTTCAACTTGTTTACAATGATCAATATCTCTTGGAACGGTTTTTGGTTCTTGCTGTAATATTTTACAGATATCTTTTTTTGGTGTAATTTGCTTTGATTTGATATAAATAGACCTTCCAGTTTACATATATTTGCATTCTAAGAGCAGATCTCTAAAAGAAACCTTTGGAGATTTCAGGGGATATCTCTTTCAATTATTAAAAATACAGCAAAAATGTATGTTGACATTCATTTTTTGTCTGCTACAATGCTGCATTCTACAATCACATTTTAATGTGAATATTAAAAATGTATTTGCTTTCACTGTATTAATTTCTTTGCACATTGGTTCAGGTCTGAATTGAAGTCTGGTTTCTATACGTTCTCTTGCAATATTTCCTGGAATTCGAAGTTGGTTTAACAATTGAAGCCATACAAAGTAATGAGAATTGGATTAAAGCTCACACTTGTAAAGATTACTAAGCTTGTGGCAGCTAAGGTTGTCTTTTATAAGAGGTTTTCACATTTGGCACCATCATCCACCCAACTAATTATTATGACCATGTTTTATTTGACGCTAGTATATCTGCCCTTCCATTTTTTATTTTGTTCTCTAAATTTACTCTCTTTCCATTGCTAATAAGAAATATAGATGTTAGGCACGTTTCACGCATGCGTGATACACTACGACCTCCCTAGGTTTCCTGATCCGGCTTTGTAAGCCCGACACATCGCATCAACTGCCGCTACATAATGTCTGCTACAATACAGCATTTCGTGTTTTGTCCCAGATTACGATGCAATATCTTACGCTCGGGTGCCGGTATATTTGCCGACATACATCTACTTCTTTGCTGTGACCTGGCCTGGTGGGACGTTCCCAGAGAATATAACAAAATATGCATATCTACTGATGCATGTAAAACACAAACTGTCTGGGCAGGATACGGAAAGTATATGAAGTAATCTTTCACTGCCTGTAGCCTGGACCTGGCTTCTCAGCTTTAATTTCCCAATAACTCCTACTGTGTACATGCAGAGGAAATTGGTTATTAAAAAGCAAGAGTCGAATATGCAAAATGAAATTCAAAGTAAGGTTACTATGCTCCAGCAGATCAATATTAATCAATACGATTTAGCATTTTAGGAGGAGAATGTTTGTGTAAGATTTTCTTTGTTGATTGTGATATCTGCCTTTGGGTCTGGTATATTTGGCGAAGGTTACCCAAGTGCTTGCATATGTGTAGTAGATAGTGAAGGCCAGGTATATAGGTAGGAGTGGATAAGTAAAGGTTTGGCGAGGTGAGACAAGGTA
This sequence comes from Amphiduros pacificus, assembly GCA_949316495.1. NCBI lineage: Eukaryota > Metazoa > Annelida > Polychaeta > Phyllodocida > Hesionidae > Amphiduros > Amphiduros pacificus. Next base: position 9,245,999 of record OX439003.1, on the reverse strand, counting down.
TGTTGATGGTAGCGGGTCAAGTCAGGCCTGGTATATAGATGGTTTGTTTGTTTGGTTTGTTTGGGGTTTTACATCACTTTCAACATTATTTCAGTCATTTCGTGATGAGACCTACTTGTAGCAGATATAGTGCTGCCTCACTGAATTGTCATGTCACAGGTCCTTGACATGACAACTCGCCCAGTCACAGATTTACAAGGACAACGGGTTATAACCCTTAAGGCACAGGCCTCAGCTCATATGGGAAATAGCATCACGAGTTCACTCTCGGCACGGCCTTTGGATCACCACAGAGGAACTGGTGCTAATAAGCTGGCACTCTAACTAACTGCGCCACGTCCCGTGGCCGGTATATAGATGGTAGCGGGTAAAGTTAGGCCTGGTATATAGATGGTAGCAGGTAAAGTTAGGCCTGGTATATAGATGGTAGAAGGTCAAGTCAGGCCTGGTATATAGATGGTAGTGGGTCAAGTGAGGCCTGGTATATAGATGGTAGCGGGTCAAGTTAGGCCTGGTATATAGATGGTAGAAGGTCAAGTGAGGCCTGGTATATAGGGGGAAGTTGGTCACATAAGACCTGGCATATTGCCAGCAGTTGGTTAGTTGAGCCCAGGGGTGCTGACGGTGATTGCTGTGTTACAGGGGCCTAGCAGACAAATGTGAATAGGAATAAGGGTCATAATTGCCTTAGTCCCATATCACTATGATTGATATGAATACCAAGCAGCTTGTCGACAAGGATATCTAATTTGCCCAATGCTTTCATTGCATCATGCAATGACTGGAGTTCTGTTAGCATGTACTGAACCCCATTAAAGCAAAGATTGATACAAAGGCAGATCCTTGAAAGATAAATGACTCTAACACACACCATGGTATATATATATATATATATATATATATATATATATATATATATATATATATATATATATATATATATATATATATATATATATATATATATATATATATATATATATATATATATATATATATATATATATATATATATATATATATATATATATATATATGAAGGAAGTGATAGGGTGTGGCATATGTAGGCGAGGTCCTGCGTGTGCGCACGGCAGCATGTTGGGACTAGATAAGAGCAAAGACCACCACAAGATGGTATAAATCAGAAGGGCACTGGCAACTAACAATGGTAGATAACATAAAGAACTCCTATCACAGGGGGAGGGGTTGTGAGGAATGCCACACAAAAAGGGGCAAATTATTGGGGAGCCTGTCAGATATGGATTAATCATCGACCTGGGGTGCAGCAGAATCAATGAAGGTTATACAAAGTAGCCAGCACAAAGGTGAGGCTGAATCAATGAAGGTTACACCGAGTACCCACCAATATTGCTTGCTGGCTTTGACCTCCTCGTGTAACATGGTGCAAAAATAAATGCTTTACCAGACCTTGTTTGCAAAACACATACATCTCGCATTTGGGTCAATACCTTATTTTGTACTATAAAATATTTGTAGGTCTCCACTTGGTATGAATGTCTTCTGCTGTAGGAAATAGGAAATGTGTTTTTACAGCACTCCAAGACAAACTGCCCTGGATGTGCTATGTAATGAAGGAAGGAATTCACAACAGAAAAAAGAATAAGTGCTTGCCAAAATGCCCAGAAAACAAAACTGTTTATAGAATTTCAAATATATGATATCTCATATATTGGCAATGTTACAAAAGAAAAAAACTCGCTTGCTGATTGCCTTATTTTGAAGTACCATCAAGCAAAGCATATGTGCTAATTTCATATAAAGGGCCTCCTACATGTAGCTATATCCTCTTACATTACATGATCTACAATTACTATCTGTTGAAGCTTCAGGTTTAGCCTGTTTGAAACTTGAGCATTGCTACTCTATCGCTGCAAATATAGGTTGTAATTATAGTTGACCTAATATTCTAATAATAAGTTCACCTCATATTGTTGTAATGACTTCAGTGCATTGTGTTCACGTGTTTGGCCTGTGATACTGGGTCACGTGTTTGGCCTGTGATACTGGGTCACGTATTTGGCCTGTGATACTGGGTCACGTATTTGGCCTGTGATACTGGGTCACGTGCTTGGCCTGTGATACTGGATCACGTGTTTGGCCTGTGATACTGGGTCACACTGGTAGAATCATCAGCCAGACTTTCCCTCATGTCAGCTCAAATAGACAATTTTATAGAAAGTTTTACAGTGTATGTTTGTCCAACATCCAATTATGTTGAGAAACTTGGCTCTTGCCATATCATTAAGCGAAATGTGGACACCCTAATGGATATTTGCCTTTGGTTTTTCTACGCTTTGACAATTTGCTGTATATTTATGCTGATAACAACCTATCAATATCGTTTTCTTGTTTATAGTAATTTTCTCTTTATTCCATAAACACTTATTTAACGTTTTCCACCCCATGGATCAGCTAGTGATTGAATTCCGAAGACGACACTTAACAGTTAAATGCAAGAACGAGAACACGTGCTGTCAAAATGTGACATTTCTTTTGAAAGAGGAACGAATTTGGTTGTCTACTGATGCTGAGCGTGGAAATATCTCAGTTTCACATTCACCAGAATGGGTGTCGCTGTCCTAGATGAATGTGTTGATATGGCGAGGATATGGGAGCCATGTTTACCCTCTGAGGAATGATGACTGCAGCTCAAGGACAAACCTAGGCAGGCTGCTCAGCTTGCCTGTGTTATTCTATCCAGGCCAATAATTGTTTCATTGATCTGTGGGAGGTATCTCGATAGTGTTAATCAGTGCTATTGTCCTGTCCTCACGATGATAGAGAGGTGCTTAAGTCTCCTCCTAAGCTCAGGTTAGGCGGTATGATGGAAGGGCAGCAACAGTCTCCTCCTAAGCTCAGGATAGGCGGTATGATGGAAGGGCAGCAACAGTCTCCTCCCTAGCTCAGGATAGGCGGTATGATGAAAGGGCAGCAACAGTCTCCTCCCTAGCTCAGGATAGGCGGTATGATGAAAGGGTAGACAGCAACAGTCTCCTCACTATTTCAGGATAGGTGGTATGATGGAAGGACAGCAACAGTCTCCTCCCTATTTCAGGATAGGTGGTATGATGAAAGGGCAGCAACAGTCTCCTCCCTAGCTCAGGATAGGTGGTATGATGGAAGGGCAGCAACAGTATCCTTCCTAGCTCAGGATAGGTGGTATGATGGAAGGGCAGTAACAGTCTCCTCCCTAGCTCAGGATAGGCGGTATGATGGAAGGGCAGCAACAGTCTCCTCCCTAGCTCAGGATAGGCGGTATGATGAAAGGGTAGACAGCAACAGTCTCCTCCCTATTTCAGGATAGGTGGTATGATGGAAGGGCAGCAACAGTCTCCTTCCTAGCTCAGGATAGGTGGTATGATGGAAGGGCAGTAACAGTCTCCTCCCTAGCTCAGGATAGGTGGTATGATGGAAGGGCAGCAACAGTCTCCTTCCTAGCTCAGGATAGGTGGTATGATGGAAGGGCAGTAACAGTCTCCTCCCTAGCTCAGGATAGGCGGTATGATGGAAGGGCAGCAACAGTCTCCTCCCTAGCTCAGGATAGGCGGTATGATGAAAGGGTAGACAGCAACAGTCTCCTCCCTATTTCAGGATAGGTGGTATGATGGAAGGGCAGCAACAGTCTCCTTCCTAGCTCAGGATAGGTGGTATGATGAAAGGGCAGCAACAGTCTCCTCCCTAGCTCAGGATAGGCGGTATGATGGAAGGGCAGCAACAGTCTCCTCCCTAGCTCAGGATAGGTGGTATGATGAAAGGGCAGCAACTGTCTCCTTCCTAGCTCAGGATAGGTGGTATGATGAAAGGGCAGCAACATTCTCCTCCCTAGCTCAGGATAGGCGGAATGATGAAAGGGCAGCAACAGTCTCCTCCCTAGCTCAGGATAGGTGGTATGATGAAAGGGCAGCAACAGTCTCCTCCATAGCTCAGGATAGGTGGTAGGATGAAAGGGCAGCAACAGTCTCCTCCCTAGCTCAGGATAGGCGGTATGATGGAAGGGCAGCAACAGTCTCCTTCCTAGCTCAGGATAGGTGGTATGATGAAAGGGCAGCAACAGTCTCCTCCCTAGCTCAGGATAGGTGGTATGATGAAAGGGTAGACAGCAACAGTCTCCTCCCTATTTCAGGATAGGTGGTATGATGGAAGGGCAGCAACAGTCTCCTCCCTATTTCAGGATAGGTGGTATGATGGAAGGGCAGCAACAGTCTCCTCCCTAGCTCAGGATAGGTGGTATGATGAAAGGGCAGCAACAGTCTCCTCCCTAGCTCAGGATAGGCGGTATGATGGAAGGGCAGCAACAGTCTCCTCCCTAGCTCAGGATAGGTGGTATGATGGAAGGGCAGCAACAGTCTCCTCCCTAGCTCAGGATAGGTTGTATGATGAGCGGGTAGCAACAGTCTCCCCCCTAGCTCAGGATAGGTGGAACAACAGGAACGTCCTCCTGTTTGGAAGATATAAGTATAGGCAGACTACACCTCACACGTGAAGACTTCTCCTTCCTAGTGTGGCGAGTTGTTTTAAAGAGAAAACAGGGGTCTCCTTCAAATTCAGACGGGGTGTTTAGGACACAAAACAGTGGATCTCCTCCCTGCTCAAGCAAGCATTTTAGTGCAGGGTTAAATCACGACGTAGAGCGTCATACCTGCACTCCAATTGCCATGTTAGAGAGGTGAGAGTTCATTGCTTGGGGAATAAGCACTCATAAATCAGAATAGACCTTGATGACGGGGTAGTGCATTGTATCTCGGTGACGTCCATTTATCATGTAAGCGCCTAATTATTTATCTGAAGCTGACCTAATTGGTATCACACGAATAATTAAGTGGCACTTGCTGACCTTAAAGACCCTTGATGACCCAATTAACTAATTGTGATTTATGCTAGAGCAGAATTTAGGCCTCATTTATAGAGGCAAACATGTTGTAATGGAAAGTCCACGTGGTAAGGCATTCACATCCGGGAAACTGCAAGATAAGCTCAGCGAATCCCATTGATACATTACAGCGGATTGAATTAATAAGATTTTAAACACTTTGTGAGATGCTATGTTTTAGTTTTGTTGGTAATAATGAGCACCAATAGCACCAATTTATCGTAAAAGGAATACTTCTCAAGATAATTCATGACATTTTGTCATGCCACGCTTGACCCGACTTCAAATGAACTGTAGTTGGGGAACACACCATAGAAACTAGAAAAGAAGGGAGATCAAACACATGGTGAAAGATCATAGCATGTCAAGCGGGAATCATAAAGGCATGACCTACTTATGAGCTTCTCAAACATCAAGTGTTAATGGCCCAAACAAAATTCCTAATATGACAATAACCTTATATTTATTGCCCATTTTGCCACGGACCGGTAACACTGGCATTAAAGAACCATTAAGCCCATTTTCTGAACACGTGAAAGTGCCGATTCCGTGCACTTAACCCAATGAGAAAATTATAGAGTCTTTTCCATAAGTGATAGCACCAATTTACTTGCCCACCACCAGAAAGGTATGGGGTGTTAATATTCCAAAGTTACTTTAGTATTGAAAGCAGTTAGGGGGCATTAATCAGAAGTGAGCTGCCCTCTTTTATAAGGCTGTGATGGCTGCCACATTAGCCTCTTCTCAAAGTACTGACCCCCTCATTACATCAGAAATCAGCCTTACTTTCTCCACACTGCCCACTCTTGTATATTGATTGGTTCACGCCAAATAATGCCTGAACTAGGGTAATGTCAGTGCAGAGTTGATCTCGAGGTATCAACCTATTGTGTCTGTGCAATGATCCCACATTTCTGACAGACTGTGTTTAATTTCAGCGTTGAGCGTATGTCCTTTTTGTGAGGCGCTGGTCCGGGTACATTGGTCCGTTCCCATCGACAGCTGCTCACAGCGGTCTGTTCAGGGTGGCTCCCATCGACAGCTGCTCACGGTGGTCTGCTTAGGTCGGCTCCTATTGTCAGCTGCTCACGGTGGTCTGTTCAGGGTGGCTCCCATCGACAGCTGCTCACGGTGGTCTGCTTAGGTCGGCTCCTATTGTCAGCTGCTCACCGTGGTCTGCTCACGGTGGCTCCCATTGACAGCTGTTCACAGTGGTCTGCTCAGGGTGGCTCCCATTGACAGCTGCTCACGGTGGTCTGCTCAGGGTGGCTCCCATTGATAGCTGCTCACGGTGGTCTGTTCAGGGTGGCTTCCATTGACAGCTGCTCACAGCGGTCTGCTCAGGGTGGCTCCCATTGACAGCTGTTCACAGTGGTCTGCTCAGGGTGGCTCCCATTGACAGCTGCTCACGGTGGTCTGTTCAGGGTGGCTCCCATTGACAGCTGCTCACCGTGGTCTCTTCAGCGTTGAGCGTATGTCCTTTTTGTGAGGCGCTGGTCCGGGTACATTGGTCCGTTCCCATCGACAGCTGCTCACAGCGGTCTGTTCAGGGTGGCTCCCATCGACAGCTGCTCACGTTGATCTGCTCAGGGTGGCTCCCACTGACAGCTGCTCACAGTGGTCTGCTCAGGGTGGCTCCCATTGACAGCTGCTCACGGTGGTCTGCTCAGGGTTGCTCCCACTGACAGCTGCTCATAGCTGTCTGCTCAGGGTGGCTCCCACTGACAGCTGCTCACAGTGGTCTGCTCACGGTGGCTCCCACTGACAGCTGCTCACAGTGGTCTGCTCACGGTGGCTCCCATTGACAGCTGCTCACAGCGGTCTGCTCAGGGTGGTTCCCACTGACAGCTGCTCACGGTGATCTGCTCAGGGTGGCTCCCATTGACAGCTGCTCACCGTGGTCTCTTCAGGGTGGCTCCAATTGACAGCTGTTCACGGTGATCTGCTCAGGGTGGCTCCCATTGACAGCTGCTCACAGTGGTCTGCTCAGGGTGGCTCCCATTGATAGCTGCTCACGCTGGTCTGCTCAGGGTGGCTCCCATTGACAGCTGCTCACGCTGGTCTGCTCAGGGTGGCTCCTATTGTCAGCTGAGCACAGGGGTCTGCTCCGGGTGGCTCCCATTGACAGATGATCACAGTGGTCTGCTCAGGGTGGCTCCCATTGATAGCTGATCACAGTGGTCTGTTCAGGGTGGCTCCCATTGACAGCTGCTCACGGTGGTCTGCTCAGGGTGGCTCCCATTGACAGCTACTCACGGTGGTCTGTTCAGGGTGGCTCCCATTGACAGCTGCTCACCGTGGTCTGCTCAGGGTGGCTCCCATTGACAACTGCTCACCGTGGTCTGCTCAGGGTGGCTCCCATTGACAGCTGCTCACGCTGGTCTGCTCCGGGTGGCTCCCATTGACAGCTGTTCACAGTGGTGTGCTCAGGGTGGCTCCCATTGACAGCTGCTCACAGCGGTTTGCTCAGGGTGGCTCCCACTGACAGCTGATTACGCTGGTCTGCTCAGGGTGGCTCCCACTGACAGCTGCTCACAGTGGTCTGCTCACGGTGGCTCCCATTGACAGCTGCTCACAGCGGTCTACTCAGGGTGGCTCCAACTGACAGTTGCTCACCGTGGTCTGCTCAGGGTGGCTCCCATTGACAACTGCTCACAGCGGTCTGCTCAGGGTGGCTCCCACTGACAGCTGCTCACCGTGGTCTGCTCAGGGTGGCTCCCATTGACAGCTGCTCACAGTGGTCTGCTCAGGGTGGCTCCCATTGACAGCTGCTCACGGTGGTCTGCTCAGGGTGGCTCCCACTGACAGCTGCTCATAGCGGTCTGCTCAGGGTGCCTCCCACTGACAGCTGCTCACAGTGGTCTGCTCACGGTGGCTCCCACTGACAGCTGCTCACAGTGGTCTGCTCACGGTGGCTCCCATTGACAGCTGCTCACAGCGGTCTGCTCAGGGTGGTTCCCACTGACAGCTGCTCACGGTGATCTGCTCAGGGTGGCTCCCATTGACAGCTACTCACCGTGGTCTCTTCAGGGTGGCTCCCATTGACAGCTGTTCACGGTGATCTGCTCAGGGTGGCTCCCATTGACAGCTGCTCACAGTGGTCTGCTCAGGGTGGCTCCCATTGATAGCTGCTCACGCTGGTCTGCTCAGGGTGGCTCCCATTGACAGCTGCTCACGCTGGTCTGCTCAGGGTGGCTCCTATTGTCAGCTGAGCACAGGGGTCTGCTCACGGTGGCTCCCATTGACAGATGATCACAGTGGTCTGCTCAGGGTGGCTCCCATTGATAGCTGATCACAGTGGTCTGTTCAGGGTGGCTCCCATTGACAGCTGCTCACGGTGGTCTGCTCAGGGTGGCTCCCATTGACAGCTGCTCACGCTGGTCTGTTCAGGGTGGCTCCCATTGACAGCTGAGCACAGTGGTCTGTTCAGGGTGGCTCCCATTGACAGCTGAGCACAGTGGTCTGTTCAGGGTGGCTCCCATTGACAGCTGAGCACAGTGGTCTGTTCAGTCCGAGTACATTTGTCCGTTCCCATAAGATAATCAAAAAAGGATAATATAATAATAAAGTTAAATTTTCATGAAAAACAGTTCCATTAACATCAACGTAAATTGCAATAAAGATAATCCGAAGTATATGCCATGATATAGTAAGCAGTCTTTTTACAAAAACAAACACCTCATTATGGCTGTTTATTTTCCTTCTTGCTTTTCGAACTAATGATGATGGCGATATCAATAGCCTATGTTTTTCGATTAAAAAGATGCGCATAAGATGCATATATTATTTTCACAGACAATTTGTGTATTCGAATCTCAGCCTATATTGTTGAAAAATACAAATCCCTTGACAAAAATGATAAAAGGAGTGTAGAAAATACTTCTGCTCTAAGTGTCTATATTTCAATAAATGTCTCCAAAATTGATCCAAAAGAATGATGCATCTTCCTGTCACTTCAAATAAATTCCCTTTATGAAGACTGTCTCTCTACTGAAAAAGACTCTCATCGAATTTTTCCAGAAAGCACATGACTTTCTTACAGGAGACACCATGTGTGGCAGAGCCGGATACTGATACTGGTACCCCATCGTCAAGTATTGATGGAGATATCAGTAAAATGGATGGGTACCAGACGATGGGATCCTGAATTGGTGCTCTGCTAACTGCTCCCAAGATGCATTTCTATTTTAATGTCCTGTTCTAGATTGGCGGTATTATCGCTCGGTTGAGCACATCAGACACCTGTCTTCCACGATGGATATCACATTTTATGAACACAAAAGTGTTTTGTTTTGCCATTACATAGGGACATAATGTTTGTCTGCTTAAATAAACAAATTACAGAAAAGATTAATGTTCTATTCTAAAATGATACACTTGAGATACATATATGTATTGTATGAAAGAAGACGTAGGGAATCTCCACAATGGATTGCCATGCATGATCCCCATTGTCCTTTATCTTTGCCATTTTCATCATACAATGGCGGTCCGGATATTTTGTTTGGCATATCTAGGCAATGTGGAGGTAATAAAGTGGCCCACTCAGGTGTCTGATACAGGGTAATGTTTGCCACCATGACAGCCGGTCCGGTGGGGTGTCTCGTGCACCGTGCCAGCCACCATACATGCCATACACAGCCTAAAGCCATTGTCAATACAGTCTCAGCACGAAGAGAAAGAGAAAAAGTAGTGCGGTACACGCGCCCCTTTCCGGTGTCGTGAGGAGCGGCCATCTTGGCTGCAGGATACACGCCAATATAGGTCCTACCTAATTAGGCGTTAACAAACTAAAGCGTCTGTCTCCTCAAGCAAAATATACACTATACCTCTATGACCATTTGGCTTTGTACATAAAGACCAAAATAGCCTAAACTGAAGTCAAAGTCAAGAGTCGAGGATGGGAAGACAAGATGAATTCAGTGTTAGAACAAAGAAAATAACTGTCTTTAACAGAATATTCATCAATATGTATAGAATGTCCATTAGGGGATTAAACTTGTTTTGGATCGTCCCACTTTATATGATTAGCCTTTGTTTCCTATTCACATGCAATTGCAGACCCATTTGTATATTTGCCATAAAATAGTATCCATGGATAATGTATATCTTCCATCACCATCATAAGTTTATTCTCTGAGTTCCAAAGTCCTAAACTAGTGCCAAATATGTATATTATCAGGTTGACGCCTTGGACGATTATGACCAAATGAATGAATTTCTGAGGTCTGGAAGAAGACGCCATTATATGAACAAACAATAGAATAAACAAAACCTCCTCGGACAATAATACATCACATTGTGTGGGAGAAATCTCTTCATCTTTGTGTGTTTTACAATACACAGAGTGCCTATTGGGGTGCGCACGTTGTGTTACAGCGCCCCCTGGGGTGGGAGTGCCGTGTCCGGCCGGACCCTCATGTCTACCAGTTTGTCGGAGTCATTTGCAGACCAGTGCTTGTTATCTGTCTCATGATACACATACAACTTTTCTCCCATTTTCACTGACTTCTCTTGTATTTGTCTTCAATTGCATTCTGTCTATATACTTCTCTCTGAGGCACACTCAGGGGTATGACTGTATGCGCCAACATTGTGCTTTCTTGTGACTTTAACCCTTTGCAGTATTTTATCGAGTGTTATATCAAACTTGCATATCCCATTTTAATAAAAAATAAATAAATATAAATAATTCAATATTCAATATTCATCATGTCAAGCAACAGTATGACTTAATAATCTCAGTCACTGTTATCAAGGACTCCGTCAATTGCTCATAAAATGCTGTAAAAGCAGTTTATCCCCGCTGTTGGGAAATATTTACACGTGGCAAATATAAAGATATTGCAATCTTTTCCAATGTACTGAGGCCTCTTCTAAATGATGTTAAATATATCTGAGGTGAAGATGGGGTGAATATCATTCTTACAATACCCACAAGGTCAACTTGGAGCTACTAGTATTTCACGATACATTATGTACATCATGAACCGGAAGAGGATGTCATTTAAACTTCATAATACATAGTATAGTTACATCTACTACATGTGTTAAGACCCCAACATTTAACATGAGACCATCTGCAGAATAGTGTAAATGTTTGAAAAGTAAATACATATTTGATAGATATAATTCGGATCTTGTGATACTTTTCAACATATATTTCAGTATTTTTTTAATTAAAGTTGGCAAGAATGTTCGAGGTTCATTTTAAACACGTGGAATGCGCCAAAAATAAGAAGAATTCTCAAACTTATTTTAAATACGAAAGGACGATGACCTTTGCTTTAGTTATTTGATCTGGAAGATATAAAGTGCATGCAAAGTGTGTATCTTCATGACAATCGGATCGAATAAAATGCAGGTAAACAAAATGGGACTTGATATAAGAAGCATAGTATTTAAAGTCTTACATTCTCAATAGGACAAGAACGCACCACATCAAACTATAATCTTACCTATTAACAATATGATATTCTTTTTACATCCGAGGTCATACTTTTGTCGAATCTTTATAAAAAAAATATAATTGACTCTAGATCTGGGACGGGTTTTGCATTTTATTTTACTTGGGGTGATCCTATTTAAAGCAATATTAATCTTTTCCTTGTGTTCCTGAGGAATCAATGACATAGAATAATGCGATCTATGATATTAAGGTCAGGTTTAACTTAGGCAACCAAACAAATTAAATCTTGTCATAAAGAAACCTTCCGATGAAATCCAACATTTAGCCGATCATACGCCAAATGCCTATAGATTCTATTCAAAAATGTGTCAATGGGAGCCATTTAATCAAAAATGTGTGATTTGATTCATTATGATATGATTTTAGACAATTCAGCTCTGAGTTGATGTTACACCGTACATTTAAGTACAGAATAGGTATGAAGATCTAATCTAAAATTCTAGACTTTCATCTCTTCGTGAGCTTGCTTTGCATTTCGGTAAATTCAACCTGCAACTGGGACATTTTCTGAAATATTATTGAATATTGTTGGCCAAAAAAGCTGCATGGTAGAACATTAAGGATCAGATGAAATCCATTAAGAACCTCAACAATAGTATGAATAATCTTATAATTAAGAAATTAGATATATTTGACATATGGAACACATTGCCGCCTGAAATATGGAGAGTAAGAACACCCAGTTTTTGGGTTATAAGATGAGTAAAATGTTAATATATGGAAACATAACATGAATATACATTATAATATTACATAAAATTGATCATTTCTATATTTTAGAATTAGAACCAAAATTAATGTAGCATTCATTAGTTATTTCTTTTTATGGTACTTTTGGAGTATTGAGATCCAGTGCTGTGCAAACCTTATTTTCTAATGGTTGCAAATTAAGCTGTATATGATTGAAGCATACGAGCCCTATAACGCACATAGCGTGGCTATGGGGTCATATATCTTGTGCTTTCTGGGAGATGATTACATTTGGTGAACAGTTGGGTGCATTCTTGTCACACGGCGTGGCCATAATGTGTCATAATCGCTTTAAATGCATCCCAGTCTCCTTGCGCACTAAACCAGTTAGCAGCCCGCTTCTATTGATTGCAGACTGACACGAATGGATAATGGCTAATATACCGTCACAAAATACATGTACAAACCGTTCAGTCCATGCTCAAAATGCTACAGTAGCCTGCATTTCTTTGTAGAAATATCGGCCCGTCAACAACACTTGTGCACGGAGTAAAAGTATAAAAGTGGATTTTAAATTGTAAAGAATTTCTTGGCTATTATTTATGGTTATTATTTATTTCAAAGGTTGCTGTTTATCTGCCCTCACATTTCTTGCCCCATTGCTGTTTTGGTTACAATTCTAAGGGGATGACTTTAAATGCTAATATTATGGACGTGTGGGGCACAACAAAGCATGACCACAATACAAACATTATCTGGTCCAAAGATCCACCCATTCTCAACACCTCCCTAGTCTAACCATACACCCACATCCCACATATGTCCACAACATTTTAAATTAACTTTCATTTTACAATGATTTTCCCAATCCCAGTTTCAACAACACCTACCTTCTCCTATGTCCTTCCCGAACCTAGATTAAGCATGTCCTTCCCGACCCTAGATTAAGCATGTCCTTCCCGACCCTAGATTAAGCATGTCCTTCCCTACGCTAGATTAAGCATGTCCTTCCCGACCTAGATTAAGTATGTCCTTCCCGACCCTAGATTAAGCATGTCCTTCCCGACCCTAGATTAAGCATGTCCTTCCCGACCCTGAATTAAGCATGTCCTTCCCTACCCTTCCAACTTAGTTTAACATCTTCCCCACTTTCTTTACTGAAGTTCTAATACAATAAATACTTTTTGGACAATATGTTTTTTATACCACAGAGGATTTATTAAGCAATTTTAGATATGGAGCTCGTGTTTATTGTCACTGACTTATTTTTTTAAGAACCATGTAGTATTCTAGTCAATATTTAATGTTTTATAGATTTAATATTCATTCATTCCAGTTCAAACATCTGCTACCAACATTCAAACTGACTTTTAGTCGCACTACATATAAAACATTGCTTCACAACTGCAGCGTTTGGGTTTTTTTTTCATTTCATTTAATCTTGAATTGTTAACACCTTTAGATCGAGTTGCGTGTTTTATCAAGTTATTCTGATCATATTATGTAAACTATGCGACAGAGTCACCGTGGATTCCCTGTGTCTGATTTGGGTTAATCCTCCGGTATTCAATATTTCAAGGATGTTATGAGATTTGCTGTCTTAGGCTGCCACCAGCAGCTTTTGGCGTTTCATAACTCGGCCAGAATGCAGTTAGTCACATACCATGGATTCCCTAGGTTCCTTATTACAGGTAATATGCCACGCAATGACCTCACGGCGGTCAGTCTAATTCATTTTAGAATTTAGCGGTCAGCAGGGAACCTTGTCGGGATAGTTAGTTCTGTTTTATCGCCCTCTAGAGGGGGAGTTCCGTTCCGATTGGCTGGAGGGTGATCAGCTGACCATACATCCGGGACTCAGTGGTTTGAGGTCTCATCTCGCGAGATCCAACATGGCTGAACACAACTCACGTCATATGGTTATCGCCAACCATCTTACTCCCAAACTATATGTAGAATGTCAAATATAGTTAGGGGCTACACGTAAAAACAAGATTTTATGTCGTATGTGGATGGCAAATGGCATAAACAAAAGATGACTGGGGTCTGAATAGTTGACACGAGGTCATAAAATATGTACAAATAGCAGGAAATGTCAGGGCAAACGTGAGTAGAAAATTAAATGGTAAAAAGAGTCATCTATTTATCCCAACTTAATGCTTTATTACATCTTCACATAATACATTCTGTTCCAGAAACGGTTCCACGAAGAAAATATTATTGTAGAAGATTGATTCTATTCACTATAAAATGTACATATGCACTTGAAGATGACTTTGGCGAGAAGGTGATTTTTTTCACAAGGTTGCGTCCCTCAAATCTCACCCATATTTCACATGCAAATTTAGTTAACATTATTGCTTTAGCCCTTCTAACATGGCTGCCATTCTATAGCCTCCACCGCAGAACCTTGCATAGAATGTTGCCAGCTCTATAACCTTATGATGATATCTCAAGGAGGTATTACAGTTTCAAATCACGCATACAATGAGATAGCAGGGGCGGCGAGAGATTGGGGCCATTGCTTTATCCATACCTCATAGGCGGCGCTGTGCGGTCACGACTCCCACAAAATAGCCCACAAAATTAGCAATAATTCGGCCAAGCTATTCCATGGGAGAAAATAAAATGGCTGTCTAAATGTCTGCCATTTTTGGTGGTTTTAGTGTTGCGGTAATAGGTTGGTTTTTAGGGTCTATATGTGAAGTGAGGCGAGACGCTGCTGGTGTATTAGCACACTTCGCCGGGACAAGCTCTCTGCATGCGGATATTGGCAAAAACTGGGTGGAAACTGCTAGATTTATTCGTCTGGACCAATCTATCGACTGACAATAAAGAGAAAGAAAGCAAGCTAACAAAAGAGATGATCAGTGGTGGTAAAATGGCAGAAAGAACCCGTAGTAGGCACGCTATTTGATTCCACTCAAGCGGCAACACAGATAGCTGCCTTAATTAACATTTATAGCTTCAAGGGTGTCACTCCGCCATCAAGATGTATCCATTTTAATCACTTCATGAGGAGACATAGTCATGCTATGCGCACTTTTAATTCACATTTAATGGCATGATATTATTTGCTAGGAATCCTTTTGATAAATGTCTTAAATAAATAATGTTGGTTTCCACATCAGATGAGGTCAACAAGTTTTTGTTATTAAGACCGTTCGGTCACATGATACCATAGAGACTGTGGACATTTTCAAAGGATAAAATCACTCGCTCTAATTAAATGCAGACGCTATGATACTTCATAGAAAGATAATAATCTTTATTTCATGACTAACTTCTTGCACATATGCATGCCATTGTTTATAAGGACACATTGTACTCACCATTTTTCTTATTTGCACTCTGCACATGCCATGCATTTTTATAATTGCACCGCTTGATTTCCTTTTAATTTAATATAGTAATTATTCATACTTAACATGGCTAAGCGGCGAGCGTTTCAGCCAATGTTGAACCTGATTGCATTAAGATATTTGATTTAAGTTGTTTTCTAATGTGAAATCTGCAGGCTGATAGAAACTGGAATGTTCTCAATAATTAATGTTGCTCAAGAATTATTCACTTGGTTCATATTCAAAAATTCACATTTTATCTATGTTTCCTTGTTGGCGACACTGTTTGCCATCTGCAACATTAATGGAATTTAATCGGTCTTTATTGTGCGATATTCAACCTGCCCCTTTTGTGCGATTTGCATTTTAATCATTTTAAATGATATCATTACCTACTGGTTTGTGTGAAATTTGCATTATTGGCATTTACTAGTTTTTGATTCGTTTATATATTGTATATTGATTCCTCCCATGTTAAAGCAATGCTAAACACTGGAATGTCAATATTAGTGTTTTCGATAACAATATGTATTATCTTAATAAACAACAGCTCCACCAAATACCCTGCACCAAGGGAGGCCAAAAGAAGGCTCACATAAAGATGGTAGATCAACAGAGGAGAGGGAGAGACATCTGACAGACCTCTCTATAGCAGAGCTCCCTGACATAGTGGCACATACTGTCATGAGGCCCAGCCAAGCACTCAAGGATGAGTCCCTCTGGGACGCTCACCTGACATTTGTTGATATATGAACTCCACCAGTTCTTTGACAATAAGTCTGCTCTGCTTAAACATTCACATACTCTTCTATTATATGGGCTTCAAAACTCTTTTGTGTTTGTATCTCAGCTATATATGCAACAACACAAGTGATACTGAACCATTTAAAGCTAAAGTTAATGTGGGATGATTTTTGTATGAATAATGATTTATCTTGTAGTCCTGGTTTGTCGCCCTTAGATAAAGTGTGTTGTCTTCTAATAGTGAATATAAATCGAACTTAGGCCTAGTTAGGGCCTAGCAACATCAAGTGTATGTATGGTACAGATTTGTGAGGCAAATTAAGTGTATATCTTATTACATTTAATCATATAAGGTATATGCTGTTGTTTGGTAGAGTTCGTTGACACATATCAAGGGTATCATGCAGTGTGTTGAGACATATCAAGGGTGTGGTCTGTTGAGGCATATCAAGGGTATGGTATAGTGTGTTTAGGCATATGTCAAGGGTATGGTATAGTGTGTTTAGGCATGTGTCAAGGGTATGGTATATTGTGTTGAGGCATGTGTCAAGGGTATGGTATAGTGTGTTTAGGCATGTGTCAAGGGTATGGTATAGTGTGTTTAGGCATGTGTCAAGGGTATGGTATAGTGTGTTGAGGCATGTGTCAAGGGTATGATATATGGTGTTGAGGTATATCAAGGGTATGATATATGGTGTTGAGGTATATCAAGGGTATGCTTATATGGTGTTGAGGTATATCAAGGGTATGCTATATGGTGTTGAGGCATATCAAGGGTATGCTATAGTGTGTTGGGACATATTAAGGGTATGATATATGGTGTTGAGGTATATCAAGGGTATGATATATGGGGTTGAGGTATATCAAGGGTTTGCTATATGGTGTTGAGGTATATCAAGGGTTTGCTATATGGTGTTGAGGTATATCAAGGGTTTGCTATATGGTGTTGAGGTATATCAAGGGTTTGCTATATGGTGTTGAGGTATATCAAGGGTATGCTATAGTTTGTTTAGGCAAACATGTATGGCTGAGTATGGAGAGGTATAGCAAGTGAACGGCTTAATAGGATAAATTACATCAAATATGGTCATGTATGGTGAAGTATAGGAGGTTTATGGCCTAGAATAATGAGATATATCCAATCCCGGCTGAGTGTATATATATATCTATATATTTCTAAGTGTATTTCTGTCAAGTGTATGACTCATATCAGGCTTATATGGCCTTCTTCCCATGCTTTTTACATGTTCTACATGAGCTAATTATAGTGATGCAAGAAATCAAGAAGTGTTTTACCCAGAGGCCTGCCCTTAGTGGATCCAACCTTAATCAATTAATACAAGAGACGGTTTTGCCTTGGGATATATAAGAGCATTGGGAGACAGAGAAGATTTGCCGGTGTCTTAGCTTATATCCTTATTGTATGCATAACATGGTGGACAATATGTTCATACTTGAATAACCACAACTCATTTAAGACAAATATTCTTCAGTGCTATCAAGATGTGTATCTGTTTATAATGTGCTATCTCGATCCATAAGAGGTACATCTTTATAAAGGGCAAGCACACATTATGTATTAACATTGGCTGTTTTTTATAAAAAAAAAATATGTGAATTAAATATATCATTTCTACAGTGTTCACAGAACATTTTTTTTTTAAAGAAATGTTTCTTGTTGTACAGTTGTCAGAATTCATAGTGGTTGATGTTAAGCATGTAAGTGCTTATATTCCACAGTTCTTGGTCCCCTATCATATTAAATACATTCCTTGCAATCCAAGACAAGTCACACCTTAAGTAGCAGTCTGAAGGGTGTATTACGTAACAACAGACACTTCACAGGCTACACACTATACCATCAGTGTTGCTATCTTATAGCCTAAGATAAAATAATGAACAAAACTGAGCACCTTTGGAAAAGGAGTTAGGTAAACAATACCTTGATACCGTCCCATCTGGAGTTAATTTTCTAATGAAACTAGAAATTAATATCAATCGGTAGGTTATGAAAACACTTGTGATATGTGTAGATATTGCCTGTCTGCCATAATACATATCAATTGCCTGAAAAGTTCTTCAAGTAATTTGGGAAAGCCTCTCTGTATACTCTTGTATGAAATATGATTTGATTGTCTGAAAACTCACAAAAGTATGTAGCCATCTGTCTTAACCAAGTAAGCGTCTGGTTAAACAATCGTGAAGCCAAGTATGTGTCAGTCTAAACACTCCTGTAGTCAAGTAGATGTCTGTCTGAACACTCATGGAGCCAAGTAGGTGTCAGTCTAATCATTCATGAAACCAAGTAGGCGTCTGTCTGAACACTCATGAAGCCAAGTAGGTGTCTGTCCGAACACTCCTGTAGTCAAGTAGGTGTCTGTCTGAACACTCCTGTAGTCAAGTAGATGTCTGTCTGAACACTCATGGAGCCAAGTAGGTGTCAGTCTAATCATTCATGAAACCAAGTAGGCGTCTGTCTGAACACTCATGAAGCCAAGTAGGTGTCTGTCCGAACACTCCTGTAGTCAAGTAGGTGTCTGTCTGAACACTCCTGTAGTCAAGTAGATGTCTGTCTGAACACTCATGGAGCCAAGTAGGTGTCAGTCTAATCATTCATGAAACCAAGTAGGCGTCTGTCTGAACACTCATGAAGCCAAGTAGGTGTCTGTCCGAACACTCCTGTAGTCAAGTAGGTGTCTGTCTGAACACTCATGGAGCCAAGTAGGTGTCAGTCTAATCATTCATGAAACCAAGTAGGCGTCTGTCTGAACGCTCATGAAGCCAAGTAGGTGTCTGTCCGAACACTCCTGTAGTCAAGTAGGTGTCTGTCTGAACACTCCTGTAGTCAAGTAGGTGTCTGTCTGAACACTCATGAAGCCAAGTAGGTGTCTGTCTGAACACTCATGAAGCCAAGTAGGTGTCTTTCTGAACACTCGTGAAGCCAAGTAGATGTCTTTCTGAACACTCATGAAGCCAAGTAGGTGTCTTTCTGAACACTCGTGAAGCCAAGTAGGTGTCTGAATCGTGGTGTGACTTATTGAAAATAATGTGTAAAAGTTCCTGTGTAGACACTGATGTCATGTGATTACAAGCTGTGCATTTATCATTAAAATATGCAAGCTCCTCAGACTCCCAAAGAAGGATGCATAAAATGCAACAAGTTCTCAGTAATGGAGAGTCATTTTATTTGAGGGGGGTGGACAATGTGTGCAACAATTTTGCAAGTGTAACTATTGTGGTCATGTCAGTCCGGTCCAGCTTGGGAGGACCTGGGCCAGACAAGAAGAGGTACTGGAGCAAGAGAAAGCTTAATTTGGGATCATGTCAGTGGCAAAGATTAATATGGAGTGAGCATAAAAGGAGCACCCTGACAATATTCATTACGTGTCGTCAGTGGCTGGTGGGACTTCCATCTATCACCCCTCACTGCCTCCAATGACACTACCCAGCTTCGGCCCACCAATGCCCAATCATATTAACCCACCTAAGCACTCTCAATTTATGACTGCCCAGTGGAAGGGTCACCTCTTCCCGATCTGCTATTAGTTTGTTGACAAGCAGCACACCCTTCTTCCTGTGTTGCTTACAGTTATTGCCTGGTCCTTCTGAGGAGTCATGTTTATATCCAATCTAACAACATTTGCCCCTGATGTATATTGGAAAGGGTGAAGTCCATATTTGACCCAACAATGCCTGAACTTGTTGAAAAAAACTAGAATGTTTAGGTCTATGTCCCACCCACAGTATCTCCTTCTGATTAAGTAAGGCATTAAGTAAGTCTATATACCAACAACAGTGTCAGCTCTTGATCAATAGTTCAAGGGATAAAGTCTATATACCACCCAAGAGTGTCCGCTCCTGATCAATAGTTCAAGGCATAAAGTCTACATACCACCCAACAGTGTCTGCTCCTGATCAATAGTTCAAGACATAAAGTCTATATACCACCCAACAGTGTCAGCTCCTGATCAATAGTTCAAGGCATAAAGTCTATATACCACCCAACAGTGTCCGCTCCTGATCAATAGTTCAAGACATAAAGTCTATATACCACCCAACTGTGTCACCTCCTGATCAATAGTTCAAGGCATAAAGTCTATATACCACCCCACAGTGTCAGCTCCTGATCAATAGTTCAAGGCATAAAGTCTATATACCACCCAACAGTGTCCGCTCCTGATCAATAGTTCAAGACATAAAGTCTATATACCACCCAACAGTGTCAGCTCCTGATCAATAGTTCAAGGCATAAAGTCTATATACCACCCAACAGTGTCCGCTCCTGATCAATAGTTCAAGACATAAAGTCTATATACCACCCAACAGTGTCCGCTCCTGATCAATAGTTCAAGACATAAAGTCTATATACCACCCAACAGTGTCAGCTCCTGATCAATAGTTCAAGACATAAAGTCTATATACCACCCAACAGTGTCAGCTCCTGATCAATAGTTCAAGGCATAAACTCTATATACCACCCAATAGCGTCCGCTCCTGATCAGTAGTGCAATACATAAAGTCTATATACCACCCAACTGTGTCACCTCCTGATCAATAGTTCAAGGCATAAAGTCTATATACCACCCCACAGTGTCAGCTCCTGATCAATAGTTCAAGGCATAAACTCTATATACCACCCAATAGCGTCCGCTCCTGATCAGTAGTGCAATACATAAAGTCTATATACCACCCAACTGTGTCACCTCCTGATCAATAGTTCAAGGCATAAAGTCTATATACCACCCAACAGTGTCAGCTCCTGATCAATAGTGTAAGGCATAAAGTCTATATACCACCCAACAGTGTCCGCTCCTGATCAATACTTCAAGGGATAAAGTCTATATACCACTGAACAGCGTCCACTCCTGATCAGTAGTGCAATACATAAAGTCTATATACCACCCAACAGTGTCCGCTCCTGATCAATAGTTCAAGGCATAAACTCTATATACCACCCAACAGTGTCAGCTCCTGATCAATAGTGCAAGGCATAAAGTCTATATACCACCCAACAGTGTCCGCTCCTGATCAATAGTTCAAGACATAAAGTCTATATACCACCCAACAGTGTCCGCTCCTGATCAAAAGTTCAAGACATAAAGTCTATATACCACCCAACAGTGTCCGCTCCTGATCAGTAGTGCAATACATAAAGTCTATATACCACCCAACAGCATCCGCTCCTGATCAGTAGTGCAATACATAAAGTCTATATACCACCGAACAGTGTCCGCTCCTGATCAATAGTTCAAGACATAAAGTCTACATACCACCCAACAGTGTCCGCTCCTGATCAATAGTTCAAGACATAAAGTCTATATACCACCCAACAGTGTCCGCTCCTGATCAGTAGTGCAATACATAAAGTCTATATACCACCCAACAGCATCCGCTCCTGATCAGTAGTGCAATACATAAAGTCTATATACCACCGAACAGTGTCCGCTCCTGATCAATGCTTCAAGGGATAAAGTCTATATACCACCCAACAGTGTCCGCTCCTGATCAATGCTTCAAGGGATAAAGTCTATATACCACCCAACAGTGTCCGCTCCTGATCAATAGTGTAAGGCATAAAGTCTATATACCACCCAACAGTGTCCGCTCCTGATCAATAGTTCAAGGCATAAAGTCTATATTACAACTAACTGTATCTGGTCCTGTTGAAAAGTGTTAGGCATAAAGATTATATCGAACCCAACAGTGCTGAGGCATTATCAGCATGCTATCGAATATCTTGACTTGATTTGTTTTAAATATTACTCATCATTTTAAGTTTAATATTATCCATTATTGTTTGTTTATTTCTTGCTTGATCCTATCAGTTCGACGCATTTGATTGGAGAGCACCTTTATGTCATTTATACATTATGATTGACAGATAGTTCTGATTGGTCAGGGTATTATTGGGTAATAAAAACCAACTCTATGGGACAATTTAAGATTTGAAGATTGCCTCTGAGCAGACTCCGTCAGATAAGGGCAGATTCCATCTTGATGTTGACATCGTCTGGATTGAGTGACTGGGTGGTACATTTACTCAAGGTGTAGCTCAATATGGGGGGAACTAAACTCATGTATAATCTGCAGGGAAATAATTCAATTTTAAAAATCTGGGATAATGGGTTTTTAATAAGGAGGTGATAGTGTGTGCATCATGTTATCATCGATTAAGTGATTTATTTCATTGCATTAATGACCATTTTATCGAATTCAATACCATTTGAACATTTTAAGCCTCTTGGCTCTATGCAATATTCCTATCAAAGAATACCTTGGAATAGTTCTTTAGCTTAGATTTGTTCTATCGTTAAATAAAGTTTCTACAACAGACCACAACTGTTTTAAACAAGATATTAAGTGGATATTAAGATTACCGTAGATGCTATTTTACATGATAAATTTTGATGTGAACTAGGTAATAAAATTCTATGTGTATCAATGCCAAGAAGATATGTTAGTGGCTTCTATATAACATCGAAGAACTGCCGTGTTCAAACTTATCACAAGAGAACAAGTAGAGAATTGATGTTATTTGTGGCGGGCGAGGCTGATATTGGTGAGGTTTGTGGAGAGCATGTCAGAGATCACTGTAGGGTTCCCCATCAGGACCCACCGCACTTGTGTGAGTCTGACCGGTGCTGTGTTATGGCCCTGGCCTGGCCTAATCGCCGCCTCACAACGCCACAGAGGCCGCCAGATGTCACTGCCAGCCCAGTCATTCTCCTGGTAACAAGTGCTGGTCGCGCACCCACAGCTCCAAAGGGTTAAGTCTGATCTGGTACTGCTTTTTGCTTGTCTTTGTGTTACTGTATAATATACAGATCTGATGGTATCGCTCCCAGTGTCCTTGGATTGGCAGTGGGTTTTGGCGGGTTGCTAGATGGAACAGAGAACAGAGTTAGTGGTTGTTTTAGCTAATTGCACCTGGATGTTACACGTCACAACTGACAGACATATGACCACACTTTTCATTAATAGATCTTTCTTCTGTACACTCCTGCAAGGAATGTCCCACAGTTCTAGTGCTAACACATATTCTTCCTTACATTTGATGTATTGTGGGCCAAACTTCCTCAACCTCCTTGTACATTATAACCTCAATACTTCCCTTGCCCCAGCTGATAATATTGTTTTGCGGAACTACCCTGAACCCCCCTGGAAACGCCTGTGGGTTAGATGAGGGTAAGTCAATGTCACACAAAGGACATGCAGCGGGGAATGAGAACATTGCTTGTTAACACTAGTGGCAATAACTGGCAGGGCATATTGACTAGCAACGGTCATGCTTCCTGTCCTAATCACCAATATTCACCACAATATGACCCCTTCACATGCTATCACAGTGTCCCGCTGTGTAAAGGGGTGGCAATTGTAGTCAAACACCTCACCCCAATCCACACCTCACCGCAAACACCTCCATCAGAATATACCAAAGAAACAGGAACAACATCAACACAACATCAAAACCGTAGCAACAAAACAACATCGTTAATCCGACCGCCGTGCCAGTCCATGTTGATAACATAAATGAGCGGCTTTTCTTGAAACTATCGGCAGTGTTGTGCCACGTTCTGGTAAATAGCAAATATGCCACCTAGAGTGAGAACAGAAAGGGCTGCATTTTTAATCATTATTAATTTTCTATCCTTAATGTACAGTCCAATTAATCTTTAATGTATACTCACTTCTACTTGTTAGTGTGGGATGATTAGTGGTTATAATGATGAGGCTGTACACCCACAGAATCGGTGATTATAACATTGGGGAGGCAACACTTAATGCCAATGCCCACCGCAAGCCCATCTACAATATGAGAGGCTAAATGACAGAGACACTATGCAAACAATGTCTATGGACGGTTCCCCTAAAATAAGGAGAGGCATATGATTAAGATGTTATGTAAATACTTTTGGTATTTATGGGACTCCATGATGATAATGTCAGTATTTATATCAGGTACATTAAAGAACAGAGAGGCGAAAAATGTTCTCATATATTCAGACATGGAACAGACATGACATAAAATGGCAGTTAAAGGTCCCATTACTTTGGTTTTAATCATTTCTAAGATTTGTTCATATCTAATGTTCCATTGCAATCACAATCTAAATCAAGACAAATGTCCTAGTTTAAATATTGAAATATAGTTTAATTAGTTTTCAATTTTATCATGGCAACTTTATCAATTCCAACATCATCCTATACATTAGTCAGTGTGCCTGTGGTATCTTTTAATTTTTAAATGATTATACACTACAATATGTTTATGGATTGAGTAAAACCCGCTCTCAATATTCAAGTGAATTCTCACTGCCCTAGTGGGCCATGCTGCCACCTGGTGTTTTAATTCACGCATGAGGGAACTTTGTAGACATGCAAGCTTGGCTCAAGTAGTAAAAATATTGATTAACATGTCATTTTGTCTCAATCAGTTTATTACGCCTATTACAGTCTTAATATTCTTTTCAAGATTCCCAAACTGATTATCTTTTTTTCTGTACGTGCATTTGTTGCCATAATATTCCTTCCTTCACAGCATACAGAATGGTAGTCATCTTTATAGCCGTCATGTCTGCAAATGTAACCATGATTGCATTGTACATGACACAAGAGACACCTGGTGGCTGATAAATGTTGAAGCTGGAATAGTGAGACTTTTTGACATTGGCAAAGAATAGAGTCATATCATAGTGATACAGACACTATGGATCTGCTAACACTAACATTAGTTTTATATTCACATTCTAATCGTCTGGCATGGGCACTCTGTTTCCACAAGCACCAAAATTGCTGATATATTTTCATTCTAATTCAATTGTTCTTCCATAATACATCAATATTTTAGTCCTTTTTTCACATAAACTGCTAAGATAACAATGGCGCACATTCATAATGTTTATCTGCTAAAGACTAAATCAAATCACAATTGCTCTGTCCTTATCATCAACATCTTATCGATGCATATATCCCTGTTTTCCTGTTTGAGCAGGCTTGTTTTCTCTATACAGAGTTGTGCAGGAATCTATATTGTGATATATGCATCTTTTGCAATGCCTCTGTGTACACCCACCAAGATGAACCCTTTGCGCCCCAGTATGTTCTCCCGCTCTAGCGTGCTCTTGTTTTGCATTTTATATTCTACTCAGATGTGCCAACTTCATGTAAATTGAGATTTTCACTGCAATCGGAAATCTACTCAACATGTGAGAGTGTTGGTGATTGATTTGATCCATTTTGCCATACACTGTATTGAGAACACAATGGCATGGGAACTATGATTGTACATGTAGGTTGGCTGTGCACACCACCTTTGGTTCTAGCACATGGGTCTCTTGTGACCCATGGAGTCAACCTAGGTCTTAAGTTTTCTGGGCACTGAACTGATGAAAATTAAGTCGATAACCATGTCCCCGAGGCACTTTAAGATACCAATTGGCATATGTCTGAAAGCAATTGAAGCATGCAATGAAGGGGAACACAGTGGGTCTGGTGTGGAGGAGGATGGAGCTTGTACACGCAAACTGACACTATATCTGCTTACCACTGCCTCTATGGCTACTGCCGGGCAGGAAGGCAAGTCACAACCCACTGGGCAATACTCACAGCAAAAGACACAGGACATTGCCAACTGATAGGTGTAAAAAGACCTCAAGACAGGGTGGCAATACCACTGCAGGTGAGACAGCGTGGCAGTAGAACTGCAGGGAAGACAGGGTGCAGTAGAACTGCAGGTAATACAGGGTGGCAGTAGAACTGCAGGGAAGACAGGGTGCAGTAGAACTGCAGGTAATACAGGGTGGCGATAGGACTGCAGTGAAGACAGGGTGGCAGTAGAACTGCAGGGAAGACAGGGTGGCAGTAGAACTGCAGGGAAGACAGGGTGGCGATAGAACTGCAGGGAAGCTAAAAAGATTTACATGATTAAACTCACAAAATTAAACTTCCTTTATCAGAGATCAAAATTTCGAGATTGATCTACTCTCTTTAGCGGATTCTGGGTTTATACCAGGCTCTGCAAGTAAAGGTCATACTTGTTTGTGGGAGTCGGTTCCAGGAGACCACACCCATTATAGGCTTCTGTTTGCCATTAAACAATAGTGTCAATGTTGTGATTATTGAGTGAGCACAACGACAAATGAGTGAAGATGTAAATGACATGTAATACCGAAATAGTACAGACTTATATAACAATGATATACTTTTCTAACTAGATATTTCCAATATCCACCTCTATTACAAATATTCCACTTTTTCATCAAGATATTTCCACCCACCGCCCACACCCTCCCCACCCATTATAAATATTCCACTCGTATTCCACTACGTTTGAATATCGACATGTGTATAGTTGTGCCGTTGTGCCTGAGCCTGTACAGGAGCCAATCCAATGTAACCAATGGCACAGCTGTATGGTGACCGCATGTTGATGTGCGGAATTAGTGGCCGCAAAAAACAACACATATGCGCAGAGGCAGTATGTGACATTACCTCGCCATGCAGACTAAGATTGTACTAATCTTAGTCCAATTAATTTTCAAACTTCAGCTCAGACTTAAATCTTGCTCTAACAAGTCTAAGTTCATTTGGAGGACGGGTTGTGAGTAGAACTAGTCCTGAATATGTGTACACAACTAACAACAATTGACCTTTCTCTTCACAGTTTAAGTACCCCACGTTTACAAGTATAGTTTATGAAGTTGGGTCATGGAAAGTTCACTCATAAAGTTCCTGGAAATGGAAAGCTGACCAATATAACATTCTTGGCAATATATATATATATATATATATATATATACCCCCATGTAGGGGACGCCACAGACTCTATGGTGAGACGGTCCCAGGTGAACACAGAAAGTAATACCCTAGTGAAGGGTGGCTGAGCCGACACCGGGTTTATGATAGCACCCGGAGGACTAGCTGCCACCATCACATCTCCCTGGCAAAGGTCTGGCCGTACACGCTCAAAACCACTCGTCTTCATCTATAAAATATACTGGATAACTATGTCAAATATATCCGGCAAGGCAACATTTGCCCTGTTCAAAGTTCAAAAGTTTAGCATAGACCTGTTCGAAGCCTATTTGTACCGTGCTCTGAAGATATAGTCATATGTACATGTATAGTACTATTTAAAATTAGGATTAGATATGTAAACCAGAAGACTTATGACCTATTCAAGTGTTAGAATTATATTATCCATGACCTTCGTCGTAGAAAAAAACATTTTGGGACTTCCTAGACAAAGCATAGGATCGACATTCAATCCTCTCTGTAACTCTCAATATACATTCATAGTTAGGATGAAAGTGTTCCAGACCCAGGATATTCCTTGTAATTACCTTTATTCTGACTCTTTAATCACACTTTGGAAAGATGGATCAAAACATATATGAAAACATACATCTGTATCTATGCATGCCACATATCAAATTGTATGCACTGGTTTCAGGTTTTATACCTGGGTTTAAAAGCATGCAGGTCTGTAGTTGATAAGCAAGTATTGTGTGACGATTATCATTCTTTCTTAGCTAAAGCATATTTGTGCCGGTGTAAAAGATTGTGTTCACATATATATTACACTGGCAAAAATTAATCATCAAACCTGAGCTGCAATGTGGAGTCGCAATACACGTCTATATCATCTTGGGCGATATTAGTTTATTTCAAGATGGTGAATTTAAATTTCATTCTTTTATATTTTCACATATAGAGCATATATTTTATTGTTTTATTGTATTCTTATGAGAAAAGCAACTTATTGAAGTGCAAGTAACTGGAATTGTGGTTATTTGCCATAAACGTATAGCTACATTAAACTTGGATAATACTTTGTCAAAACTTTTAATGAAAGATAGAGATTGCTTTTTATGACATCATTGTATGGAATGTAAGGTGAGAACGTTGATTATAGATATGCAAAGTTTGTATGATTGCCTCTATCGTAATATGAGTCATCAGTAACAGTGACTAATTTTGAATGAGCATTCTCTTGCATAATTGAATGAGCATTCTCTTGGATAATTGAATGAACATTCTCTTGCATAATTGAATGAGCATTCTCTTGCATCATTGCATGATCATTCTCTTGCATAATTGAATGAGCATTCTCTTGCATAATTGAATGAGTATTCTCTTACATAATTGAATGAGTATTCTCTTGCATAATTAATTGAATGAGGTTTTCTTGTATAATTGAATGAGTAAAGAATAAAAGTGACTCATTTTGTATGAGTAGGTAATGGTGGAGACATTTTCTAAGTTTACAATTACATTAGGATCAATGATCAGTCTAGAGAAGACTTTTCCTCAATAAAGATGGAATTATGAATCACCTATTTCTTGTTTGACCACGTGGGCAAATCGTCCGTGACCTATATGATATTGTACAGTCTATATAAACTCTACACGACCTATATCATCCTATACATGTACGGTCTATATAACATTATTAGAAATTTCATTTACTAAACGTAATGTGTTGATTTTCAAAAATTATGAAATTGATATCTGGGAAATAAAGATTTTGTAATTTCTGTAAT
Source organism: Amphiduros pacificus (assembly GCA_949316495.1). Taxonomy (NCBI): domain Eukaryota; kingdom Metazoa; phylum Annelida; class Polychaeta; order Phyllodocida; family Hesionidae; genus Amphiduros; species Amphiduros pacificus. Next base: position 9,217,322 of record OX439003.1, on the reverse strand, counting down.
TGACTGTTAACTCCCACGTTATCTATATAAGCCCCACATTGGACAATAGAGCAGTCAATGGAGCAAGATTGCGCCATCAGTCAGCACAATGCCTATTATTCTCGGCAAAGTTTTCCTGATAAAGCTGTCTGCTGTCCTACCCCTTGTCTTTCTGTCCTACGCCAACTCTGAGCACACCCGTTTGGGTAGCTCTTATCAGTGCTTATCATGCATATATGAATATCAATGACGAGCAGGGCTTGCTTGCAAAAAACAGGTACTATATCAGTCCCTCTCCATGAGGGAGGAGATTAAAGCTCAGTCAATATCTATGATAGCTTCTTAACAATTTGACCAATTCATCTGTGGGACTATTGACGTTTAGATTACATTAATTATAAGTATTACCAACAATATGAGGTATGATTTACAATAAAAAGTGCATGTTTTGAATTCCCATTCATCACAACGCCAAGCCATGGCCTTAGACTGAACCTGAGGGATACATACCAATCTTAACTGCGCCGACAATCCAGGTTTTATTGTTTTAAATTTGATTAGGGTGGTAAGTGTGTTGACGCCATTAAAGCCTCGATGAGGCACAATCTAATTTAGGAAGCATGGGTTGAATTAGCATAACATGCCGTCGATGGTTTCGTACAAATGAGCCAGAGTGTCGATTTATTTGCACAATAATGTAGATTTCATTTGACAAGAGGTTTTGCTAATTAAATTGTGTGACAGAAAGTGTTGTGGGATGGTCCGCTGGCCCTGGTGCAACTCACAGAAGTTCCAATGCTGACGTTATGACCTCTCATCCCAACTCAAGCGTAGTGCAACAAATCAACTTAAGTCTGTCTCTAAGTGATTGCAGCACACACATTCATATCTATGCTAAATAAATAATCGGACATTCAATGACCAAAAGGCACTGTCTAATTGTTTTAGAAAAAAACATATTGCACATTTATATATGTTCTATGAATAGAAAATTAGTAATAATATAATAGTGTTTGTAACGGGTTAGATGGTAACTAGTCCGGCTAATTGTGTTTCCGGTTTGTATTGCAACTCCAGGGTCTATGGAAATACGGACATTTGACAGCTGAAAATCTAACAGTAAACCAGATATTAACGCTATGGCGTTACATGCCAGAAGTGAGAACATCCTTTAAGAAGACAGAAAAACAACACTCAGGTCAAAATGCTATCAAAATAAGAGAAGGCTTTCAAGGCAAAAAGGGCTCGTAGAATATCATACCATCTTCTAAATAACAAGGAAGTAAATGGTACAAGAAACGCTGTTCTGCACAGTATGGGATGGGTTGGACTCAACTTTGTTGTAATGAAGTGAAACTAGAACTCACCCTATTTAGAAATGGCCTAATTACGTACGCTGAGGAATTCTCTTTTTACAAAAGCTATTTTTTTGGTGGTGACTGTCTAATCATTTATTCCTCCAATTTCTCACCCAGTTACATTGTGTTTTATGCGGTAGATGGCAAGGGTGTGGGTTATGGGACGTTTTAGGGGGTATTGGTTTACGTGTGACAGGCTCTGAGAGTCTCGCGGTACCAGCCTTCTAACCTCGCTGCCTTTCCCATGGGAAGATACTAGGCATTTTATGAAGAATTTGCTCACTCTGGCGTGAAAACATTACACAGAGCAATCATAATGCTTGTGATCTATGAGGAAATTGTCTACATAAGAACAATGGGTACACATCTATTATGGAGCCTGCCTATAGTGGGTGCGAATTCATTAGCTGCTCAGCTTACAGTAATGTATAAATGGCTAGTTGATTATGGCCAACACTCAGGCATGGCAGGCCCGAGAAGCTCAAGTAATGAAAGGTGTGCACAGCAAAATGGCCATTTGATTGCCATATATAGACTCTAGTAAAGCAAGCCTATCCTGATGAATATTTTTGCTGATAGACTCCTGCTGAGCTATTCAATGTGCATGTTGAGGTAACGTGATTTACATATTTTAAGGCTAAGAGAGTAAAGTACTTTGCCATTTCCCCCTAAATGCCTCTACTTAGGGCTTAATATATTTTCAAGGCTATAAAAGCGCTTTCAACCAGATGTATATTTGTCAAATCAATGTGTTAATTATAAGAATTAATAGGAATCATATTTCAAAATCAAAACCTAATTGGTTTGACCATTTGACCTGGAAGAAATAAAACTCCCTCGATGTTATATCTGGGATCTGTATATCCTTATTTTGATCTCTTAATCTGCAATCTCCACAATACTTTACAAATCAACAGATTATGGTAATGAGGTTTGAAGGGTTAATCTCGGACTTATCCCTCACCGTGAGCAGGGCTTAATTGCCACAGACTGTGTTCACAGAGGAGTGCGGGACGGACCTGCTTCCAAGGTCAATGTCAAGTCATTACTCCTCGCAACTTGCGGCCATTATTTGCTTGCAAGATTCGCTGTAAAATAAGAGAACTCAGTGCTCATCTTCTTATAACATGTATTGTACAAATGGAAAGAAATACTCCATCATCTTGTAATGAATTAAAGTCATGTTTTTGGCAAAATGTGTCACACATGACGACAGATGGTAGACGATAGCAGAGCCAATAAGATTCAGGGTCAGTGCTCACATGGCAGACGGGACAATTATGGAATGCACACTTGTAAGAGTATCGACGATTTGTCAAGTGCACCACGGGGACCCGTCCACCTCCCCTGCCAACACCACACTGGGTCACATACATACATCACCACCACCCTACACACTGTCCAATCTTCCACCTTTGAATTGTTCACAAAAGTACACAAAAATATCGTTTGTCACAAAAGCCGTGCATGGAGCCACAACATATTAAATGAAAACATCAAAATGCGACGTTGAAATAATGATTCTCCGGTTGGTTTTTCAAGTCAAGTTTTTCAAGTCAAGTTTTCATATGGGCGATATTGTGTTTATCTTGATCACATACCACAATGGCTTAATATTACACAGCACAACACTCTTGTGAGTCAGGTTAAGAAATTGCTTGAAATATTGATGCAGCTTTCTAAAGCTCTTTCATGTAGTACGAGGATAAAGGGTTAAGATAAAAGGAAAAGAAGAATCAAACAGTTAATGTTATCTCAGAATATCATGAATATTAGAGGGGATATAATAATGTGCACACGCAGAGATGTGAGCCCAGTATATCTCCTCCATTCCCTGTCTGGTCCCCTACCTAAGCAATTAACCGAGAACCAGACATATGTCTAATTCCTGCCTCAAATCTAGAAGACCTGAGATTGGACCCGGCCATTAATCTTGTTTTTAATCTATCATCATAAATGCGGAGATGGATTTGGGAACGTAGACTAATTCTGAGCAGTGTACACTTTGAACCCATTATATGCCTGTCATCATTTATATACTCATAACTGGGAAGATAAAACTAAGAGCTTTAATGGTGTGGATCTGTGCAGTTTGAACTAGGAATATTGAGTAACTTTATCTCCATTTAATATGTCCTCACAAGTAAGGATAGGTCAGCGTGATTTAACTGCGGTAAGAGGGAAACAGTGATCACCCAGCAGGGGTCAGCACACTGTCTCTCTGAGCACCCAGCAGGGGTCAGCTCACTGTCCCTATGACCACCCAGCAGGGGTCAGCTCACTGTCCCTCTGACCACCCAGCAGGGGTCAGCTCACTGTCCCTCTGACCACCCAGCAGGGGTCAGCTCACTGTCCCTCTGACCACCCAGCAGGGGTCAGCTCACTGTCCCTCTGACCACCCAGCAGGGATCAGCTCACTGTCCCTCTGACCAGCTGAGATGCCAGGTGTCACCAATGGAAGAGGCGGGACATCTGGCCAACTCATTCAAATAATATTTTTGATGCTGCCTTCTTGCCCATCTGCTTAGGGACTACCTAGGTCTTGCCATGTCGAATATTAGCATGTTACCATTGCTATCTATATCACCATGTTACTTACTTTCATTGTGCAAGGGTAGATGAGACGTGACCCAGTTTGTAAGCTAAATAAGATCCGGGGTTTGAATCTTGGTTGGAACAAGTACTTTTCTCATGCTGCATTGTGTCATAATGTTTATGTGATAATATAAAATAAAAGCCCAAGTCACTCTCTAAAAAGAGTAGAGCAATAAGCCTGATGACTTCTGTCTGACCTGATATAGTGCTGAAAATGTCGTTAAAGCAAACAAACCAACCCAAAAGGTTACTGAGCGAGGTATCAATGTACCATGCACCAGAATTTAAATTAATTGAAAAACTGTGAGTTTGGTGTGCTATGAGTGTCATTTGCAACTCTGAGTAGTTTGTCTTAGGGAACTTAGTATAACTCTGAATAGTTTGTCTTAGGGAACTTAGTACAACTCTGAACAGTTTGTCTTAGGGAACTTAGTATAACTCTGAGCAGTTTGTGTTAGGGAACTTAGTATAACCCTGAGCAGTTTGTCTTAGGGCACTTAGTATAACTCTGAGCAGTTTGTCTTAGAGAACTTAGCATAACTCTGAGTAGTTTGTCTTAGAGAACTTAGTATAAGTCTGAGTAGTTTGTCTTAGGGAACTTAGTATAACTCTGAGCAGTTTGTCTTAGGGCACTTAGTATAACTCTGAGTAGTTTGTCTTAGGGCACTTAGTATAACTCTGAGTAGTTTGTCTTAGGGAACTTAGTTTAACTCTGAGTAGTTTGTCTTAGAGAACTTAGCATAACTCTGAGTAGTTTGTCTTAGGGAACTTAGTTTAACTCTGAGTAGTTTGTCTTAGGGAACTTAGTATAACTCTGAGTAGTTTGTCTTAGGGCACTTAGTATAACTCTGAGCAGTTTGTCTAAGGGAACTTACTATAACTCTGAGCAGTTTGTCCTAGGAACAAGGTATAACTAGGAGCGGTTCAGGGTATGAGCCAAGTATTACTCATAGTATTTTGGACAAGGGGCTGAATATAATTCCTGTATCCAATTTTCATGAATACAGAGCAGACGGAACACCCCCGGTATGGAATTTTAAAAAAATAGACTGTTGTACCACCTTCTCCGGCCACGGGCCGTGGCACAGTTGGTGAGAGTACCAGCTTATTAGCACCAGTTCCTCTGTGGTGATCCAAAGGTCACAGGTTCGATCCCCAGCCATGCCGAGATTGAATTCATGATACAATTTCACACATGATCTGAGGCCCGTGCCAAAGGTTTAACCCATTGTCCTTGTAGATCTGTGACCGGGTGGGTTGTCACGTCAAGGGCCTTCGACATGACATTTCAGTGAGGCAGCACTATATCTGCTACAAGTATGTCTCATCACGAAATGACTGAAATAATGTTGAAAGTGATGTAAAACCCCAAACAAACAAACAAACCACCTTCTCCCTCTCTACTCCGCTAATTCAATTGACTCATTTGGCACTTATGTCATATTGCAATATAGACACGCTGATACATCTGATCCTACCCATCAAAAAACACGCAAGGACACGCCTAACACCAGTGACCAGTCGTGTCCAAAGTGACAATGTCTTGGATTATTATTGCATTTTGGAGCCCAGTATCTTGGGATATTATGCCAGGCTCTGCAATCGCCCCATGGTGTTAGCATGAACATGGTAAGGTCAGAGGATGCTCATGTTCTGGTCATCCTATGCATCAAGATCGTGGTCAAGATAATTGACTTAAAGAATTGAGCACTGGTCAGAAGACGTTATGCAACACCCCCATTGTTTTATGTGGAGCAACATGATTGCTCTGGCCCCGAAAAATGATAAATTGAAGAAGTTTGCATTACAGAACACATAAATCATTCATAATTATATCTTTCAAATTGTTCCATTTAGATTAGATAGACATGAGTGTTATATCCACCTCACATGTACCTAATTTGCTGTATGATAAGGTCTACAAGCGGTTCTTCTTAATTCCCGGATAGGTTTCTTTTAATCTTGCAATAATTTAAGTTAATTGCAAATCAAATCTTCACTGCCTGTGTTTAAATCCCACATCAACTTGGCCTTGTAGCTCATCCAATTAAAAACCGCTCGAAGAATATGCGCATGCGCTATTGATTTATGTCATCTTGGAATCAAACACACTAACCGATAAGTAAAACGTTATCGATTGATGCTGTCTGTAAGTGCAGGGCTGTATCGGGGATGACTATTACCATTGTATCAGATTAATTCTATTCACTATCTTGAGGAAATTGCATTAGGGTTTGGACTGCAAGTTCCACGGTCCTGTAGGAATTCACGCTCCATAACTAACTTTGAGTTTGATTGCATTGTTATTTACTAGTGGAGCGTGATATGTTGTGCTGGAGGTCTAATACGAGGAGGTCATCATAGATCTGGTCATGTAGTCCAGTTCTCTAACAGTTCTCTGAGCTGAGCAGCATATTGGATGGCCGCAGCTGAGGAGGAAAAACTAGGCCAGATGATTTAGTTTCAAATATGGCCTTATATCTTAAAGCGCATGCGGCTGTTGGTATGGCGAGGGTTATTGGATTTCTCTGGCGGATTAGGGTAGTGTAAAGATCCAACCCTCTCTGGGAATAACTGTGATCATTTTAAGTAGACATCCGGTGTCATCCTCAGAGTAATACAGTTGAAGACATCCACCAAAGCATATTGAAGGTGATCTGCTTCTCAAATGAGGAATGATTTAACATTCTGAATGCACTCAGTATGTACACGGTGATCTTCCTTGCAAACATTAATTAACTAAGGTTGTGTTTTCCAATCCTGAATCATTAAGCATGTCGAGGGTGATCTCCCTATTATATCATTGGACATATTGAAGGTGAATCTTCCTTTTCAGTGTTGAAATTAGAGGTGCGAATCTTTCTTGGTGTACAATAATATTAATTTTCAGTTTTACCATTTTACTTTTTCCACGGTAATCTCACTAATTTGTTAATATGTTTTGGGTAATATGCATGTATTCTATACAACTCAACGGCCCAAACCATGGCCTTCCCGGATTAGCAGTGAGAATAGGGCGCCAGTAGATTTCCATACCTGAACAAGTATTTTCAACAATGTCTTGAAATATGAAAGCACATGAAATATTACATATCAAATATGCCTCACAATGATAATTTTAAGAAGCAAGAATGAAGTGTTCGTGTATTCAGGAGGATGTGGAGAATAATGAATTCTTCTGGTTTGAGAATACCTGCGTCACGCTTATTACACACGGTCTTATGCATACAATTGATGGCCTGAGCTCATGATTCCCTTTGTTGTCAGTGGGCGAGGAGCCACTCTTCTAGGATTCTTGCTGTCCCACGTGATACATCCATCTTGTCTCCTGCTCTCTACTCTCACAACCTGCCCCACGTCTCATACAGTGCTGGCAATACCCCAAACAAGGTATAGTCATCCGATGCCTTTGGGAATACCCCAAACAAGGTAGAGTCATCCGATGCCTTTGGGAATACCCCAAACAAGATAGAATCGTCCGATGCCTTTGGGAATACCCGAAACAAGGTATGGTCATCCGATGCCTTTGGGAATACCCCAAACAAGGTATAGTCATCCGATGCCTTTGGGAAAACCCCAAACAAGGTAGAGTCATCCGATGCCTTTGGGAATACCCGAAACAAGGTAGAGTCATCCGATGCCTTTGGGAATACCCAAAATAAGGTAGAGTCATCCGATGCTTTTGGGAATACCCCAAACAAGGAAGAATCATCCGATGCCTTTGGGAATACCCCAAACAAGGTAGAGTCATCTGATGCCTTTGGGAATACCCCAAACAAGGTATAGTCGTCCGATGCCTTTGGGAATACCCAAAATAAGGTAGAGTCATCCGATGCTTTTGGGAATACCCCATACAAGGAAGAATCATCCGATGCCTTTGGGAATACCCCAAACAAGGTAGAGTCATCTGATGCCTTTGGGAATACCCCAAACAAGGTATAGTCGTCCGATGCCTTTGGGAATACCCAAAATAAGGTAGAGTCATCCGATGCTTTTGGGAATACCCCATACAAGGAAGAATCATCCGATGCCTTTGGGAAAACCCCAAACAAGGTATAGTCATCCGATGCCTTTGGGAATACCCCAAACAAGGTAGAATCGTCCGATGCCTTTGGGAATACCCGAAACAAGGTATGGTCATCCGATGCATTTGAAATACACCAAACAAGGTAGAGTAATCTGATGCCTTTAGGAATACACAAAACCAGGTAAAGTTATCCGATATATCTGGCATAAGAAAAGGCAAGGCAATGCAATTGATACCATTGGGAAAACAACAGACAATGTAAAGTCATCCAATACACTTGATAAAAGACCAGACAAGGTACAGTAATCTGATACCCTTGAGAATTTACTAGATAAGCTTGAGTCATTCACTAATGCTTGAGATTAATAGCGTAAGGTAAAATCATCTCCAACCTTTAAGAAAAGGCAAATACGGGCATGATTTTTATACTCAAGACTCAAGACTCAAGACTGAAAGATTTTATTAGAGTCACCATTGTACAATTATCTTATAGAAAAATATAATCATACAATCATTATAAAAATCATACCATCATACAAACTTAATTAAGCCCTGTTTTTCTATCTAGACCTTGTAATTATACCATGCTTTTGTCATTCACATAGATTACATTCCATCGGATCTGTCTTTACATTTTGCAATTAATTCTGAGAGTCCTTACAATTGTCAGTTTTTAATTGGCATTGGTAACTCCTCGTATAAGTCATTGTTTAATTGTGATTCTTCATTTAGCTGTGTTTAAGCTCATTCTTCTTGCATATTGAGTACTATATGACTGACAACTTTCATCGGAATTAGAGAAAAGAATCACTGCAACACAATACATCCGTGGTGTAAGCGTTTGTAATTGTAGTACACCAGAAAACTTCAGAAAACGTGCAAATGGGATTTTTAAAGTTTTTAAAACATAAAATCTTCTCGTGCTTTTCGCTTATATGAATTGCGTGTGTCATATACACCATACTAGATGGCAACATATTTTCGCCAGTGTAAAATCATATATCGTATATGAATTGTATTACTGTATTACACGACTTATTTTAGTGAATGCGTGTCGCCCTTAGCAACTGCTCTTTTTATAATGATTTAGACTTATACAGGAAAGTTTCCCATGCAAGTTGTGATCCAAAATTAAGATATTATCCTGAACAAGTACCTCTGAATGATATGTGTAAACGTCTGAGAAACAAGGAGAAAAACTGGACTTAATCTCACGTTAGACCATTAGAAATATGCCAGAAATTCTATAGCCCAATCCGCAAATAGATCATATATAATATATGGTCATCTATAACCATAGCATATAGATCAGATTATGCATCGCAATACAGCACCACTGGGAATGATCGAATAAATTAACTACAATCCAGCAACACCAGATCAAATGATGTATGGTCATCTGTGCTTCATGGCAAAAGACCAGATGGGCATATGCAAGAAATATTATGACTAGATACGTTGTATATATCCGATGGTATTGACTCCAGACAAGATGAGACCCAATAAGTATTCAACTTTGTTATCAAACATGCAAAAAACAAGTGCCAGGGTTCCGATGTATATATAAATGGTTTGTTTGTTTGTTTGTTTGTTTGTTTGTTTGAGGTTTTACATCTATTTCAACATTATTTCAGTCATTTCTTAATGAGACCTGCTTGTGGCAGATATGGTGCTGCCTCACTCAATTGTCATGTCGCAGGTCCTTGACATGACAACCCGCCCAGTCACAGATTTACAAGGACAATGAGTTAACCCTTTAGGCACGTGCCTTGGCTCATATGAGAAACAATAAGAAATGGCTAGTTCCGCTCTGACCAACTTCGCCACGGCTGATGGCTTAATATTTACTGGTGAAGGGCACCGATGTCCATAATGGTGAAGGGCACCGATGTCCATAATGGTGAAGGGCACCGATGTACATAATGGTGAAGGGCACCGATGTCCATAATGGTGAAGGGCACCGACGTACATAATGGTGAAGGGCACCGATGTACATAATGGTGAAGGGCACCGATGTCCATAATGGTGAAGGGTGCCGATGTCCATAATGGTGAAGGGTGCCGATGTCCATAATGGTGAAGGGCACCGATGTCCATAATGGTGAAGGGCACCGATGTCCATAATGGTGAAGGGTGCCGATGTCCATAATGGTGAAGGGCACCGATGTCCATAATGGTGAAGGGCACCGATGTCCATAATGGTGAAGGGTGCCGATGTCCATAATGGTGAAGGGTGCCGATGTCCATAATGGTGAAGGGCACCGATGTCCATAATGGTGAAGGGCACAGATGTCCATAATGGTGAAGGGTGCCGATGTCCATAATGGTGAAGGGCACCGATGTACATAATGGTGAAGGGCACAGATGTACATAATGGTGAAGGGCACCGATGTACATAATGGTGAAGGGCGCCGATGTCCATAATGGTGAAGGGCACCAATGCATATTTAATAGTGAAGGGCTTTATATTCATATCTTATGGTGAAGGGCCCTGATATATGTTTTAGTGGTGAAGGGCCTGATGTCTATATTTAATTTAAAGGGCGCCGATGTACATGTTAATGGTGAAGTTTCATTTCCTATTTGGCTATTTACAACATCGCTTGAGGTAACAAATTCATATCATATCGAGAAGGGCTGAGTCCCGGATGTTGTGAGTTTCTTCACTTCCCTTAATTAGCTTTGAACCATTAATTGGTCTAAATAACAGCAGACTGTCAACATCACAGAAAGAACAGTAAGCAGAACAATATGAAGCAAAATTGTTTTTCATATTCCCACACAACACAAGAAGCACATGTGAGAAATCCAGACTAGTGTAAGACCTACTTATTCGATCTGGCAGATACTTATATATTCACTTGGTGTTTAATCTTGTGCTACACCCATCTGCTGCAGTCTACATAGCATACCCAAACACAGGGGGCTATAAATCCAATGTTGGGTGCCATTATATGCGTTGATACCCTTATGAGTATGGTCCACATTCATGGAACACACCTGACTCATATCTGCTTTCACATGATAAATATGTCAACGGTGCCGATTAAATGAGAATTTCTATTAGCTAGATATATTACATTTAGCGCGTCATCCGGGTAACAAAGCTGATGTTTTGCAAAAGGGTCTGTGGCACGTTACATTTTCCCGGGGGGTTACCCAGGGTATTGGCTAACTATGTTGGCATTTGGCCTCATCTTAGCCCGCTATGTCAGTTTGTGCCCTAACCAACGACTCCCTTCAACCCCATAGGGATCGTCCACGATGGGGTTACGTGACCTTTGCAAGAACTGGGGATCAATTGCGCACAGTGTATATAGCGGGTGAGTGTCTCACTGCTACACCCCCAGACAGCAAGCTTGGTGGCTCACCCCCAGTACACTTGCGCATGCCCAACGATTGTCAGACAAGGGACATCCGCTTACAACAATACAGAAGACTTCCTGCCTAAACATAATACCCACTCGTTCCCAACAAAGTCTCCAATATGAAGGGGAAATCGAATGTGGAATTTAGCGCAAACTTTGCCAGAAGGAACACCCCAAATACCACACAAACCAGTCGAGATTTAGTGTCATCGCGGTGAAATCACGCCAAAGTCTCGTCAGTCAATGTTGAAAATGTTGCAATGAAGGTGGAAACGGAAGTTATTGCGTGAGTAGTTACAACACCATGACTGCCAGCCTGCCTACCCCGTGGGGCAGCGTTTCAGTACGTCACTCTGCGACCAGCCCGACACCGCCTGTCAAACCCTCTCGTCTATCCCATAACCTGATTGTGTAGTTGATTCCATCAAATCACAAAATCGCCTTAACGAGGAGACTGCCGTATCGTTTCATCAATTTCTATCACTCTCCCATCTGCCATTCTGTTATCTTATTGGCAAATGTTGATTAATCTTGAAAATACTACTTATGTAAGATTTCAGACCTTTTAATTATGTTTAAGTATTTTTCTTTCATTTTCATTATCATCTGCTTTGCCTTCAAATTCTACTCCTTTTTTCCTGCTGGTAGGTCCAATTCCACCATTCATTTGACTTTTGATATGTTGATTTTTACCAGAAACTTCCGGTATATTATTTCAGTTCTTGCGTTTCTGAGAGTTGGGGGGAGGAAGGGAGACAGACAGACAGATTAAGAGAGAGAGACAGAGACAGACGAACAGACAGACAGACTGAGACACGAAAACACAGTGAAAAAGACAATGAAAGAGAGAAAGAATGCACATATCAGAGAATATACAGAAACCCTATAAATGAATCAGGGGTTAAATGTAAAGAAGTATGCAACAACTTAGAAACTGAGAGATGTGCTACCTATTTGAGGCGGTATGCCACATCACGTGTGCTGTAATCTCCACAGCACCACGCCAGCTAAACCCGCCATACATTCATATTAATGCATCTTCACACACAGATAAGACAGCCAATCAACACTGTCATTCAAAGTAACTTTTCTAGATTAGTGCAACCTGATGAGAACTCGGCCTTTATCAACACCTTTTCCCCCTCTGTTCTTTCTAGGGGTATCACACAGGTGAGAATTGACCTTAAATTGAAACATCAATAAAGGGAGCCATGATGTAGAGTCGTCGGTGTAAAAGGGACCAGTAGCATATCATACATGATGTTGGACAGCTGTCCTTGGTGGCTTTGGTGCACCTGACCATGTGTCCAGATGCTCTGTAACATCCCGTTGTTGTAGTATCTTTGGCAGGCAAATCCTTCATTTCCTTGCATGTCCATGGACCATTGCAAGTCACATCACGCTTCCCATTATGAAATGTTTGTCTTGGAGTGAGTGAGCAGAGGGCCGAGATTGGAGGGGTATTGCGCCGCCACTGAGACAATCTATCAATGTCCTAATGTCCTCAAGGACTATCTGACAAACCAACTTAGCAATTGTGCAGTAATTGTCCTCTGAGACACCACAGTTATGTATCCAATGATCAACAACCACTTGCCCATTCAGTTAGAATACAAGGTACACACTGCCAACACAATATTACACTGTGTGATGGATGGCCACGCAAATTTCTTCAAATGCTCTTTTTTCAATATTTATTTTTTTCTCTTTTCCGGACTTTTGAGGTATTTTTGTAAGGAATTAATAAGCAGTTTATTGTTTTCCATTATGGTCTTGGCATAAATCAGCAGGAGAAAATTTCCATTAGGTTTGCCTCCTTGGCCATGGCCAATTCTGCACCTTTCACATAAATCAGTAGTGGCCAAAAGCAGCATATCCTCTGAGGCAATACATCAGCTAGGTGTGAAACGCCCTATTTAGAAGCCATTGCTACTGTGAAGCTTCACACCTCATGCTGTCAGTGCTCACACAGGAGATTCCTTGCACTGAAGATTGAGGCAAGATCCTGCTAGCAACTGGTACGCACCAAAATGGTTACAATATTTGACAGAAACGTGAGAATATTGGTTTATTTTTAAGTTCACAATTGGGGATAGGGCTGAACCTTGGATGCCATTCCCTGAGCGTTTGCCAAACTCTCTGTGATGGGCCTGGGAAAGCTGAGGGGTCTGGGGTGGCATTACACCAAACTAAGTCCTCTCAATCCGTGAATTAAGGTTAATTCATCCCTAATGCAAGTTGATTTACGGCCACAAACACACATTGTGTGAACCGCATGCCCTTCTGATAGGTAAGACAAGAAAGCGATGGCTTTCCCATGCGAAGCGTGGACATTGCCATGGAGAGGGCAACCACTTTAGCATGAGTGTAGAATCTACGTGGAAGTTCTCCTTCTACATTGCCACATTTGTACGAAGTGAACCATTTAGGCCCAATAAGTGTATTATCACAACAACCCTGGCCTCTCCGGGTTCACAGCCCTGCAGGGCATACAATATTGTGGCACTTTTTATGTTATAAAGGCGTGTTACTTTTCTGATCTTGAAAGGTATCACAGCAATTGTTATGTGTGATAAGAAAATGGCGTATTGAGAAAGGTCAAACCATTCTTGCTGATGCCATTGCTTTCTTGTTAAAGATTGTTTTAAGGTGGATTAATGCCAAAGGTGAGAAGCGGAGAAGATTATCTTTTTGGCTCAAGTTGATAAATAGATTAACCCAAAAGGTGAGATAGAACTTGCTGTACTGATATGAATAGCGCCATTCTGCAAGATAAGGCAATTGGAAAAATTAAGTAGTATTCTAATCTCCCTTTGAGATAGATAACGGTTATCAGAAGTGTTTACGTTAATCAGCAAACCTTTCATCCATAAATCTTTCCACAAGATTTCTCTCTGTAAAAATAAGGTTCGATGTTGAATAAAATGTTCACATAAATGCTACTGTAAATGGTGTCATGACTGACAAACAGTGAATCGTGCAGGATTTAATGTCAAGCGCTAAAATGAATATGGATCATTTTCTATTTTAATGTTATATTTTGCCATGAATGTTTTTGTCTATGCCAAATACAGGGCATACATAAACAAATATTACAAGTGCTTTCCCGGCTATCATTTTATTAAATATGGCTTACTTTTGTTTACTCTAAAATGTAAAGATCGGAAGATCAGTTTAAAAATGGAATTGTAAAACGTCATACACAGGTGCATTGTGGGTTCTATAGCTGATGAGACACGCCGTGTACTTTCCTTGAGTGGGCAGTACTAACAAGAAGGGCATTGCCTTTGTTTTAAACTACCGGAGGCCCTACCAAATCTGACACATATCTACCTCTACGTATCGCCGACCCTCTCCAGGCCTCAACTCTTTATGTAAGATTATAAAGATAATATTTTCTGGCAAATTATGTTTCCCTCGGGGAAGACATAAAAAGCATTCTAAGTCTTTTTGTGACAAGTTAAGAGCATTGCTAAAAGCTGTTGTTGGGAACTGATCCACGCTTTCCTGTGCACACGTGTAGGCAGCTCAGACAAATCTATACAAGGTCATCGCTGCTCAGTTGCAAAAGCTATATATAAATAATGAGGCTCGTATCTTACAGATAAAATACACAGATAAAGTATCCAATTTCATTTTATTATCACCGCCTTATAAAAAAATCATCTGGTGCCAAATAACAAGTACCAAGGCACATACGAAATTGTCACATGATCTTTTATAATCGAAGTCATTTACCAAAGATATCCTAGGTCAAGGTCATTTTATCTATTGGGGTTTTTAAAGTCCTAGTTTGGCGTGAGAGAAGGGCCTGCTATATTCATCTTTTACAAATGTGGGTGAGCTTCAGAAGGGGATACAGGTTGTGTGTCTCTCTATCAAGCCCTGGTGTCCTCACAAAACGTGCCAGAAGATGTCTTTATGCAGCCATCACCGAGCAAGACGGTTCCTTGTTAGACGTGAAACCCTTTCTATGTCGGTGTGTCAGAGCGGCGGTACGGGCCGCTCGCCGCCGGCTATACCTGCTCCCCGCCGGGCCCTGCTCAGATCAAGCACCTCTGATTGGCCGCTCACATCCATTGATCTGCGCTTGTCCGCTCATCATTGTGTGCAGCCATTATCTGTGTCTTGTAATTAGAGCCTTGATATTTAAACCGAGCAGTCAAAAAGCATACCACGCAGTTTCATGTATAGTCTTTTGAGCTATAGTATAACGTTGAAGTTGAAGTGTACATTTAATCTTTGAGCCTGATGTGTGTTCAGGTCAGTAGCTTGTGACATTTCCAACCAATTCTACCAATGGCAGCATGGGGTTGATAACATGCATTTTACAATCCTTGACATAATTCAGAGGGTTTGTTGTTCATTAACCAGGCCTCATAGTTTACCTGTCTATGAGGCCTGGATCTATTTTCTAAATGGAATGAAATGTAAATGTGTGGTCTCATTTAATTTATTTTATCGCATTCCCCCAGCAGCAAGTGACCATTTCACCTTAATGGACTATGTGTTACTTCTGTAATGAATACTAGACCTGATATAGACTAGATATGTAAATTTGAATCAAAAGAAAGTGTGAATATTGAAATAAAGCCAAACCTTGCTTTTGATCGTTCACAATGTCGGATGGCGAAGGTTTGAGATCGGAGCCAAACTGAATGTGTGCATTATATTACACCTTGGGGACAGCATTCATCACATGCTCAAATATAGTGTAAATATTGTATGTCTAATACGTTGCTGCATTGCCCTGAACGGAAACAACTAATTATGCCGTTTGTTATAACTTTACTGATTTATGATAAAACTTAGTGCTTTGCGCAGTTGACGCTGTTCTGGAGGGACAGGGGGAGGACCGCAAACACCCAAGTCACAGGTTTTAGTGATAAATCAGCGGGCTTCAACAAGTTGCTTATTCCCCTGGACAAATGTGGGTGGACAGACGGGACAAATCTCGTGGAAGCTCACGTGACCATGAGAATAACGGTAAAGTTCAAACTAAACACTGGTCCTAGCTCTTACATTCAGGGCATTGTTGGTCAGGTTTTGCTTGGAAATGAACTGCTGTTGATATTAATGTGGATGTTTGTAAAATTGGCAGTAATTATGCAAGGATAGGGCAATGAAACGTGAAGAGAGAGGGAATGAAGGAATAAGGGGACGTCCAAGTCGTCAGGCAGTCTCTGTAAGCTTGTGTTATGGCAGCGTGTGCAGGAGAATCTCTGATTAATGACAGCTGCATTATGCCAAGGTCAAGTATTGAAGTAAAGTGCAATGACAAGTGATGAATGAAAGCTGTCCGCGTACACAATGCTTTTTATATTTTATTCTTAATTGACTTTCAGGAAGTATTTTGTCAATATTCAATTAAGAAACTATGGGTTCTGCACGTGGGAACTTGTATGGTACTTTTCTCACTGATTGCTTTCCCCAAATCCGTTATTAACACATTACATAGAATCATCAGTAATTAAAGTTAACTAAACAGCACCGAAGTTTCGACGGCACATGAATAATACATTTCTGTTGAACCTATTACGACTTTCATTTGGTGCAGGGAATCATTGCTGTATGAATTAGAAATAAGAGACCAAAAATAAACAGAGCATGCAGTTAAAAGGCAAATGTTCTTATTTTAGCACAGGATATGGGATTCACTCAGCGGTTAGTGTTTTCAATTCAGGATAAACTACGAATTTAGCCAATATGGGCCCAATGAAGGAAGGTATCATGAACAAAGTAGAGTAGTACATTTAGTCTGTGAAGCGTGGCCTTGTTACAACATGAGTCCCATCTCCAGGCTGGGCTAGACCAATTTCAGCCTAAATAATTCATAAGTAATTGATACACTTTTTGGATATTATAAATGCAGGCCGTCTGTAGATCTAACTAGAGGTATGGTTGTTTACATATACAGTCAGTAGTGCCCAAATTACAAGTTAGATTGTGTTTATATGAAGACAGTAGACTTGCTCCCAATTACAGGTTATATTGAGTATGTGAGCAATTGGTGAGCAGGGTTTCAATTTCAGGTTAGATTGTGTACATGAGCAGTCTATGGAGTG
The DNA here is from genome assembly GCA_949316495.1 of Amphiduros pacificus. Lineage (NCBI taxonomy): Eukaryota > Metazoa > Annelida > Polychaeta > Phyllodocida > Hesionidae > Amphiduros > Amphiduros pacificus. The sequence goes on along the minus strand of OX439003.1, from coordinate 9,199,931 downwards.
GGTCGTGACAAATAAAGGTCACCTCATTACACAGTGGTAGGCAGGATCTTCCATCATGTTCATTAGCAAAGTATATGACAAGGTTGAACTGCTCACCATTCTAGGATACAAAGTGGTTTGCCTCCCTTGTGAACCCATCCCCGCTCGGCAGGTGTCCGCCCCAAAATGCCTCCTCTTTGTGAAACTATACCCTTGCTATCTTTTATTGCTGGACAACATATAAAAGAAAAAAGCTATCTATGTCAGATAACCCCATTTCCATGTTTCAAAACTGTTAACATATTCGGTTCTAGTCAATGTATATTCATATTTCTTTATTGTGTCCTCCAATATATAAGTAATAGAAGCTTTGATATATTCTATTCCTTGTTTTTACATCTTGAGGAATATGAGATATTGCCAATGAATCTACAATGTATCACTCTGTTGTTATATGCTAATGTTATAATAAACTAGTTTTTTCTCGTTCGACTGATTCGTTTGTTATATCAGGTCGATTAGAAGCCAGTCACCGGCACTCAATGCCCTACTCTTTTCGAAGAGTGACTGGGATTGTTTGTTTTCCTTTATTACACGGACATGGTAACACAAGCCATGGCCTTTGATAAGTAGTAATGGATCACTGCTTGTAGTGAGAAATAACGCAGATATCCACCTTCTCAATAAACCAGCATAACCCAAGTCCTTTCATCAACCTTGCATAGAACCCAAGCTATTTGAGCCAAGCCTCCCTACTATATATATTTGATGGTTGGTTTTGTGTTTAAAAAAATGTCTCATTGCAATATCCCCCTGCTTTGTACCTATCCATGGTTTCGTGAGCTATCCAACAATTCATGCTCATCCTTTTGTCCATTGTCTCTTGGTTATGTGCATGTTTAGGTTATTTGCATGTCCATTCTTTAATTATGAAATCCCATTGTTCACCTTCTTATAAGTGTGCGGTTTTCCACTGTCTCATTTCTAGACCCGCTCAAATTTGCGCCCTTCTGGGGCTACTGGCTCACCCATTCTCTAATTACAATAGGCTCAACAATGTCCATGTTTAATTATAAGATTTGGATTGTATGGAGAGTATAACACGTCTTAGAACTAATCAATCACCGTGATCCAGATGGGCATTTCACATCTCTGACAGTTCATATGATCCCATCCATCTTCACTATAAACTCCATACAAAAACCACTACACAATCCAAGATCCCCCTTAAACTGAGAGTGAAACTCTAAGAGATTTATTCCACTCGGATCAGGAGTGAGGCATTTCTTAAAGAAGTGATGGGGAATGAAAGCAGCTCACTCTAGTGACAATCCTCGAAGATCCCAAATTATTGGCTCCAGGCGCTTTCTTATCTCTTATGTGGAGTTTATGAGTTCGCTTCAACCAACATTGGTAATTAACATAAATAGGATCAATCGAATTACACTGATCGAATATGTGAGAAAATAAGAGATATAAAGATGATTACAACGTGGAAGTCATTGTGTTTCATATCTTCGTCAACATTTGAATTAAATGTTCATATGTTTAAATTTAAATCAGGAACAATAGTCAGGGAAGCCACTTGGTCATGAATATTCATAAGTCATCTTGTCCATGGGATTTCCTCTTTAAAACATGACAGATCCTTGTGGGATACTTTTTACTAAAAGAAATAACCTTATCTGAGGTATTGAATTATTCTATATTAAAGACGTTTGGCAGCACATGTATTTATGTAAATTTTGTATTATTGCAGCTGACAACGAGACCGGCCTGCTCCCTGTGATTCTATACATTCACGGCGAGACATACGAATTAGGCACAGGTAACGCCTACGACGGCAGCGTTCTGGCCAGTTATGGAAATACCATTGTCGTTACCATAAATTATAGACTCGGGATACTTGGTGAGTAGACCTTTCTCAATATATGAATATTTCAAACCTTATAAAGACATGAAATAATGTTTAAATCAATATGTTATTACCCCTGGGTTCAATGTTTGCTCTATCAAATCTACACTTTACTCAGTATATGTCCCGTAACCGCACAAACCATATCAGGAAAACCTCCTTCCGCACATTAACTTTTCTTATTCATGAACAAGGACAAAGTTCAATGCTCATGGCCATCAACTAAATCAAAAGACACTTTTGGAGGGCTTAGAGATAAGAAACAAATTATATTCACGAGTACTTCCATATAGAGTCTTTTAAGTTCCTGTGATTCATTGCCTGAGAAACAATTTTACACAAACACTAAAAGAAATACTTCCCGACTGATGCATATTTTCTGTGCCCAAGTGTTTTTTTTCCATGGTAGTGTCTAATTAAATAGACCTTTATTGCTTTGCTAAGGTTGGCTAGAAAAAGTGAAAAATCCCATTAAAGAATCGCTAGGTTTGACAAGTCTTTTATTCTAAAAGGAACAGTAAAACACTTGTATGTTTTACCCAGGCAAAGCAAAACAATTGCTCATTGTCAGAAGTTTACATAGCTCTCAGCTGTGTTGCACTGTATTGTATTTTACGAGCAAATCAATTACGTGTGGGTGCAGCCCACAGTGGAGGCTGGCTCTGCCTGTACAGGGCTACTGTGCAGAGGTCAGTGTTTTGCAGTTAAGTCTTGGCTTGCCTTGTCCAGTTGTCGAAACGCCAGGGACCCTTAATCGATCATACAACGCCGGCGAAGGACCTTCACTTTGCTGGTCATGGCGACTGAAAGTAATTGTGGAAACAAGATTTGCTCACGAATATTGGCTGAAACTCGCAATCCAAGATGTGAGACCGTCATCGAAAATATACCCAATTACATCTTAGATATTTAAACATTTATATCTTTAATCTTTGCGATCGCCTCCCACCATTCACGTGATACAGTTAGGTCTTAGACATAGACAGCTTATAAACAATTTGTAAATAGTATAGACGTATTTTTACTCATTTCTTAAAAAACATCTTTGCGTATTGTATAAAAGTATTAAATCATAAAATGACTAGTCACGAAGACGTATGTTTTAGAAGAGTGAATTTGTCTTGCTTGGCCCTGTCCTCTCAGGTGCTCGTGTCCGGGGGTCACAGCCTGGCAGTTACATGCCCGTATTATCGCCCACATTAACTGTCACTAATTGATTTATGACGGATGTAGAAATGAGCGGCCAGGGCTTATGGATGACCACCTGACCACAGCCCAATCTCAGACATGCCCACGCCAAAACTGGTGCTTAAATACCAGAATAAACAGCATAAATAGCCTTATGGTCATGCCAAATATGGAAGGATATTAAAAATAAAAATGAAATAAAAAGTGAAAAGGAAAAAAATATAAAAGTAGGACATGAAAATAAAAAGGTAGAAGAGAGAACATAGAAAATAAATGCGAAAATGCAAAGTTAAGTTTCATGCCTAGGTGAGTTTCGTATAATAAGTGAAAAGATACGCATAAAGTGTAGACTAACTTTGTTAATATGGTGTTTGGTCACATGTTTGTTCCCAGTGTTAAAGGCTACACTCACCGAGGTCATGAGTCAAGCAAGGATGTAACTCGGGTTTGTCCCGGGGCAGAAGGTCATTCCTAAAGGCAAGATATGGGTGATCTGTTAATATCCCCCTCCCTACCATGTCACAGCTTGAGGATCTACAACAATGGATGAGATTTACCTCTGATAGATTAGAGTTAAATTATCACAAGACAAATTTCATTCCCAAGTCAGTTCTAATCTCATTTTCACACTTCGATATCTGGTATTTGATTTTGACTTTAATAATTGTGATTTTATTTAATTTAAGAGGTTTTCTATATTCCATGACATCACCTTTAACAGTTAATATAATTCCTACCATTCTAAAAGGATTTTTGTTTTGGCTTTAATCGATTTTTTCTCTCTATCAATACATTAACATAATAAATATTCTATGTTTAGAAGATGTTAGAATACCGCCACAATCAAATTACAGAAATCATAAATGAGCAACATTTGATTTTGAGATATGAGAAGAACACGAGATGAGATGAGATATTAGATAACACTGAAATTCCTTGGTAACTAGCCTACCAATGAGGCTAGAACGATGATATATATTGTTTGAATCACAGGGTAAATGCGTATGCAAACATATTATGCCGGTTATAATGGCTTGTAGATATCAGGTGGCAATTTGAAATGGCAGTATTACATGTTGATATAAGAGTGTTGATATTTTGGGGTTTAGTGATGCTGAAGTGTCAATATCAGGGTGATAGGAATAATGTTACATAGTCAGAATCGTGATCTCAGGGTTTTTATATTAGGGTAGGGAAATTAGGGCATGTCAGGGTAATGTTAGATTGTCAATATACAGGTGTAAATAATTGGGACGGGGAAAGTACATTGTTAAAAGATGTGATATTATTATGTTTAATTTGTTTATATTGACGACCGTGTCAACACTTATTAGGATATATCAGGTAAGATGGAAGCCTGCCACCGGGGCTCAATGCCTCACTCTTTCCAAAGTGTGATTGGGGATCTTTCTTTTTGTTGCTATATCACATGATAACACAAAGCACGGCCTCTGATAACCGGTCACTGGAACACTGGCAAGAGGTAGAAACAACTCGGCAGCAGATATCCATCTTTCTTGGCCATGCAGCATGGCGTAATCATAATGTCATTATTGGGATGGCGATATTATGAGAACAATAAAAGGGTAGCGATGATGTTATGATGTCAATATTAGGGTGTAGATATTATTAGGTCATTATAAGGGTGGTGATATCATGAGGTCAATATAAGGGTGTGGATATTATTAGTTCATTATATTATGAGGTCAGTATAAAGGTGGTGATATGACGATGATATCAACATTAAGGTGTCGATGTTATATCAATATTAGGGTGGTGATATTATGATAACAATATAAGGGAATATGATATTAAGATGTCAATATTTGGGTGTGGATTATATGATGTCAATATTTGGGTGTGGATAATATGATGTCAATATTTGGGTGTGGATAATATGATGTCAATATTTGGGTGTGGATAATATGATGTCAAAATTTGGGTGTGGATAATACGATGTCAAAATTTGGGTGTGGATAATATGATGTCAAAATTTGGGTGTGGATAATATGATGTCAATATTTGGGTGTGGACAAGATGATGTCAAATGCAGGGCAGTGATTTTATCATGTGAATATTAGTCCATTGATATTTGGGTAGCGAAGTGCTAAGCTTGTGGTATCAGTGGGATATTGATGATGCTCAAAAGGACGGGCCCGTGGACAGGTGGCAATACAGAAAACAGGTGCTGAGGAGACAAGACAAGTGCGCTCCTTGACCACCCCCAGTGTCCTCGCCTAACTCACCAGGTAGCACCTGTCAATTAAGGCTGTATCCCATTCTCTGCTTCCTGGGGTCAACATGAAATATAGAAACTCGTTAGTGGCCTCACATCGCTATACAGGAGAGTAGAGCAGCTTGTGGGCACAGTGGCATGGAACAAATGTAGCTACGCAGTGACGGAAATATTAAAAGAGATACGTTTTGTAATAGTTCAATATTGTGCGTTCTCTCTGGAAAGAGTCATTCAGGGTGAGCTGCCCTCTAGCGGCCACTGATTCCGCACCATCAGCTAAATATAAACCGGAAGCTTAATGCCATCAGTGATACAAGGCAGACATGGCATGAGATCCAAAACAATACAGTCCACTGTAAGCAATGGCCAACAGAAAGCACACTTGAGAAAATATGGTTAGTGATCAGACCAGAAGAGTCACATTGTAATAATGTGAAATGGTTGTAGACAAAACAAATGTATTAAGTTAATACAAGCTGCAAAATCCTTCTAATGTCCCTTCCTTCCATGACTGCATCATGCACAGCCTGAATATGAAATATGTAATTTACTCTTTTCTCTTGTGTAAGGTAGCGATTTTCTCCTTACAGAAATTCATAATAAGCCAGCATTCGAAAGCAGGATGGTACATTCTAATAATAAGACACTATTACTAAGCAGGGTGATACATTTTGATAATAAGACCTTATTACTAAGCAGGGTTGTACATTCTAATAATAAGACCATATTACTAAGCAGGGTGGTACATTCTATTAATAAGACCTTATTACTAAGCAGGATGGTAACCTTCTGATAATAAGACATTATTGCTAAGCAGGGTGGTACATTTTGATAATAAGACCTTATTACTAAGCAGGGTTGTACATTCTAATAATAAGACCATATTACTAAGCAGGGTGGTACATTCTATTAATAAGACCTTATTACTAAGCAGGATGGTAACATTCTAATAATAAGACATTATTACTAAGCAGGGTGGTACATTTTGATAATAAGACATTATTACTAAGCAGGGTTGTACATTTTGGCAATAAGACCTTATTACTAAGCAGGGTGGTACATTCTAATAATAAGACCTTATTACTAAGCAGGGTTGTACATTTTGATAATCAGACCTTATTACTAAGCAGGGTGGTACATTCTAATAACTAGACATTATTACTAGGCAGGGTTGTATATTCTGAACATTTTGATAATAAGACCTAATTACCTTGGAGTAATTATGTATACTAATCTATAGCTAATCTATAAATGACATCTAAATGCACATTTAGTGGCTTGTCGAGATAAATAGGGATAATATTTATTTCTTATATACGTTTTGCTTAACCAAATTACATGCTTGAAAGCTTGTATAGTTTGATGATATGGGTTTAAATTCCACGAGAGAATATGCACAGGTTGACTGTCGATCTCCATTGAAAACTACATACAGGAAGTGTACAACTAAACCGGAAAGGGAACTGTAACGGCTACGGTAAAATTAATCATCAATAGTGGAGATTTGCAGGGGCATATACATTTTTTATTTTGTGAATGAATTCTTTACATCTCATATCATAGATAGAATTTAGTAAATAGCAAAAGACGCTACGAAAAGGACCAAAAGTGGATTGTTTCTATTGGCACGTAACTCGCTGCCCTGGGGGAAATTTCTATCCGAGGTATGTTTTATAAATTGTGTGAACTACTTCACAAAATGACGTTGTTGAATTTCATTAAGAATTATTACTTAATAATACAATGTGTTTTCCTTCGACTCGAATCAAATTCAAAAGATTTCAACATGTTTTCGTGCAATATTTATGGTAAATTAAACATGCAATCTTGCCTTAGTATCCCAATTATCGCTCGTTATCAACGCGACAGCCATGCTCATTTTGACGTGCAAATAAGTGACAGAAATCCAAATCTTTTGCTGATTGTCCCTTAGAACTGTGCGGTTCTGTGATCTTTATCTTGCCTTGTCATCCTAATTCTCTAATTCCATTTCAATCAATGAAGAGCTACCTCAGTGATATCCTACCTTTATAAATTAAAGACAGAGGTAATCCAACCGTCTGTTCCTTCAAGAAAATATCGTGCAATTTACGTGCACTGTGGAAAGTGGTGAGGCTCAAAATAGTAGAGACAGATCACACAGGAAGTGGACCAGATCACACCGGAAGTGGGCCAGATCACACGGGAGGAGGGCCAGATCACGCAGGAAGTGGGCCAGATCACACGGGAAGTGGGCCAGATCACACGGGAAGTGGGCCAGATCACACAAGAAGTGGACCAGATCACACAGGAAGTGGACCAGATCACACGGGAAGTGGGCTAGATCACACGGGAAATGGGCCAGATCACACAGGAAGTGAGCTAAGCACATACTTGTACCACACGTATTCTCAATACCATATAAGAATTGCAACTAATTAAAAATAACGTTAATCGGAAATCTCAAATTCTTTGAGAAACTACATATATATTCTTACTGGTTCAGATCGCTTTCCGTCATCATAAAATGTCTGAAGAACAAAGGGTTAATCAGGAGAGGGGAGAAAGGGTTAATCAGGAGAGGGGAGAAAGGGTTAATCAGGAGAGGGGATAAAGGGGTAATCAGGAGACAGCCAAAATATACAGTGACAGCAAGTATGAGATTCATCGTGAACAGCGCCAATCACATCAGTGCCAGTCAACATGGACGATGACACAATACGCCGCTGGGGGGCGCTCCCACGATGACAGACAAAACTCAAATGTAAAAAAAAACATAAGCTCTGTAACGATCACAAATCAAAACTTGAAGATTATAGACGGGAGAGCGGTAAGCCATAGAGAAGAAGGGATTAGATAGTGATGGAAACAAGGAAATGGTAAATGTGCCTGTCAATGAGTGTCCCGGTCTATGGTATGATATGGAAAACACGTCTGAAAGTTCAACAGAAAGCATAATATAGCGGCTCCATAAATTGCACTATCAGGTGTTTTTGAATGTAATAGTATATGATATTTGTAAAACTTTTGCATTTTGATAAAGGTTGTATTGTTACCATAAAAATGTATCATAAAACATGATCACGAAATGGAATATATTCATAAGTTGAAAGAATAAAAACGCACGGTGGCGTAAAATAATCTTCTATGCTGTGTTGCAAAAACGGTTGCCAAGATGTGCATATTATAGGTGTGGAAAATACAGCTCTGAGTGCAGTTGTCCCAGCGTTCACGAGCCAGTGCTGCCATCTGTGGGAGAGGTCACGTAACGAGATGCTATATATTTTGCAATGTCCTTGTTTCATGGGTAGAGGGTTCTGGCAGATCGCCTGGCCCCAGCACATGCCACAGAGAAGCATACCCCAGCCACGTTCCTCTCTACTTATACCCCCCACATGGGTTAGTTATGAGATGATCTGGAGCAATACAAGGGCCTGTAGATTTTTGTTAGTTAGGTCTTATTGCTTTCTGCAGGGTTAGGTGGTGAGGTCAACAGACACTAGAGGGAGCTCACAGTGAAATAGTGTAGTTTTGCTTATTACAGGTCTGTAAGGTCTGGTCAGGGCTTCAACTCTCCCCCACGACATGTGAACCCATCGGGAGGAGGTAGAGACCTCCCTTAATCTTCTCAACAAACACGTGCTGCCCTCTGGCGAATACCTGCGTCATATTCTACCTGGCATATGGGGCCTGGTTGCTCAGGGCCAGCATGGCCTGTCCATTTGGTGCAGCAAAGAACATTCCACGCCTCATTATCGCCCTTGCTTGTTTACATGACTTATTTTAATAGTCTGCACGGCATAGTTGGATAACGGCATCTGTCATACACTATACACATTATAGACAGAGAACAGAGGCATAACATGCACAATATTAGCTCTGTCATTTATAATTCACTTCTGGCATCAATGTTATCATCATAAATAAATAGTGATTTGGCTTTCTATTGTGTATGACAAGAAACCATTTGCCCTCAAAGTACTCGCCCTCTTTGGTCTCCAATTAACCACAACTCCATGACACATGCATTCACAAAAACAATTTGAAAATTTCAGTTAAATACAGTATACCATGAATCGCCAATTATAGTGTTGGGTCAATGCTATTCAGCAGCCATTTCCATAAGAATTAAATTTGACTTGTTACCAGTTTGTTGATATGATGACATTTGATACACTTGCATTTTATTTAAAACTTTTCTAGTTTAATTAATATCAAAAGTAATAAAAAGTTCATATTTTGAGTAATCTGCTACCATTTTTTTAAATAAAAAAAATAAACTTGGACTATCATTAGCAAACCTTGAGAGAGCGGTTATCTGCACAGTCATTAGCTCAGAACAATCTGTATTGTCACATGACCTATAGCATTGTGTGGCTACCACTTTGCTGAGATGCTTATTCAGGTTTAAGCAACACTTCAGCTTGAGTTCTACAACTTTTGAACACAGGGTAAAAGCTTGAGGCTTCTCTGACCAAGGTCATCTATCTTGTCACGTGATGTGTCACATGTCATGCAAGCAGTAGCATCATGTGAAGTTACTCTCTGACACCCCATTACGAGAGCCCTCCACGATAAGTCGTACTTCTGACAGGGTGGTGGAACACCCGGGGCACATATCAGACCACGCCAGCCTGGCCCTCCACACTTCAGGGCCAATGTAGTTTGTCTCCCACTGACACTTATTCCAAATTATTCTATAACTTGCCATATAAGATTTTTTTCACCTATGGCGAGTTATAGAATAAAACCATCTAGACGACACATAATGTAAGACGTTTTCTGTTTAAAAAAAGATTTGTGAAAGGCTTTCACGGTTTGAATGATGAATAATCGTGATTGACAGAATATAGCAGTGATTTTGAAGCAATGTTGTGTGGAGAAGTTGAGTTAGAGACACCTGTGATATGAGCGCCGTCTGGTGGGATATGCCCGGGGTAGACTGATACAGAGGACATAGGGCTATTGCCAGTGACAACCAGTCGTCTGCTTCCAACAGATAGGCGGCTCATTAGCCCGGATGTACCCTGATATCATCTCCCCCAGCAGGATAAAGACACCCCAGAGACACCTGGTGACCGATTCTTCCTGCCCTATCTCCGTAACTTTGACACGTGTCATCGATGGCAAAATATCTTGCCTCCGCCAAAGAACTATCTTATGAGAACAGCAAAACATTTCCTGTCACTATTTCAAAAATAACAGATATTTCCGTTTAAATTTTGTACAGTTATGTCAAAGAGATTTGTTAAAAATAGCTGCCTCTATTTCTTAGGATACTTTTGCAAGACTGATCTTTATCTGAGATTATCAATGCAAATATAGAAAATAGCTCTTAACTGGAATGGCTGCCTGATCTTATTAATTAATATGATTTCCAAACAAAGAGTTATTGGGAAAATCTATCATAAAAGATTCTTAAATAATTTTTTACTTCTTCACCAAATGAGACATTTTCTATATCTCCTGAACATGCACGTTTTAATAAACAAATATGTATATGTGTATGTATATATACATTTATGAATATATGCATATATGTGTGTGTGTATATATATATATATATATATATATATGCATGGATAGATATATATATATATATATATATATATATATATATATATATATTCTCTAGACAGAAGAGCACCTCTGACTTTATGTAGTTACTGTCCCTGACCTTTGCCACGAGACGCTGGGCCACAAAACAGGGATTCTGATGAATCTGGCTCAGAGGACTAGACCAAGTCGGCATCGCCTGAAAATGGTGGATTTGGGCGGCAAACGATCGCACCGGAACGGATCTGTGGGGTCCATAGACTGTATTTATCAGATCGTAGACTTTATAAGAACGTGTTCTGACTTCATCCTTTTGGCCAGGGACAAGGCACTCTGGTTCTCATGCCCATACAAGGCACTCCTATCTCTCTGGCCTTTCTCCAAGTCTACCAACTGCCGAAGATCCTATTTTTGTGACAACAAGGAAATGGGGAATAGAAAACGAAATGGATCTTGGAACATGTCATAGAGTATGTCTTTTGCTAATAGGCCTGCTAAAATAGCCGAGCCAAATAGAATTTCCCCTGATCATTTCCCTCACTAAGATTGCCTGGAAAGACAATAGGCTGGCACCTCCCCTTCGGAATGACGAGATAGACCCTCTAGATGAGGGACGAGACTTTGGCGAGATTTGTTTGTGACCTTCCGATTGATATCTTCCATTATGGAATGGTGGTGGTATTTGCTATAGCAATGAGAATTCTGTATTGTAAATCTCGCAATACATAAATTACACGCCAGAGATTTGTGTGAATGAATGTATGATAAGGCAGACATATTTCCCGATACAAAGGATCAGATATTTATGATTTGCAGCTTGTTTTTCGTCCTCCTTGCTGAATCAAGTGGGTCATCATGAATCATACCAGCTGTACATCGCTCCTTACATTTCTGAAAGAAGAGTTAAGACAGAAAATAGCAAAATACAATGTATGTCAAATAAAATGGATAATTTCAATGGAAATGCATCGTGGTCCTGATAAGTATTGTTAAAGTAAAAGCCACAAATGCTACCAGATTGGCTGACGAGCATTTGGCTATCTAACCACATGACAAGCATATCACAAGGCGACCGAGCTCCCAAATAGGAGTGTAGTTCGGATGCCAGGCGATAATAGGGGTGGGGACATGACAGGGCAGGCTGCTATGGTGGCGAGCTGGACTCTGTCATTAGACGTTAATCAGAGGGCTGAGGTGCAAAGCTAGCAACTATGCGATCATAGTGAGAGAGCACGCTTTGTTATCTACGGGTGGCTGGCGGGAAATAAGGGCAGTCTGAGACATTAGACGTGTACTCAACTCACCAAGACATCTCCAACATGGCTCTGGTCAGACTATAAACCTTGGAACATAAAGAAAGCCAAGGTGGTTCAGGAAGCGAATGGCGAATGAATCTTGTAATCGCGAACACATATGAACATTTTATATCGCATAAATATATCTGAAGCTTGTTTATGCGATGCTATGGCGCAAAATCTGAATTTCGTATTATCCTTGACTAAGAATTTTCTGCTCAGATATTGTCTACTTATTTCAGTAATATTATTCAGGTGTCTTATTTCTTATCATAATCACCTTTATCTATTTTAAACTCCATGTCCAATTTCCTCGTTTTTACCTAGCAATGTAGAAAATTATGCCTGCCTGGATAATATTTCCGACTAACATATAATTCTATTAATTAAAATGCGGCAAGAATTGCACCAAATGAAAAGAATTATAGATTTTAGTTTTTTCAAGTGAAAGAGATATCAATGGCTTTCCTGATAATCGTTAAATACCCATAAAGCATTTAACATTCAACATTGATCGGTATTCTTTTATAATATTTCATTGAGATGTAGCATTTAAACAGTTTTAGGTTTGGCCTTTTGGTTAAATTGTCATGTAACATGGATCAGTAACAAATGAGTGACTGAGTGTAGAGATTATGAGTAATTACTGTCTTTTGTTTGTGACATCAATAAGAGCCATATGTAAGGTCTTTGTAATATGTGTATGCCCAGTGCACATAATTAGACACAATGGCCAAAGAAAACCATTAAAATTTTATATTAATATAGATATTGTATGTACACGTAAATGAAGAAATAAAAAATGTGAGGATATTATATTCTAATGAGGACTCATAGAGCAAGGCATTGCAATTAATTTCCCTTGTTATTTCCTGCTGATTTATTCTCTAATTTCTTAATTTACTTGTCTGAAATGTTTATTACCAATCCAAGCCTGGCACTAAATGGGAAAAACGGAAATGTATTAAAGCAGTTGACTTATCTACAAGCTGAGTAAAATTATCTGCATGACAATATTACAGGAGTCTTGTGATTTGTAATCAACATAAAAACCATTGAGAATGTAACGATGAAGGATAATGAGGGAGGCGATGGAGGAAATGCACTGCAACAGTCAGCACTCTTATTGTTTATGTCATCATTAAGTGATTGCGCGGAGGCTGCGCTTTGCAACTTTAGAATAGATAGTCAAACATGCGATATGAATGCAATTACACTGTATAGTTTATGTATATCTCTGTCTGTGAGTGTGTGGATGTAATGTGAATCTAATGCAAGCCGCCCGGGGACTGAAGGATATCTTGATACGCTATAGACTGCTGTTATTAAGGGGACTCCAATGTATATAAAAGCTAGAGATTACAAGTAGGTTGTATGTGATAAGATGGTTGTATATTGAGGTACATAAGGCACACACAGCCTGCAGAAGATGAAGGAAAGTGTATTGAATGTTCTGCAAGATTACAATATACACTGTGTACAGCGTCCACCATTTATGTCTTCACATTAGGACAAAAGAGTGTCATATTTATAGCACAGAACTATGCTTTCATATGTTCCACCATGTTCATTACACATGGAAAGAATAGTAAAAATAAGATTTTTTTACAGTTCGAGTATTTGGAGGTCTCTAATAATTAGAGGAATATTTACTAATTATCTAAGCATATTATGGCTGTATATCATGTCTATGTGATAATGCAAAAGAAAGACTCAAATTACTCCTCGAAAGGGATAGGACATCACGTACCAATGACAGGCTTCTGTCTGACTCGTTATAGCCTAATTGTGTTGATTTATTTTGTTTTATTTGTTTGTTTAGGGTTTTAACGTCACAGCATTTTTTTCCTGATATTTCATGTCGAGGCCAACATGAAGCAGATATAGTGCTGCCTCAATGAATTGTCATGTCGCTGTTGCTTGACATGACAATTCACCAAGTCACAGATTTACACGGAAAATGGGTTAACCCTTCAGGCACGGGCCTCAGCTGAGACGAGAACTTGTATCTTGAATTAAATGCCAACAAGGCCTGGTATCGAACCCATGACCTTTAGATCACCAAAGAGGAACTGGTGCTTCTAAGCTTGCCCTCTAACCAATTGCACCAGTGCCCGTGGACTAAAATGCGTCAAAATAAGGCCAAATAGAACATTATGCAGATATTTACCACACGTCTTGCATTTATTCTTATAACACACAATAGTGGACGAATATTATGCAGGGATTTGTGGCACATGCTGTGAAAAGACAACAATTGATCCTACATACAAGTGAGAAGAAAGAGTGTGATTGTGGTGTCAACGATTTGTGACATGAAAGTTAGTTATTAGTGGTGGTACAGCGAAATGTTGAGGACATCCGGGAGTTCTCTCACGACCATCTCCTCTCACACCCTCCAATCTTACCTCAACTCTGTGAACGTTTGTGGAACAATTATGACATTATGGGTGCCATCATTTTATATCAATATTTTATTTATACTTTATTGTATCAATGCATTTTTTCTTGAAATGATCTATGTTTTGTATGTCCTATAGATCACAAAATACACTTGAAATTGTCATTGTCTAAAATTTCAAATATCATTTATCAAAAGACCATTCTACATTGGGGTTGTGAATGATAAGTCTGAACATATTTTCACAAAGTGTCTGGATGATGTGCGCATCAAGCCCGAATGGATCTGGATCTATTGATGAGCTTAGAGATAGATGTACAAATCGATCTAGGAGGAGAAAGGTGTCTGTCAACCATGTAACATGAGTTGTGACATTTGTCGATGCCTTGGTCTTGCGGTTGACGGGTCTCCCAACATGATGTCTACCCTGACAGGGTGGGGTGCACGTCGTCATTGTGTGTATGCACGTGTCATCCTCCAAAGTGGTTGGCTTGGTTTTATTGGACAGGGGTAAATCCAAATATCAATGATAATTGGTAAGCTATTCAGTTCATTAAATGTCATTAAAAAGTATGTAATTATTTACAGTTTAAACCTCCTCCTCCTCCTCTTCTTCGTCCCTTCTCCTCCCCCTCCTCTTCCTCTTCTTCCCTATTTCCTCCCTTCTACCTTCTCCTCCCCTCTCCCTCCTCCCCTTCCCCTTTTCCCATCTTCCTCCTTCCTTCTCCCCATGCCTTCCTTCCTTCCCTTCTTCCCCTCCCCATCCCTTTCCTCTTCCCCCTCCATTCCTTCCCTCCTTCCCTCCTTCCCTTTTTCCCCTCCCTATTTCTTCCCTCCTTTTCCTCTTCCCCCTCCATTCCTTCCCTCCTTCCCTTCTTCCCCTCCCCATTCCTTCCCCCTTTCCCTCTTCCCTCCTCCTCCATTCCTCCTCTCCTCTCCTCTCCCCCTTATAGTATCCTACCAACTGTCCCTATATATTATCATATATTATGAATAATATACTGGATCATATTACTATGCTCCCGCAATATATGATACATGATACATATGTCCATAACATCTTATTAGTTCTGTCAATTTTCATAGGGATTATATTCTACTAAATTCTGATAAACTATTTCCAACAAATTTCATTAAATCTGTACATATATGGTATGGTTGGTGAAAGTATTACAAGATTTATAATTTCACCAAGGCATGAACGAGAAACTTTAAAGTTAACATCGTATCCATAACTAACGTAAAGCGAGATTTATTTAAAAGTGAAAAGTATGCAGCATAGACATTTCCATAGCGAAAAGTCTTTTTTTATCAAAATAGATAGTATATCAGTGATATATTGACCCTACAGGAGGTGTGAGATGGGTTAGAGAGTAGATCATACATTGAATATGTATGTATGATTGTATGATACGGATAAGAGAGTAGATCTGATGTATATTGAATCTATAAGACAGTGTGATATGAGTTAGAAAGAAGATTGGAAAATTATTTAACTTATAAAACAGTTTGAGAGAAGAAAGATCATTAATATATAGTGCCTAGTGTGAGACAAGGCAGAGATCTATGCCATACAGTGTCTAGTGTGAGACATGACAGAGAGTAGATAGATCAATGCCATACAGTGTCTAGTGTGAGACAAGGCAGATAATCGATAGATCAATGCCATACAGTGTCTAGTGTGAGACAAGGCAGAGAGTAGATAGATCTATGCCATACAGTGTCTAGTGTGAGACAAGGCAGAGAGTAGATGGATTTATGCCATACAGTGTCTAGTGTGAGACAAGGCAGAGAGTAGATGGATTTATGCCATACAGTGTCTAGTGTGAGACAAGGCAGAGAGTAGATGGATTTATGCCATACAGTGTCTAGTGTGAGACAAGGCAGAGAGTAGATAGATCTATGCCATACAGTGTCTAGTGTGAGACAAGGCAGAGAGTAGATGGATCTATGCCATACAGTGTCTAGTGTGAGACAAGGCAGAGAGTAGATGGATTTATGCCATACAGTGTCTAGTGTGAGACAAGGCAGAGAGTAGATGGATTTATGCCATACAGTGTCTAGTGTGAGACAAGGCAGAGAGTAGATGGATTTATGCCATACAGTGTCTAGTGTGAGACAAGGCAGAGAGTAGATGGATTTATGCCATACAGTGTCTAGTGTGAGACAAGGCAGAGAGTAGATAGATCTATGCCATACAGTGTCTAGTGTGAGACAAGGCAGAGAGTAGATGGATCTATGCCATACAGTGTCTAGTGTGAGACAAGGCAGAGAGTAGATAGATCTATGCCATACAGTGTCTAGTGTGAGACAAGGCAGAGAGTAGATAGATCTATGCCATACAGTGTCTAGTGTGAGACAAGGCAGAGAGTAGATAGATCTATGCCATACAGTGTCTAGTGTGAGACAAGGCAGAGAGTAGATAGATCTATGCCATACAGTGTCTAGTGTGAGACAAGGCAGAGAGTAGATGGATCTATGCCATACAGTGTCTAGTGTGAGACAAGGCAGAGAGTAGATAGATTTATGCCATACAGTGTCTAGTGTGAGACAAGGCAGAGAGTAGATAGATCTATGCCATACAGTGTCTAGTGTGAGACAAGGCAGAGAGTAGATGGATTTATGCCATACAGTGTCTAGTGTGAGACAAGGCAGAGAGTAGATAGATCTATGCCATACAGTGTCTAGTGTGAGACAAGGCAGAGAGTAGATGGATCTATGCCATACAGTGTCTAGTGTGAGACAAGGCAGAGAGTAGATGGATCTATGCCATACAGTGTCTAGTGTGAGACAAGGCAGAGAGTAGATGGATTTATGCCATACAGTGTCTAGTGTGAGACAAGGCAGAGAGTAGATAGATCTATGCCATACAGTGTCTAGTGTGAGACAAGGCAGAGAGTAGATGGATTTATGCCATACAGTGTCTAGTGTGAGACAAGGCAGAGAGTAGATAGATCTATGCCATACAGTGTCTAGTGTGAGACAAGGCAGAGAGTAGATAGATCTATGCCATACAGTGTCTAGTGTGAGACAAGGCAGAGAGTAGATAGATTTATGCCATACAGTGTCTAGTGTGAGACAAGGCAGAGAGTAGATGGATCTATGCCATACAGTGTCTAGTGTGAGACAAGGCAGAGAGTAGATAGATCTATGCCATACAGTGTCTAGTGTGAGACAAGGCAGAGAGTAGATGGATCTATGCCATACAGTGTCTAGTGTGAGACAAGGCAGAGAGTAGATAGATCTATGCCATACAGTGTCTAGTGTGAGACAAGGCAGAGAGTAGATAGATCTATGCCATACAGTGTCTAGTGTGAGACAAGGCAGAGAGTAGATAGATCTATGCCATACAGTGTCTAGTGTGAGACAAGGCAGAGAGTAGATAGATCTATGCCATACAGTGTCTAGTGTGAGACAAGGCAGAGAGTAGATGGATTTATGCCATACAGTGTCTAGTGTGAGACAAGGCAGAGAGTAGATAGATCTATGCCATACAGTGTCTAGTGTGAGACAAGGCAGAGAGTAGATGGATTTATGCCATACAGTGTCTAGTGTGAGACAAGGCAGAGAGTAGATAGATCTATGCCATACAGTGTCTAGTGTGAGACAAGGCAGAGAGTAGATAGATCTATGCCATACAGTGTCTAGTGTGAGACAAGGCAGAGAGTAGATGGATTTATGCCATACAGTGTCTAGTGTGAGACAAGGCAGAGAGTAGATAGATCTATGCCATACAGTGTCTAGTGTGAGACAAGGCAGAGAGTAGATAGATCTATGCCATACAGTGTCTAGTGTGAGACAAGGCAGAGAGTAGATGGATCTATGCCATACAGTGTCTAGTGTGAGACATGACAGAGAGTAGATAGATCTATGCCATACAGTGTCTAGTGTGAGACAAGGCAGAGAGTAGATGGATTTATGCCATACAGTGTCTAGTGTGAGACAAGGCAGAGAGTAGATGGATTTATGCCATACAGTGTCTAGTGTGAGACAAGGCAGAGAGTAGATAGATCTATGCCATACAGTGTCTAGTGTGAGACAAGGCAGAGAGTAGATGGATCTATGCCATACAGTGTCTAGTGTGAGACATGACAGAGAGTAGATAGATCTATGCCATACAGTGTCTAGTGTGAGACAAGGCAGAGAGTAGATGGATTTATGCCATACAGTGTCTAGTGTGAGACAAGGCAGAGAGTAGATAGATCTATGCCATACAGTGTCTAGTGTGAGACAAGGCAGAGAGTAGATGGATTTATGCCATACAGTGTCTAGTGTGAGACAAGGCAGAGAGTAGATAGATCTATGCCATACAGTGTCTAGTGTGAGACAAGGCAGAGAGTAGATAGATCTATGCCATACAGTGTCTAGTGTGAGACAAGGCAGAGAGTAGATAGATCTATGCCATACAGTGTCTAGTGTGAGACAAGGCAGAGAGTAGATGGATTTATGCCATACAGTGTCTAGTGTGAGACAAGGCAGAGAGTAGATAGATCTATGCCATACAGTGTCTAGTGTGAGACAAGGCAGAGAGTAGATGGATCTATGCCATACAGTGTCTAGTGTGAGACAAGGCAGAGAGTAGATAGATCTATGCCATACAGTGTCTAGTGTGAGACAAGGCAGAGAGTAGATAGATCTATGCCATACAGTGTCTAGTGTGAGACAAGGCCGAGAGTAGATAGATGTATGCCATACAGTGTCTAGTGTGAGACAAGGCAGAGAGTAGATAGATCTATGCCATACAGTGTCTAGTGTGAGACAAGGCAGAGAGTAGATAGATCTATGCCATACAGTGTCTAGTGTGAGACAAGGCAGAGAGTAGATGGATTTATGCCATACAGTGTCTAGTGTGAGACAAGGCAGAGAGTAGATGGATTTATGCCATACAGTGTCTAGTGTGAGACAAGGCAGAGAGTAGATAGATCTATGCCATACAGTGTCTAGTGTGAGACAAGGCAGAGAGTAGATAGATCTATGCCATACAGTGTCTAGTGTGAGACAAGGCAGAGAGTAGATAGATTTATGCCATACAGTGTCTAGTGTGAGACAAGGCAGAGAGTAGATAGATCTATGCCATACAGTGTCTAGTGTGAGACAAGGCAGAGAGTAGATAGATCTATGCCATACAGTGTCTAGTGTGAGACAAGGCAGAGAGTAGATGGATTTATGCCATACAGTGTCTAGTGTGAGACAAGGCAGAGAGTAGATGGATTTATGCCATACAGTGTCTAGTGTGAGACAAGGCAGAGAGTGTCTAGTGTGAGACAAGGCAGAGAGTAGATAGATCTATGCCATACAGTGTCTAGTGTGAGACAAGGCAGAGAGTAGATAGATCTATGCCATACAGTGTCTAGTGTGAGACAAGGCAGAGAGTAGATAGATCTATGCCATAGATGTATGGCATAGATCCGGGGTGTCAGTGCACAAAGCTTGGCCTGCTAGACAATAGCTCTACCTCAAACAGTTCTGGCCCAAGTAAGCCTACCTTGAGCAAATTAACAGTTGCACTAAGAACCCCTATAGTTGGTGGGAACTTATTCTTGCTTTTGATTTTCTCCATATAGAAAATTGAAACTATTCAGTTAAATTCTTCCACATAGGAATTATTTTCTAGTCTTGATTCTCTCCACATAGAGAATTAGAAATATTATATTTAAACTCCTCCATATAGGGTTTATTTATGGTCTTGATTTTTCTCCATATAGAAAATTAAGAAGATTAATTTTTAACTCTTCCATACAGGAGTTAAATCTGGTTCTATTTTTTCTCCATATAGAAAATTAGAACAGTATATACAAGTGTGTACTATCTCCATATAGGAATACATACTTAAATAAATATTATTTCTCTCCACATAGAGAATTATTATTAGTTTGTGTTAGACCTCCATATAGGGTAACACTTGAATATTTGTATATTGCCTACATACAGGAATATACAGAATATACAGGAATATACAAAATATACAGAATATACAGAATATACAGGAATTTACAAAATATACAGAATATACAGAATATTAATAAAATTCGATTTCTCTCCATACAGAGAAATACAGAGTGAGTGTTTTACTTTCATACAAGATAACACTCAGTATATTTCTTATATTTTTTCAACTCTTCCATACAGGAGTTAAATCTGGTTCTATTTTTTCTCCATATAGAAAATTAGAACAGTGTATACAAGTGTGTACTGCCTCCATATAGGAATACATACTTAAATAAATATTATTTCTCTCCACATAGAGAATTATTATTAGTTGGTGTTAGACCTCCATATAGGGTAACACTTGAATATTTGTATATTGCCTACATACAGGAATATACAGAATATACAGAAATATACAAAATATACAGAATATACAGAATATACAGAATATACAGAATATACAGGAATTTACAAAATATACAGAATATACAGAATATTAATAAAATCGATTTCTCTCCATACAGAGAAATACAGAGTGAGTGTTTTACTTTCATACAAGATAACACTCAGTATATTTCTTATATTTTTTCAACTCTTCCATACAGGAGTTAAGTCTGGTTCTATTTTTTCTCCATATAGAAAATTAGAACAGTGTATACAAGTGTGTACTGCCTCCATATAGGAATACATACTTAAATAAATATTATTTCTCTCCACATAGAGAATTATTATTAGTTGGTGTTAGACCTCCATATAGGGTAACACTTGAATATTTGTATATTGCCTACATACAGGAATATACAGAATATACAGGAATATACAAAATATACAGAATATACAGAATATACAGAATATACAGGAATTTACAAAATATACAGAATATACAGAATATTAATAAAATCGATTTCTCTCCATACAGAGAAATACAGAGTGAGTGTTTTACTTTCATACAAGATAACACTTATTTCTTATATTTTTTCAACTCTTCCATACAGGAGTTAAATCTGGTTCTATTTTTTCTCCATATAGAAAATTAGAACAGTGTGTACAAGTGTGTACTACCTCCATATAGGAATACATACTTAAATATACTCCATATAGAGGAAATTAAATACAGATTCCTCCATATAGGAATACTGCTATGGAATATTATGGAACGAGACGTAGTTTGGAACATGTACCCAGAAAAAAAGCTAAAGTAAATGAATGAAGTTTTCTGGGGGGCAAGGGAAAACCAATGAAAGGAAATAATTACACAAAATGCATGTCAAAATGTTTTAATAATTATGCATGTAATATCTGTGATGTCAATTATATTTATAAAGGTATATACAAAACTAGTCTTATGGAATACCATAATAGCATGAAAGGTAGCCATGATAGAAACTTATCAAGTAAACTAGAAAGTTGCTGCGAAGATACATTATACAATCTTAAAATAAAAGATTTTACCATGCCAGAAAATGATTTTTTTGTTAGAAAAAAAGAAGCCTTTAAAAATGTTTATTTAAAAAAAAAGGTATTCTCTTGCTCCCGCAGTCAAAAACAAAAACAAACATTTCTCAAATATAAAAATAAAAATTATTCTATACCATTTGAATATATGCACACTGATAAACATTGCCAGTATTTTACTACAAAAAGAGAAGTTTTTAAAAACACCTATATGCATTCAAATAGAATAGAAAAGAATATATATTGTAGAAATATCAAAAAAGCAAAATATGGTGAACTCAAAATGTCATCAAAAGATAGAAATAAGCCTACCCCGCACATTAAAATAAACAAAAATCTAATTATTGCAACAGCCAATGTTCAAAGTATTGGAAATAAGACGGAACTGACAAAAAAGGATAGACAGATCGAAAGACTGAAAGGTGAAAATTTAAACCTAAAATACAAACGTCCCTTACAATATTACTATATTAAATTGAAACAAAAACAAACCCATAAACATAGTTATGCTGAAATTGTTAAGAAAAGCAATATAAACTCACTTAGCAGTATGTATGCAAACAGTCATAGGAAAAATAAAGTCAATAATCATATTAAATACATACCTCAAAGAGAAGGGATTCCCCAAGTGGTGAATCTTAATGAAAAGCATCTTAATGGCATAAATAACATACAAAACATAAGAAAAAACGGGAACCAATCAAGCGTCCTATCTAAATCACATGGTCTACATAACCCCGCCCATCACAGGATGGTCTGTAATAGTAGAATGTGTCCCATAGCGCCGGTGAACAACATATTGCTCTCAAATCGGTTTGAATATCTTTCTGACAATAACAAGATTATGACACATAACTTTTATCAAAATGAAAACGCTCTTTGTATTATTAATCGCCCCACCAAGTCTCGAAGCAATCGGACGTTAGCTCCGCCCTCCTGCAAGATGATTGGCCACCATGGGGGGCAATCTGCTGGGGGTGAAGAGAGATCCCCTCGAAATGACGTCATGGGGTCAATGGCCGGATTCCCCGCAGGAGGTTGCCTTAATGCTGGGGATAACTTGGATGAAATTAACTCAAATGGAAACTTAACTAGAAATAAAACAAATAGAAATGTTAAAAACCGCTTGATTAAAAACAATATGCACATCAAAATAAATAAAGATTTAACTATGGCTACAGCCAACGTACAAAGCATAGGAAATAAGATAGAACTTCTTAATGTATACATAAATGAAAATAATATTGATCTATTCTTCATTACTGAAACTTGGATGAATGAAGCAAACGAAAAAATTATTAGAGGTAAAATTAAAGAAAATAACTACGATATTGAACATGTACCACGTACACTAAGATCTGGAGGCGGCTTGGCTGTTATCTTTAGACCTGAAATTAACATAAAGAAAATTAATCACAGTCATAACTTATCAACCATGGAAATGATGGAAATTAATATCAAAACCAAAAATAGAATATGCACTATTATTACTATTTATAGACCGGAACCTTCTGACAGAAATAAATACACCTACACAGAGTTTTTTGAAGAATTTAGTGATATGCTAACCTACTATTCTACATATACACATGAAGTGCTTTTCGTTGGTGACTATAATTTTCATATGAATAAGCCAGAGAGGCCAAATGTAGTTAAATTTAATGATATCCTGGATTTATACAATTTACATAATCATGTTACGGAACCAACACATATACTAGGGAATACGCTTGATTTATTAATTACAAATATAAACAGTAATTTAATAAAAGAACATAAGGTTGAAGAGAAAATATCCGATCATAGTATAATTAAGCTCACTTTAAATGTTCAGACTAAGACAAAGAACAAGAAAAAGGTATCATATAGAAATTACAAAAAAATGAACATAAAAAATTTTATTAGTGATGTTGAAGAAAAATTTAGTGAAAATAAATCCTATAATGAAAAGGACCTCAATGAACTATTAAATGAATACAATAAATTAACAAGTATACTTGATAAACATGCCCCGATGGTGGAAAAAACCATAAATAATAGGAAACCAGCTCCTTGGTTATCTGATGAGATAAGGAATGAAAAAAGAAAAAAGAGAAAACTGGAAAGGAAATATGATAAAACTGGTCTTTCTTCGGATAAAATGCAATTTCAGTTACAAAGAAATAAATATAACAATATCATTAGAGAGTCTAGAAACAGTTATTTCGCAGGGATAATAAATTCAAATAAATCGGATCCAAAGAAACTTTTTAAAATACTAAATAAACTACTACACACTAAAGAGGACACTCCCTTTCCCAGGCATACTGATAGTAAAGAGTTAGCATCGGAATTTAATAACTTTTTTCTAGAAAAAATCTCAAACCTTAGGGAAAATATGGACAAAAATGATAAAACTTCACGACCATTGATTGAGAAAGCCAGATTTAGTACTCATCTGGAAAAATTTGTGCTATTAGATGATGCAGAAGTAAAGAGGTTAATCAAAGAATCAGCAAAGAAGTCATGTGAACTGGATCCCATCCCAACCTGGCTTCTGGCTGAGTGCATGGGTCCTCTACTACCACTAATAAAAGCAATTATAAATAAATCTATTTCAATGGGAAGCATGCCTGATGACCTAAAGATGGCCATCATTAGACCTTTAATTAAAAAGTTGGGCCTAGAATTGGTAAAGAAAAATTATAGACCGGTCTCAAATCTTGCTTATTTATCAAAATTAATAGAAAGGGCGGTTGCTACACAATTCGTAGGTCACCTTATAAGAAATGATATTCAAGGTATATTTCAATCTGCATATAAAGAATTCCATAGCACTGAGACTGCATTGCTTAGGGTACAAAATGATATTTTAATGGATATTGATGATGGTAAAACAGTAATGCTGGTACTACTTGATTTATCAGCGGCATTTGATACTATTGATCATAATATACTATTAAACAGATTAGAAAGAAGATGTGGTATTAGGGGCACAGCTCTGCAGTGGTTCAAGTCATATCTATCAAATAGAAAACAATGTGTAACAATTGAGGGTAAGAGATCGGAAAATATGAATATTAGTTATGGAGTTCCTCAGGGCTCCGTTTTGGGACCCTTATTGTTCACAGCATATATGGAGCCTCTGTCTGACATTATTGGTAATTATGGTCTCAAACATCATATCTATGCTGATGATACACAGCTATACATTACAATTGATCCAAAATCTGAAGAAGCTAGAAATAGATCCTGTAGAGAAATGGAAAAGTGTATTAAACTAATAAGGAAATTCTTAATAGAAAATAAAATGAAGATAAATGATGGGAAAACAGAAATGCTTTTATGTGGTAAAAGCTGTGATTTCAGAAAAGACAATGTACCTAATGGAATCCTAGTAGGTGAAACTAATATCCCTAGATCAAATACAGTTAAGGATCTTGGGGTTATCCTAGATCAAGAATTATCGATGAAATCACAAATTAAAAAAATGTGTAAGAATGGTTTTTTTCATGTAAAAAATTTAGCACAGATCAGAAATTGTTTAGATGAGAAAACTGCAAATACGCTTGCTCATGCTTTTGTTACTTCCACTCTTGATTATGGAAATTCACTTCTGGCTGGTTTACCAAGGTGTGAATTAGCCAAATTGCAGAAATTGCAGAATGCTGCAGCAAGAGTGGTAGGTAAACTTAAAAAGAGGGATCATATTACGCAAAAACTTATGGACCTTCACTGGTTGCCTGTAGAGGCGCGGATTGACTTTAAAATATCTCTATTAACATGGAAGGTACAGAATGGCTTTGCCCCAAAATACCTTTCTCAATTATTAAATTGTAAAAAATCTGATTTGGGACTGAGATCTAATGACAAAAATGAATATACAGTGCCCAAGACTAATATGAAAACATATGGTGACAGGGCCTTCATGGTATATGCTCCAAGAAATTGGAATGCCCTGCCCCTTGAGGTGAAAAACTGTAAAACAGTGGACACTTTCAAGAAAAAACTAAAGACGTTTTTATTCAGGAAGCATTATCTCGAGAAGCGCTTAGAGCAGACTTAGTCTGATATAGCGCTATATAAATCATTATTATTAAATCATTATTATTATTATTATGCCATACAGTGTCTAGTGTGAGACAAGGCAGAGAGTAGATGGATCTATGCCATACAGTGTCTAGTGTGAGACAAGGCAGAGAGTAGATGGATCTATGCCATACAGTGTCTAGTGTGAGACAAGGCAGAGAGTAGATAGATCTATGCCATACAGTGTCTAGTGTGAGACAAGGCAGAGAGTAGATGGATCTATGCCATACAGTGTCTAGTGTGAGACAAGGCAGAGAGTAGATGGATTTATGCCATACAGTGTCTAGTGTGAGACAAGGCAGAGAGTAGATGGATCTATGCCATACAGTGTCTAGTGTGAGACAAGGCAGAGAGTAGATAGATCTATGCCATACAGTGTCTAGTGTGAGACAAGGCAGAGAGTAGATAGATCTATGCCATACAGTGTCTAGTGTGAGACAAGGCAGAGAGTAGATAGATCTATGCCATACAGTGTCTAGTGTGAGACAAGGCAGAGAGTAGATAGATTTATGCCATACAGTGTCTAGTGTGAGACAAGGCAGAGAGTAGATAGATCTATGCCATACAGTGTCTAGTGTGAGACAAGGCAGAGAGTAGATGGATTTATGCCATACAGTGTCTAGTGTGAGACAAGGCAGAGAGTAGATAGATCTATGCCATACAGTGTCTAGTGTGAGACAAGGCAGAGAGTAGATAGATCTATGCCATACAGTGTCTAGTGTGAGACAAGGCAGAGAGTAGATGGATCTATGCCATACAGTGTCTAGTGTGAGACAAGGCAGAGAGTAGATGGATCTATGCCATACAGTGTCTAGTGTGAGACAAGGCAGAGAGTAGATAGATCTATGCCATACAGTGTCTAGTGTGAGACAAGGCAGAGAGTAGATGGATTTATGCCATACAGTGTCTAGTGTGAGACAAGGCAGAGAGTAGATGGATTTATGCCATACAGTGTCTAGTGTGAGACAAGGCAGAGAGTAGATAGATCTATGCCATACAGTGTCTAGTGTGAGACAAGGCAGAGAGTAGATGGATTTATGCCATACAGTGTCTAGTGTGAGACAAGGCAGAGAGTAGATAGATCTATGCCATACAGTGTCTAGTGTGAGACAAGGCAGAGAGTAGATAGATCTATGCCATACAGTGTCTAGTGTGAGACAAGGCAGAGAGTAGATAGATCTATGCCATACAGTGTCTAGTGTGAGACAAGGCAGAGAGTAGATGGATTTATGCCATACAGTGTCTAGTGTGAGACAAGGCAGAGAGTAGATAGATCTATGCCATACAGTGTCTAGTGTGAGACAAGGCAGAGAGTAGATGGATCTATGCCATACAGTGTCTAGTGTGAGACAAGGCAGAGAGTAGATGGATTTATGCCATACAGTGTCTAGTGTGAGACAAGGCAGAGAGTAGATAGATCTATGCCATACAGTGTCTAGTGTGAGACAAGGCAGAGAGTAGATAGATCTATGCCATACAGTGTCTAGTGTGAGACAAGGCAGAGAGTAGATAGATTTATGCCATACAGTGTCTAGTGTGAGACAAGGCAGAGAGTAGATAGATCTATGCCATACAGTGTCTAGTGTGAGACAAGGCAGAGAGTAGATAGATCTATGCCATACAGTGTCTAGTGTGAGACAAGGCAGAGAGTAGATGGATCTATGCCATACAGTGTCTAGTGTGAGACAAGGCAGAGAGTAGATAGATCTATGCCATACAGTGTCTAGTGTGAGACAAGGCAGAGAGTAGATGGATCTATGCCATACAGTGTCTAGTGTGAGACAAGGCAGAGAGTAGATGGATTTATGCCATACAGTGTCTAGTGTGAGACAAGGCAGAGAGTAGATAGATCTATGCCATACAGTGTCTAGTGTGAGACAAGGCAGAGAGTAGATGGATTTATGCCATACAGTGTCTAGTGTGAGACAAGGCAGAGAGTAGATGGATCTATGCCATACAGTGTCTAGTGTGAGACAAGGCAGAGAGTAGATAGATCTATGCCATACAGTGTCTAGTGTGAGACAAGGCAGAGAGTAGATAGATCTATGCCATACAGTGTCTAGTGTGAGACAAGGCAGAGAGTAGATAGATCTATGCCATACAGTGTCTAGTGTGAGACAAGGCAGAGAGTAGATGGATTTATGCCATACAGTGTCTAGTGTGAGACAAGGCAGAGAGTAGATAGATCTATGCCATACAGTGTCTAGTGTGAGACAAGGCAGAGAGTAGATGGATTTATGCCATACAGTGTCTAGTGTGAGACAAGGCAGAGAGTAGATAGATCTATGCCATACAGTGTCTAGTGTGAGACAAGGCAGAGAGTAGATAGATCTATGCCATACAGTGTCTAGTGTGAGACAAGGCAGAGAGTAGATGGATCTATGCCATACAGTGTCTAGTGTGAGACAAGGCAGAGAGTAGATGGATCTATGCCATACAGTGTCTAGTGTGAGACAAGGCAGAGAGTAGATAGATCTATGCCATACAGTGTCTAGTGTGAGACAAGGCAGAGAGTAGATGGATTTATGCCATACAGTGTCTAGTGTGAGACAAGGCAGAGAGTAGATGGATTTATGCCATACAGTGTCTAGTGTGAGACAAGGCAGAGAGTAGATAGATCTATGCCATACAGTGTCTAGTGTGAGACAAGGCAGAGAGTAGATGGATTTATGCCATACAGTGTCTAGTGTGAGACAAGGCAGAGAGTAGATAGATCTATGCCATACAGTGTCTAGTGTGAGACAAGGCAGAGAGTAGATAGATCTATGCCATACAGTGTCTAGTGTGAGACAAGGCAGAGAGTAGATGGATCTATGCCATACAGTGTCTAGTGTGAGACAAGGCAGAGAGTAGATGGATTTATGCCATACAGTGTCTAGTGTGAGACAAGGCAGAGAGTAGATAGATCTATGCCATACAGTGTCTAGTGTGAGACAAGGCAGAGAGTAGATAGATCTATGCCATACAGTGTCTAGTGTGAGACAAGGCAGAGAGTAGATGGATTTATGCCATACAGTGTCTAGTGTGAGACAAGGCAGAGAGTAGATAGATCTATGCCATACAGTGTCTAGTGTGAGACAAGGCAGAGAGTAGATAGATCTATGCCATACAGTGTCTAGTGTGAGACAAGGCAGAGAGTAGATGGATTTATGCCATACAGTGTCTAGTGTGAGACAAGGCAGAGAGTAGATAGATCTATGCCATACAGTGTCTAGTGTGAGACAAGGCAGAGAGTAGATGGATTTATGCCATACAGTGTCTAGTGTGAGACATGACAGAGAGTAGATAGATCTATGCCATACAGTGTCTAGTGTGAGACAAGGCAGAGAGTAGATGGATTTATGCCATACAGTGTCTAGTGTGAGACAAGGCAGAGAGTAGATGGATCTATGCCATACAGTGTCTAGTGTGAGACAAGGCAGAGAGTAGATGGATCTATGCCATACAGTGTCTAGTGTGAGACAAGGCAGAGAGTAGATGGATCTATGCCATACAGTGTCTAGTGTGAGACAAGGCAGAGAGTAGATGGATCTATGCCATACAGTGTCTAGTGTGAGACAAGGCAGAGAGTAGATGGATTTATGCCATACAGTGTCTAGTGTGAGACAAGGCAGAGAGTAGATAGATCTATGCCATACAGTGTCTAGTGTGAGACAAGGCAGAGAGTAGATAGATCTATGCCATACAGTGTCTAGTGTGAGACAAGGCAGAGAGTAGATGGATCTATGCCATACAGTGTCTAGTGTGAGACAAGGCAGAGAGTAGATGGATCTATGCCATACAGTGTCTAGTGTGAGACAAGGCAGAGAGTAGATGGATCTATGCCATACAGTGTCTAGTGTGAGACAAGGCAGAGAGTAGATGGATCTATGCCATACAGTGTCTAGTGTGAGACAAGGCAGAGAGTAGATGGATTTATGCCATACAGTGTCTAGTGTGAGACAAGGCAGAGAGTAGATGGATCTATGCCATACAGTGTCTAGTGTGAGACAAGGCAGAGAGTAGATAGATTTATGCCATACAGTGTCTAGTGTGAGACAAGGCAGAGAGTAGATGGATCTATGCCATACAGTGTCTAGTGTGAGACAAGGCAGAGAGTAGATAGATTTATGCCATACAGTGTCTAGTGTGAGACAAGGCAGAGAGTAGATAGATCTATGCCATACAGTGTCTAGTGTGAGACAAGGCAGAGAGTAGATAGATCTATGCCATACAGTGTCTAGTGTGAGACAAGGCAGAGAGTAGATAGATCTATGCCATACAGTGTCTAGTGTGAGACAAGGCAGAGAGTAGATAGATCTATGCCATACAGTGTCTAGTGTGAGACAAGGCAGAGAGTAGATGGATTTATGCCATACAGTGTCTAGTGTGAGACAAGGCAGAGAGTAGATAGATCTATGCCATACAGTGTCTAGTGTGAGACAAGGCAGAGAGTAGATGGATTTATGCCATACAGTGTCTAGTGTGAGACAAGGCAGAGAGTAGATAGATCTATGCCATACAGTGTCTAGTGTGAGACAAGGCAGAGAGTAGATGGATTTATGCCATACAGTGTCTAGTGTGAGACAAGGCAGAGAGTAGATGGATCTATGCCATACAGTGTCTAGTGTGAGACAAGGCAGAGAGTAGATAGATCTATGCCATACAGTGTCTAGTGTGAGACAAGGCAGAGAGTAGATGGATCTATGCCATACAGTGTCTAGTGTGAGACAAGGCAGAGAGTAGATGGATCTATGCCATACAGTGTCTAGTGTGAGACAAGGCAGAGAGTAGATAGATCTATGCCATACAGTGTCTAGTGTGAGACAAGGCAGAGAGTAGATAGATCTATGCCATACAGTGTCTAGTGTGAGACAAGGCAGAGAGTAGATAGATCTATGCCATACAGTGTCTAGTGTGAGACAAGGCAGAGAGTAGATGGATTTATGCCATACAGTGTCTAGTGTGAGACAAGGCAGAGAGTAGATAGATCTATGCCATACAGTGTCTAGTGTGAGACAAGGCAGAGAGTAGATAGATCTATGCCATACAGTGTCTAGTGTGAGACAAGGCAGAGAGTAGATAGATCTATGCCATACAGTGTCTAGTGTGAGACAAGGCAGAGAGTAGATAGATCTATGCCATACAGTGTCTAGTGTGAGACAAGGCAGAGAGTAGATGGATTTATGCCATACAGTGTCTAGTGTGAGACAAGGCAGAGAGTAGATAGATCTATGCCATACAGTGTCTAGTGTGAGACAAGGCAGAGAGTAGATAGATCTATGCCATACAGTGTCTAGTGTGAGACAAGGCAGAGAGTAGATAGATCTATGCCATACAGTGTCTAGTGTGAGACAAGGCAGAGAGTAGATGGATTTATGCCATACAGTGTCTAGTGTGAGACAAGGCAGAGAGTAGATAGATCTATGCCATACAGTGTCTAGTGTGAGACAAGGCAGAGAGTAGATAGATCTATGCCATACAGTGTCTAGTGTGAGACAAGGCAGAGAGTAGATAGATCTATGCCATACAGTGTCTAGTGTGAGACAAGGCAGAGAGTAGATAGATCTATGCCATACAGTGTCTAGTGTGAGACAAGGCAGAGAGTAGATGGATTTATGCCATACAGTGTCTAGTGTGAGACAAGGCAGAGAGTAGATGGATTTATGCCATACAGTGTCTAGTGTGAGACAAGGCAGAGAGTAGATAGATCTATGCCATACAGTGTCTAGTGTGAGACAAGGCAGAGAGTAGATATATCTATGCCATACAGTGTCTAGTGTGAGACAAGGCAGCGGGTATACAGATTTATGCCATAGAGTGTAGATCAGTAGTTCTATCCGCAGGTGACAGCATCATCAAATATTCACGAGAATCGACTAAGTGACAATCATCTGATGTTGCACCTAATACCACCAATATATCTCATCTTTTGTCAAAGCCAAGTATCAGATAAGATGGCCCTGATCAAACGTGTCAGACATGTATAAATGTCTATACAACAGCCCCTTTATATATGGAGAAATCTATCAGATATACACAGAGAGAACCTGATACTATGATCCGTAAAAATATATGATATGTGTTTTGAGAGAATTCATACGATATCTGTGATATATATTTGATCTGTAGATTTTAAGAACTGAGAATTTCATTGCTTATATTTTTTAAAGCTTAATTATTACATTTTTCCATAAACTTTACAAAATTAATAAATGACTTTGTGAGAAGTGAGCTGTTTGCCTATACAGGTGTGTATGTTTTATTGCAGGATTCCTGAGCACGGGGGACAGTAATGCCCCTGGGAACTGCGCCCTACTGGACATGGTAGCTGCCATGCACTGGGTGAAGGAGAACATCGAAGCCTTCGGGGGTGACCCCGCCACCGTCACCCTCCTCGGCCAGGGCTATGGGGGAGCCCTCGTCAATCTTCTACTCATATCACCTGTCACAAAGGGTAAGTCAAATCTCTCTCATCTTCACTATATGTTGTGCGACTTGCGTCAATTTCTGTTGAGCTATAATTGGTGGGTTTGTCCATTTGGCAAGACAGACATTGTTGTTTTAAGCAGAGGTCATGGCACAATGACCATAGTGTTCCGTGGCACCATTCAATCAGGCTGTGATAGGTGTGCGGGGGAAGTCTCATTGCCCACCTTTTAGAGCAATCCCGTTTGTATGAGATTTTTTTAAAAACCCACCTCTTATAAAAGTGGTTCATATTTTATAGACACATACATCTTTAGTCTCTCAAATGAGTATGACGTTTCTTTGGATGTCATGATATTTCATATCATCAAAACAAATCATATCATATGTACAAATATATATAAAGTTTACCAAATAATTTTGATTATTCTTTGGATGATATGAAATATATAAAATATATACCATTTACCCGTAGTGATTTTATAGCGCATAAGGAAGTTCACATGGGATGTGACCTTTTCCAATCAGATGTTGGGAATAGTTCAAAGTAGTGCCTCTATCATGTAGAATTAACATTGCTGGCGTAGTGATTTCGTCTTGTGTGCAGCATATAGGTAAGATACTTCCTCACAAAAAAAGAAAACCTTGGTTTCCACTGTCCACCCACCGACCATGCTGCTTGGAACATGTTAATTTGTGGCTTTGCCAATATGATGGTGTTTTTCATACCCTCAGGCACTGTTTAATTTTTTTTAATCCTTTTTTTCCAAAAGCCTAAACATGCAATGTAAGAGTTGCAAGGAACACGGGGATAGTCCTGTGTTACTTTGAAACTAATTACAATGATGGATGGAGGGAAACAAAGATAGGGTATATAAAGGCAACACAAGGCAAAGCAAATAATAAGATTGAATAATGGAATAGACAAGTGAATGATGCCATCATCAGTGACATATGAGTGTATCAGATAGAACAAAGCCAGTTAGGTCAATCGTGGGGCACAAGATGCATGCCCAACCTCACATAAAGCTGATAGAGAAGACAGACATGGGGCGTTTCTAATGAAAAACCACAGATTAGAAACTATTGCTAGCATTCCCTCATTTGGCCTAGATAAAACACAGAGTCTATTTATAAGAAATGCGTACGTAGATAGATTTCATTTGGCAGGAAACATCCCCCATAATGAAGGGTACATCTATTTATTATTTAATACAATCTAGCCATACGTTGTAGATTTGCCAATTTCAGATGCATTGACCTTGCCCATGTATCAAACGGCACAGGTTCTGGCATGAGTGGAACATTTCATATAGACCATTGGTTAGTTCTTTGTTGTGTCCATATCGCTGTGGAACCAAGCTGTTGATCAAACCCTGGTCTCACTATTAAGTCCCAAAGTCCGCCTCTGTGGAAATAGATTTTAAGAACAAACTTTGATCTGTTTAAGACCGGTATTTGGCTTGAAGGATGAAGACATGGGCGCCATAATTACCTTAGAGCTCAGCTATTCATTTATGTCAATCAAATTGGATTAGACCAAGGTCTGGCTGGGCGGTGTTCACAGATAGCCAGACATGGCTACATAAGGCACACTGGCATATACAAAGGTCCCGAAAGCCCAATATAGCAACATCTTTCCGCACATTGTATCATTTTGCTTCTCAGAAATTTGGCTTTTTTTTAGCAGCGGCATTTATGGGTTTGCTGCAGTTGATTTATACATGCAATTCAAGGACGATGATTAGATTACAAAATCACTTAAGAAAAAAAAATAAAAATAATCAGTTTAGGTTCTCTAGAGAAATTAGGAGGAAATGGAGATTTGGATTCTGTTCCTATACGTGCCCAATAGGCTTATATGTTTCACCGAAAATTATATTAATCCATTGACATAAAATGATATGATATAATATGATGTGATTTGAATCCCTGCCTTAATAAATGTAATTACAATTCCTTCAAACCTTTGAGTCCACGCTGGAAGTTCCATATCTAAAACATACACAGTTGTTAACATTTAAATGATAGTTATATATTTCTAAGTAATCAGACCATGCTTTCAATTTAAACAACTGGTCATGCTTTTTATGGTATAATGTGACAAAAGCACTATTAAACCAACAATATTCTATCAGTAACAATACGTATGCCCAATCCCTTAAATATGAAGTTATGTCTGTCTACCTTCAGCTAAATATAGAGAACTATCCTTATCCTCTCCAGATGTGCAGATATCGTTATGTCCTGTTTCTGTCTAAAATAACTGTAATGTCTTCAAAGTTGGAGCATATTCTTATTTAATCTGGAATAGCAGGATAAATAGATTGTCCAGGGGTTAATATATGGTCAGTATTTGTGATTAAATCATCGTGTCTGATTCAGGAATTCAGGAATATTACATTAAAGGCAAGTGCAAATGCAAGCACCTTACTGTTAGTGTAACCTATGAATTTAGGGTCAACAATAAGTGAATCGGAGAGCGATTTACCGATGTAGGTTTGACCTACATTGGCTTGACAATGAGCATAATTGTCACAGCTTGTTTCGGTCCTATCTACCTCGCTCAGCCTGCCGGGAATCGGTAAGCGTATGGTTAAAAATGGGTTCAGCAAATCGCCCCATCCGGCCAGCACATGCCTGCCTATTTGTGGACGGTACATGGTTAAGAATGGGTGCCTTGAGAGTGCCTTGTCTCAGCCCCCAAAGTTGGCAGAACCCGTGTGCCCCTGTGGGCAGCCTGGCCCGGCGTGATCAAGCACTCTTATCCCTACCTTAATTGGGTGTCTGATTATTACAGTAGACTGGGTGGTCGGTGCCTTGTTGTGTGACCTTTAGATGCTACCCCTTGTGTACAGTGGCGACGTGCTGAGGGTGCCAAAATAAGCCGCCCTGTGATTGGAGGTGTCTGTTTTGAGACTGGATGTGACCCTAGGAGAATACACTGTCAGGTCCTCAGACTGCACCAACACATGCTCCGCCATTATGCCTCGCTATCTGCCTGTCATAAACCTTTACTGCTGATGAATGGTTAAACAGACTAATCATGATTGTTTTGGACTGATTTTATGTATATTAAAGACCTGACCAGCGTACCTATGGGATGTGGCTGGAATTTCATGAATAAATGTCAACAACAATGCATACTCCCGTGGAAGCATTGTGTGTGTTTTGATATGAGCGGCCCAGGCAAGAATATAACAGCATGGTTCTGGTCAATGAACTGCATTGTTCTGCCAATGTCCGTGAGAAAGCTCATGTCATGCGCAGGGAGACTTCATGCCATATGCATGGGAAAGCTCATGTTAATATCCATGGGAGCGCTCGTGACAATATCCATGGGAGAGTTTATGTTAATATCAATGGGAGAGTTTATGTTAATATCCATGGGAGAGTTTATGTTAATATCCATGGGAGAGTTTATGTTAATATCCATGGGAGAGTTTATGTTAATATCCATGGGAGGGGTTATGCCATATGCATGGGAGATTATGATTTTGTTCGTTTGGTTGTGGGTTCCATTCCCGGCTATGTCATTACATAATTATTCATATGAGCTGAGGCCCGTGCCTTAGGCTTAACGTGTTGTCCTTGTTGGCCGGGTGGGTTGTCATGTCAAGACCACACTACATAACAATTCAGTGAGGCAGCACTATATCTGTTACAAGTAGGTCTCATCATGAAATAACTGAAATAATGTTGTAATGATGTATAATAATCCCAAACAAACATACCTAATGTACAGAATATTAAACAATACATTCCAATATGAAAGAAAATCTCCTAATATCACTCTCAATCAAATGCGAGTTAAACGTCTTGTCAAATACGTACATATTCTAATTTGCCTTAATGACAAATGTATCCATAAATAGCGAAATCTATATTAATGTCCTGTATAGCTTTACTTGAGATTTGCCCATATATTGGCCAATATTGCACAGACTAACTCCCATTTTACGCCACATAGCGCCGCGCCTTAAAGTCATGGCACCATCCAAAACACTGGGACAAAATACAAGACTTACAAGACTGTCAATGTAGGGTCTGGTAAATATCTCAATGGTCAAATGGCCTTCCGGGAGGACATTTCGTGAGCTTGTATGATTAGTGACAAACACTTAAACGCCTAAATGTTATGATTGCACTATATATGTGTATGTGGGGGGTGGGGGTGGAGAGGGGAGGTGGGTGCTGGGGGGCTGGGTTGGGGGCTGGGTGGCGCTGCGCCATGTGGCCTGAAATTGTAGCAAGCCTATTGCAATGTGCCACTGACCTCGGGGCAAGATGCGCCCTATTTACTTATCATAGAACATATGCCCATTGCCTTCTCCATGTCCTTTGCCCATGTCCAATCTACCATATTGTAATATGTTTATATCCTTCCAATGACAATATATGAAATGAATGCTCAATGTCCTATCTTCCACAATTTAAGGATTTTCCCATGTCCTATCTGTTGGAATCTGTTCATTGTCAATTGACCTTTGAATGTGATCGTGCTTACATACAATATATATATCATTATCCTGTGTGACCTGGATGTAAGATAAGTTCTTAACCTCCTAAATATGACATTCAGCCAAGATACAGTTCATCATGTCCTTGGAGTTGTCAAAATGTCAGGTATGACCTAACAATTAAATCAGAATTGCTTGACCCAATTTGATCTCATCTCTATGCATTGATGATTGGCTGCAACTGTGCAACGGAGAGTAACTTTTCCCTTAATGTTCACCGGAAGTTCCGGGTCATTTGTTCATCCAATTAGTCAGTTCAGCCAATTAGTTATGTTAATCCAAAGCCCTTCGACCAGGCCCGATGTTATTATTACCATGGAGTAAGCTATTACCAAACCTCCTGTCTTTAAATTTCTATCAAAATCACTCCAAGGCCAATTTTGAATATTCATTAAATCATGCTGAAAAAAAGATTTAAAGAGTAAATCAAAACACATAGATCAATCTCTGCTAATGCAATTTCAAGTAATCTTAAAAGTTCTTATCCCAATGCATCGATTGGTCTTAATCAATGTGAATTTCTTTGTTTTTCAGGTAAAAACCTCTTCAAGAGGGCGATAATCCAGAGTGGTTCGGCTCTGAGTACATGGGCGATCGCCAAGGATCCATTACGCTACACCAAGGAATTAGCCGTGAAGGTTAACTGTTCAGCATTCATTGGGAGGAGTGACCAATTACTGCAATGTTTTAAAGCAAAAACTGTGCAAGAACTTGTTAATGTAGATATAGAAGCACCTAAATATTTCTCTCCCTTTGCTCCTGTGATAGACAGAAGGAGCGTCTTGCCCACTGATATCAGGAAACTTATGAAAAAGCCCTATTCTGTATTTGGAGATACCTCAGTTTTACTAGGAGTTATGAAAAATGAAGGTTTCTTATTTTTCAACCAAAAAGAAATAGACCAAGGAGTTACTGAACATAAACGTGATAAGTTGATAAGGACTTATGTGAGAAACGTATATCAGTATCACAGACAGAAGGTGTATGAGATTCTCATGCATCACTACACGGACTGGGAGCGCCCCACCGATCCCACCATTATCAGAGATAACCTGATGGAGATGCTCGGAGACGGCCAATACGTGGCGCCACTGATGGAACTGACGCACTACCACGCCCCCTATGATGCACCCACCTATATGTACAGCTTCAGCTACCCCTCAAGGCTGGACTCATACCCCCGGTGGGCTGGAGGGGTACACGGGGATGATATGACGTATGTGTTTGGGGCACCCCTCACTGATGGCATAGAACCCTTCACTTCCACCTTCACCAGGTCAGAGCGCATGCTCACTGAAGCGGTCATGAGATATTGGACCAACTTTGCAAAAACTGGGTGAGTAAATTATTTGAATATTTGAGAAAATTGATAAAATAAAATACTATTGAGTAATGTCAAGTTTGATTTTTACCAACAGTTATTGCTTTTATTGTTTGGAAGCTGCCTTTGAGAAGTTGGTACATCCATAAAAAATGTATTCGGACTTTTTTCAGTGTCTTAGGCCTCAGTGTAATATGATTTATCGCCTTGTCGGGTTGGGTTTATTTGCACTTTGTGTGTACATGTGGGAGGAATTTTAATAAATCTCTTTTTATTCATTCATGACGAAAGGCAGCAAACAAACCTCAAAGGTGGTGCGACGGTCACATGACATTTAAGAAGTGCGCTTCTCATTTCCTTCTGTGTTTATGCGTGCGCACTTTGTGACTTTGACCTTTGAACTGCATTTTTAGAATAAGGTCAAATGTCGCCCTCGTGGAAGTGAGATTGCAGATGACACCGAGGTTATCACAAATGGGCATGTGTTATAGCCTGGTGCCCACTCGTAATGACGTGTCATGCCTACACATTACCCTCATAACTGAGAAGAGACCAGTCAAAGGCAAATTAGGTTTATGCAAGTCATGAGCAGTGGGTCTAACAGTCACATTGATGCGACCAGAGGGCGCCTCAGTGATAGTTGCGTGTATGATATGTAGGCAACTGATAAAGTCATTATCATCATATGACCTAGATGGCGGCACAGTCCAATTTTTTTTCTTTCCTTGTCTTTTATCTACAATTCGAAGACATGCTCAAGGTTTGCCTCATGGACAACTTACTAAAATCCGTAATAAAATATTGAAATCTTAACTTCTGTAACCTCAATATTTTATTTCTTTTGTAAACATGTCTGAGCTCCAAAGATTCACTAGATAGCAGAATTAACATTATTGACAACTCAGAGAGACTCCTGGTGGAAAATTGTAATATTTCTTTTTAAGTTTCAAAACTGTTAAAAAACTTAAAATCGGACATAATCATGTCTCAACACCAGATGGCATCATTTCATCATCATCATGTGAAATGTTTTCATTTGTACAATCAAGGTGTGGCGTAACATGAGCCATATCTTGTTGGCTTGCACTCTGATCCAAAGAAGTCATCACATCTTTAAAAATATAAAGGATACAAATTGTTTGCATATATTTACACAATCTTGGTCATATTGAAGGAAAGATAATTTTATTAAAAAACAATTGACAAGATGGAGGGAAGTCGGTGTTGATTGGTATGTATTTACACTGAGTTGTGTCCAGTGGAGGTAATAACCAAACTTATAGGAACAAATGAACTTCCCCTAACATGTAAGAGATAACTGGAACATCTTGTCACCATATACGCAAGACTTGCCTAGAAGTAAAAAAAAAACGGTCTTACTCTCCGTTTTCATTGAAGGTGCAAAATGGCCTTGCCCCACAATATCTATCTCAGTTATTAAATTATAAAAAGTTAGGTAAGGGGCTGCGGTCAAATGATAAAAATGAATATATGGTACCTAGAACCAATTTGAAATCATACGGTTCATGGTATATGCGCCAAAAAATTGGAATGCCCTGCCCCTTGAAGTGAAAAACTGCAAAACAGTGGTATAGCGCTATATAAATCATTTATTATTATTATTATTATTATTATTATTATTATTATTATTATTATTATTATTATTATTATTATTATTATTATTATTATTATTATTATTATTATTATTATTATTATTATTATTATTATTATTATTATTATTATTATTATTATTATTACTATTATTATTATTATTATTATTATTATTTTGAATGACACAGTTAATCGAAAAACATATGTGTAACATATAGGTCGACCTTTTTGAGTGACATTCAACTTTGCCTTTTTGAGTGATAATTAACTATGCCTTTTTGAGTGATAATTACCTTTGTCTTTTTGTGCAACATTTAAATTTGCCTTTTTGAGTGACATTCAACTTTGCCTTTTTGAGTGACATTCAACTTTGCCTTTTTGAGTGACATTCAACTTTGTCTTTTTGAGTGACAATCAACTATGCCTTTTAGTGTAACATTTAAATTTGCCTTTTTGAATAACATTTAAATTTGCCTTTTTGAGTGGCATTCAACTTTGCCTTTTTGAGTGACATTTAACTTTGCCTTTTTGAGTGGCATTCAACTGTGCCTTTTTGTGTAATATTTAACTTTGCCTTTTTGAGTAACATTTAAATTTGCCTTTTTGAGTGGCATTCAACTTTGCCTTTTTGAGTGACATTCAACTTTGCCTTTTTGAGTGACATTCAACTTTGCCTTTTTGAGTAACATTCAAATTTGCCTTTTTGAGTGGCATTCAACTTTGCCTTTTTGAGTGACATTCAACTTTGCCTTTTTGTGTAACATTCAACTTTGCCTTTTTGAGTGACATTCAACTGGTGCCTTTTTGGTGTAATATTTAACTTTGCCTTTTTGAGTGACAATCAACTATGCCTTTTTGTGTAACATTTAAATTTGCCTTTTTGAGTGACATTTAAATTTGCCTTTTTGAGTGACATTCAACTTTGCTTTTTTGAGTGGCATTCAACTTTGCCTTTTTGAGTAACATTCAACTTTGCCTTTTTGAGTGGCATTCAACTGGTGCCTTTTTGTGTAATATCTAACTTTGCCTTTTTGAGTGACATTCAACTTTGCCTTTTTGAGTGACATTCAACTTTGCCTTTTTGAGTGACATTCAAATTTACTTTTTTGTGTAACACTCAACTTTGCCTTTTTGAGTGACATTCAACTGGTGCCTTTTTGTGTAATATTTAACTTTGCCTTTTTGAGTTACACTGAACTGTGTCTGTCTATAATTTAAAGGCATTACTTTCCCACAGCTCAAGCTGCTCTCATCTGATCTCATCTCACCTTACAACACTCAGCATCTCACGTTTAGGTCAGCCCACACAAAAGTTTGTATCTCATATCTGACATTGAACATCATCTGTAATTAAGGCACATGCTCTGAACATCACTGAACAATCTTTAGTGGTATTGATATTTGAACACTACCTCCCACCCTTAACTTGAATGCAGATCCACAGCTTCTTTAATTTTGCTAGTTGGATCTGGGTTAACAGCTGATATCATTACAAGACGATGAAATTTATCTATGTTTCAGACTCACAGCCCAATTTAAAAAGGAAAAATATATACATGTCAAAGATAAAAGCATTAAATAATATACAGAAAGAGATATATGTCATTTTGAAATCTGTTTTCACTAATTTTGACAGTATGTCCGATATGGTGATATTTATGTACATATGGACTGATATTGTCATATTAAAATTGGCATAGTCAGATATTGTTATATGTATGAATGGTAAAATAAATATTGTCTTATCCATATCAAAATAGTCTTATATCGTCATAATAACAACTATATGGACTAATATTATTATAAAATCCTATAAGTACAGCCTGCCATTTTATAGTCAAGTTCAGTTTGATAATATTATTTCTATGATTGTTTTGAATAATATTGCAAAATTCATATTAGTGCAGCTTGATTTAATTTAGTGCCCAGTAATATGTGTCGTTTGATCTTGACCCGTATTGGCCATCTGACTGCGGCAATGAGACCGTGTCAAGCTCAGATAATGATGATGAATCCTGCAGGAAACTAGCGATCAAGCAATCTCCCACTGAATGATGACAATAGTGTGCCTCGGTAAACAAGAAGTTATAAATGGAGTGATATTTGAGTGAGCTGGGGGAGGTTTGTTGCTATCAATCTGTCAGTGATATGGTGGAGGAGGGGTTGCCGAGGAGCAGTGTCATCTGTCAGGACTGAGGCTGGGAGCAGGTCTGAATGACAGGCTGTCCCCTACATTGCCATCTCCCATCAATGCCTACGGTCCTGCCCTCCCCAGACACACATCACTCACTGACATGTGAAGTCTTACTATTACTACCCGCTACTGCAAGGAAACGGTATGCAGTATTGTACAAGTGCTGACCAGAAAATGTATGGAGAGTAACATACATGAACGTGCTTGGATTGCAATAGGCACAACAGAAAAACCCCACACGCACACCACCCATACACACACATACATATATACCATACAGCACACACACAGACATCACACACACCACACACCACACACACATACAAACACATACCACACAAACAGTCACACCACACAAACAATCACACGCCACACAACATCAATAAAGTTAGCTTCTTCATGTTTCCATTTCAGGTTTCAAAGGTTTCCTAAATGACAGGGAACATTTCACTGATCAATATGCAAAGTCAATAATGAAATAATGATTGATAATTAAAGGGTATGCGATAACACAAAATCAGTGAAGTTAGGATGATGAATATTGATGTGGTGACAACTTAAATGTCAGCATATGCTAATGTATGAAAAATGTTTTTTTTTGTTATGTATTAATGTTTTGAGGTGAATACCCTGTGAGACCTAGTTTTTGAGTCAGCAATGTGGTGTTAATTTGTGAATTGACTAAACTGTGTTGTTAAGTGATGAAATCAGGACAGGGTGATGTACACTGGTGAGGCCTTATTTGATTTGATTTGTTTGTACTGAAGATACCTTTAGCACCATTTAGGCTATATCAATGCAAATAGAAGCCTGTCATTAGGACTCAATGCCCTGCACTTTTCAAAGAGTGCCTGGGATGATATCATATTTTCTGATCCATGCAGAATTACTGAAGTAATTATCCCAACACAAACCTCGCCCTTTCAGCATTGGAGACAGACGTCTAACCAACTTAGTCACACGTCCCACCAACTGATGAGAACCCCAGCACCTACATTCTATGGTGAATGATTGTGAGAATTACAGCACATACATTCTATGGTGAATGATTGTGAGAACTACAGCGCCTATGTTCTGTTGTGAATGATTGTGAGAACTGCAGCACCTACATTCTATGGTGAATGATTGTGAGAAATACAGCGCCTATGTTCTATGGTGAATGATTGTGAGAACTACAGCGCCTATGTTCTATTGTGAATG
The DNA here is from genome assembly GCA_949316495.1 of Amphiduros pacificus. Classification (NCBI taxonomy): domain Eukaryota; kingdom Metazoa; phylum Annelida; class Polychaeta; order Phyllodocida; family Hesionidae; genus Amphiduros; species Amphiduros pacificus. Next base: position 9,156,677 of record OX439003.1, on the reverse strand, counting down.
ATTGTGAGAACTACAGCGCCTATGTTCTATGGTGAATGATTGTGAGAACTACAGCGCCTATGTTCTGTTGTGAATGATTGTGAGAACTGCAGCACCTACATTCTATGGTGAATGATTGTGAGAAATACAGCGCCTATGTTCTATGGTGAATGATTGTGAGAACTACAGCGCCTATGTTCTATTGTGAATGATTGTGAGAACTACAGCGCCTATGTTCTATGGTGAATGATTGTGAGAACTACAGCGCCTATGTTCTGTTGTGAATGATTGTGAGAACTGCAGCACCTACATTCTACTGTGAATGAATGTGAGAACTACAGCGCCTATGTTCTATGGTGAATGATTGTGAAAACTGCAGCACCTACATTCTACTGTGAATGAATGTGAAAACTGCAGTGCCTATGTGATGCATAGTTGTGAGTTATGGTTAGCCCTAGGTGACAGTAATATCTGACAATCTTTAACCTCTCAAACACCATTCACCTGAAACACTTGAATGTCATGTTATTGTGCTTTCTGGCCTAAAATTAATGCCTTGAAGCACGCTAAAGCGCATCAGCATTGGCTCAAAATGACAATTTTCAATTTCCTGTTTTTCCCCTGAGTGAGTCCTAGAAATCAATGATGGATGAAACAGATTGCAGAAAAAAATTAGACTGTTTGGGAACTCCTGAAAACTGTGGAAAGATAGATTGTGCAACAGTGAAGCCATTTTAATGATGCAAAGCTGGAAAGGATAGAATAGATTCAGGAATAGAATAGATATATGGAATAATCGTTTAGTATTCAGTGTGTCCATAAAAATCTCTTGTTATGCCCTCCTCCTCCGAGGGAGGGCATATAGTAATCACTCCGTGCGTCCGTGTGTCCGTGCGTCCGTCACAATATTTGGAATGGCCAACACTGGAAAGTGGCTGGAGCACAGGGATGATACTACATATGCCTACAACAATATAGTCCAAGTAAATATTTTCCATGAAAGTTTGGTGACCTAGGTCAAAGGTCAAGGTCGCAGTGACCATCGTGTCAACTTTGGCCGTGAGCGCTCTAACTTCTATAAAAATGTTTCAATTTCACCTGTTGGTGTACAGGTGTATTTTAAGAGGGGCTAGGCTAAGTTCGATGATGGTCGATACTGACCAAATTTTGAAGTCATGGCGGCCATTTTTCAAAATGGCCGACGTGCCGATTTTGTGAATTCTTTTGAGAATACACTTATATCAAACATTATTACTTATTATCAATTGGTATAAGCTGCAAAAATGTTAATTTATGTAATTGGGTCAGTGTGACCTACTTTTCAGGTGAAAATCGACATCCCCATTAGTATTTAGAGTGGCCCTCATTTCAATGCTGCAGGACATTGGGGTTTGATTCTACATAATGTTTGTAAAACTAAAGACCCCAAAAAAAGATTCCATGGAATTTTTCTAACCAAGGTCAAAGGTCAAGGTCGCAGTGACCATCGGGTCAACTTTGGCCGTGAGCGCTCTATCTTCTGTAGAAATGTTTCAATTTTGACACAAGTTGGTGTACAGGTGTATTTTATGAAGGGCTAGGCTAAGTTCGATGATGGATAATACTGACCAAATTTTGAAGCCACAGCAGCCATTTTTCAAAATGGCCGACATGCCGATTTTGTTAATTCTTTGCAGAATACACATATATCAAACATTATTACTTATTATCAATTGGTATAAGCTGCAAAAATGTTAATTTATGTAATTGGGTCAGTGTGACCTACTTTTCAGGTGAAAATCGACATCCCCATTAGTATTTAGAGTGGCCCTTATTTCAATGCTGCAGGACATTGGGGTTTGATTCTACATAATGGATGCTGATTCTGTGAATTTGAGGTGCGGGGCAAACTGGCCACTAGGCGGCACTGGCCACAGGGGTATGCAGGAGGAGGGCATTGTTCTGCGCTCTCTGAGCGCATTTTAATTTTTTATTCTTATCAGTGCATCATAGCCATGAAAGGCATATTGAGAATTTTTCATATTTTCTGTATTAATGATACATCTTGTCTTGCCATTATTTGGTTTATCAAAGGTTCACAATTGTATTTGATATATGAAATAAAATCTTCATATCAGATTTAATTATGATTGTCAATCATAACAGATGTTTCTGAATATGATATACATATAAAATTGCATATCACAATATTGCTGACAAAGTAAGTAGTTCACATTGTGCTGATTTTCTTTTGATCACATATAATGAAAATGATGAAAATATGTATGGCTATGAGGATAATATTGCTAAGTTCTTTATCATGGTAGCTGGCCAAGATATATAAACAGTGCTGTTCGAGGGACTGTGGCTGACCATGTTATGACCATGATATGTGCCAGTCAGTTCTCTCTCAAGGACCGTAGCTGACCATGTTATGACCATGATATTTGTCAGTCAGTGCTCTCTCAGGGACTGTAGCTGACCATGTTATGACCATGATATGTGTCAGTCAGTTCTCTCTCAGGGACTGTAGCTGACCATGTCATGACCATGATATTTGTCAGTCAGTGCTCTCTCAGGGACTGTAGCTGACCATGTTATGACCATGATATGTGTCAGTCAGTTCTCTCTCAGGGACCGTAGCTGACCATGTTATGACCATGATATGTGTCAGTCAGTTCTCTCTCAGGGACCGTAGCTGACCATGTTATGACCATGATATTTGTCAGTCAGTTCTCTCTCAAGGACCGTAGCTAACCATGTTATGACCATGTTATAGCCATGGTTGGCACAGTGTGTGTGAGAGGATGTTGGAATGTGTGTTGTCAGAATGTCAGTCAGCCCAAGCCTTTGCAAACAAGCAGTCACAACAACCCTCTTACGGTCTATTAGTGACCATTATAGATTCATGCCATCCTCACAGCCCTTGTCACTTAATGGAAGAACTCTCTGATAAGCCTGATTGGACCGAACTGAGAAAATGGAGAAAATGTTCAGCCATCTCTTAACAGCAACTCGTAATGCAAATCAGAACACAGGCCATTTTAACGGGTCCCCATAGGCTGTTATCAGAAGACTGAAGCGATTGTAGTGTATCTACCGGAGTTATAGGGCCTTATTTACGACCCCAGAAACCAGTCTGCATAAAAGGGCACACTTTTGGACTCATTTGAAGGCCAAGTGTCCCCTCTTATTGCAGTCATAGGCTGACTGATTGAACCACTTGTTTTTACCATTGGTGCCCTCTCATCCCGCCCAGCGTGTTACAGTTGCATTCATTTGAACCATCTCTCGCTTGATTTTGGAAAAAATGAATTTACTATATCATTTTTTATGTTGTCATATTATATTTCGTAATCACTCAGAACTGTAAAAATCATCTTAAATGTATTACATTATTAATTACATTTACATGTCATTTTCTGTATCACAGTACATTATTTATTACATTTTCATATGTCCTTTTTTGTTAGATATAGAGATATTTTATTTCTATTACAATCACAAATAACAGGATATTGTTTACAATGATTACAAGGCATATTACCAAAGAACAAATTAAAATAATGAATCCTGAGAGTGATGGGTGCTTTGCGTAGTATAATGAGATATTTATGTATTAAATGATGATAGGCAGAGTGGTCTGTGATATGATAATGCTGGAGAGATGTGCATCCCGGCTGCTTCCTACATGGGACAGCTGCACAGGTCCTGTCTCCTCAAGCCCTACCATTTCCCCTGTCACGACATTCGGCCATTTCCTACTCATCTAAATACACCATGCTCACTACTTGTGTGGCCACCGGGCCGAGTTGCTCATCCTCTCTCCACATTGAGGTAATCCCGCTCCCGACTAGATCACTGCCAGGATCTGCTCAAATACAACTAGCCTGGTCCTCCTTTGTATGCATGCTTGGTGGAATATGACACAGTCTTTTATCATTTTTTTGTGTACACGATGATGTTTGTTTCAGTTTCCCGTTTTGGTGTCTTTAACATAGTGATTGTGGTGGACACATGAGGTGATTGTAGCAGTTGCCTGTCCCGCTGGAATGTGGCATGATGAACAATACACAAGGTCATTATGGGAACCCTGGCCCTGGGGAAGCCATTACACATGCAATAAAGGCACCAATGAGCAAAACTGACCTCACCCCTACCGCCGCGGTGCCGCACTATCCAAACACCAATTACCACCATCCAAATGGCAATCACGCCTTGCATTATCTCTAACCATTTAATTCTACCATTTTTTTACCAATTTCTATGCTGAAAGCCAGGGAGAAGGCATGATATTGTATCAGGCAAGCCACGAAGGATCCCCCCAAAGCTCCTCGGGGTTGTTGGTCATTGCTCATATCATATGCAGTGTTTAGTAGTTCAGCGGGAAGGAAGCTCATATGATTCGACCAATGCATCAAGATTTACTGGGAGTCTTTCATATCACCTTCAGTGGCTTATGTCCGCTCAAGCGGGTCAATCTACCACAGATGCTGCCATTAGAAAAACACTCCGCAGCCAACTGCTATTTTTAACCAATCACCGAGCACACAAATCAGACCTGGAATTACATCAGTGACCGGATGTTTCGGTTGGTGCATCCGTTCTCTCCCTCGTCCAGATCGCTGATAATTTATAACCTTTCTAGTTTTGTGAATCACAGCTGATATTCAGATTTAGACCTATAAGGAAGGGATAAAAAGGCACCAATGAATGTTAAGCAAGAGGTAAACATTTGTGATTGGTCAAGGCTGAATACATTTCAGTCTTGAAAAACCTTTAAGCACAGAAATGATTGGTTCAGAATCTATCTATAAGTATTCTTGTGATGTGGACTTTTCTACAAAGTCTGGAGATAACATTTATGTGGAGTGAATGCCAATTACATCTTGCCTGACCACGCTCTCATATGAATGTGTTTTTTTTTCTCCTTTCAGGGACCCAAATGGACCTCTTCCACAAGACTCTGTTTTTGGTGGCCGAGTTAAAAATAGATTTGTTGAGTTAAGATGGCCTATATTTGACAACACCAGACAGGAATACTTACATATTGGTAAGAATATAAGTTTATTTACTTCATATTTAGTGTATAAGTTTATACTATATTTTAGATATTATGATACGATTAATTAGTCACCTTGTGTTTTAAATATTTAATGTTTGACATTATAAGGTATTATTGATGCATTTGATTTTGTAGCATTACAATCTTTAATCAAATCCCTGCATTTAATATACTGACACTTAAATTGATTGATTGTTCTGTAGAAAATATAACAAAATATATATAACTACAAAAACATTGTACAAATATTACCACTCACATTATAACTTTATGAAAGTCTGGTTCTCTGATAAAAAATAATAATAATGGCCACATTTATATTATGTTCTTTTGGTTCTATTAATGATCATATTTTACATGCATGTGATCAAAGTGATACAGTAGACTAGAAAATAAACCGCATACAAAAGCTGATGTCACATTTTACATCTCGCCAATTAATAAGACCAAAATAATCACATGATTCTTAGATTACAAATGATGACTTCACAGTAGAAAAAGCAGTCACATGCAACATTTTCATGTCATTTCTTACCCTTTTGTTATGTTAGACCTACGTTTCAACAAAAGGGGTACAAAGGGGCAATTAAGCCATTCATTCTTTTATCTGTAAATTATATACAAATAAACAGAAAAAAACACAACACTTTCACTCTTAAGCAAGTAAATTTATACTCATTTTCTGAATAGTCAGTATTTAAGTTATTTTAGTACATATAACTTATTAAACTTATTTGTAGGGTGGGAAGGCATTAGACTTATTTAGTCTCTAATTTTTACAACAATCTTTGCCATATTATTCACAGGGACAGGTGTGTATGTCAAGAAGCCTGGTTTAATCTCACTTCATTATTGTTGTAGTTCACTTTAAAGTTGACAAACTTTAAAACTCCAAAATGAGGGTTTCATGTTTCACTGAGTCCAGTCTAATTTCTTCATGCTGTGGCCTTGTCAGAAACATACAGTTGCATTCAGCATATCAAATTTATACTGATTTAATCACTAAATTATTTATTAGGACTGATTTCCCAATGTGTTTCACTTCTTTTCATCCCCCTCCAAAAAAAATCTTTGTTAAATATTAATTAGTGGAGAAAATGACTATTCCGTAAAAATCTAAATAACAAATATTTGAACCAAACTAATTGAAATAGTGTAGAAATTTAATTATGTGAGTTCTGACATGGCTGGAGCATGCATGTGAATGCAATCAAGCCCACTGATTTGGAATGGAAAAAAAAGCTTCCAGAAAACGGTTCATGCATGCGCGCGCACCACACATTCATTGTTTGGAATGGCGTATAATGATGTGTAAGGCATGTTCTCCTGTTATCATTGATTTCTTGTGTCGAGTGTTGACATGAAGTGCTAGCTATGTTGGCAGGTTGCACCATGTTTTTGTTGTGTCTTGCGAGGCATGTCTGTGTCCACGGCCTCCTTCACCTCTCACTGTGTGTCTCACCTCTCTGCTCTCATACCTCATCCTGTATCTGTTCCTCTACTCTACCTGCACCTCCCCCTGGTGGACAAACATGTCCGCCGAGGCCTTGTGGCCACTTCTACCTTCTATGAAAGTTGCATTTTCGCATACATGCATTTCTTCTTTTCGCTGTCTCGATCATTCTTTTTATCGAATCCTGAATTGCTATTACTGAATAAGTTTCTTGAAGTTACTTTCATCCAAATGTGGCCAGGGTTAACAAAAGTTGTTTTTTTAATCAACCTCCAAAATGTAAACAAAAAATAATAATACAGATGAGAGATATGATCAGATGACAGAGATAAGGTGTGAAAAGCACATGTTGATATAACTGATGCGGGCTTGGCTGCAGTTATCTCATCCTGTGTTTAAGATGGTACACTTCTCTGCTGTGCTGTTCTACTAATATCCATATAACCGGGGGCACTTTGGGCCAATCTGTCTTCCCATTTAATCTTTCAGGAGATTGTTTGGAAGATATAGACTATTCTATCGACGGCATCGATTATATAGATCCCCTATGTGAAGGTGAAGAGGGTATTGGTACAGCTCTTTTGTGACTTTTTGCATTTTGTCTTTTATGGCATTTTGGTTTGACACACTGGCTGTTGCTGGGGAGGAATAAGAATGGTTGGCTTAGAACCGCGCACTGCTACAGCACTCCAAACATCTCACATATTCCCACGTTGATCTAGTCCAGTTTACATTTATATCAACACCACCGGTAGCATGACCTGTCTGTTATTGTGTATCTCAGTTATAATGTATTGACTGGGGACCTAGAGCGAGGACGTCTATGCCAATATCAAAATGACTGTCGGCGACCTGTCTATATTCTATAATGACTCACCTTGGAGTCCTACAAAGCACAAATTTCAAACTCTCTACCTTTGCATATGGCAGAATCATCATGCAGGAATTGTTATCTGAATGACAAAATCCCCCCAAACACAGTTTTCCCTTGGTATTCATCATCAATCATGAAAAGCGAGGTCCTTTACATAGTAAGAATGATTGAAAGCCTGACCTCCTGGTATCACACCAAACATTATGGTTAAACTGGTCACACCTCCTCCCCCTTTGATAATCTTTATATATATATAGATGAAAGGTATATTGTGTACTGATTGGCTGTTGGGTGATGGTGACGGTAATTTTGGGTGAGTGTTGTAACTAACCGACAGTGATGTAAGTCATATATAATGCGTTTGAATATCACATTAATGATGGCCACATCTCCAAGGGCTTCAGTTATGCGAGAGATGTTTTGTTTATGAACTCTTTGGATCACTTTGATTCTTTAGATTAGCATAAAGCCACGTAACCACTTTACATAAATATTCAGCCATGATTATCAATATGTAAAATGGTTACCTGCATGTCAAAATATGACAGATTATGATTTCATTAAAATTTTATTCATTTAACTAATATCATCATATTATATAATTTACCTAATTTAAACAATACAGATTTTTGATAATAAGCATGTGAAGGTCACCATATATATAGACACATTAAACCATGAGAAGTTCTCACCAATACAGCACTAACCCCTTACACCCCTCTCCCCTTCACGCTGCAACCCCCCTTAATCCCCACAGACCGTATTATCTTAATCCAATCCAACAAACTTTATATTAAATGCTAATATCTCATACATGTTGAATTTACATAATCCAGATTGTCTGTAGAGTTGAAGTCTTTATTTTCGTCTATATTTGAAAAAAAAAATCTGATGCATCATAATGGGTTTGTAAGAGTAACAAAGCAATTAATGATGTTTGATGATGTAATGCGTCCGTGATGCTACTCTGGTGATGTATGATTTCAGGGATGAGACCCACAGTGCGGCATCATTACCGAGGAACAAAGATGGCGTTATGGCTGGATCTTATTCCCAAATTACACAACTCAGATGACCTCGAGCCCAAGCACCATCTATTAATGAATTATGATAATTCCTCCACGTTTGAGGAGGTAGGAACGGATGATTTAGATATGGATAAAGTCTTCCCACCTCCTCCTCTGCCGCCAGTGTCGCCCCCACCGAAGACGACGGAGCCATCCACCACAGCGCCCCCTACCAGCACGTTGCCTACGACCACCACGTCGACCACCACCGATATCCCGTCGACGTCCCCGGCCTACAGGTGGCACATGCAGACGAGGAGACCTTACTACAACCGGGGCAAGAGGACCACCCCGGAACCCACCACCCCCACCCCCAACATGGAAGCAATCACGGGCAAAGACAACACATTATCGCTCAGCGTGACCATAGCCGTTGGGTGCTCATTACTGTTTTTGAATATCCTGATATTTGCTGGTGTGTATTACCAGAAGGACAGGATGAGGATGGAGATGAAGATGAGACAGAGAGAGCTAGAGAAGGAGAAATCTGGCATGGACGGGGCTAGCAGTGAGAACAATCCTAAATCTAGTTCTGGTCCTGAGACTGACACTAACAGTAGTTCTATGGCTACACCACCAGTGCCGCCATCTATCAGTAGGCATCAGGTCCAGCCTCAATTTACATCTCTCCCCAAACAGCCAATCCCCGTGTTACCCCCTCAGCCGCCATACGGGGCCCGCACCGTGAGTGCCCGCGACCTGCACCACCAGCACAGCACAGACTCTCCCGCCCGCATCTCCCACACGTTACCCCGTCACAGTAATGCCACAAAGACACTCTCAGACAGAGTGGATAGAGATCACTGCAGTACCATGAAACTGAGACACTCTCCGTCAGCGGACTCAGGTACAGAGGTGAACAATCACCCTAGCAACCCCGTCACTATGGTATAATGACGGCATTGTTTTATATGTACTTTACTCAGCAAACTACATCACAAGAGACACAAGGTGTACAGTGATTCTTCCTTTGCTTCATCAGACCATCTTCAACACAGCGGCACCACGACTTTGATGTTGATAACATGTTCAAGACACCAGGGCAGTTTGGCTCTGGCCAACGCAAGAAAGCAGAACTTTTACCTGGTAAATCATGCCACCTAAATATGTAATCATGATAAGTAATGCAGTTCTCATTTTAGATATCAATGATCTTTAATGAGAATATTTGGAGCATTTGGGTAAAAGATTAAGGGTGCACAATCAAAATTGCTACTGCTTTTGTTGGCAAAAATGAGTTACATTCATGAGAAGGGGTCTCCAAGCCCTCTGTGAGTAGCTAAGAGAGATGCAGATTAGTTCGTTAGTCAATGACTTCAGCCACCCTCCAGTATGTACATATTTACAAAATACTTTATATTTTATGTATCAGTAATTACTAACTTACTGTTTATGTATAATCCACCTTCTATATTTCAGGATACTTAACATTTTAAGTTTGGCTTCATCCATATCTTTTTGGTGAGACTAAAATTCAAGAATCTTTTTTTTGTTATGAATGTTCCTTACGAATAAGAAACTATTTTACCCCCAATAAACAATTCTATCTGGATGAATGGGAAAAATATCTTTTGAGAAGTGATAATATTTTGTTATATGCTGAGATTGCTGACATTGGACAATTTTAACTTTCCCGAGCAACACATAAAATCAATTTGAGCTTGGCATTTTAATATTACTTATGGCTGGCTGTTTGATTGACTAACTTATTACAAAATCAACTGATTTCTAACAACGTTTGATAACAGTTGTACAAAAGAAGATATATTTTGTTAAGATGAAATTGTGGCACGAATGCTCACAGAATAAGGTTTGATTGAAAGCAAATACTATGCAAAATGTGGCGTCATTAATAACTAAAATGATGATGAATCACAGATGAAACACTTACTAACGATTGTAACTATAATTGTAAATTCATGCGACACCACTAACATTGTACAAAAACTACATTTTATATTCAGGTATCTATTCTGTACAAACTGTTGCGAAGCAAAACTGTAAGTAGGTCACCACTTATTGCTGGGCAAATTGTAATTAGGTCACCATTAATTGCCAAGCAATGATGTTTGTAGGTCACACACGTGCACATTCCAAGAAGACTGTCAATAGTAGGACCATATGTAGAATAAATTGTAGCAATTTGTCATTTTCATATTTTTTCAAAGCAATTTTGGAATGTATGGCATTATATTTCACCACTCTGCGTTTCTCTTCCCTAATGCACTGAGATACACTGTGTTATTTGATGCCCTGTGCAAAACATTGAATTAATATGGCTCTGGGGGCATGGTGTTTATAAGATATATTTATTAATATGCAGATGCCCCTTATGTTCACAGATATTTATGATTCCTCTAGCAAATTGTAAACATTTTCAAATTATGAAATCACACATTACCGGATGAACGTCACTGAGTATCATAAGCCCAAAGCTGAGTGAATGTCATTTGTCATAAAGGGATGAAAGTTGTTTTATGATAGGGACACTTGAAATTAATGACTTTGTGTCTCCAATTATATGGTTTAAATTGATATAATGTTATATTTGAAATAAACCACAATATTCAGCATAATTTCTATTATTTCAATTTTAATTTAGGTTCCAGGAGATGAAAAACAGCTGTATTTCTTCCTATTTCATTCAAAAATGTATTCAGCAAATTAATATTTTAAATTGACCATGTAAATGTTGCATTATTAAAGAATGATTCTGATTATTCCGAGTTTACAATGAGGCCTTCCCTCAATATTATATTATTACACAGGTTTTATAGAGCGATCATCATAATACATGCTTTCTCATTTCACAAAACGTAAAATGAATTAATCATATCCCAAAATTCATTGTACTAAATAGGGAATATTAAACATGTAACTGATACGATCCTGGGTAAATATGTAGTGTGCATAAAATCGAAATATTTTGGGTTTCAATTTCCAATTCCTTATGATTTCTTTAAAATGGATATTTAATTATGTTCTAAACAAATATAATTGGCCTGAGCATGAATACTGAGTAATTTTTAGAATATATGATATCATATGGGTAACTGAAAACAGATCTCTCTCATCATTAATGTGTATGTCTTGTTTCTCACTTCATAGTCAATGTTAATTGTTTTTATAATAAAACAGTTCGATACCTGATGGCTTTGTTTTGTTTTATTTTTCTTTGCTGATTAAAGTATCATCATTGAAATATTGACTAAATCTGCATTCTATGATATGTTTCCCAAAATTTCTATATTAATTAAACAAAGATCAAAATAATAGTGCCTTTCAGAAGTATTAATCCACAAGGTAGCGCTCACAATTTTAGTTAAAGACATGAGCTGCTCACTATATCCACACTAGGTGGCACTCCTCTGCGCTTCTCACCAGGTGGCACTTTATATTGCAGACATTTTCAAACTCATTTACTTGATGTGTTCATGGCAAAACAACAGATTAAAATAATACATTACCGTGTGTTTTGATACATTTAATATTAAAACAATGATTAAGATTTGCAGAGAACAGACTTTAAAAACAATGTGCAGATCAGGTTTCTGGTCAGTTTGATGAAAATGTAAATTTAATATATCAGAGGGCATCACAATTTGTATGTGGGAATTATTTAAGCTCAGTGCAATATCAGAAGTTGGAGAAGAAGAAAAAACATTGAAAGAATGGAATTGAAGAAATGGTGGAAGATGGTCATTGGGTTCAAGATCACAATCCCTTGATATTTTATGATAGCATGGCCACCCAAAACTATCATTGTACACAAAAAGAAGTAAGAGAAGTATTGTGAGCTTTGGGATATCTGGTGGGTAAAATTATTTTTGTTTTCTTGGGTGGTATTTTTGACCTTATTTACAAGCCACCTTGTCCAGTCCGCCATAAAATTGAGGCCAGATCATATATATAGATAAAAATGGAGAAGGCCAATACTTCCAGAAAGTGTTCAGTGAAAATGTATTCAATCCGTCTGTTCATCCAGCCATCTATAAAGAGGAATCTTTCTTTCTTTTTTCTATTTTTTCTGTACGTCCAGACACTTATATTTTGGATTACTCCCCGTTTTTAAATCTAGTGTGAGTTGTGCAAAAGAAATTAAGGGGTTTCCCCTGGTTTTTCTTTATTTTTACGAGTTTTCTTGGTTCTGGGAAGTATTCCTATTTTTTCTGTTAAGATTTGATCCAGTGTCCCAATCTGAGGGTTTACTGAGTAGGTGTTTGGTCAGTTCAGCAATATTTGTTGACAGGGTGTTCAATGGATGATTTAGATTTTAGCAGAAGATTCATGTCATGTTCCTGAAAGACGGCAGGGCACTGAGACAGTGATGAACATTTTTGATGGTCAATCTTACTTCTCTTTTAGTAAGATGAACATTTTTGGCATTTGATCAAAATTGTTTTAAAAAAACCTCTAAGGTCTATATCCTTATATTTAAGAAAATAATTTGCAGGTGAATCATTGGGGCATTTCACAAATGTAATTTGAATAGTGGTCCGAGGCCACAGGTACCTCAATCGTGAAGCTCACAATATTTTGGCAGTGCCACCTAGCGGCCAAACCTACCAAGGTCATTATCAAAATTCAAATTCTCAGTAGGAAGGATTTGTAAGTATTTTCTTAGCATGGTTAAGGCCAACAGAATAATGTGGGTAAAAAGGGCATTAGAAAGTAATGGAAAATGGAAGTCAGTATTACTGTGCTTGTTGAAACCTTTGTCAATTGAACATTTCACCTATTCTAATTTACCTGATGAAGTGATAGATAATATCCAGATACCCTTTTATAATCAAATGTTTCTATTCTGGAATCAACTGAAACCGGAACCAGACAAAGCTTTGCAGTTTAAGAACGAGATACTTTGGTCCAATAGATATATTACTGCTCCAATAGAAATCAAAAAAGGGTCAAAAAGTGCAAAAACAAGGAGTAAAAACCTCAAATCTTTACTGTGGTCTGATTTTTACAAATGTGGTATTATCAGAGTGGGTGATTTGTTTAGTGATAAGAATAAACTTATGGATTATAGACAATTTGTAGACAGATATAATGTAAAATGTGATATATTAAGATTTTATAAATTAAGGAAGGCAATTCCAACTGAATGGGTGGAGGCTATATCACTGTTACCACATAATGCTTTAGTCCCACCCTTTTCGTCACTGCAAATCAATCTTAGACACACCAGTACAGATTTAATTAATATAAAAGCAAAACATATATATTGTGCATTTGTAAAAGAAAAAGTAGAAAAGCCAACTGCCTTGAATAAATGGGAGGTTACCTATGGTACTGAGGATGACTGGAAAAGAATTTTTTATCTACCATATTCATGTACAAGAGACACAAGGTTACAGGCATTCCAATATAGAATACTACACAGAATTTTACCGTGTAGAAAATGATTATACACATTGACTGTCATCGATTCTGATTTATGTAATACATGCAATGCTATAGATGATATTGAACATTTTCTGTTCTCATGTTCAACAACAAGAGTGTTTTGGGGCCATTTGGAGAGATGGTGGAATAGAGTGTCACAATGTAAGGTCAAACTGACTCTGAAACACATCATATTTGGAATATATTATGATTTAAACTGTTTTGCTGAAATTAACTTTATTATACTACTTGCTAAACATTATATTTATTTAAGCGCTTAGAGCAGACCTGGTCTGATATAGCGCTATATAAATCGTTATTATTATTATTATTATTATTATAAAAAAACATTATAAACAACAAATATGCTTTTTTGCCTTTTTGGGCATACTGAAACATAAATTAGTAATTGAAGAAAATATACATAATATGAATGGTACATTTCATATTTTTGAGAAAAAAAAATGGCAAGCTATTTACAATGAAATATAAACTGCACAGTCACTTCTCACCAACTCTCCATACCAACATGGGTTCAACATCTTCATATCAATCATAAATCTCCTTATCATCTTTTCTATCTGTCATCCTACATCATTTTACATGTGTACATATCTTCTTTTTTATAATGTAAAAAGCCAATAAACATATTAAAAAAAAAAAAAAAAAAGATTTGTAAGTATTTCAAAAGGAGTAATAATATCACATTAGCATGCACTTTTATTTTGATATATTACTCGGAATTGTCTAAATATTCAAAACTTTTTGCAATAAAAGTGATGGATTAGGTGTGTATCCTTTATTTTTGAAAAAAAAACATCCATCAGTGCCACCTCGTGGCAAATTTGTTCAATTAAGGAACCACCGAATGAAGGTTAAGGTTCCGTTATGTTTTTATTTAACGTTTTGTTCTTTTGGACGACAACAGAGCTGCGATTTCATTTTCAAAGCCTTTTAAGTGGATCTGCACTCTCGATAATATTCACAACAAGTTGTTTTCTGACACTTGCATGTGCAAACGAAGTCAAATGGTATGATAAACATCGTTAATCAATTGATATACTGAACCACAGCTCTTTTGTCGTCCACAGCTCTGCTGTCGTCGGCTGTAAACCTATAGCTTTGGATATTGGTTCCTATCATATCTTATATTCTCAAAATTACCTTTAATGTGTGGCACCGTTTATTTTAAGACATCTTGACAAATTGCCCTAATCTTAATCATTATTTTTATCAAAAAGCATTAAAATGGCACATGATATAATATTGTAAAGTAAACAAATATATTATTGATACTTTGTGAGAAGATTTTTTCATCGCCCTCTCAATTGCAACATGACTAAAAGAACTATAATAAATGCATATTTGTTAAGCTATAAAATTACATTATGGACAAACAACGTGAAAGAAACCTTTAAGGTTTTGTCTTAACTGTTGAAAGCTGTTTACCGATTTTTAGGATTTGACATGCATATCTGATAAAATTATAAAGTTATTTTAAAATTAATTTCACCTGGAATTTTAGATAATATCATCATGACCCAGATATCAGAGCATGAAATGTGAGCTGGGAGATGTATAAGTAGTTGCTCAGATTGATTCCCTCAAAATTAGAATTGTGAGTGGGACAAAAAATGAAAAAGTTTAAAATACAAATTAACTCTATTAAAATACCGGAACCATGGTATAACTTAAAAAGATTTCATTTAATACCGGAACCATTGTATAACTTGAAAAGATTTCATAGCATAATGGCAGAGAGGACTTGGGAAGTGTCAAGGTCACCTATATTTACAGCAGGTCACCTACACTTACAGCAGGTCACCTACACTTACAGCAGGTCGCCTACATATACAACAGGTCACCTACATTTACAGCAGGTCGCCTACATATACAACAGGTCACCTATACTTACAGCAGGTCGCCTACATATACAACAGGTCACCTACATATACAACAGGTCACCTACACTTACAACAGGTCACCTACACTTACAGCAGGTCGCCTA
The DNA here is from genome assembly GCA_949316495.1 of Amphiduros pacificus. Lineage (NCBI taxonomy): Eukaryota > Metazoa > Annelida > Polychaeta > Phyllodocida > Hesionidae > Amphiduros > Amphiduros pacificus. Next base: position 9,140,867 of record OX439003.1, on the reverse strand, counting down.
CACTTACAGCAGGTCGCCTACATATACAACAGGTCACCTACACTTACAGCAGGTCACCTAGATTTACAGCAGGTCACCTACACTTACAGCAGGTCGCCTAGATTTACAGCAGGTCGATACATATACATATACACCTATATTTAGAGCAGGTCACCTACATTTACAGCAGGTCACCTACATTTACAGCAGGTCACCTACATTTACGGCAGGTCACTTACACTTACAGCAGGTCACCTACATTTACAGCAGGTCGCCTACATTTACAGCAGGTCACCTCATTTACAGATCATCTACATATACAGCAGATCATCTACATATACAGCAGGTCACCTTAATTTGCAGCAGGTCACCTACATTTGCAGCAGGTCGCCATGTTGAAACATTAACTTTGTATTGTTAAAACTTTTCAAGTTAAATAATGAGATATAGCATGGAATGGGATGGGCATATTCGAATGTGTGCCAACTTTCTTAATTAGGCCTATAATAGGCTAGTAGGCCAGTAGGCTTATAATAAATAAGTGGGATTGGATATGGATGCATTGCCATATATAATGATTGATCTATCCATTGGAGGTAATATTGTAATTAGGGATGGGATATATATATATTTGCAATATAAAATGACCCCAAAAATCTAAGTAAATATATTTCACTGTAGTGAAAAGGAAACATTGGCTTGTTTACCATTAATGGGTTTGCCGTCTGTAAGAATTACCTATCTCAGTATTATCACCAACTCTCCGGAGTATTTCAGTCGTATTTCAATGACATGTTGGATAAATTAGGAATTTGTGATGAGAGATTTGTTTCTGTGAGGAGTGTGACATAGGTAAGCTCTCATATCCTGCATTTATGTTAGGCATAAAAATAAGGCAAGTTTGGTTCAATTTCATTTCAGACTGCACTGGTGTCAGCCCAGAACAGAGTAATATTGTATAGGCTGCTGACTTGCCAGTGATAATTGACTTCACTAGATAGTTTCCTTTTGTCCAATCTCTCAATATTTAACGCACTTCCATGGAAATATGTCTTAATATTAGAACTAGTCATTTAAATTGATACCCAAAAAGATAAAAGACTCTTCTAAATTTAGCTCTGTGTGTTAATGTTTGAAAATGACATTTGCTTATTGGCATTGCTCACTTTTGTCAATTCATTCATCAATTTTCCTAATTAACTTTCCTCTACTAACTCAGTAATGTCATCTGTAATTTAATTTCATTAAAATGACAATTTAAAGGTGTTTTTTCTCAGCTGGACATGAGCAGTTGTATTGTTCTGTGTCAACATATCTGTGCACATGCTCATAAGGTCTTAATTACAATCATAAATTCGACTGTCAGACCTGACACCTCCCAGCCACATTGCAGATCATATATATGGTCTCAACCTGTATTATTATGGACACATGATTCCAGGAATTTAATCCAATTAAGTCTGGTTTGCTTGATTTGATTTGAGAAGTTGGTCGCTCCACTTATGTCTCGTGGGCACTCAGAGCCTACGCAGTATGGTTATGTGTTTGAAGATAAATATAGTCACATTAAGCAACAGATGAGATTGAGATATCACCAAATGGGATGCAGAGAACAATCCACTGGACTTCCCGATTATCAGTAAATATAAGTAAAAGATAATGTAGCGATGAATCTCATTCTATAGAATTGTCTTTCCACAAAAAATGTTTGATATATTTTAAGTCATGACTTGTAATTTGAACCCATTTGAATAAACTATTTGTAATAATACTAAAACAATGTTTTGTATTAATTATGGTATAATTTATGTGAATCTGAAAAATTACCTTTTGTAATTGTAGAGACAATGGATATAATAAATAATAAATAACAGGAAGTCTGTTTAATATTTAAATATTTTAATACTCAACATCAGCACCTTTATACAAAAATCAGAACAACAAAAAATGAGGCAAGACCACATACATTATTACATACTATACTTTAGTTTCTGAGTATTTAAAATCACTACTAAGTAGAGTCTCAGTCTTATAGGACTTTTCTGGTGACATTCGCACCCGAGTGGTGAAGCTTTTGAAACCACTTTCATTGTCATCACTGTCGGACTCCGACTCCTTGGGAGGGGGGATGTTTGGAGGGCCGGTGGGGGGAGCTGAGCTAATATAAACACGATGAACAGTGAACTTGTGACGCGTTCTCAGGAAGTGGAAAATGACAGCTCCCAGTAAATGGAAAGTGAGCATGATGAGAACAGCGCTGAGTATTGCATAGCCAGTCTTGAGTGAAATGTTACGTGCTGCTGTGAGGTAGGGCAGGAAGTCGTGCCCTAGATTCACCTCAAATGATTCTGGCCTGAATCCTGCAAAGATAAACAACAAAATACATTATACATCATATGTCTTGGTCAATTATAAATCTAGAGATATGGTACCAGTAGTGCCACTTGACAAATTGCAGAGCAGTTATACAATTGTAACTCTCTAGAGAGTCAAAACCAAAGAACAAAAACAGAATGTATTCTATGGATTTCTGTCAAATGTCTTGTGGAAATAATTTGATTATTTGACTGGAAACGTGACCTTAATTGAAACATTCACAGGTTTCTGTGTTACTTATAGAACAATGCACACAATGTATACTTGAGGTGGTCATGTTCCACAACTGGTGTCGCGTTTCTTCACCAACAAGACTTTCTTAAGATTCCTATCAGCCATATTGGAAAATTATATTTTTTGCTCTTGTGCAGTGCCACCTGGTGATAGTTTTTTTTGCGTTTTATGTTTCTGCAGAGATATTTGTTTAAAATATCTCCGGTTTCTGTATATTGTATAATATCATTTAATTTTCTCACTTATCCCAGACTGAATGTATTTAGTGAGAGATAAATATTAAAGGCAATACACATTTTAAGTCCTCCAATCTTAATATAAATTATACTAAATACATAAATTATACTGAACACACACACAAATCATCTTTAGAGCTTTCATGAAATCTCTGAGGTCACAGGCAATTTTACAGAGATTTGGGATATGTTTCACTCTGCAAGGATTATTGTGTTTCACTGAAAGTGCCTACTACTATGTTGTCACATGCAAACAACCATGTAAGCACCTTTGTGGTCCAAGTAAGTGTGTTTTTCCTGCCTTTACCAATAGAAAAGATCCAATGGTCAAACATGCCCCTCTGAGCACTCCAGTGTCCCAATCTGAAGGTGCCCCAATGTTAGCAAATCTTTAACTAAGTAGGTGTTTGCACCAGATCACTGGTCAGCTAAGCAACGCTTGTTGACAGAGTGTTCAATATATGATATAAATTTAAGCAGAGGAACCATCTACTTTTAGATGGTACAGACATTTTAGGGGTATTAGGATAGGTAATAACATTTGATCACAAAGTTTACTATTTAAACATCAATATTCTGTGAGGAAAAAGTGTTTGAAAATCTGATTTCAAGAAAGCTTTAAATATTGGATGTTATGATTAATAAATTATCAAAAACTTGCAATTATGTGATTAAACATGTCAAATTATATCAAAACTATTTAAGACCACTGCAAAGGGTATATATACATATATACACCAGGTTTCTGAGCAGTTTTGTTCTCTTTGGCAGACTATTAATGCTACAGGTATGTATATGTCACAAGGTCTGTGACAGGTGCATCTATACTTCATCTAAGGAGCAATGTAATGTATATACTTCAACATGAGACTGCCAGTGGCACAAAAATATAAAAACAAACTTCTGGGATTGCATACAAGTTGTATGTAGAAAAACACGAAGTTTTTAATTTCTTTTTTGCATGGCACACATTTAAGGTATGAAGCCTGGAAACAAGATGCTTCAATGGTGTATTGTAACTCAGGTAAGAATGTAATACTCAATAAAGTAAAATTTACATTATTTTATTTTTCATTTATTTATTCTTTATTTAAATTTTTTTTTGGAGAGATTGTTTACCCTGAGCAACTGTGAATCATATAAGGATTGTCAACATACCTGTATAAAGTTGAGGTTGGATGGGTACAAAGTTGCATGGCAACATGGGAATGAGGAGCTGCATGGGGGTAACCGTGATGTCACATGGTCGGTTACCAAGGAGACCCTGCTTCACAGCACATGCCTCAGAAATGTAATTCTTTACAAGTCTTTTTTGCTCTGAAACATTCAAATATGAGATTATTAAGCAAGAGTAATTTGCATTATTTCCCTCAAAACATATTCACAAGAACATATTATGAATATTAGGAGATTATTTCCATAAGGCCGACTATTGTCTATTCAACTAATTAAAAGTTGCTCATCATTTTATCTTAGAATCCTTTCATCTAATATTTTCCAATTTCAGAATTTCGGAAAAGATTGAAAGGTCAATTGTATAATTCCGGAATTGAATATCTTATATCTAATAAACACACCCTAATTACGAATCTATATTTTTATTAATATATATGATGAAATCGAGAAGCAAATATGCATTAAAAAATATGATGCTGACATTAATGCAAAGATTAAAATGAGGTTGGAGAAACCTCATTTGCAAAATAAGTTTGATATCATATTGATATCTTCTTTGATATCATATATCATGACTGCTGTATGTTAACACTTAACCATTAATTTCCAGTATGTATTTATCACGATTTATGATGAATATATCTTTCTAGAAAATGTTTTGAAAAGGAGAATCATATATTTCTAAAAAGACAAGCATCAAAGGTTTTTATCCATAAGCCCCTATCTATAATGAAAAAAGACAGTATCTATATTTACATATTTACACCAAAATCAATATTAATATATCCCTAAATTAGTAATACCTTTAATACACATTTGGCACAGTACAGTGTTTAAAAATATGAGGAGAATGACCTGTGGTTTTATGCCCACACCCTTTGAAAACCCAACTATCATCAACACAGAAATAAAAACTTATCGCATCAAAGATAAAAGTGGCTGAGACATTAAAAAGGAATATAACAATCTCATAATCTATAAGTTTTATGTGGTTAAGATGAAAAATGAGATTTCAGAATCATGACAATAAAATGTAGTTTTGACACCATATTATATTTGATATTCATTTAAAAAAAAAGAAGTTATTTATCTATATATTTATTTTTACTGCGGATCATTTATACTGCAAGAGTGTAGGTATTTACCTGCATTGAAGTATTCGAGCATACTCTGTAGATGCAGCAGTTCCGACCTCATTTGGTTCTCGTATATCTTCATGGTGATATCATTGAAGTGTTTAGCCTGCTGGTGCAGGTACCAGTTGGTCTGGTTCACCTGTACATCCAGACCTGCCACGAATGCTTGGAAGCCATTGAGATCATACATAGCGTCCACTGATAACACACTATACACCACACTCATCATAATAAAAAACAGCAATAATAAAACAAAAGCTATTAAGATTTTTGGAATGACACTGTTTGTGAGTATTTTCCCTATGACGTTGCGGCAAGAATCCAGTTTCTTGCGCGTTGATTTGTGGGAGTCTGTTTGTGAGGTTTTCGACCTAATGTCATTTCTGACCATTCCCTGAATGGCATTACTATTGGCTTTAGAGGGGAGCATTGATTTTTGGCTATCCAGCGTGGTGGAATAGTCAGTCATGGTGGTATCTATGGTATCCTTATCGCCCTCCCGGAGATAAGTTTGCTCAGCAGTTCTGTCGTCAGGCATGTGTTTAGCCTGATTTCTCAGGTTTTGGAGTTCAGATTCTTTCATATCAGAATGTGTATTAGAATTACTGTACAATTTGTAGTGGACACTTTCCTCGAATCCTCGGCAGAGCGTGGTGGCCGTCATGTAAGTGCGGCTGCATCTGTATATGACTATAAACACATCCACGACCAGGAAGATGATCTTGAGCAGGTGCGTGTCGATGCGGCTCACAAACTCCTCGACGCTGAACACGAGCTGTGACGGAGAAGCTGAATCCGTCTCCGTGAGGTAGCGGTACTCCTCCTCCACGTGAGTGGTGCGGAACAGAGGCCCTCGGATAGATTTACCCGGAAGGTGGGGAGCAAAGAACTTGCTCGAGTCGAGCTGAGTGGGTGGCGACTGGGTGGTGATGTTGTTGGTTTCATCTCTGGGGGGTAGATCACATTTCGGGGTGCGGTGGTCTGCCCGGGGCAGGGGCAACTGAGGCAACAATGGTCGACGGATATCATACCTGAAACAATGTGAAATAGAATAGCTTACTTAATTCAGTAATGCTTTAAACACCTTTCCTGAAAAAAGGTAAAGGTAATATTTCAGCAAACCTGAAATCTGAGATGCTCCATTTCTTAAGTTACAAGGATTAAATTGATTGTTGTCAGGATATCAATTTCATGTTGCCAAGTTACATGGTTTGGATTTCACCAAACAAACCAAGATCCTAACCTTTAAATGTTATATACGAGCAGATGGATGGGTGCGGCAATGAATTTGTCCGTCAGAAAAAAGGTGTTCCTATAGATAAGCCTAAAACTATGTGAGCTGAGCAGTTCAGAATAAGATGCTCTTATATACAAATTTAGCGTTCCTAAAGATAAGCCTCATATTTAAATGGGCTGAGCAGTTCAGAATAAGGTATTCCTATAGATAAGCCTCATACTTTAATGGGCTGAGCAGTTCAAAATAAGGTATTCCTAAAGATGAGCCTCATACTTTAATGGGTTGAGCAGTTCAAAATAAGGTGTTCCTATAGATAAGCCTCATACTTAAATGGGCTGAGCAGTTACAAATAAGGTATTCCTATAGATAAGACTCATACTTTAATGGACTGAGCAGTTCAGAATAAGGTGTTCCTATAGATAAGACTCATACTTTAATGGGCTGAGCAGTTCAGAATAAGGTGTTCCTATAGATCAGCCTTATACTTTAATGGGCTGAGCAGTTCAGAATAAGGTGTTCCAATAGATAAGCCTCAAACTTTAATGGGCTGAGCAGTTCAAAATAAGGTGTTCCTATAGATAAGCCTCAAACTTTAATGGGCTGAGCAGTTTAAAATAAGGTGTTTCTAATTGAGCTGAGCAGTTCAGAATAAGGTGTTCCTATAGATAACCCTACTATTAGTTGGGCACAGCCATTCAGGGCGAGGTGTTCTTATATAGATACACCCCATACTGAGTGGGCTGCACAGTTATTTCATTATATTTTTGTTTTAGTAAGTTATTTCTGTATAGGTTTACACTGTACCTTTGCCAGAACTGTATAGGCCAGAGTTGAGCAGCTTCCACTTCCTCCACCTCCAGGAAGGATGAGAAATCCACCTGGGTTCCCGACAAATTGCCATTTCTAATGATCAGTGGATGAGAGTTGATGTACTGGCTGCGGTTATACAACAACTGGGGGAACTGGAACCAGTCATTCTTGTAGAGTTTGTTTAGATAGCGACTATACTTGGTGAACTTGGGTCCCAGCGCTATATCAAATCTGGTTTGGAAGATATCCGTGTAATTCGAAATGTCTTTTTCGTATCTCTCCATTATGGCTTGCACGTGGCGGTTCATGAGGAAGCTGATGGAAGAATGGTCGCTGTACATATCTAACCGGTGCTGATTAGCGGTGATGTTATCCATCTGATGTTGCATATTCTCAAAGAGTTCTTCTATATAGAAACTGCAGGCACCCTGCATGTTGGTGACCAGTTTAGCCTGCCGCAGTAGCTCGTCCTGACCAAACTGACTGATCTCATTGACCATCTTGCGGCTGGCATTGTACTTGCTGGTCTGGAAGTCACTGAGCTTGAGGAGGGTGTGAAAGTCCGAGCGGATGAATAGCATGAGTACGGCAAAGAAGACGGTGAACGTGAAGAGAAGACTGTAGATCAACCTGAGCACAGTGTAGGTCACGATGAACACCACCTGACCCTGACTGAGGTTGCGTGCGGCGATGCAGTAGTCATCGTTGGCCTTGCCGTTGGTGGCTTGGTACACGTTGATATTGTGGCTAGTGTACACCAGTCTGGACTTGGTACACTCCAGATACACATAGCCTAGCAGCAGCATCAGAGTCAGGATGGTTCCTATGGTGATTATCACAGACAGCACTGCCCAGGTGGTAGGAGGAGCTGACTCTACTCGCCGCACCAACTCGCTCTCCTTCTCCACACGATGTTGCTCAAATAACATGTGAGTCAGATACACGTCGTAGCTCTTTTTAGAATCGGTGAGCTGAATGTCAAACGTTTTGTCTGGACTCTGACCCCAGTTTGGAACCTTGAATGTCAGGTTGAATTCAGCCGGGCAGAAAATAAGCAGATCATACCGGAACAATTCCTCCAGATCCAACCGGTTGTTTATGGTTACACCCAAGTAAGCTGGACAACCAGACATCTTGCCTGCAACCAGAAAATAAAAAATTAAGTTTTACCTGAAGATGGGTTGAATATCTATATGAATACCATATTCTATAATGTGTGTGACCTTTTAGCATATATATTAATTAGTTCACACATCAGACACAGGCAATGAATTTCTGAATCCTGCTGACTAAGTTGAAATTAGATAGGCTTTTTGCCTTTTGATATCCACCATATATATCCGTGGTACTCTGACTGTTGAACACACATGTTAAGATTCTCACCTCGGATGTTGATGTTCCAGATACGGCCCGTGGACATCAGTTCCAGAGTCGCCTGCAGACTCTCATTGGTGATGAGAACTGGTCCCACATCTTGGAAATACCATGGAAGAACTGATGTGTTTCCTGCAAATAAATCAAATAATCCCATCAGTGGTGCTAATATGCAAGATTATAGTCTATTCTTTGGATTTATTGCAGATATCAATAACTGGAATAGATGAACCTAATTAATCTGTCCTGAAGGAGTACATTATTCGCATAGTTAGCATACCTGGAGCCATGAACCGGAAGGTGGGCGGGTTGTCTGCAGATTTGAGATAATATTGGAACTGGTTGCCGTCATTCTCCTGTCTGATGTACACGTTCTGCGTGTCGGCATTGTAGATCTTCTGCACTGACTTGAACTTGTTCTCATTCTTGTCGCAGTAGTCGCCCTTGACCCAGTTGCGGGTGCTGTAGGCGAACGGCTCGGACACCTGCACCGGGGCAACGTACACATTGTGAGACATCTTGTGTATGGGCGACTTCTTCTTTCTGAACTCCTCTGGTGTTTTCATGGAGTGAATTGTATAGTTGAGTGACCTTGCGGAGGCCACGTCTTTGCCAATCAGAGCAAAGCTCTCCTTCAGGTTGAGACCTGTATTGTGCTCTACGGTCAGATAGTCAGCAGTAAACATTCCATTGCTGTGGAAATTCAGATCGTGAGAATACACTGTTTTGTACACTCTTGGTGTCTCGTACTTGCGTTCAGGGATCATTATGTAATAAAACATTTGATATAAAACGTCTGGTTTCTTCCTTTTTATGTGACACTGGAACTCTGACTTGATATTCTCAAACAATGGCTGAATGGTGTACCGGTATGCATCACCTGAATGAACATAAAGTAAGAACACTATATTAGGCTTCACCTTGACTAAACATGGAATAATACAATGTTGAAATAGGCATCACCTCTGTCAAGCAAAGAGTAGTATGATTTATAATAGGCATCACCTCTGTCAAGCAAAGAGTATTATGATTTAAAATAGGTACCATCTCTGTCAAGCAAAGAGTATTATGATTTATAATAGGTACCATCTCTGTCAAGCAAAGAGTATTATGATTTATAATAGGTACCATCTCTGTCAAGCAAAGAGTATATGATTTATAATAGGCATCACCTCTGTCAAGCAAAGAGTATTATGAATTAAAATATGCATCCCCTCTGTGAAACATAGTACAAACTGAGTACCATATAATAATAGGTATCACCTCTGTTAAACAAAGAGTAAACAAAAAGTGAAATGTTATAATAGGTATCACCTCTGGGAAATAAAGAGTGAAATGTTATAATAGGTATCACCTCTGGGAAATAAAGAGTGAAATGTTATAATAGGCAATCACATTTGTGAAACAAAGAGTACAATGATATATTAGGGATCAATTCTATAAAGCAAACCCCAATATTTGGCATCATGTCTATGAATCATGGGGAGCAATGTTATTTTTTGCATCAGTTCTATGGAGCATTCAGTGCAATCTTATATTTGGCATCATCTCCATGGGAGAATTTGAAATAATCCACCATAATGTTATGCTTCTTGCTTTCATTGATTATCTTTTATATTTTGTCTTTAATGCAAGATACCATGTCTCCATATATTTTTTTTTTATAAAATTGATAAATATATTGTCTGGATTTGCTTGCTTTTATGTATGACACAGACTTTCTCTTTGGAATAAATAGATATGTTTTGGAATGTAAAGTGATCAGGAGAAGGCTTTGAAACTGAAACATATGATTTTCAGATTCCTCTCTTAATACATAAAATAAGAGACAGAACAATTTATCATATAATTCAACAACGGTAATGGCCATAAAATTGTATATTTTCTCCACAAACATACAATGCATATGTCCCTCATGACATCAAACAAATAATTGTTGACATAAAGCGACTGTGAGGCAACTTACCGGCGGCGCACTCTATGGGGGCACTGGCACAGTGCTCGCTCGTGGCTTGCTTACAGTCCCGCAGAGTGTAACAATCAATCTGACAACATTGCTGCTCAAAGATGTCTGAAAAATCACACCAACATTCTTGCATAATTAACACCTAGCAAATTAATCACTTAGCTTTTGTAGAGAGGAAAAAAACATGGTAGTAGATATTTAGTTTTATTTATATGAGCATTTTTATCCGCCTTTCAGGACACCCACAATAAAACTTACCAGGAGCGCAGATACAAGTTTGTTGAATAGGAATCTTAATGTGTTTCTTGATTTCATATTACCTGTGCCAGATGTGTTCACACCTACCCTGTGTTTTACACCTGTGCTGACTGAGGCACTGTTCACACCGAGAGCTGGCGCTCCGGCATCTGCGAGGAGGGAAACGGATTGGCCTCTCGGTGGTGAAGCTTTGGTTGAACAATGCCCCCAATAGGCCAGTATTTTGGGTACACACATAACTATTGACTGCAGGTTGGAGGGGGTCAGGAAAGGTACCCTGAAATAACACACCACAACAATAAAAGTCATGGAATCACTTTGGTCCAAGGTCAAGGTCAGCGGCCACATAGAATCCTCAGCACAATAACAATTTCCTGCAAATTTACTGGCCAAAATATTGAGCGAAATTTTGGTGCTCTTGAATTTAAACCAACAATTGTGATGCCTAAAATAGTCTATAATCAGGCAATCCGAGATACATATTGTATAAAAGAAAGTGTTCATTAAATGATCAAAAACAAGTGTATTTGCTCTGTAGATGTATAAATGTGGACTTTAATTATAATAATTGTGTTCAACTTTCAAAATATGAATTCAAATCTTGCTCTTCGAAAAAATCTACAAAGTGCCAAATTTATAAAAATGAAAGTAAAGTACCATATATAAAATCCTATTTATAAATGGAATAATCTCTCAAACTTTTAAAATGAACCTTTCTGGCTTGAATTTTGGAGGTGGAATTCCAAAAAAGATCTGTTGTGGCTCAATCTTTGAAGTGTAGTATAAGGTATGTGGCAAATTGTCTCAATACAAAAAATCAAACATTTCCGTGAGGCATGCAGGGGGTAGTGTGATCAGACTCAAATGATTCAGGGAGGCATTAGCAGCACATCTGAATATGTATATATGACACGCATGTACGGAGAGACGGGAACTTATCTAGTACAAAACAAATCGATTACATCATACAAATGGGGTGGCAAGCATGCAGATGGGAGACACTCAATGACTGAGAAGATACAGTCTTCCACGTGAAAGCAAACTGGTATCTGTCCACAGAGAGACGGGTCAGAGCAGTAGGGGGCCAGCCAGCCAGCATCATTCTTCTTATATGCACCTTAATACGATCTACAGCATTCCAATTTACCACTGCATGGCTTTTCTCCTTAGTTTCTTTTCCAATCTTAACCATCATTATGATGTTTCTAGTCTTAACCCACTTATTCTTTTCCATCTTTCAATTTTTTGGACATCCTCAGGCAATTTTTTTTATTATTTAAATCCATTTTTTTCAAATGATTTTTTTGGTTATAATTTACAGATTTCACTTCCATGGACAATATCATTTGAAATTGCTCCTTTTTTGTTTGACAAAATGTTGCGATCTGTCAATATTTGTAATTTGGCTGTGAGTTGCATTATGGGATACCCCCAGGGTTTCAATAGGTGGGATACAGTTTGTGGACCTGTACTTTGTTAAGGAGGAAATTGTCATGCAGCAATCCGCTATATACATAGAATAACTTAGAGGGGAAACAGAGTTCACAAATGGGGGAATTCGGGGCGAGTTCTTTACAGAGATAAATTTGGGGAACAATAAAGAGATTTACATCAAATTATCCGGGCGAATAAATGAGTTTTTAAATATATATGCACGATTTGAGAGATTTGGGCATATTTCTTCTGAGCCAAAAAATGTGAGAAGTGGTTTTTGTCATTTGGGCCGAGGACAAAATGTCTGCATTCAGATCACCTGCAATGATGACATGGTATATAAATCACATATTAACATCTGCCTAATATAACCAGTGGGGATATATATGGAGGAAGGAGACGGGGTGCGCTTCTGGTAGGAGGAAATAAAGCGTTATTGATAGAGAGAGAACTAACTCATAACTGGCATTCGTTGTTGGTGTTCTCATGACAGTGGTGAGAAATCAAGATATACCGACAGGCAGGGAGAAAGCTACAGGCAGCATGCAGATGCCAACAGAAAATAGGTCAAGGTTAGGTCAGGGTCATGGTGAGGTCGCAGCAAGGTCAGAGGTCACACATCATGCGAGAGGAGGATTAGTCATTCAGTGGCGACATGCTCATGTCACGATGCTCATGCTTGATGTGCTACATGCGTTTCATGCTAGGCCGACATGCTATCATGTCACATACAGGTTACATGCTCATGCGTTGATTTGGTTACATGCAGCAAGCGGTAAGTAATCATGCCATGCACCATGCTGTCCACGAAGCCATGCATCCCCGACATTCCATCATTCACATGCTTATATATTTACATATATACATATATATACACACTCATGCACAGTCATCATGCCTTTTTGCATTCATCATGCCATGCAACATATAAATCATGCAAAATATCCAAGCATATCATTCCGATAAAATATACATGCTACGCATGCTATAAGCAATGCAACATGCTAAGCTACATGCGACATGCAAAACATAAATACACACAGAACAGCCAGAGTGTGCAGTATAGGACATGCAGCATGCAGTATGAGAGGTCATGCTCCTTCATATACGTGCACCATCATGCTTCGTACAAGCTAAGCCAAGCCCACAGATGTCTCCTGGACATTATCATCACAGCATGTGCACAAAATGCACCACAAGGCAAAAATGGGGGGCATCAAAATCTAGTGAGAACGTCTAGGTCAAGATGCACACTCAAAATTAGATGAGCATTCAGATGACTACTACCGTCTACATGACATCAGCGGCAAAACATTGCAACATTTTGTGAATAATGTTATCCCCAACTGGCAGTCAACATTTACTGTACCTTTGCCTTTGAGAGTTGTAACAAGGTGAAGCACAAAGGAAACAAAATAAAACAATGGAGAAAGTTAGATCTGTACAACACACCCATATTCCATTCTGATTGGATAAAAAACATTCACTGTGGTAGGGGGTCAGGGGGAAATCATAGGGGAAATGCTTGCAATCAAAATAATAAAGCCAAAAATTGCAGCCCTTTCAACTGACTAGAAGTACAAAATAAGGTGTCTACTGAAAGTATCAGTAAGGGATCTGGCAAATTGTGGACAAAATGGATAAAAAGAGGATGTAATGAAGAGTGAGGGGAGTGACAAAGTGACAAGGTGCAGGTGGAGATGGGTGGGTGACACAGTAACCCAATAAATAAATAGGTCTTAGGTTATATCAAGGTCAACATCAAAGTGAGGCTAACAAGAATGCGGTAATGAACCAATCAACAAAGCCTGATTTGCATAATGTTGGCTTATGAATATTCAGCAGTTCTAACAAGTCCCAGCAATGGCCTAGATTTGAGAAGACAAAAAACAGACTAATTTCAACACTTTAAAAGAAAATCGATAAACCTAATTAAGGGTATTGAATGAAATAAAAGAAACTGAAAGATCCTACTTCTAAAAAGTATCTGTTTAAGACGGGGAGTGAAATAAAGATTTTAAAAGTCTGTTGTGAGAAATCACACTTTAGTAACAACATGTATCTAATTTCATAGACATTTGTCACAATTTACCATTTTACACAAAGGACACAAATTACAGAATGGTTAAAAACCCGTTCCTGACTGGAAACCCAAGAACAATGTTCTCCTCCTGGTACATAAATCACATCCTTCCCCAAATCTGCTTCACAATTCCAAATGAAACATTTAACAAAGCAGAATCCTGTGTGCAATGCAGTAGTATTAATATAGGCATTGAAAATGTGCCCACACTCGACTTCACACATTTCAAATAAAATTGTGAAGAGATTGGAAGCGACTGTTCCTGCATTGTGGACCTTACCTGTCGTATTGACCTCACACCTAGCAATGTTACCCTCTTACCCTTCATAAAAACACACACCTCCTTTCTTCATATTCATTCCTCTGTTTTTTTTTTATTTGCTGGTGTCTTTATTTTTCATGAGGTTTTACATTTGGTTTTTTTTTTATTTCCTTTTAAATTTAGAAAGAATTCTATTGGATTTTTTGTTGTTAAGTTGATTACACAAGAAACACTAGAACTATTTATGCTGAAATAAACAGGCTTCAGTAACATATATATTATATTGGATTTATAAATCAAGGCCTGATATTAAATTAAAGCATTACAAAATTTAATTTATAATATTTCATTCTTTTTAATTTTTTTTTCATTTTAAATAATTTCAAATGAATAATTCATAACATCTGCACCTTATAATGTTATAATTGTAAGAAATATATTTTTTCCATAATTCTATATGATGATGATGGAAGTCTATTCAAATGATTCACAAGTGGTTAATCACCAAATGTAGCACACTCCACTTTAAATCTACTTTTCCTTTCGTCAACAAATTTCTCAATATTTAAATAAAAACTACATAAATTTTTTTTAACACAATCTCATCATCAGAAATTAAGTGTGGTGGGTTGTACTTAAGATGAATATGGTTAGGACTAAATTAAATGTGACAGATTTCCAAGTTGAGAAGACAATCCTTGATAAAAGCATTAGCTGCCAAATGCTTCCCTCGTCTCTTCAAAATTTAGAGTCACTTAATTCTATCCTGGTAATATCTTTGTATATATGTATATGAATATATTTATATTTATATATGTATATATTTATATATATATAAATATATATAATTATATATATATTATATAAAAAAAAACATATGTATATATAAACATATATATGCATTTATATATTTATATATGAGTATGCCTTATTTTCTCCTTCTGTACTCACCATTTTCTGGCAGGGTTCGTTGAGTGTCCGATGTAGGAACATGTCGCCGTCATTGTAGCCTGGCGGGCAGTCTGCCTTAGAGGCATCCTTGGAGTCACAGATATAAGGATGAGCAGCCGTGATGCGGTCCCTGGATATCTCCAATGTCAGACTATAGTGGTCAGGTATGGGATGTCTGCAAACACATTCATAATAATTCCATGCACACCTCAAAACACATTCAATAAAAATCCTCTTATAATCCTACTAAATCTTCCTTTGGTTCTTTCCTGATCCATTAAAAAAAATAATACCTGATTAAAAATATTCAATAAAATTTCATCACTGATCCCTAATTAATCTGGACAAAAAGTTTGTAATAGTAATAATTCTACTGGATACTATGAATTGTGCCATGAGGTTAGAAGTATTTGAGTAGTTGAGTTCTTGTAAAAGTAATGCATGCTGTTTTTAACGTGTGACTACACCTTGCTTTGCGTCATATACCTGCAATGATTCCGGATGATATTCCGGAACTTGATTTTGTCCTCACTCTCTCCGGGCAGTTGCAGCATAAAATCATTGTCAGACTCATGGTCTACATCCTCATATTCTGGGATCAAATTCACATTAAGAATTCCTATGTTAACTTGTAAACCCGACTCTCGAATCCAATAGAAATCTGAGGCTTGAGACATGTCAGTTACATAATGAGTACTCTCTAAATTGCGTATTCCGTGTAAATTTTCCATAAATATATTTTCTGATGCTTCCACCTTCAGCCCTGGAATGAGAAAAATAGTACTTCATTATACAAGTTGAGGTTGCTTGATTGAGAAGAGGCATACGATAGCAAGAGGCGATAACAAGGATACATCTTGTGCTGTACTTAAATAAGGAAACAAGACCTGCATTGTCTAATGCTTTCGGTAGGTCTCACAAAAAGAGTAAACAAACAGTATAATTTGGGAGTAAATTTGGGATTTTTGTGGTTGTTGTTGTTGTTTTGATATTAAATAAAATAAGAAGCTGCGGATTAGTGCTAATCCCAGCAGATGGCACTGTATATTGGCGACCATGTTTGAGGTTACTATGGCAACAAGTAAAGCCAGCACTGGTGAGTATCAAGGTGAGAGGATGAATCTGAAGCCCATACAAAATGGCTTCTCATAATGAAACATACAAGTTTCACTGACACATATTACATATACATACTGAGAAAGGCATGTCAAAATATGGCTAAAATGAGGGGCTTCTAATTTGCACAAGACAATTAGGGCCCCCAAGACCGTTTAGCCAACTTTTTAATCAAACTTTTCAATACACATTGTGTCCTACCATAATCCATGTTATTTTGCAATCGCTCAATAGTATAAATGCTAAAGAATCTTGAATAGACAATTCTACAAACAAAGAAGGTCATATTTTGAATGTTTTTTTATTTTAAAATACAAAGTGATGTCTGGTGACTTTAACATAAATATATTCTTTACACTCAAACAAGTATGAAGTTTGTTGTTGTTAAAACTCAGAGAAAAAAGGAAGTTTAAGATAAGTGTTGTGTCATAGATGTGCTTGGGGGCCCTAGTGAGGACCACTTATACCATTGAGCAATGTGTATAGATAATACAACAAAGATGTGATGTGAACACCAAACACACGGCTCAGAGACGGCAAGATTAACACTGAGCAGAGATTGTCTATCTGGTTCAACAGAGGGCGACACTATACATGCAATGGCAAAACTGATGATCACAAGCACCTTATGCTGGAGTACAAAATACAAAAGTCAGGTAGGCATTCTCTTTAATTTTACTGACATAAACAGCCATGAAATATTTGATATAACATAGCACACCTCACAGAAAAATTGTCTAAATTTGCTCTAGAAATTCTACACTGAAATAATATTATTTACTTGACATTAGGATTCAATTTCCTATCCCATAATTCATGAAAGCAATATCATGCATGTTAGAGCTCCTGGCCAGAGTATATCATTTCTTATTAGCTGCTTTATGTTTCATTAAAAGCTTTCCCCAAAATTAAATTCCTTTCTAATTTACGTATAAGTTTACATTTCCATGTTAAAAAATAGAGTAAAATTATATGAAACAGAATATCCCTGCACAAAATGAGAATCTGAAAATTGGCTTTTATTGTAAATTATTTGACATTGAGTGTAATATGATAGTATCCACTCAGAACAGAACAATTTGCAATGAAATGAGCATTGCCATTTTAATTTGTACACCACCATTACTGGAAGGTTGATATTTAAAAAATGATATTGATCGAGCTGAATGAAACAAAGAAGATAGAGTGTGTCAGCATCTAAATAATATCTATTTTGTGTTGAAAATGATATAATATCTTCTAGAATTTCATGATTTTAATTTCACATAAAATCTGTTTTGATGATGTAATTTTTAAGGTTTGGACCTAAAAATATCTTTTCAAATGAGTACTGCATTTTAACTGTTTTAAAAGTTGATTCATACCTGTTCCACATCTTTAAAAATCTGCTTTCAAGAACAACTTTTTATAATTTGTTTTCAATTTTCATTATTAATCGAGAAAGAAAATTATGAAATGCACAGAATGCACAGTATGATCAAACTTTTCAATTAAGACATCTGTTGTTTCGAAACAACCATTAAACAATTGTAAAATAAAGCTTTCACTCTGCTCACTTGGACTTGCAAATTGACCCTTCTTAGGTGGACTCCATCATTAAGGATTTCGATATTGATATTTATTCTACTGTTTATTTAATTAAATGGTGTAGATTATAAAAATTAAAGCTAAGAAATAAATTATGAATATAATATGGTGTGAATACCATGCAAAGCACAGAGAGACGGTTATAAAAGTAAGTATAAATGTGCAAACACACCACAGTGTATGTATGTATATACTCTGCTCAGGAACCAATCTGGTGCGCTGAGTAGACGCATGCATTAATCATATAACAGCAGCCATTGTGAACTGGAATAAAAAGTGGCGAGCGATAATAGAGGCATGTTCTAAGCAAGGAGAGCAGGGTGTAGGAATAAAAAGGTACCAAGCTTGTCTCAGAGAATAATATCATATGGCATCAACATGGAAAAAATAACTTGCTTTTACGCTTTTTGTGCATGGGCTTCATCACGTCGAGTGCTGCTGAAAGAATTGTCAAAAAATCCGACAAGAGTATGCTGGTCCGACTCAAAGTTTGATTGACTGGGGTGTCCCACAAGGGACAACCCTGGCCCAAATATTACTTCATAGCATCTAATATTTGACACACAAGACTTATCCATGCAATTTTTTTTATATTTTAAACCTAATGAACATCAAGTCACAGCTGTAGTTTTTTTAAAGTGTCTTCATTTGACCTTGATCATAATATTTATATATATAAAACATAAATATAACAATGACACTAACAGAAGTATATTATTAAAATGCGGTGGCCAACACAATGTGACAATTTACAACTACAAGACATGTACAATACAGTACACCTAGCCACTTCACTTCCTTAAATAATAATCCAAGCCACAAAACAGGCTTCTTTTTCATTATCACAAATAAGGTAAAAAAAATCTAAATCATAAAGTATATAAAAAATAACATCAAACACAGTGAAGTTTCACAGCACTTGGTAATTATATGAAAACAATCTTGGTGTGAAAGTGGAATGAGTTGGCACCCAAAACATGTGTAGAGAGTGGATGTTATTCACACATGGTAGATGGTTGAGACCCTGAGTTATGAGGTGTGATGTTGCATCTTGCACTGGGTGCTATGTAAATCACACATCTCCACTCACATAATGGGCCGTGGACATATCACACGCGCTACATTCTAGACAAGAAGCTGCCTTCTTTACAGTATTATCCAGACCAACGTGATTATCGGAGAAAAAAGCGAGTCACAAAGTGGCATGTATATATATCATTTTACATGAATATTTGATGAAGGTGCGGGAAAATGGCGAGATTTATCTCAAACTTATGTCATTTATATGTGTAAACATACAACAGCACACAGCTGGCGCCTAGATGCAGTAATTTGTTGTGTGAAATAATTTGTTGTGACAAAAAATATAGAAGGGGATTTCAATCAGTGGTTTGGCAACTTGGATTCTCAATTCCAGGCACATTTCTTGTCTAGAACAGTCAGGTTTGTCAATCCTGATAACTTGCAGGTATACTGTGTGGTCCAGTGTAGAGAAAATGGATCTGAATCGTTAAGTATTTTTGCATAAAAAAGGATATATATAAATGTATACTTTTTAGAATTTTCACTGACAAATTTGAGAAAATTTCAGTTAATCGAGTAGCTTATCCTTTTAATCTTAATAGTAATCCTGGATGAGGATTATGCTAATCTTTTAATATGAATTCAACTGTCAAACTATAGGTACAGTAAGGTAACTGATTTTAAGATAAACAAAGATATTAACCACATCTAGAAAGATTGGAAAAAAAACATTCTGGGCAACTACCAAAACTCATGTGTAGAATAAATGATGAAAATGATAAAGTACCTAGTCTTTTAATTCCTAAAACAAAGACAATTTGTGTGTTCACATTGAGATTGCAAACAATCACAGATAAACTGATGCTCAAACATTGCCTAAGCTTTAATCCTCCACAATTTCACCAATTCATTACTAATAAATGACCCAAAATTAATCCACTCTGCAATTTAGGTCCGTCAAAAGTTTTTGATTGACACTCTGGAACTTCATTACAGCGTCTTATGAGCTTAGCTCCATTTTTTTAAATTACAATAAGTTTGTTTTAGTCAGCTAATGAATATAGTCAAGAATTCCTGATTATACTTGCATGCATGTTTTTATTTTTTATTTTCCTCCCAACATTCCATTATCTAGCTCTATAATTACTCCTAAAAAATAGCCCGTTAATTCCGGGGCTGAAATATCACAAAGATGCATCGCATGTATATCTCGCACATAGCGATGGAGTGTTTTACATTCTACATTTATGTGCAAACTTTGATATCATCGTGCTACTCAAGGACGGCTGAAGTGGATATACATCTTCATAAATCGTGACCAACCTCTAATCTATTTCGACTTTTATGCACTGCTCATCAGATGCGATAATATATCTTTTTCGCTGTACTTGATCAAAGTCTGCGATTTATCCATGTTTTGCCTACTTTCTTCTCACTTGGTCACTTTTAGCCATCATAAATCTTCATAAGCTGCGGTGGGTACAGTTGTCATGGTGATCACCGCTGACTTTTACTGCCTGTTAGTTTAGCTCTACAGCTAATGATAGCAACTTCTGAGCACCCAAATCTAGTGGCATTTTACAGCGAATAGCTACAGTGATGGAGTGATTGGTGTTTGTGGCTACTTACATGAATAGACCAATAATGGGTTCATGGAGGGACTAACTGGCTGTGTAAAGCTGTCTAGATTGCCATGTGTGAGATCAATGCAGGTGTCTCACAGAATAAGTGCCTGCCTAATATTATACACTGTGTATGTAATCAAATATGACACTGCATTCTTCTCCATTATCCCAATAAATGTCTATAAATCATTGCCCAGACACCATTTCATATAATCTTTAATACTTCATGCCGCTATTTTTAGCTGGGAAAAATGGTGTATGTCATATGTGGTCTGTGTAAATATGATTTTTGCATCCAAGCTATTTTAGATGATCTTGGATGGTATATGACTCAATATGGCTTCCTGTTGGACCTGAGTGATAAATATCCGAGTAAACAACACACACTGACATAATAAATGATTTAGGGGTACGAGATCATCGTAAATCCAAGTGTACTCCACTTTTAGAGAACCTCACTCTGTGTAATAAAATCCCTCTGTACACAACTCCATATATAAATCACATCCTTTAAATGTGACTTCAAACACAAAATCCATTTTGACCAGATTTTTTTTTCTGTTAAGTGAATCCATGATGGTGGAATTATGCTAATACAGCGACTTGACATGTATTTCTTTCTGCGGGAAATCTGTGTCGTAATGCTGGCTCTCATCCGGTACATGCAGACAAACACCGCCGTCTGATCAGCCTACAAATAGTGTTTCCATAAAACATAATCTTATCTAGTCCCTCAGAACTCTAATGCGTATTTCAAATTGCTTTGAGCGGCCTCCTATAAATCTTGTTCTATCTTACCTTGTTATGAGGGTGGCCTCAAATTTACAGGCTACCTTCGCTTAGTCCTGACTCAGATAATGACCATAGTGGTGACGCTCTAGATCTATCTCGCTGCTTCTGGAACACGCTACCAATAACTACCAACAAAGTTTCAAACAAAAACACTTGTTTATTCTATAATAAGGTTCAAACTAAGTCCGTATTCCTTTGTTATCTTTCATTCTCTGTGAGTAATTACTTTTTTGTGACCTGCACAAAAGGTTTTCAGTGCCAGGAGCTGTGGCACAGTTGTTTAGAGGGCCAGCTTATTGGCATCTGTTCCTCTGTAGTGATCCAAAGGTTGTGGGTTTGATTCCCAGGCATGTCAGCATTGAATTCATGTTACAATTTCTCATATGAGTTGAGGCCCGTGCCTATAGTCCTCATAAATCTGTGACCAGGTGGATTGCCATGTCAAGGACCTGCAATATGATAATTCAATGAGGCAACACTATATCTACTATAAGTAGGTCTTGTCATGAAATAACTTCAATAATGTTTGTTGAAAGTGAATAACCCCAAACATAGAAGACGTTCACCTCTTTGTATGTGATCAATATAAATGATGAAGGTCATTCACTGGTCAAGATATTAATCACCTTTTTCCTAAACCTTAAATATGCCCTATATAGAGGGATTAACCTATTTCCCGCTTGACTTAATGTGACCCACATACACGTGAAGACATTTACCCATTACCTATATAATATATGACCAATATAGATGGATTTCCCCATTGCTTTACTTTATGTGTGACCTATATAGCGGAGATTCACACATCCCTTCCTCAAATGTGACCAAAATAGAAGGATTTGTTTTATTTTATGTCTGACCTATATAGGGAAATTTGCTTTATTTTATGTGTGACCTATATAGCAGAGATTCACCCATTCCCTTCCTCAAATGTTTCCACAATAGAAGGATTTGCTATATTTTCTGTGTGACCTATATAGCGGGTATTCACCCGTTCCCTCCTTCAAGTGTGACCTAAATGTATATAGAGATAACAATATTGGTTCATCAGTGTCATCTCTTGCACCATCTCACTTGAGCAATATCTTACTGTAACTATGGGCCCATGCTACTCAAAATAACAAAGCTGGGTTATCATTCATGAGAATTTCGTCTTTATTTCCAAGCAATTGTACTTTTTACGACAGCATAGATCAGAGAGAGGCATGTTTTGATAGTAATCTTACAATGGGTGCTTTGATGTGATCTGATGTGATATTGCCGGGCTATAAAGCCTGTAATCTGGCCGCGTCTGCCGCTTACATCACGCTTGACAAGACAGGCATCAGATCATCTCTCTCTCTCTCTATCTGCTCATACGCAACATACCCCAGACCTACGCGCTTTGATAGGAGAGGTCCTTGGTACTGTGTGACTAAAGGGGGATGAGTGGAGATCTTGCGCGTGTCTATAACGCGCGAGCTACACTTGCTACCTCGTCAGAGACGGAGCCATCCGCCATATACACCCAAATTGGCATTGTTTTAGAATCGCTCCTCCATCTGTCTTTTCTCACTGCAAAAACTTCACAGACCAAATGCAGTAGGAAATACAAAGCGACTGCGAGGCTTAATGTGTCTGCACACAGGTGTCATCTTCTCTGGCGTCTCAACATAACATGAGATTTGTACAAATAAAATAGGAATGCAGATTTACTGCAAAAAGCAGTCATGAGATATATACTTGGCAATCATGAGATATATACTTGGCAATCATGAGATATATACTTGGCAATCATGATATATAATTGGCAAGCATGAGATATATATGTTGCAATCATGAAATATATATTTGGCAATCATGAGATATGCATTTGGCTATCATGAGATATGTATTTGGCAATCATGAGATATGTATTTGGCTATCATAAGATATGTATTTGGCAATCATGAGATATGTATTTGGCTATCATGAGATTTGTGTTTATAGCAATCATGTGCTATATATTTGAAAATCATGAAATATGGATTTCAAAATCATGAGATTTGACAATTACAAAAGCAATTTTCTGTGATTGATGTCAACCCACTTGAAAAATGTGATGATAAAAATTATATTTTCACTAAGTAATAGAAACTTTCACAGGAGGTATAAATCAATATATATATAAATCATTTTCTCTGACATGAATAATACGAAGGTCCTATTGTTTTGCATGACAAATCAGGGCAAGGTCATTGAAATTATGTTATATCTCAGATTGAAAACATATGTTATATTCACAGACATCGGAGACTATGCTTGCTAACTTATAATTGGTAATGAGACACCTCTCCTCGGTATAAAAGACAGGATTCAATTCAAAGATGTATGTAAAATAACTCCTTGCTTACTTTTTTACCATACATGAATAAAAATAGGCAAGAGACCTGTGCAGATATAAACTTGGGGAGTATTTACTGCAGTGGACACAAGTATTATAAAGGAAGCACGGTACTAACAGGGCCTTGGAGTTGGTTCCTTCAGTGTCTCTCTGCGGTTAAGAGGAGAGTACGTAGTATAAGAAGGCAGCGCTGTTTTGGATCCCCAGCTCCCTTGAGTCATTATCTGTTTTAAGGCGGGTTTTATAGGGAGTGTGGTCAGTGGGAGTGTGGCCCAAGCTCGTCTTTCTTGCGCTGTCTTCACCCCTATTACCCACAAGGACCAACTCAACTAACTTTGAATGCCCACTGCTCCAAAGACGATACTTTTTTTTTTGTCACTTAATGTAAACAGACAATGGCAAATTTCACCTCAGAAGGTTATCAGAAATGCACAGATGCATCTTAAACGTTATTCCTATAGAGTATTTTCTGATGTAAAATGTAAATTTAGAATAATAGCACCAAATTTATGTAGCATTTTAGACCATCGCAGTTAAATCCCTTAGTGCCAACTTTTGTACACTTCAGACTTAAGATCTGCGGAGAAAGTTTGGGCAAATTTACACAGTGCACAGATGGGTGGCATATTTATAACATAAGGGCTGGCAAGTCAATGCAGGAGCTTGTTATAAAGTCCATTCACATTCCCCAATTTGCCAATTCTCTATCAGTTTTATCATTGTCTGCCTATTTTGTCTGTCTCTTTAATTCTGCCATTAGCTAAAAGCAATCTGATAATGGTCAGAAGGGGATTACACCAGCTTGAATAGTGACTTTCTTTTTACCAACTTTTAGTTAAAAGCCCAAAAAATAATTGTTTTATCGATAATGGCAGATTTATGCTGTGAAATTAATTGATCCATCACATATTTCAAGTTGTCTCAACACCAAATTGGATTTAGAACCAGTCTGGGAGGCCCTGATAACTGTTTACTATAAAATAAAACTGTAAACCAATCATTTAAAATTGAAACCATGCCTCCTCTACAGAGGGATTGGCTCTCATTTATTCTGCCATCTCCCTCCTCCACAACAGCAAGAGATTTACATTATATAAGACAGATTCAGTATTGGATGGGTTTGTGGCAACTTTGCAAGTCTCAGCCTGCCTGTAATTCGACTCAATTTACAATACACCAGAGTGAGTCTGCAGCGCCCTACTTACTCTCAAGGTCAAGGTCATTACTTTCCTACTGCCATCTAGTGGTGTCTTGGGGATTTACTACCATATTAAAAAAAATTCTCCCATTTCTCTAGCTCAACTTTGTGGTGCTAAATGACTTGCACTTAGACATGCTTGCCACGGTTACAGGACCCGTACTGAATTGTGAACTTCAAATATGAAGAATGTCATTTATTTTACATTGCTTATTACATCCTCACAATCATGTAATCTGTAAAATATTAATCATCTTCCATCCAGTAATTATCATTATTAATTAACTTTGAGATAAATCCCACAGAACAGGACAACAAAGAGTGGAACAGGGATGGAAAGAGCAATCCAGATGCCTCAGTGAAATAATTCTGCCACTGAGGTGTCTTGAAAGATGAGGATTCAACATGTCTTCAGATGGGAGTAAGCCCTCCGTCAAATAAAGCAGCAGTGTTTAACAGACTAACCCATGCTAATCCTGCTAAATATTTTGATGAAGATGAAGTAATGCAATGTCTGTCTGACTTTCGACAGAACACTGAAACAAGCGATGTTGGCAGAGTCATCGGAGCTTCTGTCAGTCACCAGAGCTTCTGTCAGTCATTAGAGCTTCTGTCAGAGTCATTAGAGCTTCTGTCAGAGCCATCAGAGCTTTTGTCAGAGTCATCAGAGCTTGTGTCAGAGTCATCAGAACTTCTGTCAGAGTCATTAGAGCTTCTGTCAGGGTCATAAGAGCCTCTGTCAGAGTCACCAGAGCTTCTGTCAGTCATTAGAACTTCTGTCAGAGTCATTAGAGCTTCTGTCAGGGTCATAAGAGCCTCTGTCAGAGTCACCAGAGCTTCTGTCAGTCATTAGAGCTTCTGTCAGAGTCATTAGAGCGTCTGTCAGGGTCATAAGAGCCTCTGTCAGAGTCACCAGAGCTTCTGTCAGTCATTAGAACTTCTGTCAAAGTCATTAGAGCTTCTGTCAGAGCCATCAGAGCTTCGTCAGAGTCATCAGAGCTTCTGTCAGAGTCATCAGAGCTTCTGTCAGTCATAAGAGCTTCTGTCAGAGTCTTCAGAGCTTCTGTCAGAGTCATTAGAGCTTCTGTCAGAGTCATCAGAGCTTCTGTCAGAGTCATAAGAGCTTCTGTCAGAGTCATCAGAGCTTCTGTCAGAGTCATTAGAGCTTCTGTCAGAGTCATTAGAGCTTCTGTCGCATGTGCTGACTTTTCTGCCTTAAAACAACAATCTGCAACAGGGTTTGGAATGCAATGAATATAGTATTCATTTTCGGGCTTTTTCACAGTTTCCAAACATTATCAAATGACACTCAAACCTCAAGACAAATCTGATGTTATGATGCCAGTGTGAATACAAAGTGGCACTAAGCCATGGCAAATAAATACAAAGTCATGTATATATAGTACCCTTAATGTATTACACACCTAACAAAGACATGGGAAACATGCCATAAATCACATGTTTTTGCTTTATTTTGCAGGAAAAGTAATGAGCCTGATTTCTCATAAAGGACCTTTTACATCATCTGATCATGAAACTCGTGTTATGAATATAAATGTCGATGACACCTGGCATCCTTCTGACGACTAAGCCATTAATAATGAATTATTACTGAGCTTGATCAGCCACATTCTACCTTAATGGGGCTGACATCAATGGATGCTGCCTGCAGAGTGAGCAGGGAACTCCTTTAAAGCACAGATATTCACCAATGATTTTGAATTGAATTCAAGAACAATGTGTAAAATGTAGATTGGAGCCTCTCCTCCTACAGATGCACACACACGTACGCACACACGTACGTATGTACGCACACACACAGACACATACACACATAAACTCACATATACATACATACATGTCTAGAGCAATCCATGACTGGCTCTTAATGTCTTTGTAAATAGATTTACATGAACTCTCTGAGGAGTTGCCTTCTCTGTGTAATCATATAAATCGCATATTACATGCCGCCGACAGTGAGCAATTTGATGCATGATAATAGTTAGGATGAATTATGGGAGAATCTAGATAACTCGTCAATTGTTTGTTATGTAAATGTGTTTGCTGCAATTAGTCAGTACATGCTTTATGGCTGGGCCCGAATGCCGCTGATGTTTGTCAACACCGAGACTCCCAACACAGAAAGCATTTTAAACACTCCAATAAGTCATGATTCTACAAAATACCATTTGCCTCCTCACCCTGCACTTAATGCATCGACAACGAGGCACAAATATCAACACTTTTACTGACATTCATCTCCACACGTATGTGTGGATTTGGCATACTCTATCTTGTCTATAACACCTGCCCGGCTACTTTCAACATGAGGATGTTAATCCTATCTAAATGCATCACAGTAAATATGATATGCTGTAAGTGTACCAGGAAAATAACAGACAGACATTGTAATCCACACCACTGATCAAGGTATTAATATGTATTGTACCAGACCAAAGTGCTCAATGACTGGTAAACTCTCCTGTTGTAGAGATAGATTTTAACAGTACTCAACTTATGTGATTGACTGGTACAGCCTACCAGATGGTACTGTGATGGTATGGTACCTGTGTGATAGATCACAAGTACCATACTTCAACATGCATTAAGTAGACAAGATAACAGCAAGGTACTGTGCCGCCAGGTGGTATGGACAAAGCGCATAACATTAATGTTAGGAATGCTATAATGTACAATAATATGTAAACCTATCTTCACTAAAATCTGTAACTGTTATAATATACTGAGAATGCATTATAATATTAGCTCCTAGAGTATTTTAGTGTTTTGTCCTGTCTTTATTGTATCTCTCTGTACAAAAAGTTTATATCAAGCACTTTTAATATACAAATGCTATTTTAGCGATGATGAATGATTCAGATTTATTTACTGCAGACAGTCATGAAATGGTAGGATGTGTATTTTTTATGTGCATGTTATTTAGGGACTTTTCATCACAATATCTACCTTAAGTCTCATTTCAGTGAAGGATGTCCTACTCATAATTTATACCCCCAAAAAAACCATTAAGAAATATAAAATTTCTCATTTTATAACATACATACAAATATGGCAGGCCACACTCCTTTGTTACATGGAAAATGTAACAAAATGTCTCTCCAATGTCTTGTCTGCAGCAGATATGAATAAAAGATTGAATTTCCAACATGATTTATGGTTTTTCTGACTTAAAACATATTGGTGTTTTGGCTGATTCCTTAATATTGTTAAATGCCGAGATTAGCTTTTGCAAAAATTCTCAACTCATGCACACAGAAAAGTATTTTTTACAGAAATATTCATTCCCACGACTGAATATGCGTGTTTCATAAAATGCTGAGAGCCTTTACCAACCTTTAAAGGGCAAGTCTGAATAATCTTATCTTCTATTCTGGAGAGTGGCCATCAAACTGGATATTTTTTATTCTTTTTTTTTTCTTGTTTTGAATCCTGCATGTATAACCTATATGGGGTAAAGATATAGGAAGCAAGAAGAGCAAAGTGTATCATGAGTGATTAGTGACCGCAATACTCGGTCAGTAAGCCGCCCATTGACAACACCGAAGGACACTTTTATGGCAGCGAGACTCAGTTTTCCTATTCTATTTGATACTAGGTGGGGGATTGGTGAGCTTTTTGCCATAAATGCTGGATGTTGAGATGAGTAGGGGAGGTGACAGCTGCATCCGCAGGCCTGGCGATATCGGCCATGACAGGGGTGTCCGCACTCTCCACCAGCAACCAACAAACTATGCGCACCTCTCCACATCGTGTATGCCACTTGCATGGCCTTGTCTTTATTAGAATTCACTGTAAATTCTTCCCATTTATTAACAATAGCATCGTGTCAGGGCTGAGAGATGGTGGGGTTGACCGGCAGTCTTGTGAGCACTTTTAGGAGTGCAATTTACAGGGGCCAGTCAGCTGACACATGAGGAATGAGCAGGCAATGTTTTAGTGCAGCCTGTCGGAGGTATCTTCTGTCGGACTGGGCCTGTCTTGATACCGTTTTAGTGCAGCCTGTCGGAGGTATCTTCTGCCGGGCTGGGCCGGTCTTGATACCGTTTTAGTGCAGCCCGTCGGAGGTATTTTCTGCCGGACTGGGCCTGTCTTGATACCGTTTTAGTGCAGCCTGTCGGAGGTATCTTCTGCCTGACTGGGCCAGTCTTGATACCGTTTTAGTGCAGCCTGTCGGAGGTATCTTCTGCCGGACTGGGCCAGTCTTGATACCGTTTTAGTGCAGCCTGTCGGAGGTATCTTCTGCTGGACTGGGCCGGTCTTGATACAACTATTAGCACCTTCCATGCTGACTGTGGACCTCACCGGATCATCCAGTCCCAGGCAGGCAAGAGTTAAACCCACAACACACAAAAGCCACCTTCAGCTTTTCAGCAAATGTTGTGAGAGGCTGTGTCGTTTTTGGCCTCGGTATCACTGGTGGAAGAAGGATTGTGCCTTGTTATTAGTTTGTGTGGGTTGGCAGTAGGTTAATGCAGAGAGTGCAGGTAGAAATGAGGGTGGTTGTTTGATTTGCCTTCAGAGCCAGGCCCCCTGTGCTAACATGTGCAGGGAATATACAATATCCGAGAAGCAACCACTGTCAACACGCACTGCAGCCGAGGAACCAGGAACATCGTCCCTCACTGTCACTCCCCAGAAACTGCCACAATGGTCTCCATCAACAACGTCAGGAACTATCTACTATAAGCATACAGCCTGCCATATATCTATATATCTCTATATCTATATATATCTATATATCTATATCAGGCCCTCTCCCCTTCTAACACCACTGCCTCTTTATCACGATATCCAGAAGGCTTTCACACGTAGTCCTGCCATATAAATCACAACTTGTACACATTTCTGCTGATTGATGCTATATGCACATTTCAGCAGACGGGTGAATTACTTACGCACGTTTCGACAGATTGATGACATACTTATGCACATTTCTGCATAATGCTGACTTACTTAATGCACTCCAATCTACCGCCTCTTCAAATCAACACATCCGACAATATCAGAAATCAAATTTCATCTTTTTCCTTTTTATGGGTGGAACAGAAGCGCACAAATTCACACAATAATGGCAGAAAGAAGACACAACTAGACAGTGATGTGACATGCATCTCTATGATGCTCTTATTGTGCTCCAGACACAACTTCCCCTTTGAATATCTGACACAAACATATTGCAAACATCGTCCACTTTCCCACAAGCCTTCGCTCTGGGCTTTAGCTGATGGTATCTTTTTGATATGTGCGTGGCTAAGCCTGCAGAGAATGGTACCTCATTGTTTCTCTGATGGAGAAAATCAAAGTTATTGTGGACAATGATTAGAATACAGAGTCCATTCCTCTACCTACTAAACCACGACTCTACAAACCAGCAATATACTGTGACCATATGATGACTACCAGTTCCTTCTACATTCCTTGATGAAAATCCCTAATATCGCCCTAATAACCATATATCCCTAATAACCCTATATCCCTAATAACCCTATATCCCTAATAACCCTATATCCCTAATTACCCTATATCCCTAATAACCCAACACTTAGGTTTGACCCATGTAGGTAAGATCAGACCTGAAACAGCCCATGTAGTTAGATCAGACCTGAAACAGCCCTTTCAATTTTGATTTCTATCAGGAAGAGCCCTTTTAAGTTAGATGCGGCAAGATAGAGGTCATACACCAAACCACCCTCATTGGCAATGTGGATAACCCTTCACTGAGAAATGTGGAAAGATCTATAATCTCTCAATGATCACATGAAAATCATTCATCATACATAAATTCATACTTCAAAAAATCTAATCCCCTTCAAAATAAAGTGTCGTTTCTCTAAAGTCTGCCTCAACACTTGAGCTGGATTCCTGGCAGACTGAAAGCATCAGCCTATCATCATTGAGAAAGCATCCAGATTTCTATCTTTAGTGATTGTTAAATGCTTATAAGTTATCATTTTCATTTAATCAACTTTGTCAAGTTAAAGATTTGGCCAAATGTACACTTTTCTTTTCCGCATAAAAACACAAGGTGATCATCCCATTCTTTAAACTCCCTCATTCTTTCAACCCCCTCATTCCTTCAACCCCCTCATTCCTTCAACCCTCTCATTCTTTCAACCCCTCATTCCTTCAATCCCCTCATTCCTTCAACCCCCTCATTCCTTCAACCCCCTCATTCCTTCAACTCCCTCATTCCTTCAACCCCCCTCATTCCTTCAACCCCTCATTTCTTCAACCCCCCTCTTAGATGATGCATCTTGGGAACTTGAAGCCAAATTTTCTTAACTTCAAAATTATTCAACTATTTCGTCTGAAATGAGAAACACTTTTTGCCCAATGCAAGACATTCTGGCAGTCATTGAAAAGTGGAATATGTCGACCTTTTAAAAGAATTGTTCTCTTTCCCATCAATGCCAGTGAGTTTATAGAGACCACTGCAGACTGTTCAGCATGCATCCCGTGAGCTCAGGCAGAAAGTGGCAGCAGTTGACAAAAGTCACTTAACTTGTCAATATGTGGCTTTTACTTGTAACAATGAATGAGGCTAAAGTACACACCGCTGAGGTAGTCACATGCCACAAGACCAATCACACATCGCATGTATATGCATGCCTTCTCAGGGACCACACTTCATGTTCAATTTCAATCTGTTTAATGAAATGATTCTCTATATTGAATATAGACAATCTCATGTATTTTTATTTCCCAGCAATATTTCAAGCTGGGAGTGTAATTATTGTTTGCTGTATTCACTACATATTACGATATCTGTGGTCTTAGACCTTTGCTCAAATTAAGACCTGCTTTATCAAGGTTTTCAAGAACTAGTCTACAGAGGAGTTGTAAAGCTGCCTTCTCCGCAGAGAGTTTATAGGCCCTCTAGACACATTTGATTTGATTTGATTTGATTTGATTTGATCTGTTGGCCGCTCCACTTTTGTCTCACTAGTACAGACAAGAGAATAAGTGATCGGTTACTTTCAAAAATGAAAAGTTGCCTTCTTAAAGAAGAGGATAGAAGTTGCCTTCTTAAAGAAGAGGAGAAAAGTTGCCTTCTTAAAGAAGAGGAGAGAAGTTGCCTTCTTAAAGAAGAGGAGAAAAGTTGCCTAAAGAAGAGGAGAGAAGTTGCCTTCTTAAAGAAGAGGAGAAAAGTTGCCTTCTTAAAGAAGAGGAGAAAAGTTGCCTTCTTAAAGAAGAGGAGAGAAGTTGCCTTCTTAAAGAAGAGGAGAAAAGTTGCCTTCTTAAAGAAGAGGAGAGAAGTTGCCTTCTTAAAGAAGAGGAGAGAAGTTGCCTTCTTCATTAGGAGGAGGAAGGAAAGAAATAAGAATTCCATTTTCTCACAATATAACATTTTCCTTTACAAGATCAGTACATATTTTGCTATCTAATAATGACGTATAAAAAACTTGCTTAATTTGTCAAATTTGTTTTAAGCATTTTCATCAATATGTGTTAAAGAAGGTTGAAGTTGTGTTCTCAAGGACCAAAAATCTTGCATGTCCTCACAAGAAGCGAGAGTTAAATATTCCCCTATTTTTTTTCTCAGGCTATTCATTATCTGATGTGTGCATGAATATTAAAGCATTGCTAATGCTAGTGTTGTTGTGAGGCAGCTAAATGAGTTAGGTTATGTGCTGTCATATACAGGAGATAGATGCTTTGTTGTTTGAATTATGGATGTGCCAGTCGAGGGGAGGCTGGCACAGTTGCTGCAGCTTCTCTGCGGGATACTCCTCTATATTGTTGTGCCTACCAACGATCATCTTCCCTCTACAATCTCCAAGTCCCATATCAAATAAACAATTACTGGTATCTTTCCTGTATCACGCCTATTGTCTACCGTCCTGTATCACGCCTACCATCTACCGTCCTGTATCACGCCTACCATTTACCGTCCTGTATCATGCCTACCATCTACCGTCCTGTATCACGCCTACCGTCTACCGTCCTGTATCACGCCTACCGTCTACCGTCCTGTATCACGCCTACCGTCTACCGTCCTGTATCACGCCTACCGTCTACCGTCCTGTATCACGCTTACCATCTACCGTCCTGTATCACGCCTACCGTCTACCGTCCTGTATCACGCCTACCGTCTACCGTCCTGTATCACGCTTACCATCTACCGTCCTGTATCACGCCTACCATTTACCGTCCTATATCACGCCTACCATCTACCGTCCATATAATCCATAAAGTATGATCAAGTATGTTGTCTTTCTTTTTGGAATGCAGTGGTTCTCCATCAAGTCTATCATCTCCTGTCAATATCTTATCTTACGCGGCCTGATATACATTACAGCTGAGAATCACAACTGCTTCAAGTCCAGTTTCAACATATCACCTCTGACACACACATAAGACTCTATCAAATGTCAGACATAAAAAACCACAAACAGAACTCCTGCACGCCATTAAAATTTAAGCCTGACATTCAGAAGTTGCTTTTGGCTTATATATGGTTTGTGGGAGATTGCCTGGGGCCAGATCTTATGTCTTACGTTTCCAGGACCTGGTAATGTATCAGTGTCATTCTAGCAGCGGAGAATATGCAATATGTCTACCTCCACCGTCTCCATCTCAGATTTTACCATAGCACCTTTGATGTCAACACCATTGTGCGACACTTCCCATCATATATATATATATATATATATATATATATATATATATATATATATATATATATATATATATATATATATATATATATATATATATATATATATATATATATATATATATATATATATATATATATATATATATATAGGTGGTGCTGGTGAGGCAGGTATCCCAGAATACACTGCGAGGCCACGATATGAGCAGCGTCTTGTCATAATTATCTTCATTTGTGGGGTATTGTTGCGGAGTTTGCTAGTGTCCACATCACGTCCACGTCGACACACCACTCCCTCGTCACATGCATGGCTCACAAATCATTTCCTAAACTCGTCCTCAGACTTGCCTCATTTCACAACCCATCCGCTTGTCAAAGGTCACATTTGGTCTCAAATCGTCATATATCTTGCAAATGTTATGAGAATATGTCTAAATTTTCGGCGATGCAACACTGCCTAACATTGAACCCAGGATCTATGTTGGCCGCACAAGAAATATTGTGGCAGTGTTGCCAAATGCTAAGCTTATTTAGGAATTTGTATGTGGAAAATCTGGGAAAATTGACTCAATTTGGAGCCCTTGATTAGATTTGAACTCGACAAAACAGCTCAAGGTCAATGTTGTTGGAGGTTGAGGAGAGACAGTTTGGCCCACTTTGCATCTTCAACTCACATCCATATCTGTCCCTGTAGGACTTTTTGCTCAGGCCTGATAGTTTATGGTGGTGCATATATTTTTTTTTGCCAATTTGATATCCCTTCACAAGTGAATCAGACAGGCATAAAGGGGTAGGCAACCTCTGCAAGCTTAGACCACATCCAGCATGCCGCCGCCGTCGGCCCCCGCCCAGCCACTCCGACACCGACGGCTAAAAGTCACAAGCATGAGCATTCTATTTTTGACATGTGTCGGACAAACCATATCAGCGGATATGAGAGCAAATCAGCCTTTATACCTGTCATCCCACTGTAAAATTAAGGTGTCATTTCCAATTCTACACCCCCAAACTAACATGACAGCTTACACAGTGTTGGGCAGCCTACCATCTGATAGCGCCGTATCACCGGTTTGTCACACCACTCACACGTGTTGTTCACACCGCCGTTTCTCATTTTGCGTTCACCCATTCCTCACTCTACGTCCCCTGCCTGTGCCTGTCAGATTCTTGACAGTTCAATCTTGGCCCTCACAGTGGCAGCTTCTATATCTATATAGGGGCGGCTGAATTATATATACCAGGCTTAACACCTACCGTCACTCCCCACCTCAAATCATGTGCAATCTGACAACTATTTCAAATTAAATCTGCTACTGGATACATAACTTTAAGCTGAGCAAATTAGCACTTTCCTATATTCTTTACAACTCAATCTAGCTCTGACATATATGTTTAATGAGTATCTTGATGATCAACATTCTTCCCAATACTTTTGGAAACATGACAGATATTTCACCACTCAGATATGTGAAACCATGGATAATTTCCTTTTGACATCCAAAAGTTTCTTTGCAAAAAAATCTTTGTTTTTGCTCCAACATTGGAAATTATTGTTGATGATACAATTTCCTTCATTTTGATTTTCTAATCATTCATAATATGTTTTGTTTTTGGTTAAAATGTAATACTCAAAATGGAATAATGCTTATCTTTTTAAAAAATAAACACTGAATATATTTGCATATTACAACATTAAATATATACATGTTTACCCCCAAAATTAACCTAATTAAACCAAGTAAAACATATAGGACTGGAAAATATATTTCACGAGACACACCCACTTGACAAAAGGATAGCCCAAACATTTATATAATGAACATCCTCAGTATTGAGTTTACATCATTAGCATGTTACTACATGTTCTCCATGTTTATCACACCTATTTTATTTGGCTTTAAATATAATGTACATTATTTGGTTCATGCATGTCTTCAGCTTGATAGCCATTCGTTGATTTAATGTGATCAAACTGCAATGCCCCCTGGTGAGGGTATTAGTATCATCCTGTCCCATCATTCCTGTCATGTTTAATATCCTGCCCCATCATAAATATACAGCATATTATAATATCTATTTCACTCATCATGTGCACAGACAGATAAAAGGGCAATTCCAAAATTATAATCAAGAATACTGATCAAATTGCTTTCAACTTGAAATTTTTTCAGCACTAGTTATTAAGTTTAAAACTCTTTTCCCCAAATATATTAAAGCCAAACATATTGTGTAGAACTAAAAACTTTAAACAAGGACATTTTTCAAGAATTTTATTGTAACTGATATCACAGGAATAGATCAAATAACTCTTATTTTCACATGACAAAATAAAATGAGTGTATTGCGCACAAGAGAGACAAAGTTAAATGAGTCGAAGGATAGATAATAACATGACAATGGGCTTGACCCAAATGATACTGCATTATTGTATTAAGTGGCGCCATCACATGGAATAACGAGGAGTATCAAGCTGCTGACATACACGTAAATACATCACTCAATTATCATCAAAATGTGTTCATAGGACTCCAATATGTACCAATACTTACCAGACATTTACCTGTTTTCACTGTTTCACTGAACTTACCACTCACATCTTTGGTGCTCATGTATATTTTACTTATGTGGCATTAATGTTATGAACACACTCAGTTAACCTGTCTCTGGTTTGTAGTAAAAACCAACAAGATGGCTTTATTTTTAAGAGTGACTACCAAGGTAATTTCTCTGTGTAGAGGTCCCTACCAAGATATTTTATCTCTGTAGAGGTCACTTCCAAGGTGGCTTGTCTCTGTAGAGGTCACTACCAAGGTGGTTTCTCTCTGTAGAGGTCACTACCAAGGTGGTTTCTCTCTGTAGAGGTCACTACCAAGGTGGCTTATCTCTGTAGAGGTCACTACCAAGGTGGCTTATCTCTATAGAGGTCACTACCAAGGTGGCTTATCTCTATAGAGGTCACTACCAAGGTGGCTTATCTCTATAGAGGTCACTACCAAGGTGGCTTATCTCTATAGAGGTCACTACCCATCTGGTGGTCCCCTACCATGGTAGCATTCCTCTTCAGAAATCACCATCATGTTGACTTCGTAGCAAATTGTTAATATAGCACTCCAAGTCGGGTGTACGTTGGGCAAGGGGG
The DNA here is from genome assembly GCA_949316495.1 of Amphiduros pacificus. Classification (NCBI taxonomy): domain Eukaryota; kingdom Metazoa; phylum Annelida; class Polychaeta; order Phyllodocida; family Hesionidae; genus Amphiduros; species Amphiduros pacificus. Next base: position 9,103,875 of record OX439003.1, on the reverse strand, counting down.
CTGTTAACACACGACTTACAGACCAAAGCATTCCCACAATGCAACACATCAAATCACTCTCCAAACGCAACAAAGTCAGCTCTGATTTTGATGCAACAAGTGCTAAAAATGCTAGAGCTTTTATGATATATATGACACTCCTATATTGTGATACTCTCTTTAATTTGGGTAAAAAATTGTTTTAAGAGACTACACGCTTGATAATCATTGAAATGGTGGATTTAAATGATAAAAGTATGTTTATATGATATACCCATTCCCAAGCAAAACAGAATGAAAGCTGAGCATATATTTGTCTCCAAACAAAAATGTAGTCTCAATATAAGTCTGATGGTGCTGATACTTGGAGTATAATGAAACATATTGAGCATATATACATAGAATTTGTTAATATTGTCCTGCCTCTGGGCACTCTACATTATGGAGGGGTGGGGCCAGTGTATTGGTGGCAATGTACAACACCCAAGACTTACCCTCCAGAAAAGTGGGGGTGGTCTCTTCCCCAGTGATGAGCAGTGGATGAGCAGCATCTGAAACAACATAATTACACCAATTAGCAACAACATAGTTAAACCAATTATCTAGAAACAACACGATTAAACCAATTACCTAGTTAACATGATTAAACTAATCAGTAACAATGTCATTATACCAATTAGAAACAACATGATTAAACCAATTAGCAACTATATAATTAAATAAATTAGCAACAATATAATTATACCAATTAGTAACAACATAATTGAATCAATCAGCAACAACATGACTTTTTAAATTCTTTTTTTGTTTTTAGAATAAAATAGTATCTATTCAACATACAAATTTTTTTTTTTAAATATATATCATTTTACTTTACAACAATTTTGCTGACAGGGCTTAAACAATGCAACATTAATTACTTTGCAGAGCATAACTGTTACAGTATATTCTGTTTTGTGTTTTGCGCAATTAGAATATTTTCATCAAATAGCAATCTAGTAAATGTTGGCCAGAGAATGCAGCCATAATGAAGCATTGTATATGACAGTGAGGTATTAGACACGGGTGGGTGATGGTTGTAATTTAGTTCTCTTCTAACTGGCGGCCTTTAGCAAGCTTCTATCTCTCACTGTTACCCTGCACACTAACAAGCGGCTCCCCAAGCTAGGCCAACCATAATCCCACATCATCTGCCAATCAACTCTGCTGCGCAACCCTCACTCGGAGTATTTATGAATTGCTACAACCCAAAAAAAAAACATGTAATGGTTCTGACAAATAATATATCAGAAATGTAGACAATGACATTTAGGAATCGTTAATATTTCATCACCTGGCTCACAGCATGTTGAACTGCGACAAATTTTCTTTGCATGTCTGATCAATATTCATGTCTCATACAGAAGGTGTCACAAGAAAAGTCTGCACCCATAAAAGACTTTCTCTGTTCTTAACTGCTCCTTGACAGATCACAGAAATTTACAGCCCATTTCCTAGGAAATGACAAGTGGATTGCCCAAAAAAGTTAGATTGTTTTGGCCTATTGTGGTAGAACAATGGTTTCCATAGTGAAATATGACTCCCTTGACAGATGCTGTGACAATAAACATATTCATATTACCTCAAATAGAGATCTGTTCCTTCAGATACTTGCCGCTTTGGGCACATTTGAGGAAATAAGAAACACCACAAGAATTGCTTTGACGGTTGCCAATCAACAAAATACACAAGGGACACAGCTAAATTGTGATAAATAGCTATTTACTATGATTTAATTTCAAACTTTAAATCAACTATACAGATTTTTTTTTAAATCAAGTCACAGCATTAATATTCCAACTTTTTGTATTCGCTGCTGAGAATAAGGATTATATTGTTTTTCTTCAGCAATCAAAATCACGTAAAATAATTAAAAATAAATGTGTTTATTATTCATTTCACATCAGTCTCATAAACACAAATCTTTGCAATTTGAGGAAATTTTATCATTCATTGACTAACAATATTAGTCTTAAATCACTCAGACAATTGTTTTCAAGTGCACTTAGAATACTTTATGTGCATATCAAATTCCTTAAATGGTAATTAAATCGGGATATTTGACACTAATTATCTAATAATTATTGATTTGTTTCTTATAAAACAATTAAGAGAATAAACACATTTCCAATACGTTCCGTTCTCTAAAGTTTTTTCAGACAAAAATTACTACATGACCAGATAGGCAAATCAATGAGGACTTTCATATTTTTGAATCCAATATTTGATGTAAATATGTTAGCTCTTGCAGAGACTTTGGGGATAAAATATTGCGGGCAGAGTTGATAGATGGACAGACTGTACTGTTTGATGATATAAGAATGGTAGTGAGGGTTAATACAACAGCGGAGTAATGAGGCTTGCATCATCCAGTGTTACAGTAAGTGATGCATGCGGCTGATTCCCTGAATACTGATTACACACGGCCACGGAAATAGATGTCCTGCCGAGAGGTCCTAGTCCACCTCAACCCACTGCCTCTATGCTAACCCAGGATATGTACTAGTCCACTCCACCTACTGCCTCTATGCTAACCCAGGATATGTCCTAGTCCACTCCACCTACTGCCTCTATGCTAACCCAGGATATGTCCTAGTCCACTCCACCTACTGCCTCTATGCTAACCCAGGATATGTCCTAGTCCACTCCACTTACTGCCTCTATGCTAACCCAGGATATGTCCTAGTCCACTCCACTTACTGCCTCTCTGCTAACCCAGGATAAATGATAGTCCATCCTGAATACTGATTATATGGTAACGCAGGATAAAAAATAAACAGAATTCTCTCCTACAGTGCTGTCAAGTGTCTCTACCATGTCACATCTCCTCTCTCCTACAGTGCTGTCAAGTGTCTCTCCTGTGTCACATCTACTCTCCCCTGCAGTGCTGTCAAGTGTCTCTACCATGTCACATCTACTCTCCCCTGCAGTGCTGTCAAGTGTCTCTACCATGTCACATCTCCTCTCTCCTACAGTGCTGTCAAGTGTCTCTCCTGTGTCACATCTACTCTCTCCTACAGTGCTGTCAAGTGTCTCTACCGTGTCACGTCTACTCTCTCCTACAGTGCTGTCAAGTGTCTCTACCGTGTCACATCTACTCTCCCCTGCAGTGCTGTCAAGTGTCTCTACCGTGTCACGTCTACTCTCTCCTACAGTGCTGTCAAGTGTCTCTACCATGTCACATCTACTCTCTCCTACAGTGCTGTCAAGTGTCTCTACCGTGTCACATATACTCTCTCCTACAGTGCTGTCAAGTGTCTCTACCGTGTCACATCTACTCTCTCCTACAGTGCTGTCAAGTGTCTCTACCGTGTCACATCTACTCTCTCCTACAGTGCTGTCAAGTGTCTCTACCGTGTCACATCTACTCTCTCCTACAGTGCTGTCAAGTGTCTCTACCGTGTCACATCTACTCTCTCCTACAGTGCTGTCAAGTGTCTCTACCGTGTCACATCTACTCTCTCCTACAGTGCTGTCAAGTGTCTCTACCATGTCACATCTACTCTCTCCTACAGTGCTGTCAAGTGTAGCATCTGTGCCACATCTGCTACAATAAAATACAACATAGAAGGAGCGTGTATTTGAGTATACTTACGCATGCATTGCCTGTCAGTGGTTCCTATACAGGGTCGTACTTCATACATGGAGCCCTTGCACTCTGTACATGCTGAAAGTACAAAAAAATATCATCTCATAAAACAACTGCAAATATGGACATATAATATATTGCTCTTAAAATTTAGATTTTTCTCATTCATTAACCCTTTTTATAAAGAACAACACAATACAACACATAAATAATACTTGAAATAATGTACAAGACAAAAATGCCAATTTCAAGCTGAGATCATATAAAGCAGGTTCGGTTGTTGACATGCCAAGTAATACTGTGTAATTCACGTTCATCTTATCTGGTGGTTCGTGAACGTTTTCTTTTCTGTGCGTAATGTTTTATATATATATATGTGTGTGTGTGTGTGTGTGTGTGTGTGTATTAGTACAATATATGCTATACACTATACTATAATGAAACAAAGGTTAATTATCTCTAGTTGTTCCCAGAGATTGCTGAGCAAAGTACTTCTTGCCCAAAGACCAGGACAAAGTGTGAAACATTTAGTCAATGTCATATGTTTTGTTTGTTTGTTTGGGGTTTTAAATCACTTTCAACATTATTTCAGTCATTTCATGATGAGACTTACTTGAAGCAGATATACTGCTGCTTCACTGAATTGTCATGTCGCAGGTCCTTGACATGACAACAATCCCAGTCACAGATTTACAAGGACAACAGGTTAACCCTTTTGGCTTGGGCCTCAGCTCAAATGGGAAATTGTATTGTGAGTTCAATCTCGGCATGGCTGGGGATCTTTGGATCACCACAGAGGAACTGGTGCTAATAAGCTGGCGTTCTAACCAACTGCACCACAGCCCTGGGCCCACAATGTCATATGAATTCACTATGACTGTAACGCAATACACTTTGAGATATATGAAATCATTGTATTAACTGTAACTTAAGACACGTGTCATATTTTGATTTTTATAGATATATAGGATGTTATTTACTGCAAAGAATGTCATAGTTAAACTCTCACAGAGATATATGTAGTCATTTTAATAACTGTAACATGAGATAGGTCACAGAGATACTCATTATTCTAACTGTACCTAAAGTCTTATGTAATACCGGTAGTTAAGATTCTTCTAGAGATTTCATTGACTAACTTAAGACATTTATCAACTGTACCTAAAGACAAATGTAATAGGTAAGATTCCTAGAGATAAATAAATATCTTATTAACTATAACTTGAGACATTTATTAACTGTAAGTAAAGACAAATGTCACAGTCAGACTCTCAGAGAGATATATATATAGTCATCGTAATAACTGTAACATGAGATATATATCACAGTTAGATTCCCATAGAGATATGTGAAGTTATAACTTTAACAAGAGATGTAAGCAAATTCAGAGAGAGAGAGACACATGGGGTCAATGTAACAAGTGTAACATGAGATGCCAGCGGATCTTTTCATTAATCATGACATCAGGTGCAGCTCTTTACATGAGTCCTCAGCTGTCAAATGTAATTAATCCTGCTTCTATATATGTGCAGGACGTACTAAAACCTTTTGAAATACATCATGAATTGTAACAAAGCTGAAGTATCGCGCGATGGCAGGCCCGCAGCCAAGGCCACGTCTCCGTTTGATTGGTGGGTAAACGCATGGTTTGAGCTTGCATGTGGTGGTGGCCAGCTTTTGTATTCTCTGTGTGGAATAACTGGGGGCAATATCTATCAAGGATGTCTTCTATTGCCTTGCCTGACACATCTCACAAACCTACGCGTCCATTCAAACATGGCGGAAAACCTTTAAATATTTCACGGTGATCTGGTAGCCCACAAGATTACAATAAGGTGCTCATCTTAAAGCTAATCAATAGAACTGAAATATTCATGGCAAAATGTGATAACGAAACAATGTTTAAATCAATTGTTGTATAATATTTCGCCGAGCAGTCAAAAAGCTGAGGCGGTTGGCAGACACGTGATGGAGAAGTGAAGTAGCATGAGCCCGCAAAGCAAGAGGAAGGATGTTGTGACAGAGGTGTCCGAAATCTAATTTGTCTGACCTGGATATGAAAAACATCAAGTGATCAAGACAAGTCCCAGCAGACCAGACCTCGCCATAACAATAGGCCGCTATGTGTGATGGAAATAATAGAGCAACGGTGTAGCAACGGCCACCTTTGTCCGCCCTGCCGGCCCATGAGATGGCATTTGTAACTAGCCACTGCTAGATCTGCTCGCAACAGTCAGCACATCTGTTTAAGCCACTGGGGAAACGAACAAAGTCGCACCTTCAGATCTCTCGAGTCCTCGGCCAGTCGCCGTGTTTTTTGCGGAAGTAGCTTAGGGCACTGTCTAGACACCGCTGACTGAAGGAATATACATGGCCTTCTACTAGCTCAGATGGTGCGTCCATGATGTCATAATGGTGGCACTTCAGCGTTGTCAACATAAAAGCAAAATACGCTGTCAAAGTGTCATTGTGTGGTGGGAAAGGGGATTAACACCACTTTGCAGATTACACTACAGACTGCCATTTTGTGACACATCCGAAAAGCATGTCTGATATCTTGATAGACCCATCTCTCATGCAACAAAATGATCATGCAGTTTTGGTGTAAACCTCAGCAAACATTTCTTGCTGGGCAACACCTGTATGTTGGGAAAACGTTATGTCTTTAGTGATGAATGAAGGTCAAACTGTGGGAGGTCAGGTGCAGTGTGGGAACTAAGTGGCATAAAGCTGCAATTTGCCACTAAGATGCTCGTGTAGTGTGTACTGAGCTTGCTTAAGGCTGGTGTATTGTGAACACCAGGGGGAGCTATTGTGCCGATTGTAGGACACAATGTAGGAAGGACAAACACACGACCTTGTGTGACAACCTTCTCTGTGGCACTTGTTCATGCCTTCACTTCACTGAATAACGCCGTCCTTTGTCCCTCGCTTCCACCATCACTACTCAGCCAAACTGACCAGTCCTTCGAAAAATACTTGCCTAAACTCCACTAGCCTCATCTCAAACTGCTTTCGAAACTTAAATTTTAGACTTTTTGTTCTCCATGTTTATGAGCTACAAACTGCCTGCCGACTTGCCTGTTGAAGATACAGATAATTGTCTTGTGGGTCATACCAACATTGTGAGGATGTGTGCCGACAATATTGAGCGAGTTCTCGGCCACGGGTCAATATCCCCATCAACCAACTAACTACACACTTCACAAGTTGCTCCCACTAACTACCGTCCCTCACTTCAGCTTATATACACCAGATAGCTGAAAATTAGAAAGTGTCCTCGCTCAGTACCCACAATGCAACACCACATGAAAAAAGATCAAGAAAAGTGTCCACCACCAAATTCACTGTAAATCTTAAAGAAGCACAATGAATCATAATGTTTCATACATTTCTCATACTTTTTTTCTCATTGAAATTTAAACATAAATTTATACTATGATACACTATGTCATTAACCATAGTACCCACTCTTACAGTTTTTACAAATCTATGTTACATATAAAATTGGACACCTCTGTGATGTGGTATATATGCCTACATTCTCCAAGCAGGTAAATTTGATATTCCCAGTGTGTATTTAAAGCAGTTACTATTAAATATGTGGCAATATGCACACACTAAGTCGGAGCATTGTCTTGGCCTAATACATGCTCTAACTGCTCACGAATTAAGTGTGTCACATGAGTTACTCTATCTGGGGATTGGATATCGCACTGATTCCCTATTTGTGAATAATAATTCTTAGATTTATCATTAGGAACATCTAAATGTCATTCCAACTGGCTGTAATAAGACACTTGTATATTTATATCTCATCTCAGAGGAAATGTCATTTGATATACCCCCCCAAATATAACCTTCGCAGAAAGCTGCAGAGTTCCATTAAACACAATCCCATAAAGAGCAGCGACTGAAGAACCACATTTAGTTACATAAATTTAAAGAGAAAATTTTTCAAGAGATAACAGGCTTGAATATAGGTGGGGTTTGGGAGAATCATGATATAAATATCAGATATATATTAAGAGTCAGAATAGGTACACTGAGAAGAACATTGATCAAAATCAAAGGAAACATGTTTTGGTCTGATAAGAAAATGAGTTACATAACTCAACAGCAACGGTAATTTTCAATCTGTGGAGGTTAATAATTCTGTCAATCTATTTGTCAGGAATTCTCAGACGTGCAAATCCCATCTGCGTCAGGGATGAAGCGACATGGATTGGCTTGTTGGGCTTGTGTCCCTCCTAGGCGGGATGGCACACTACACCAGTGACGATGTTACCGTACACAGCCATGCCTCGCGGCTCCCTGCCACTTAATTACATCTTGAGTGATGAGCTCGCTGTATCGCATTTATTTTTGCCAAGCCAAATAGATATACTTGTATCCCACAATGCACAATTGTGTAGTTCTGTCAAGCAGGTGTTGAGGCCAGGCCAAATTTGTAATTATATCTGGGTGCGGGATTGGCGCTCGCATATTGACTGTGGCTACGTAGCAAAATGATATGACTAGACCCCAGCCGAGCAATCTGCCACCTCTTCGTCCCACCAGTAATATAAATGTGATACTGTTTTGCAGTCAACACAAGGCACCACAGTCTCCTATGACCACAGAGACAAAACTGTTGGCAGCGCCAGAAAAAAGACAATCTCTCTACCCAATGCCCACGAGTATTTACCTTAAATAGGTTCTGTGGGGGCCCAGTATATAACACAGGCAAGAGGGGTGTTATTAATGGACTCTGGAATACCTGCACAGCTATAGTGCTAACTGCTGCTATAAAAGAATGTACCACAATGATAAATTGTGTCCTAAATTGTTTTCATGGTTTTGAAGCTACAATCATTCATCTTGGAATAATTTCAAAAATCTTGTAAGGAAGTTCATCAAGGTTGCATGTAACTGTCTGGATATAACACTGTATATAAACCATTAACAAAGGGCAGAACTCCATGAGTATTCAGGACCAGTATTCCATGTCTGTAACAAACTGTCAGCCAACAATCGTATGATTGAAGCAGTTTGCCAGGAGTATTCTTAGCCAAGATTACATGGATATGGTGAACAATCCATGGGTGTAGCACAATGACAATTAACTTAACAATCTGACAGTCAACAATCCATTGATGTTACGGTAGCTTTGTTGGACAGTTCAGAATCCATGAATGTTGCATTCTGACATTTAATAATCTATGGATGTAGCAACCTGTCAGTAAAAAAATCCATGGATGAAGCAAACTGTCAGTAAACATCCCATGGATGAAGCAAACTGTCAGTAAACATCATATGGATGAAGCAAACTGTCAGTAAGTAATCCACGAATGAGACAAACTGTCAGTAAGTAATCCATGAATGAGACAAACTGTCAGTAAGTAAACCATGAATGAGACAAACTGTCAGTAAGTAATATATGAATATAGCAATGACACAGTTATCAATCCTTGGATGCTACAATCTGACAATTAACAATATGTGATGAATGGAGTAATTTAACATTTAACAATCCATGGATGTAGCAATTTATCAGTTAACAATCCATCACTTGAGCGAAAGAGGCATTTAATTTCAGTTCTTGCAGGCAAACAAAGACTGCTATACTAAAAGCAAAAGCAAGTCATCTTTGTCAGTAACAATGAATATTTCTATAAGAATGCTTCCGATCGTATTTCAAAAAAACAATTTTGTCATATTTACATGTATCATATACAATAATTATTGCAAACATTTTTATTGCATTAATTTTCTCTTCTTTTCAATGCATACCTCATCATTGCAATTAGCTATAACGTCATGCCATATAAAATAATCATAATGCGTAGACAACACAATCAGCTAAAATAAATAAATTTAGGAGGAATTATCTTTTCAATTAGAATTGTCATAGTAAACTTCTTGGTTTTGCGCATATTGTTTGGCAGTGATAATCTCTCTGTGTTTTAATCACAATATAGCAATTAGCATTCTAGGAGTAAACCCAAATCCCACTTTCACCACCATCGCATGAAGAACAGCACAAGCTACTCTCCTCCTGCCATTCTAGACAAAGCTATTGGGAAAATCTGACAAAATGACACACTCCAAGCAGAGGATGGCAGGCCCCCACTGCCGGGAACGTGCTGCTAGGTGGTAATCTTATCTGTGAATTTGCCACTTTAAAGCAGGATTATTTTCTCTGATTGGCTTCCCTCATCTGATATAAGTGGCTTTCCTATGCATTCTATCACTTATCCCCTGCTAAAACTATGTCACACCAGTTCACTATCTCGGTGAAATTTCAAATCAACATTTTGAAATGCCAAGTGTAGCTTACAGATATGTGTTACTGAAGTGAGTACGCACACAGATTCCACACACCTATCTTGTAAAACCTCTTGATGGTAATTTCCATACTACCTGGCCATGAATAATACACAAGACTGTGGAATCAATTAACTTCTTCCAAAACTTGTATAAAAATTCCCAAGTCTGCAATGCATTATATCTCACTGCAATATTCAATCTCACTTTGGCTTGACTGAGTCAGCGGAATTATACCTCACTCTGGTTTCACAAATTGAGATGAATAGTTCAAATTTTCTATCTCATCTTATTTAAGTATGGAGAGCAGATCTTTATATATAATTCTTTCTAATTTCGGCAGATTTTGCTGTTCATAGATTGCCTAAATATGCCCTTATTGTTATCACTGCTAACAGAAACACGGCCATGACAGCTGTACCTTCCACTTCTCTTTGTATTAACCGAGCAGTCTGAACGAGACCATTTGGTCATTTACCTACAAATGTAAAAATAGAATGCCCCCTGGTGGTGACGGGATTTATGAAACACGAATGAAGCACAATGCAAATTGGCAGAAATTCTACAGCCGATATTCATTTCTCAATTCATCCTATTCTGTGGGTCTATTTGGATCTTCATTAAGTCTTTTCTCCAATATGATCGGCTTTGTTTCCCGGCGGCCAATGAGAAGCCGGCACTAATTATAGCAATCTATGCTTATTACTTTATATTTGTGTTTTTCCTTAAGCTATCCGAGTTGCTGTTAGCCCTGGCTGGCTTTCTTTACAGCTCCATATCTGAGGAAATAAGATTTAGTTTGTAACCGAGGCTATTCTCTCTGTGAAGTCCTTCAGCATCTTTCTCATTTCCATCTCTCTATGTGCAGAGTGCTAGCTGTCCACAAATGACAATGTCAATTAAGATATGCTGGCCCATCTTCTCATCCTGATAACTCACTTATTCCCCTTACATTTACCTAAAACACATCCAATGTTTTCCTCAAAGCCATTCTTGTCCCGTGGCTTCATCAGGAACATGATCGCTTGTGGTCACATTTATGCAAGTTCTAACAATGTGGTGTGTGACTTACCGTTTAGGACAATATAAAATGATTTACACTCCTCTACATAATGCATCATTGTCCTACCGAGAACCGGGCCAGCACTACAGTGAAGACCTATTTGTACTGCTTCCTTTGTCTTGAGCCATGCTTCTGCCCACAAACAATGTCTTATAACTGTTACAAGCCATGTATTTTTATAAAATAAATTGTATTTAATCAAGATGATTTGATGTCTTTATTCATATCTCATATCACCAAATTTGTCATTGCATCAGGAATAAGTGGTTTTACATTCAAAGTAGATGAATTGCTTTATTTGAATCAGAAGGAAGTGATTTGATATCAGTGATTTACAATAAATCAACATAAGGACCATAATGTCCTTATTTACAAGGTAATTAAATGTCATTCAGTGGTCATGGGTTCAAATACAAGTTGCTTCTCCTTGTATGGGCTTATAGTTTACCTAAACATTTAAACAGAGATTGCAAATGTCTCCCTAAGGATATAAACATATGTTATGATAATATATGGCATACTACCGGAATGAACAGTTCCAGAATCTGCTTCCCACACTCTTCCAGTGGGAGCAGCAGAGATCAGCATGTCATAATGTACGGAGGGAATACTCACGTACCGGAGAGTGATTATGATATTTTATTGCACTGTCAAGGTTATGTTGGTAGGTCGTAAAGCAACCATCGCTCCCAGCAGAGGGCGCCTGTTATATATTGTTCCCTGTGGCAGTTCATGTATCAGAGGAACTATCGCCCTGCTTATTAGTAGGGTAAAACCTCATCCTTCTGTCATCATCTCAAATCTTTCCACTTATAGGTGTCTCAGGCTTAATGTGTTTTTATTTTTTTTTAAAATAGAACAATGTCAAATCTTGGATTGACCATTTCAACTCTATTTCTTGACTGTTATCATCCCTTATGAACCTTTTTTTTATCCTGTGATGTCTGTACAGGGAAGGGGCTGAAACTCAGTCAACTACCGGTAGATTTCTATATAAGCAACTGATCTGTGTCTGTATCTCTGGAGGCTGACTTGGCAAATAAGAAAAAAGTGGTAAGATTATGTTCAATAAGAAGATCACCTAATGTCTTTTTGCAGAACAAGATATTCAGAAAGTAGATTACATTCATGATTACATTAAATACATATTACTGACAATATCTTGCTTACATCACTGTAATGTTATACTGCACAATGTGATCAAACTATTTTTATTTCAAAAGATTATTGCCAATGTATGTAATCTGTCTGCATTGATTATTAGATCAGGTAAACCTGGCCTGGTAACCTGATGCAGTCGGAAGAAAAACCAACTCATCTACTTCGCTCAGAACAGAAATATATACATACATGTACCACACATATATGACATGTCAGCAACAATTACAGGCAGACCACATGATGGCTCACAGAAACTTATTGCACAACATCAGGGGAATTATACTTTTCTACTTAGCAAGTCAATAGGGGCCCTAGTGTATTGTTAGGCATCCCCAGGTCCGCCTTAAGTAAGGCTGGGACTGGCAGCTTCACTGTGCTCCAATATGCTCCTGCCTTCACTCATACGCACCGCCTCCTTTCCACTATCTTATCTTGTTGTACCATTACGGGTTTATGCAATATCTCATCTTGTTTACTTTAGAGCACTGCTGGGAGGTAGATATGTTATGTAATCAGTTCATGTTCCATGTTTGGCGGCTGTTGTGCGTTTGATCTGATCTAGACCTGACCACATCTAGCTGCAGACACTTCATTTCTGTCTCCAACAAAGAAATCGCCATCCGCTCAGAACCCTCTATATCATTGTACCAGATTAGCTCAGCTCTTGAGATCAAGAAGATAATGGCATATTTCTGTACAAAAACAACATATTTCATAGCATAAACGCAACAATCTGTTTCAAAACTTGTATGAATTGAGGTAAATGAAGTGACAGGATATAACAATTACTAAATCATTATCTTATTGGTGCTGACAGTTTATATCAATACTACCAGTATATGTATCTGGGCAATTTGTTTATGGTAATTGCAAAGGTGTCAGACAGCAAGATTTTAATAATGACCAAGGTGTCAGACAGCCAGGTTATAATAGTAGCCAAGGTGTCAGACAGCAAGGTTATAACAGTAGCCAAGGTGTCAGACAGCAAGGTTATAACAGTAGCCAAGGTGTCAGACAGCCAGGTTATAACAGTAGCCAAGGTGTCAGACAGCAAGGTTATAACAGTAGCCAAGGTGTCAGACAGCCAGGTTATAACACTAGCCAAGGTGTCAGACAGCAAGGTTATAACAGTAGCCAAGGTGTCAGACAGCAAGGTTATAACAGTAGCCAAGGTGTCAGACAGCAAGGTTATAACAGTAGCCAGGGTGTCAGACAGCAAGGTTATAACAGTAGCCAAGGTGTCAGACAGCAAGGTTATAACAGTAGCCAAGGTGTCAGACAGCAAGGTTATAACAGTAGCCAAGGTGTCAGACAGCCAGGTTATAACAGTAGCCAAGGTGTCAGACAGCAAGGTTATAACAGTAGCCAAGGTGTCAGACAGCCAGGTTATAACACTAGCCAAGGTGTCAGACAGCAAGGTTATAACAGTAGCCAAGGTGTCAGACAGCAAGGTTATAACAGTAGCCAAGGTGTCAGACAGCAAGGTTATAACAGTAGCCAGGGTGTCAGACAGCAAGGTTATAACAGTAGCCAAGGTGTCAGACAGCAAGGTTATAACACTAGCCAAGGTGTCAGACAGCAAGGTTATAACAGTAGCAAGGTGTCAGACAGCAAGGTTATAACAGTAGCCAAGGTGTCAGACAGCAAGGTTATAACACTAGCCAAGGTGTCAGACAGCAAGGTTATAACACTAGCCAAGGTGTCAGACAGCAAGGTTATAACAGTATCCAAGGTGTCAGACAGCAAGGTTATAACAGTAGCCAAGGTGTCAGACAGCAAGGTTATAACAGTAGCCAGGGTGTCAGACAGCAAGTTTATAACAGTATCCAAGGTGTCAGACAGCAAGGTTATAACAGTAGCCAAGGTGTCAGACAGCAAGGTTATAACACTAGCCAAGGTGTCAGACAGCAAGGTTATAACAGTAGCCAAGGTGTCAGACAGCAAGGTTATAACAGTAGCCAGGGTGTCAGACAGCAAGGTTATAACAGTAGCAAGGTGTCAGACAGCAAGGTTATAACAGTAGCCAAGGTGTCAGACAGCAGTGGTGTGGGTGGTGGACAATGTGTTCATGTTGCCAGGTCAGGTAATGATATTCTCTTGGGGCCCATCCTGGTTGGGATACCTGGCAGCGGTGTCTGCAATAAATGGCGGGAGTGGCATGCTTTATTGCTGCTGCATGCACCAGATGAGCTGCTCACACCTTCAATATACCCTCCTCAGGAACTTGCCATCTATCACACCTATTGTATTGCCCTGCCAGCTGTATACCAGCATTCACACCTGTCATAGACCCTGCCAGCTGTATACCAGCATTCACACCTGTCATAGTCCCTGCTAGCTGTATATCAGCATTCACACCTGTCATAGACCCTGCTAGCTGTATACCAGCATTCACACCTGTCATAGACCCTGCCAGCTGTATACCAGCATTCACACCTGTCATAGACCCTGCCAGCTGTATACCAGCATTCACACCTGTCATAGACCCTGCCAGCTGTATATCAGCATTCACACCTGTCATAGACCCAGCCAGCTGTATATCAGCATTCACACCTATCATAGTCCCTGCCAGCTGTATATCAGCATTCACACCTGTCATAGACCCTGCTAGCTGTATACCAGCATTCACACCTGTCATAGACCCTGCCAGCTGTATATCAGCATTCACACCTATCATAGTCCCTGCCAGCTGTATATCAGCATTCACACCTGTCATAGACCCTGCCAGATTCACCATTTACACTTGCATCCCTACCGGCTGTGCAAACCACCTGCATTGTCCAAGCTATCAAGCCATCATAGTACAGTCCCTATTATTCACATTCCATTCACACCTCCTGTATGTCTCTGTGGGCTGCAGTCTTGACAGTTACATGCAATCATTCACACCTAACAGTTACAATCAACTCTTGGGGGTATGTCAATATTTGACCTAATTAATCTTGTGACCATTACGTATGACATTTTGGGTATTCATTCCTACTGACCTACATGAATTCATCACATTTAGCACTTGTCACTTAAGCATGTTCTTCCCACAAGATGTGCATTCATTAGCAACTATTTTACAACAAACCCCAGTTGTCACTTCATCGGCTAGACGGCTGTGCATCTGTCCCCTACCTATCTTATATTCATCAGAGTAAAAGATGAAAGGAAAGTCTCCCTTTGTCAAAATAACATGTATCCCAAAAAACTGCTCGTTTGGCAAGTTTACAGACTATCCTAATGAACACCAGGTCAACTTATCTTTGTGGGATAATTGAGTCTCTCAGATGGAAATAATCTGATAAAAATAATTTAATTTTCAATATTTACCAAATTCATAACTCTGCTCAAACATGAACAACTTGTTAGAATATATATGCAGTAATTAGGTTTGTCATTGTGAAAAGAAAAATTAATACTACTTCTTTATTCATTTGATTGCAAACGATTTATGGTATTAAGCAGAGAACGACACATAATGATATAATGGTATAAACAACAATTGAGTTTCCATCAAACTCCTTTTGAGATTATCTCAATCCTTGCCATTCCAGCAATTTTTGAGAATCATGGAATCAAATACAAAAAAAGCTGAGAATAAATTTGCCATTATAAATATTTTCAGAGAAGAATTCCCTATTCATATAATTGATTTCTGGCACTAAATCATTTTGAATCTATAACAATTTCAGCTTTGGAGATGTCCCAAGTATGAATGAATTGGGAGAAGATGATGAAATGATATCGTGTTTCTTGAAAATTTGCCATGTTTCAGCACAATAAGGAAAATCATCGCTCCCAATAATGCAGAAAGTTTTGTGCAACATAATCATTTCATTTTATATATATATATACAGGGACTTTTATCTGTCGGCCCTAGACTATGGAATTCCCTGCCTAGTGATCTTAGGACTAGTACCTCAGTCACCTCGTTTAAGAGTAGACTGAAAACCCATCTCTTCAGGATGCACGTCCTGAACACAGCGCTATGAACAGACATGTCTGGTATCAGCGCTATACAAATTTTATTATTATTATTATTATTATTATTATTATTATTATTATTATTATATATATATATTGTGGTTGACATATCCATTTAATGATTTGATTATCAGTCCTGTCATAGTGCCATTAACACAGGGTATTTTGATTCCTGTTTAATTGTTGCCACGCTCCTGACAGTGACAAATAACCCAACAATATTCTTAGTATGGATTCTATGAATAAGAAATGAACATGTCTTCATTGTAATCTGGCTAAAATTAACTGTCAATCACAACTGGCAGCTCCAACATATCTGCTTTTTTCCATATGACATTTTGTCTTTAATGGAAGAAAAGAACCACACTGCGTACACTGAATGTGTCAAACTGCAAAAATGTGCCGTCATGAAATGACACATGAAATATGACACAAAATACACGAGAGACAACACGTATTTAGCATGCAACATTCTGTTCAATGTCTGTTCACTTTTACAGACCAAAGGCACCCACTGTCTTATAATGGCAGTGACCCACATTGACAGACAGGAAGTAGCATGTGGCTCCCCCTTTACAGTCAGTTCTCTGTTCTTTATGAAGCTAATCACTATGCAGGCCACGGAAGCAGGGCTTTGAAGACCCTTTTGCTATCAAAATCATATTTTCTGCATCCTACTGGCTCAAGCAAAGGACTCTGATAAACTTGTGAAGCCATGTTAATGAACCTTGACGTGCATCGGCAACCTATTCCAATATCCTCAAGCCACAAAAGCCCTCATTTAAATATCTCATCACAACCATAAGCTATATGCTCAACATCTTTTAACTTTTTCTAAAGGCAGATTTTGGTCAATATTCTTCTAGTGCATGTATGTATACACCCCCGGCAAGATCGGCTGTTCTTGATGCTATAAACTTCTTATTTCATTGACAAGCAACTGCAATAAGTAAGCCTATTCAATCTACGCTGCTTTGAAAATTACATAAAATATAAACTCCGTTGAAAAATTCGCCTTTACAATATTTCATTGATATTGTGGCAATGCATACAAAAATCTAAGGCCGTCATAAATAGGATAAGAATATCTCTAAACCCTCTCATAAAGACAAAATCTTTGCCATGCCATATTTGGCAGAAAATTGCATAGAAAGTTCCTCAAAGCTAGCACACATAAAGAATGACTTCATTATGTTGCACAAGCCATGCGGAAAATTATCAATTGGTGTTAGAAGAAATCAGCAGTTGTGCTTGAGATATAGTCAAGATCTCTTTAGTGGAATTCCAAACTTATCATTTGTGAAGTTTTTTAAATGTAAAACAAATCACTTATTCTGCTAACAAGATAACAAAAAGTGTTAAATAAAATTTATCAGGATTACCTCAAAGAAATACATGCATATGGATACTTAGATTTTTTGGTTGTACAAGATATATCTGTCTACACAGCCTGTAATTCAGGAAAGATGTCTACACAGCAGGAAGTATAAGAGATAAAGATGTCTACACAGCAGGTAGTATAAGAGATAAAGATGTCTACACAGCAGGTAGTATAAGAGATAAAGATGTCTACACAGCAGGTAGTATAAGAGATAAAGATGTCTACACAGCAGGTAGTATAAGAGATAAAGATGTCTACACAGCAGGTATTATAAGAGATAAAGATGTCTACACAGCAGGTAGTATAAGAGATAAAGATGTCTACACAGCAGGTAGTATAAGAGATAAAGATGTCTACACAGCAGGTAGTATAAGAGATAAAGATGTCTACACAGCAGGTAGTATAAGAGATAAAGATGTCTACACAGTAGGTAGTATGAGAGATAAAGATGTCTACACAGTAGGTAGTATAAGAGATAAAGATGTCTACACAGCAGGTAGTATGAGAGAGAAAGATGTCTACACAGCAGGTAGTATAAGAGATAAAGATGTCTACACAGCAGGTAGTATAAGAGATAAAGATGTCTACACAGCAGGTAGTATAAGAGATAAAGATGTCTACACAGTAGGTAGTATAAGAGATACAGATGTCTACACAGCAGGTAGTATAAGAGATAGAGATGTCTACACAGCAGGTAGTATAAGAGATAGAGATGTCCACACAGCAGGTAGTATAAGAGAGAAAGATGTCTACACAGCAGGTAGTATAAGAGATAAAGATGTCTACACAGCAGGTAGTATAAGAGAGAAAGATGTCTACACAGCAGGTAGTATAAGAGAGAAAGATGTCTACACAGCAGGTAGTATAAGAGAGAAAGATGTCTACACAGCAGGAAGTATAAGAGATAAAGATGTCTACACAGCAGGTAGTATAAGAGATAAAGATGTCTACACAGCAGGAAGTATAAGAGATAAAGATGTCTACACAGCAGGTAGTATAAGAGATACAGATGTCTACACAGCAGGTAGTATAAGAGATAAAGATGTCTACACAGCAGGTAGTATAAGACATAAAGATGTCTACACAGCAGGTAGTATAAGACATAAAGATGTCTACACAGCAGGTAGTATGAGAGATAAAGATGTCTACACAGCAGGTAGTATAAGAGATAAAGATGTCTACACAGCAGGTAGTATGAGACATAAAGATGTCTACACAGCAGGTAGTATGAGAGATAAAGATGTCTACACAGCAGGTAGTATAAGAGATAAAGATGTCTACACAGCAGGTAGTATGAGACATAAAGATGTCTACACAGTAGGTAGTGCAGTAGAGAGG
Source organism: Amphiduros pacificus (assembly GCA_949316495.1). Taxonomy (NCBI): domain Eukaryota; kingdom Metazoa; phylum Annelida; class Polychaeta; order Phyllodocida; family Hesionidae; genus Amphiduros; species Amphiduros pacificus. Next base: position 9,085,047 of record OX439003.1, on the reverse strand, counting down.
TTGGGTGAGGGATTGATGCCATTCAATGATGCGATGTTTTCTGATAGATGTCTTCTTTTTGTCTCTGATAGCTCGCTGTCATAATGCTATCAATTAATTTCAATCAAGTGACAAGAATCTGGCTGCAAAGCTGTCTGCTGAGAGATGGTGGAAGCAGAGCGGGCCGAGATATGATGAATGGTTGCCAAGCCAAGGGTGACGCCGCCGCACCACAGGGGGGATATCCCAATTTTCCCTATGACCAGCTACGCTTTTTAATTATGAACTTGCCAGTTGCGAGGGCTGGAGAAGCGAGATTATCTGCTAATTTATTGGCACTTGTCCCTCAGTGTGGCGGCCATCTTTCATCTTCACCTAGCACGACTTGACATTTCACAATCAAGCTTTCCCCCCCTGAAGTCAGGTTTTATATGAAACTTTCTGGGCTGGTCTCCTTGCCTGACGCAAGCAGCTGGACAACAGAGTAAGAATGATGGCTCGGGAATTATCACCCATACAGGCACCGCTATATCAATATTTACAGCCTCATTATGGCTGAGATGTCTCATCGCAGATGCCATAACTATCTAATAACAATAAAAATGAACACCCAGGCCAGACTCTGCACTGTATGAATATTTAAATTGCTAAAAAAGAATGAATAAATCACATAGCATTTCCATTTATTGCATCAAAGAGTGGAAATTGTCATTGGGAAGCATTGTATAATTAGCACTGTTAATAACCAACTGAGAATGTCAGTGCCGTATTGTTGGTGACCTCACGTCACACCACCGCAGTACATACCTCATGTAATAACATCTGTCCTGTGTATAGTAATACCACAGATGCAAATCATCACTCCCAGGTGCCTCTGTGAACATGGGACGCATACATCACACGCTTTATTTGTGGCGCTCGCTATCGAATCATCTGGCGTACATCAGGTCATGTCATATCCTGTGTGCACCACCAGTATTATATTGTATAATGGCCCCGTGAGGTGCATCTCATATGAGGTACACTCATGGCATGGTAGCCAGGTACGTTTCACGGTAAGTGAGGTGCATCTCATATGAGGTAAACCTGATGGCATGGTAGCCAGGTACGTTTCACGGTAGGTGAGGTGCATCTCATATGAGGTACACTCATGGCATGGTAGCCAGGTACGTTTCACGGTAAGCGAGGTGCATCTCATATGAGGTACACTCATGGCATGGTAGCCAGGTACGTTTCATGGTAAGTGAGGTGCATCTCATATGAGGTACACTCATGGCATGGTAGCCAGGTACGTTTCACGGTAGGTGAGGTGCATCTCATATGAGGTACACTCGTGGCATGGTAGCCAGGTACGTTTCATGGTAGGTGAGGTGCATCTCATATGAGGTACACTCCTAGCATGGTAGCCAGGTACGTTTCACGGTAAGCGAGGTGCATCTCATATGAGGTACACTCATGGCATGGTAGCCAGGTACGTTTCACGGTAGATGAGGTGCATCTCATTTGAGGTACACTCCTAGCATGGTAGCCAGGTACGTTTCATGGTAAGTGAGGTGCATCTCATATGAGGTACACTCATGGCATGGTAACCAGGTACGTTTTACGGTAGATGAGGTGCATATTATGGTACTATTTGGAAAGTACATGTCACTGTTTGAAAGGTGCATGTCATGGGATGTGAGGTACATCTCACTGTCTGACAGGTACATGTTCACGCTAAGCATGTTTCATATTTTTCCTTTTCACAACAATTTTTTTCCTTATTTACAATTTTTCCTATTAAACACATTCTAACTAGAGCATTCTAAAGCAATTTTAGCTAAACTGTTTTTATTTATAATGAATGAGCCTGTCATCAAAAGATGAACAAAAAACACTACAGAAACTCATTTTTAGTTGACAAGAAATTGCCAATTATATCATATTTACTCATCAGCAATGCAGCATTATAGAACTCTCATGTATCTTGATATCTTGAAAAATGATATAGAAAGAAGCATATTTTCGGGTGGGGAAATGACCTGTGTGTGTGGAGTTGCCTTCCATTAATGCACAAACCTCCTCAATGCGCTTATACAGGAATATCTTTTTCTGAATAATTTATTCATAATGCACCAGTTCCTGAGAAACTGAGCTCAAAGTATTCACTGGAGATTATGCAGAATATTCTCGGAACCATGTGGATAGAAATTATTTTAATCTTTTCCAAATAGCACATAATGCTTCTTCTCCATTTGATGTAAGGTTTAAATCTGAAACTTTACAAGAAATTACAATTTCATGCATAGAGAACATATTTAATTTAGCATGATCGCAAAGAAAGATTCGGTAAACCAATCTCATAATTTTATATTTGCATATCTAATTTCCACATATTTACCACTGTAAATGTGATTTGTAGCTAGGAAGGGCTTTTAATTAGTTAAAAATAGTTTTCTATTGTGTTTTCAAGATATGCACTTGATAATTATATCAGGACTAGGCATTTTAAATGTAATATTCTTTAAAGTAAAACAATTAGCTTTGGTCTTTTCACAAACAGATTATACTTGCACAAACAGATTACATACTTGCTAATCTGTGTATCAGTGCTGTCCAAATCAAAGCAAATAATACTGTTCTAAATTCAGGCAGATAATACTGGTCTAAATTCAGGCGGATGATACTGGTCTAAATTCAGGTAGACGGTACTGGCTAAAATTAAGGTGGATAATTTTGGTCTAAATTCAGGTAGATGAGACTGACTCAAATTAAGGCAGATGATACTGGTTCCATGTAACCTGATTGTTTAAAGCATTCTGCTATTTGATGTCTTTGCAGAATTTGACACCAGTAGATTCTGATTTGTTTCACTGCGAGGCTAGCATTTCCTATAACACAGAGCTTTGAGCTATATATCCAAATTCACACATTGAATGATTCTGCTCATTGTCATATCTCAATTTTTTTTCTTTGTTCTTTTGTCTGATCAATATCAAGATAATTGCAAGCACAAACGGCAATATTCTTGGACTGGCCGTAATATTACAGACCGCGGACTGTGATATTGAAAGGCTGGATGAAAAACTGCCTACTTTCTTCTGTGATTTGCTGGCCATATATGTTTTATATTACACATGCAATAACAGAGCTCTCCTGCACCAACATAGCACTTGCCTTGTGCAGTCCACACCGGCAGGATACCACGTGACATTGCAAGCTTCAATGTTGCATTTTCACTATGCCTTATCTTCTCCATTTCTTTTAACCAGAGATTCCAACTTTCCAGTTAATTTTTCACATGGTATCCTATAAAGGACAAATCTTTTTAATAATTACATCTCTTGCTCGCATAGTCATCATGTTCACGTGGTATCCCATCCATGGCTGGCTTGTTCGTGAGTACATCTACTGTCTGACAATTATCTGCCCCATTCCATCAAGTAATTGAGTGTCCGTAATGATATTAGAATATGGTCTTGTTGTATTGAATGCCATTATTGTTTGATATTGTCTGCTTTTTAGGTCACTTTTGTGCATGGTATGCAACCAGATGGTGCTCCAGTCACTTGACTGTAGCATCAAATTTTATATACACTAACATATCTGATATGAGACTTCTACTGGCTTAGACCTATAAAGTATGAGCCAAACTACTCTAAATACAGATCAAAGTCACATAAAAGTGGCACACATGGAATTGTTAAGTATTTCCTCTTGGAGACATTCCTGTACATGGAGTCAGACAGACTTGCCTTACTGCATGACACAAATGAAATAAAATATTCTGAATCAAATTTCAAACAGAAAAAAATAAACAAACAAACACTGGTTTGAAACTATAGTATAAGCATAGTTCTGGTATTTGTGATTTGAATATGGATCTGAATACTGAAGTGATCCAAGACAGTGGATACAAGATGGTGTGACGTATTCGGCCCATTAGTGTAATATGTCGTTCCTGATGAGTCCCAGAGCATGAGAGTGAGCTGGGAGATGGCATGACCTCATGATATGGACATAATGCAAGGTCATAGAGTTCACCAACAAACATGGTCCCTGGGGTGTGCTGACAGAGTGTTCAACCCTGGTTCCCTACCATTACAATCATGGTCTCTGGGGTGTGTTGACTGTGTGTTCTCCTGGTTCCCTACCATGGAGACCTACTCCCACCAACCCCTCCATTGTGACCCACATTCAGGCATATTACTAATAGTGAAATATCACCTAAAACATTTCAATATTGAAAAATCAAAGATAACATATTTTATTTTTTATTTGTATCTCTGTAGAAGTCTTTAATGAGAAGTCTTCTATTCTCATAACACATTTAAACAACAAGACAAGACATTTACTATTAGTACCACAGAGATTTATCCAAAAGAGGGCCTGCCATAGAACGTACATTTGTTCTGGAGACTTGTAGGATATAGGTCTGCAAGAAGAGAAGATACAAAGAAGGCCCCGTCTTTGATGTTTTAGCGTGTGTGCTATGCAGACTGCTTCGAGGTACACACTGATCGCTTCTGTCAAGTTTACTTCATACTCAACAACCCCGATATCAGTGTCCAGACAAACACAACTCACAAACCCCCAACACTTTGAACCCATGTGGAAGTTTTCATCTGCTACAGCCAAACCTATTTCACAGGCTTCTCTGAAGCTCTTGAATAGCCTGTTATTGAGGGGTGCTAATGGCACTGGGCATGAAAAGGAACCGAGCTGAGAGTCTTAAAACATTTGGGATAAACATGATTAATGCAATAATAAGAAATAAACAAATACATTAGACAATAACAGTCATCGTGAAGGTATTTTATTTAAATTTCAGGATATTTGCACTTTAGGGAGATGGAAGATGAACATGTTTCTATTAATCCAACATACCGGTAAATGTTTGCACATGACCATTACATCAAGCCAGGAAGGAAAAGAGGCTTCACATCTTTCACACTTTCCATTTCATTGTTTTTTTTGTTATACGAAGTCAATAAGAGAACAACTTTCATACCTGGCAAGCTGAGAGACAATTAGCAAGAACACAGAGGACAGCAGGAATAGTATTGAGACCATGGCATCCTGCTGCTTGAGAAAGGCCAGAGTAGAACTGTGAAGAATCAGGTCAAATATGACCCCAGTGCCATGGAAAATATAGTATAAATGGGAGAGCAAATTGATTGTCTTCTTCCTGCTACCATCAATTTGATAACAAGACATTTCGCTCCTTGATCCCCATGTCTGGCTTGCTAATCTGTTTACACTCATTGGACTCCTCCCCATCTGACTCTCCAATCTGACTCCTCCCCATCTGACTCCTCCCCATCTGACTCTCCAATCTGACTCCTCCCCATCTGACTCTCCAATCTGACTCCTCCCCATCTGACTCTCCAATCTGACTCTCCAATCTGACTCCTCTCCATCTGACTCTCCAATCTGACTCCTCCCCATCTGACTCTCCAATCTGACTCCTCCCCATCTGACTCTCCAACCTGACTCCTCGCCATCTGACTCCTCGCCATCTGACTCACCAATCTGACTCCTCCCCATCTGACTCTCTAATCTGACTCCTCCCCATCTGACTCTCCAATCTGACTCCTCCCCATCTGACTCTCCAATCTGACTCCTCCCCATCTGACTCTCCAATCTGACTCCTCCCCATCTGACTCCTCCCCATCTGACTCCTCCCCATCTGACTCCTCCCCATCTGACTCTCCAATCTGACTCCTCCCCATCTGACTCTCCAATCAGACTCCTCCCCATCAGACTCCTCCCCATCTGACTCCTCCCCATCTGACTCCTCCCCATCTGACTCTCCAATCTGACTCCTCCCCATCTGACTCTCCAATCTGATACCCATAATATCCACTTCACACATACTAATCTTCTAATCTTATATTCAAATAAATTATACAGCACAAGGAAGATGACCAGCACAAGAAATGCTTCAAGACAATATTAATGTAATCATAAATAACACAGTGTTTTACATGTGTGTCTGCCATTGTGGCAGGGAAGGATCATATCTGCTACCATTGATGTGTATGGCAAGTGCCGATAGGACATTCACTGCTATGCACTGGCAAGATATGAATTAAACATATGTACTATTTTAAACTATAAATCTGCAACTTCTCTGATTTGTTTTGAATGGATATCCCTGATAAGTGGATATCCCTGATGAGTGAATATCCCTGATGAGTGGGCACCCCTGATGGGTGGGCACCCCTGATGAGTGATCATCCCTGATGAGTGGGCACCCCTGATGAGTGATCATCCCTGATGAGTGGGCACCCCTGATGAGTGATCATCCCTGATGAGTGGGCACCCCTGATGAGTTGGCACCCCTGATGAGTGGGCACCCCTGATTGCATGGAAATGGTCTCCCCTTGTGAATTGAAAATTGGGCTGATGATAATTGGACATCCCTGATGAGAAGATGACTCCCATGATTTGCAAGTGGACTCTTCCCTCGAGTGGACTCCCCTGATGACATGAGAATGGACTCCCCTGAGGATGCCGCACTGGACAATGAGTGTATACACAAGATGATGAGCCTGAAGATCATGTGTGGATGTTGGGTAGCCATTCATCAATTTATGTTATAACGGAATGCCCTGCGTCATTTGTCAACCACTGGCCACGGCCATTACCAGTGCAAGGATCGATCATCCCAGTCCCTCTCACAGCCAAGTCAAAACAAGCTTCCCCAAAGAACCATGTAACAGCCACCCCGGGACAGCCATGAAGCTAGGTCAAGGTCATCTCCTGCAACCAGCAACATCATGGACCTAACTTTACAGTTAAGGTCATGGGTGAAGGTCATTCTCTACTAGTACACAGACATCCTTTGGAAATATGACACCTCAAGCAAACCGGTTCTTTTTTTTAAATACATAAACAGGGAACACCTTTGGTAATATAGCACCAATAAACAGGTCTCCCTTGGTAATATGCCTCTAACAAACAGGTCTCCCTTGGTAATATACCTCCAACAAACAGGTCTCCCTTGGTAATATACCTCCAACAAACAGGTCTCCCTTGGTAATATACCTGAAACAAATAGGTCTCCATTGGCAATATGCCTCTAACAAACTGGTCTCCCTTGACAATATGCAACTAACAAACAAGTCCCCTGGCAAAAGCATATCAGCAAACCATATCAAGTCTTCCCTGATAACAGCCATGATAAACAGGTCTCCCTTGACAATATACCACAAACAAAGAAGTCCCTTTGACAATATACCTGCTGACAAGTCCCCCTTGACAGTATACCTGTTGTATATCAACTTGGAATTATTTCATGAAATGTTTTATAAATTGCAAACAATCTTCTTATAATAACACATCTTGTTGTTATGAATACATTTTAAGCCACATTCCTTCTATGTTAGCAATGTTATTTCAAATATTCTACACAAGCAATTGTACATGACTGAAAAGTTATGAAACCGAACACGACTTCAAGTTAGATATTGCGTGCCTCTTTGGGAACTCCTTCTCTGAAAAACAAAGGTATGTCTACAAATACGCTCGCCTCTATTCCTTTCATCTCTACCTGTTAGAACATATTTTACTGGTCTATTTGTGTAAAAATATGGATGGGTAGGTTTTGTAAATTGTATTCAATGCTTACTTGTGTTTTCAGTCTCTACTCTTAACAAGATTCTTTATAAATAGTTGATAATATATATTTCATCAAATGTCAACATTCATCCGCCATTTCTTAACATTGGTTGATATGGGCAGTTCCAAACTACATACGGATTAATAAACAAAGATGTTGCTTATATTCTTGGCACATCTTGGCTAATGCATCTGTTCCTAGTCAGTGTTGCTGTGACTACCTGAGAGTACTAGTAAATCATGTGACTGTCCTTCTGGGTGTCATAACAGGATAACGACACATGTTTATCTCAGGGAATAAAGGAGACGGACAGACGGACGGACGTACAGACAGACGAATGGACGGACGGGTGTTGCCTGTCAAAGGGGTGCTACCTATATAGAATAGGTGGGCACATTTCAAGGTGTTTATTGTCTAGCGTGTCTAGTGTTTGCAACCTCAGCACATTCGCGAGCCTGTCTTCCATAGAACATGATCACACTGGCCTAGCCATTTAGTGCTGCTCTACTGTCTACCTGGGATGTAGCATATCAAATTCACTCTCTTTGAGTGCAATATATCATATGTGCTTTTCTCATTCCACCATTCCAACCACTAATGAGAAATAATAGAAATGTCCACTGTCTAGGAGATCTCAACTGTCTAGGAGATCTCAACTGTCTAGGAAACGTCTACTGTCTAGGAGACGTCTACTGTCTAGGAAACGTCTACTGTCTAGGAGACGTCTACTGTCTAGGAAACGTCTACTGTCTAGGAGACATCAATTGTCTAGGAGATTTTATATGGGATGTTTTCTGTGGATTAAGGGTCCTGTCTGTTTCACTTTTCTTTTTCATATAATTCTTGGTCCTTTTTCCATAACTTACGTCACATTTTCTATTGAAACAACATGTATATATTCTGGTGAAAGCTTATATTTGACATAGCATCACAATGATCAAAATATCTGCATTCATATTACATGTGGTGCCGTAAACTATTCTTCCCCACATCTTGCAAACCAAACCGAGACTTATAAGAATATGCGTCATGTTTTCAAGGTCTGAGGCAACTTTAATGTTTTGCTGAAATATCAGATTTCCAACAAGTCATGCTTTGTGATAGATTACTATTGGCAACACAAATAATATGGAGGTTGTAATCTGTGCAGTAGCTGTGCAGGCACATTGACATTCTGCCAGGAGACCCTCTCCTCCAGACAGTACTGTCTGTGCGCTTCCTCCAGTTTAGACTTTGTGTCATTATATGTGTGCCTTCTAAGAATGCTAGACTTTGTTTGATCTGGTGATCTCAACTCCCCCATGCCATATGTGTGTGTATATATATATATATATATATATATATATATATATATATATATATATATATATATATATATATATATATATATATATATGTGTGGCTGACCACAGTGAATATAATGTCAGATGTTCGGGGAATGTTCTCTGCCGTCATGGCATGTCATGTTGCTACACATGTAAATGTCCCATACATCTTGCTGAGCAAATACTGGCGAGGTATGATTTGTGACTGGAGGGACCCTGCTGACGCACCCCTTATTTCACCACACGCTGTGTCGATTCATGAATTACAATGTTCTGTATAATGGGACGTGGCATATTCCAGCCAACTCTATTAATATTGCCACTGCCTTTTCCCAATAGGGACAGGGACAAAGCTGTGCTTGGCAGGTTACAACAACAGATTCCCCACAGCCATGATATTGTGCATGTAGATCACAACATCAAACAGGAGACCTCCAACTGGGACCCCCTCTCCTGCACCCCCTCTCCAGCACCCCTCTCCTGCACCCCTCTCCTGCACCCCCTCTCCTGTACCCCCTCTCCTGCACCCCCTCTCCTTCACCCCCTTTCTGCACCCCCTCTCCAGCATGCCCTCTCCAGCATGCCCTCTCCAGCACCCCTCTCCTGCACCCCCCTTCTGCTCCCCCTCTCCTGCACCCCCCTCCTGCACCCCCTCTCCAGCACCCCCTCTCCTGCAACCCCTCTCCTGCACCCCCTCTCCTTCACCCCCTCTCCTGCACCCCCTTTACATCACCCCCTCCTGCACCCCCCTCCTGCACCCCCTCTCCTGCACCCCCCTCCTACACCCCCTCTCCTGCACCCCCTCTCCTGCACCCCCTCTCCTGCACCCCCTCTCCTGCACCCCCTCTCCTTCGCCCCCTCTCCTGCACCCCCTTTACATCATCCCCTCCTGCACCCCCTCTCCTGCACCCCCTCTCCTGCTCCCCCTCTCCTGCACCCCCACACCTGCACCCCTTCTCCTGCATTCCCCTCCTGCACCCCCTCCTACATTTCCTCTCCTCAACCCCTTCAATGCCCCCTCCAATGCACCCCCTCTAGATTCCCCCATCAATAAAATCAATAAATCTTGACACAGACAGTCATAATTAGGTGAGCATTTAAGAATTTCCAGTCATCTGATTTAAATGCATTTAGCAACATTTTCAATGATTGAACTGAATTAAAGTTTAGCAACTTTTCCTTGATAATTTGTTTCTGTTTCTGTTCACCTAGGGCTGATATACTGAGTAATGATATCACCTAAAAACTCAGCAAGTGTTAACGACCTCTCCTGCTATCCATTAAATCAAAGATGCTTTACCTTAAATATTCAACAGAGATGCTTTTCTAATGATATTCAACCATTCAAATCTAATTTCCCTTTGACGACCTCTTATCAAAAATTCCCTTTATGACATATTTGTCTCCTCCACCATATCCCATAATACAGTTTCCATGCAATATTTAGCCAATATTAATTAACCCCTCTCTTTGTGGTATGTAGGAGAGTTGCATTGATGTTTGTAAGCCGGCGGTGATATGGCCAGGGGACTGTAGCGGGGCTTGTTTGGTTGTGCTCTGTATAGTAGATGCCTTCCTCTCCCCGATTGTGGTCTACATGACCTTTGACCTGGCACTCTGCTGGTCTCTTTGGGGGTGAGGCCGAGCTTGGTGCATGGGCTGACATAGGCCGCACTCCTGTCCAGCTGGGTTATGGATTATGTATGTTGACAGCAGCTTATGGCTCTGGCTCCGTACCTTGAAGCTCTCTCTCTTGTCACAGGTAGCGTCATTGTCTTGAGATGCTTCTCACTCGGCCAGTCCGCGCTGGTGTCTGGTGATGTTGCCAAGCCTAAACAGGGCTAGATTATCACCGCGACTCCGCTAATCTGCGGAATGATGTGGTCCCATATGGCCCGGACCATGAATCAGTGAGCTGTGCCTGGGCTGCCCCTGCTCTGGGGTGGTCCCCCCCCACTCCCCCCACTCCCAGTCCCCCATCCATCAACCCCATTCACCACAACATCACACCAAACCCACCGCTCCGCACAAATCACTTGCTTATTTGTGAATTTGATACATGCTGTCGTGGCAGTCTATTGCGGGTCAATATATCTGAGCCTCTATGTCATCCTTGTCTCATCCACTGCACTCCTATAAATCACCCCCCCCCCACTCCCGACCCCCCCTTCCCGACCCCCCCTACTCTACATTCTCCTTCTCATCTCCATATCCAGTTTTTTTTCGCTGTCCTAATTTTGGAAGTGGCATCCTGTTCAGACAAGCCACTTAAGGTGAAGCACTAACTAATGGCATAATGTGAAGTATGTCCTCCGCCGTGTCTTTCTTCCCCACCTGACCACCACCCTTGGCCTTCATCTTCCCTCTCCTGCTTTGTTAATCCCACTGCTTTATTGTGATAACATTTACAGTCCCCCACTACAGATGTGCTCTGCACGACTCTTCCCAGAATGCTTCAGTTCCGATGTTGCTGTTCGTGCTTGTCAGTATTTTTTTAAGGAAATCTAAACTACAAAAGTCATGTTTGCGACTTCTTCTTGCTTCAGAAATTTCACTGCATTTCCTGCACTGATTGTAAGAGGAGGAATTTTGCTACATTTTACAACATGTTGCCATAAAACGTCCACTTTCCATTAGCGAATATCTCAAATGAGGATGCTCTTCAGCTCAGACATTTCATACTCGGTGACAATATCCTTACTGTCTAGATGCCAAGAAATCTTATCTTTTTACCAGATATTTGAAGCATACGACGTCCCATTATAACAAAGAATTAGGATATCATGTTTATTCTGAGCCACAGAGTCAATGTCCTTCATTTATGGGTACCGCAGATATGAGGGAAGTGGCAAAGAGTGAAAATCTTAAGTCATCCATTAAGGTACTCTATCAACCAGCCCATCACCAAAACTCATATGTGATTCAGTGTCCCTACCACAATACTCTACTTAATCAAAACAATGCCACACCGCCGCTACCATCCTGCCTGATGATGACAGAGAACTGCGGGCTGGCTCTATAATACTCATTGTAGTTAATAGTCTTTAAACCACAAAATCATAATCTTATTCCATTTTTTTTTCTCCTTAAAAGATTACGCACTTGTCTCGCAACATCTAAAGAGTTGATCAGAGATAATGGCATGATACCATTGTGAGTATGGGTGGGGAGAATATTGCATTTATTTGATACGTGGCCACCCCTTGATGGACAAACATGCTTCTTTCCCTTCAGAGCAGCGATGGCCATTTGGTTGGGTACACTAAAACCGAGATGTGATCTTAACACTTGTCACTGCCTAATTGCAGCTAGTCCTGATTTATTATGATGACATGCTACTTGGGCAAGATACAGCACGTGATGCAAATGGACAAAGACATCAGTTAGTGCAGGTCAATTTACACATGTTCGGTCCTGCACCAACAAGCATCTTCAATTTGTACTCTCACATAGAAGAGCTTTTCTCTCCTGCCATTAATGCTCCGGTGAAAAAACTGTAGTACGTTGGTGGAGAAGTACAGTGGTGGTGAAGTACAGAGATGGTGAAGTATGATGATGGTGAAGTACACTGATGGCAAAGTATGATGGTGATGTAGAGTGAAGGTGAAGTAGAGTGATGGAGAAGTACAGTGATTGTGAAGTATGATGATGGTGAAGTACAGTAATGGTGACGTAGAGTGATGGTGAGGTACAATGATGGTGAAGTACAGCGATGGTGAAGTACAATGATGGTGACGTACATTGATGGTGAAGTACAGTGATTGTGAAGTATGATGATGGTGAATTTCAGAGATGGTGAAGTACAGAGATGGTGAAGTACAGCGATGGTGAAGTACAGCGATGGTGAATTATGGTGAAGTATGGTGGTGGAGAAGTACCCGGCCATGAAGAGGGATATGTGTTCAGATTTTCCAGTTCACCTTTCTTCCCTTTCAGCCCCTGTCACTTTATCCCAGCATATATTAGTGCATAATACATCATAACTGTGATTTCTATCTGCTAATTATGTTATGGCTGTAAAGTGCATTAGCTTTAGTGCTGTGTACATAAGTAGAGACAGATGCTCATGGAGACAGCTTGCTCAGGGCATTTATATAATGATTTACATCATAATATGAAGCATAACAGCAGGGGTGGGGAACAGTGTATATACTTCCATAGCATACCTTATTATGACAAGTTTCTTGAACTGTTTACAAACTCTTCTAAGCTTTGACTCACTAAACTCTTTGCTCAGAAGCAGATAATTTGGACCCGTTTTTCTATGGCTGTCTAGCTGTGTACCATGTTTTGACCTTGTTCTGAAGCTGTCTACCTGGTTATATTCAAGTACCAGGTCTCAAGTGATTCAGCCTATTTCCGTTGATGTTTTTTTCAACATTTTCTGATCTAAATCTCTGGTGTGATCCATGGTTTTCAAAGTTTTGACCTTCTACGATGCCAAACACTCTCACAAGGATAAGGATTCTGAGTCCAATAATTTTCTCCAAACCGGTCTCTGATAGCGAAATAATATCATAAATATAAGTAAGTGGAAGTCATTATCTGCCATTTAATACACAGGAAAAAAGCAATTTCCAAAGCTTTTAGCATCTGGATTATAAAAGTGAAACTGTAAAAAGAACAAGGTGTAAATGTACCTTGCTGACTTAACAAGATTACGCTTCTAGCTCAGCGTGTCCTAACTGACACACAAACTTTTGATTTCTCATCAAAGTGCTATGAAAAGTGCCCATCTACCCTAAAAATAGTCAATATTGAACATTTACTTTCTAACAAGCTTTATAGCACTATCAAAAGTAACTATATGGTATTGTTACAAATGGTGTATTGTCAATGGAACTCTTTCAGTGTCTCAAGTGCTGAGGATGTTTAACTTGGAAACAGCAGTGAGCATGAAAGGCGGAGTGATACACAGGTAATGCTCGCAGACTCGATAGCTTTAAGTAGAATCATGTTTCTGCTTAATGTAGCACTGCCCATGCATGAAGCAGGCAAGTGGGTCTAAAATAGCAGTAAAACTGAGCTGCGAATAAAACTAAGCATTTATTGCTGGACATGAGGGCCTTTTATGAGGGCACCGCATGTAGGTTATAATCTATGGAGGCGAGAAGCGATTGGCGGCAGAACTTAGTATGGAGTGGTGGCGTTCTGCCGCTGTTATAAACCACCGTCACTGGACATGCTCCTCCATCGCATCGCTCATAACACCCACTTCTGCCCCAGTTCCCCTCCGAGTCATCCTATCTTTGGTCGGAGGGGATTTTCTTGGCAATTCTGATCGATACCAAACAGCACATTTTGTAAAGATCGGCCCTGACCTGAGAAATGCCTTGCCGTCATTGTTCACATGAGCGAGAGAGTCTCGGTGTTGGAGGGATTGTTGGAGTGTTTCCTGCATTGCTCGGTGTCGTGACCCCAGATCTGTATAACAAAACATGCCAAAGCTCTTGTTTGTCTGCAATAAAACCTGCCCCGACAAAGATCCCATGTTGAGCTAGTCTCTTGACCACTTAGGAGATGTTATAGTATTTCTTTTGGTCCAGATATGAGTGTGTGAGATTGCACAAATACTGTGAGACGGCAAGTTACGTTAATGTTTCATTTAGATGTGACATTAAGGGTCTCGCCATCACCGCCGTCCCATCTTCTTGCCTAATAGCCCTCCACTATGGGTTTTCTACTGAGCCTTTGCATGGCAGTTTTGCTGAATATTGTATGGGAATGTATGAAACATACATGCTAATTACTACCAAAACCCATGCAATCATCTCATCTCTGCTGTAAATCGAAAACTAGACAGTCCTAATGTGGCACCCGGATCATCATAAACCACATGGACTATATACACATGAAAGCACCCTGATCATCACTGAGCAAAAACCCTAATCTGGTGTCATGATCACCAACCAAACAGTCCTAATATGGTGTCATGATCACCAACCAAACAGTCCTAATCTGGTGTCATGATCACCAACCAAACAGTCCTAATCTGGTGTCATGATCACCAACCAAACAGTCCTAATCTGGCATCATGATCACCAACCAAACAGTCCTAATATGGTGTCATGTTCACCAACAAGACAGTCCTAATCTGGCATCATGATCACCAACCAAACAGTCCTAATCTGGTGTCGTGATCACCAACCAAACAGTCCTAATCTAGTGTCATGATCACCAACCAAACGGTCCATATATGGTGTCATGATCACCAACCAAACGGTCCATATATGGTGTCATGATCACCATTGAGCGAATATTCCAGATAAAGTGAAACAATTGCTATCAACCAAATATTTCTAATACATAAAGCAAAGAGTGTTAATAAGTTCTCTTTTCACTATCGACCCGACACTCCTTATATGGTCCTTGGTCACCATTACCTAACAGTCCTAATATAATGCCCAGTCATAATATCTCCATTTATTGTCAAATTAAGAGGGAAATTATCTCCACTCATTACATTACATTATACCAATAATCTGAAGAAGGGGTTAACATTAAATGTGTGTCTTTGGTGTTGAAGGTCACTTTCAACATTATTTCAGTCACATCATGACGAGACTTACTTGTAGCAAGTATAGAGCTACACCACTGAATTGTCATGTCATAGGTCCTTGACATGACAATTGATATGAGGTTTTGTATCATGAATACCCTTGTGTCATTGTATTGATGGCTTGGTATACTTTGTGTTTGTGTTGAAGATAGCATTTATCTGTTTTGCACCCCAGAAACAAGGTACGGGGAGTTCTTTCTCAAGTTATTGATGCTGTTTTAGCGGAACTCTTGAGCTTTTTGTGTCTGTCTATTCAGTGATTCAAACACAAAATATCTCACAGAATACTAAGCTTGTGTTGTGTAATTTTCCCATCACAAATCCTTTGTCAATGCAACGAGATGTGCCTCCATAAACCTGACCTACTCTGGCATCAGATCTAAATGTCAGATCTATATGTCATAATACTTGCTTGTCAGTCTGTCGTTATGCAATGTTAGTAAAGCACGGGTGGTGGTGTGACACAGACGGACACCAGATTCAAGAAGAGACCCATTATCCACGCAGTCTTCCTCAACGATAACGACAGACTGTCTAGCAAATCACTTCTCCCTCTCCACACATTTTTCCCTCATTTTTGTCCACATTTCATCCAGAATGGCCGCATCTTACATCTGCTTAACATCCTCCACTCTAATGTCAGCCCAATATCATGGCCGCCGTAAGACACCCAAGTGAAGAGCCATCAAGCCCTCAAAAAAGTAAAAAAAATAAAGATGAATTGATAAAAATTAACAAGAAAACAAGTATGGGTACCAGACATGGGATGGCCTAAATGAAGGCTGCTGCTATACAATGACCTCTGTCTCTTTCTCAATAATGGCTGAAATGTTTACGACCTTGAGGGCAGCCATGTCACAGTCCCACATACTCAATATGGGTAATGCATGTTCCGTGTCAGGTTATGTGATACCCATATTTCAGAGCTACTTCCTATTGTTTCCATGCACCAGTTCAGCTCAGACTGAATACAAACTGCTCTGTCCTCCATATTTACTTAGGGCACATTGCGCAATCCTCCACAGTGACAGTCAAAATGGCCAAAATACATAATTCTAATACTAATATCAGCTCACGAAAACTAAGACTGCTATAGACATAGCAGCTATTTATATGTATATACATATTTATGTATATATATATTGTCTATATATAAAATATATAGACAAGACATAGACAAGACTTGGGCTGCAGAGAGAGTGTAGTTTCCCTGCAGTACGTGAGAGCAATTAGGGCTGAGACTTGTCTAAATGCTGCTCATAGTTACATCTTGTTTGTCTCTGTGTGGGCCTTAAATATGTGAAATCTCTCATCTGAATCCATCGAGTCCGATTGCAAATCTGCGGGTCCTAATGGCTATTGAGTTTGTGGCGAGAATTCCACGGGGACCTCGGCGATTGCATGCTCATGTCACAAGCAGGGGGATATGCTCAACCCGCCTCAGTGGGTTAAGTACAAAATAATACACATTAAACGGGAGAAATATGGCCGTCCTAAGAGTCTCCAGCACCAACACACTGGCACAATTGTTGAAATCACAGAAACACTTTACCACTCTTAAACACTCACAAATGGCAACCCGTTTAACCCCTTGATGACCACAATATCAAATAAAAAAAATTTAACATCTCATTTAATCCCTTGGCAGCACCTTTCCTGATCTATTTGCAGTTTATAACTCATTTTCTGCTTATACATCCAAAATACATTAAAAAAATAATTACATTTACAAATGATAGGTCCCAAGTTGGTGGTGTCTTTTCTATTTGAATCAAACTATTTTCAAGGTTGGGTCGTGTGAGCTTGCAACTTGACCTGCCTAAGTTGAGATCAAGCTTCTGCCAAATCATCAACCCCAGGAGCCTGACACGGCACACAATTAACAGAGGGCGCTACTGGTGGCCGTCTGTCTTTTGCACATCTCCATTTGCAGGCAGACCCTGCATGCCAATACACAAGCAGCAATGTGACATGCCGACACGAACAGAAACATTAAGTCTACCGACTCCCTCCTCAATAGAATGAAAGCGTTCAGAATACTATTGATTCCCTGCTAATGTGAAATGACTTTGTAATATCACAAATACAACTGATAATTTTAAAAATACATGTAAGGCAGATCGATATGTCAGTCATGAAGTCAGTGCCAAATGTATTTGTTGCAGGTTTTATATTACATATAAAAAAATAGATTAGCATGTTTTGTTACTTTTCTAGCAAATGAGGCAATAATCAGTGTAACATGTGACAGCATTTAAGAGAACATCTATGATGAATTCATCAACAGTATGAAAAATAGATAATAATTTATCACTTGCTTTTGTTATACAGCACAGGAATGAGGTCATTGACACACTTTATCAAAATATGATTTACTTATTTAGATCACTCTTACTGATCACTGTCAATGATTGCTCCCACTGACCACCCTTGCTGATCACCCTCACTGATCACCCTTACTGATCACCCTTACTGATCACCCTTACTGATCACCCTCGCTGATCACCCTCACTGATCATCCTCATTGATCACCCTCTCTGATCACCCTCATTGATCACCCTCTCTGATCACCCTCACTGATCACCCTCTCTGATCACCCTCACTGATCACCCTCACTGATCACCCTCATTGATCACCCTCGCTGATCACCCTCGCTGATCACCCTCTCTGATCGCTTCCATTATATATCTAAAACAATTTCATCAAAGGTGTTTATACAATGATTTTAGAATTTTTTCTCTGCCTATCGTGGTTAAAGTGTTCCTATTTTAAAACATTTATCAACTTCATAATTTATAGAAAGCTGAAGCCGGAGCCAGACATGGTGAGAACATGGGAATTTGCTGAACAGACACACACACATGTAAAACAGACAATTTCATCTGCAAATGAATATGCACATAAAAGGTACATTTATCTTGTTAATCACTTTGAAAGGTACAGATAAAAATCAGTGAGTCCGTAGCATGCCTCAGATTGCCGAGCCTCATCGTGGGATTTGGAAACCAACAGTTTGAAAAGACTGCCTCACAATGGCTGGGATGTTGTGTGGTTTTGTGTTAAATAATGCACAATGACATGAAAAGTTGGCAGAGAGATGGGAGGGAATTGAAAGCTGGCACATGGGGCTGCCACGATTAGTAGCGATGCCACCCTCACAAATTATTCACCCTTCCCGGTGGCCATCTTGTCCCGTCAAAACAGTTTAAAATACACTGGTATCTGGCGCAGGTCCACTTTGGGAATTCAACAAAAATGGCCATGCTCTGATTTGCCCATGCATCAAATAGAATTATTTCTACCTTCTATTCTGCCATTTGGCTTTTAACTATAATTTCCCTTGACTTTGCACTCTTTACATCCCATTCCAGTACACGATGTTTGTGCCTCCACTTAGACTGGTGTTTAGTGCGAGTTATTTGCTCTCTTCAGCACTTCCATATGTACGTTTTTTAAAAAGTGCAATATATATGTATCCATACAATAAGTAGATGCAAGTCTCCCAAAGCTGCTAATGCATTTCTGTAGTTTTTGTCACTCCAACAGACACTAGAGGATGATTTTCACAGCAAAAGTCATTAGTTGAGTTGGGAGACATTTTGATGACATTCTTTGAGAGATTCGTCCTTCAAATCTGAGTGTCGATCGTAGGCAGGATAGCATGAGTATGGCGAGAATCAAGCTTAATATTGACTCTACACCTGAGATTCAAACTTCAACGTGATTCTACACTTGAGATCTAAACATCACCTTTATTTTACACCTGAGATTCAAACTTCAACATGATTCTACACTTGAGATTCAAATATCAACCTGATTCTACACTTGAGATCTAATCATCACCTTGGTTCTACACTTGAGATCTAAACATCACATTGATTCTACAGTTGAGATCTAAACATCACCTTGGTTCTACACTTGAGATCTAAACATCACTTTTATTCTACACCTGAGATTCAAACTTCAACATGATTCTACACTTGAGATTCAAATATCACCCTGATTCTACACTTGAGATCTAAACATCACTTTGATTCTACACTTAAGATCTAAACATCACATTGATTCTACAGTTGAGATCTAAACATCACCTTGATTCTACACTTGAGATCTAAACATCACCTTGAGTCTACATTTGAGAAACAAACTTCACCTTGCTTCAGATCATATTACAATTGCTTTCTATTGGTTGTCCGTAAGATCAGATGAATTCCCATTTAAAGGGTTTGACTTTGGTCTCCATCATCACTCACGGCAATCCAATAAAATTCTCTTCTCGCAAATTAAATCGTTACACATTGACATTCAAATGCTAACACACATCCAGACAGCCTGAAAAACATTGCCATCAAATATGCTGATTGACAAAAAGAACTGCATAAAATATGCTGAGAGAATAATGTTCCGTTAACCCCATTGTTGATACGAGACATATGTCAATATGTGTGCATCATTTCAATACAGATATTTGGTTAAGGCATGAATATTTCACGCTAAATTGATAAGGTCATCTATAGCAAGTGGGAGAGTTTAGTTACGAGTTGTCTGCTTAACCACAATCACAATAAAACAGCTCATACAAAATGCCGCATTCAGTTTGCCTTGCTTTACATCATTACAGTTTGCTTACTGTGGGTTATTCATTAATCTACAATCAAATAGAGACAGCTTGCTGGACCGAATCATCTAATACCCCCCCTGCACATTTACTAATGAAAATCAGGCTAAATATGACAAGGGTGCGTTTTCTGTGTGACAACAAATGGCTCAATATATTTGGATTGATGTGGCTGCCTGTTACTGACTGAATGAGACTATACTCATTCATACACAACAGTCCGCCTTCATTATCCCATAACACAAGTCATTTACATCCAATTATGATCTCATCTCCGCATAAAACATGGATATATTGCACTTCATGATGTGTATATATATCCAGTAACCACTAGCTAATTCCATCATCCAATTCTCATATTCTGACACTCCAGATGCACTGAACACATACGCAGCATTTAGATAACAGAATATCGACTGTCATCATATGTAGATGCTAGAATAAAGAGTAAACTGAACCTTGCCTGTATTCAGATACTAGAATAAAGAGTGGCGAGCTGAACCTTGCCTATATTCACATACTAGAATAAAGAGTAGCGAGCTGAACCTTGCCTGTATTCAGATACTAGAATAAAGAGTGGCGAGCTGAACCTTGCCTATATTCACATACTAGAATAAAGAGTAAACTGAACCTTGCCTATATTCACATACTAGAATAAAGAGTAAACTGAACCTTGCCCATATTCACATACTAGAATAAAGAGTAAACTGAACCTTGCCTATATTCACATACTAGAATAAAGAGCGGCAAGCTGAACCTTGCCTATATTCAGATGCTAGAATAAAGAGTGGCGAGCTGAACCTTGCCTATATTCAGATGCTAGAATAAAGAGTGGCGAGCTGAACCTTGCCTATATTCAGATGCTAGAATAAAGAGTGGCGAGCTGAACCTTGCCTATATTCAGATACTAGAATAAAGAGTGGCAAGCTGAACCTTGCCTATATTCAGATACTAGAATAAAGAGTGGCAAGCTGAACCTTGCCTATATTCAGATGCTAGAATAGAGAGTGGCAAGCTGAACCTTGCCTATATTCAGATACTAGAATAAAGAGCGGCAAGCTGAACCTTGCCTATATTCAGATACTAGAATAAAGAGTGGCAAGCTGAACCTTGCCTATATTCAGATGCTAGAATAGAGAGTGGCAAGCTGAACCTTGCCTATATTCAGATACTAGAATAAAGAGCGGCAAGCTGAACCTTGCCTATATTCAGATACTAGAATAAAGAGTGGCAAGCTGAACCCTGCCTATATTCAGATGCTAGAATAGAGAGTGGCGAGCTGAACCTTGCCTATATTCAGATACTAGAATAGAGAGTGGCAAGCTGAACCTTGCCTATATTCAGATGCTAGAATAAAGAGTGGCGAGCTGAACCTTGCCTATATTCAGATACTAGAATAAAGAGTGGCAAGCTGAACCTTGCCTATATTCAGATGCTAGAATAGAGAGTGGCGAGCTGAACCTTGCCTATATTCAGATAATAGAATAGAGAGTGGCAAGCTGAACCTTGCCTATATTCAGATGCTAGAATAAAGAGTGGCGAGCTGAACCTTGCCTATATTCAGATGCTAGAATAAAGAGCGGCGAGCTGAACCTTGCCTATATTCAGATACTAGAATAAAGAGTGGCAAGCTGAACCTTGCCTATATTCAGATACTAGAATAAAGAGTGGCAAGCTGAACCTTGCCTATATTCAGATACTAGAATAAAGAGTGGCAAGCTGAACCTTGCCTATATTCAGATGCTAGAATAGAGAGTGGCGAGCTGAACCCTGCCTATATTCAGATGCTAGAATAAAGAGAGGAAAGCTGAACCTTGCCTATATTCAGATACTAGAATAAAGAGTGGCAAGCTGAACCTTGCCTATATTCAGATGCTAGAATAGAGAGTGGCGAGCTGAACCTTGCCTATATTCAGATGCTAGAATAAAGAGCGGCAAGCTGAACCTTGCCTATATTCAGATGCTAGAATAAAGAGTGGCGAGCTGAACCTTGCCTATATTCAGATGCTAGAATAAAGAGTGGCGAGCTGAACCTTGCCTATATTCAGATGCTAGAATAAAGAGTGGCGAGCTGAACCTTGCCTATATTCAGATACTAGAATAAAGAGTGGTGAGCTGAACCTTGCCTATATTCAGATACTAGAATAAAGAGTGGCAAGCTGAACCTTGCCTATATTCAGATGCTAGAATAGAGAGTGGCGAGCTGAACCTTGCCTATATTCAGATGCTAGAATAAAGAGCGGCAAGCTGAACCTTGCCTATATTCAGATGCTAGAATAAAGAGCGGCAAGCTGAACCTTGCCTATATTCAGATGCTAGAATAAAGAGTGGCAAGCTGAACCTTGCCTATATTCAGATGCTAGAATAAAGAGTGGCGAGCTGAACCTTGCCTATATTCAGATGCTAGAATAAAGAGAGGCAAGCTGAACCTTGCCTATATTCACATACTAGAATAAAGAGTAGCGAGCTGAACCTTGCCTATATTCAGATGCTAGAATAAAGAGAGGAAAGCTGAACCTTGCCTATATTCAGATGCTAGAATAAAGAGCGGCAAGCTGAACCTTGCCTATATTCAGATGCTAGAATAAAGAGTGGCGAGCTGAACCTTGCCTATATTCAGATGCTAGAATAAAGAGGAAATAATGGCTGGCTAATCAACACTTATCAAATCTTACTTCTAGCATCTGAATATAGGTAAGGTTCAGCTTGCCGCTCTTACTTCTAGCATCTGAATATAGGTAAGGTTCAGCTCGCTACTCTTTATTCTAGCATCTGAATATAGGCAGGGTTCAGCTTGCCGCTCTTTATTCTAGCATCTGAATATAGGCAAGGTTCAGCTCGCCACTCTTTATTCTAGTATCTGAATATGGGCAAGGTTCAGCTCGCCACTCTTTATTCTAGCATCTGAATATAGGCAAGGTTCAGCTTGCCGCTCTTTATTCTAGTATCTGAATATAGGCAAGGTTCAGCTTTCCTCTCTTTATTCTAGCATCTGAATATAGGCAAGGTTCAGCTTGCCGCTCTCTATTCTAGCATCTGAATATAGGCAAGGTTCAGCTTTCCTCTCTTTATTCTAGCATCTGAATATAGGCAAGGTTCAGCTTTCCGCTCTTTATTCTAGTATCTGAATATGGGCAAGGTTCAGCTCGCTACTCTTTATTCTAGCATCTGAATATAGGCAAGGTTCAGCTTTCCGCTCTTTATTCTAGTATCTGAATATAGGCAAGGTTCAGCTTGCCGCTCTTTATTCTAGCATCTGAATATAGGCAAGGTTCAGCTCGCTACTCTTTATTCTAGCATCTGAATATAGGCAAGGTTCAGCTCGCCACTCTTTATTCTAGCATCTGAATATAGGCAAGGTTCAGCTCGCTACTCTTTATTCTAGCATCTGAATATAGGCAAGGTTCAGCTTTCCGCTCTTTATTCTAGTATCTGAATATAGGCAAGGTTCAGCTTGCTACTCTCTATTCTAGCATCTGAATACAGGCAAGGTTCACCTTGCTGCTCTTTATTCTAGTATCTGAATATAGGCAAGGTTCAGCTTGCCACTCTTTATTCTAGTATCTGAATATAGGCAAGGTTCAGCTTGCCACTCTTTATTCTAGTATCTGAATATAGGCAAGGTTCAGCTTGCCGCTCTTTATTCTAGCATCTGAATATAGGCAAGGTTCAGCTTTCCTCTCTTTATTCTAGCATCTGAATATAGGCAAGGTTCAGCTCGCCACTCTTTATTCTAGTATCTGAATATAGGCAAGGTTCAGCTTGCCGCTCTTTATTCTAGTATCTGAATATAGGCAAGGTTCAGCTCGCCACTCTTTATTCTAGCATCTGAATATAGGCAAGGTTCAGCTCGCCGCTCTTTATTCTAGTATCTGAATATAGGCAAGGTTCAGCTTGCCACTCTCTATTCTAGCATCTGAATATAGGCAAGGTTCAGCTTGCCACTCTTTATTCTAGCATCTGAATATAGGCAAGGTTCAGCTTTCCTCTCTTTATTCTAGCATCTGAATATAGGCAAGGTTCAGCTTTCCGCTCTTTATTCTAGTATCTGAATATAGGCAAGGTTCAGCTTGCCACTCTTTATTCTAGTATCTGAATATAGGCAAGGTTCAGCTTTCCGCTCTTTATTCTAGTATCTGAATATAGGCAAGGTTCAGCTTGCCACTCTTTATTCTAGTATCTGAATATAGGCAAGGTTCAGCTTTCCGCTCTTTATTCTAGCATCTGAATATAGGCAAGGTTCAACTTGCCACTCTTTATTCTAGTATCTGAATATGGGCAAGGTTCAGCTCGCCGCTCTTTATTCTAGCATCTGAATATAGGCAAGGTTCAGCTTGCCGCTCTTTATTCTAGTATGTGAATATAGGCAAGGTTCAGCTCGCCACTCTTTATTCTAGTATGTGAATATAGGCAAGGTTCAGCTTGCTACTCTTTATTCTAGTATCTGAATATAGGCAAGGTTCAGCTCGCCACTCTTTATTCTAGTATGTGAATATAGGCAAGGTTCAGCTTGCCGCTCTTTATTCTAGCATCTGAATATAGGCAAGGTTCAGCTTGCCGCTCTCTATTCTAGCATCTGAATATAGGCAAGGTTCAGCTTGCCGCTCTTTATTCTAGTATCTGAATATAGGCAAGGTTCAGCTCGCCACTCTTTATTCTAGTATCTGAATATAGGCAAGGTTCAGCTTGCCGCTCTCTATTCTAGCATCTGAATATAGGCAAGGTTCAGCTCGCCACTCTCTATTCTAGCATCTGGTTGTAATTATAATACAACGAGTTAATGTTTAATAGATTCCATCCTAGTTGGTGGAATTATGCGACAATTATTTTGCTAATTTTCTTTGAAATTATTTACCTTGCACCTAATACTGACGTATATAAATACTACATCAGGAGATATGGGTCAAAATCAATATGGGCCTCGAATCAATCACAATGAATTATTTATTATGAATGTTTAGAGAATTTCTGACACGTGAAGTTGACATAATGTCCTCAATTATGAATTATGGCCATTATCATGACAGAACATTTAAGTTCTTCTCTCCAATTTCCTCTCAAACTATAAACCAATCTGACAAGATAACAAAAACCAACCTTATTTCAGCAACTACAATACTCTACAGTAATTAAAGGAACATACTGAGATCAATAAGCTCCGTATTCAATGCAGAGACTAAAGATTAAAGTAGGACGTTGCGCAATAAGCAGTGGGAACAAGGTATGCACATTATGCGCTAGGTACATGGTAAATCTGGAGGCTTAGTATGTCCTGCCATTCCCCGCTCAAGTATGCACAATTAAACGGTCATTAGACTGCAGAGCAGGCCATTGTCCACTTGTGGTCAAGCCCCTAAATGCCTCCTCTTACTCTTCGGCGGGATTTAAGCAATGCCATAAATACCTCCTCTTGTCAATTATGCACAAATCTCTATTTTGAATGCCAACACGGACCAAATATATTACTGCCAAAAAGTCTGCTAACTCTTCTTAACAAAGCTGGAGTTTCTGTGTTGCATGAGATGGGGGTTGGGGAATGATAACGCAACATTACATTTCTACCTGAATATTAAGTGTAATGGCGCAATGAGCATGAGTGTTTTAATTATGCACCAATATATCACTATTAGGTTGACAGGGTTGATTAATTTATCATGAGATCAGCGAGCACTTGATGAAAATTACATGAACTGTGCTCATCCATGCTGTAAATGTCTATAACATACATGGTTAAACAGATTCTACCCTCCCATTCAATAAGCATATCTCATATATAAAGTCAGGCAGACTTCAAACAGGAAGAACAAAATATAAACAAAACAATATCACAAAACATATGGATTATTTCTAATTAAAAAATTCTGGGTTTTTTTTTTTTACAAAATTTATCATTATTCACATTTTGTCTATTATTCAAGGCAAGAAGAAAAAAATATAAACAGAATAACATCACAACACATATAGATTATTTCTAATTTAAAAATTGTTTTTTTTTTACAAAATTTATCATTATTCACATTTTGTCTATTATTGTGAGGAATGGCTTTGCCACATTGTTTGACAGGATCCCAGATTTGGATAAGTTGCTTAATTAATGACACTCCACGCCACGAGTGTTTCAGAGAGTCCACAAACACACTTGAGTTTCAAGAAAATGAAGATGGAGCAATCTGACAAGGACTCATACACACTTGATTCTAATCCATCAAACTAAAATGGGTAAAAACTGGAATGCATAAACTAATGAAACAACTTATTGTGGAGCTGCCTATGCTCACAAGACTGATCGCACTGGATCTGATGTGATAGATATGAAAACTTTACTCTCTCCTTCATTTTGCATTCTTTACTTTCACAAAGGTGATAATGAACCATGTATTTCATTTTACATCACCTCAATCATGATTGGCCAAATTTTTTTAATTTCTAGGAAGCATATGTAACAACTGAATTAATTGGCTGCTTCATCCATTTCCTGCCCGACAGGAAGAAAATAATTGGTAGTTGTGCAGTATGGTTGTAATATCTAGCGACAGTCGAAGCTTTGATCAAAGACATCATTAATTCCTGTGATGTCACCATACTTCTGGCAGGCGATGTTATTCACTCCCATATATTGTGATGGTTGGATAGTGATGTCACTTATATACCATCACTATACATACACATCAACATCATCAGTATGCCATGATACATGTCACCCTTCAATATACCATGATACATGATGTCACCCTTCAATATACCATGACACATGATGTCACCCTTCAATATACCATGATACATGATGTCACCCTTCAATATACCATGACACATGATGTCACCCTTCAATATACCATGATGCATGATGCCACCCTTCTATATTCCATGATACATGATGTCACCCTTCAATATACCATGATACATGATGTTGACCTTCTATATACCATGATACATGATGTCACCCTTCAATATACCATATAGCGATGTTAGCTGTACCATAATTCCTGACAAGTGATGTCATCCAGACCATAATACATGATATGCGATGTCATTTATAGCATGAAACTTGGCACATGATGTCACGTGGATGCGAGTCATGCCAATTGGTAGTCAACTTCCCTTTATTCTTGATTTATTGTCTCAAGGCTGGTGCTAAAAACCTCACTACCTTCAACAAAAATATGTGGGAGAAATGGCAAGAGGCCAAATTAACCAGAACTAAACCCATATGATACGCCATATCAACTGACCACACACGATATAAAGATGGTCACATATTAACAGATTCTCAAATGGAAAATGTTCTCTTTCATTTCCTGTTCGCATATAAAGACACTCGGATCTGTATCCCAGATCTTAGATTACAGATTGTTTATTATACCCTATCAATGTAACAGAGGATTTTATCACTACATAAAACGCAGCGGGCTTGAGATGAGACTTATCATGCAGGGCTTTGTGATGTGGTTTTTATCAAAGATTAAGCAGACAGAGATATGATTTCTTGCGAAGGCTTTGTGGGAAGCTTGACATGCACAATTGCAGTCAGGACTGGGTAGCATGATAAGATATATTGGTCATGAAGCCGGCATCACACTTTTTACATGCAGCCACCGCAGAGGTACCACGATATCATGTGTCCTCGTAAAGATCTTAGCTCTGTTATTAAAGAGGGTGACCTGTGGACAGTCCTCAGATCCTCAGTTGTCTAATATATCATGAACCACAGAGCTTGTTTAAGCAGCACTTTGTTCACATACAACTCTAGGCCATATAATGGCCAATCTAGAACAGATCTCAAGGTTTCCAACTCCGTGCCATATAATGACCAATCTGGAAAAGATCTTGGAAAGATCTCAGGTTTCCAACTCTGTGCCATATAATGACCAATCTGGAACAGATCTCAAGGTTTCCAACTCCGTGCCATATAATGACCAATCTGGAACAGATCTCAAGGTTTCCAACTCTGCGCCATATAATGACCAATCTGGAACAGATCTCAAGGTTTCCAACTCTGCGCCATATAATGACCAATCTGGAATGGATCTCAAGGTTTCCAACTCTGCGCCATATAATGACCAATCTGGAACAGATCTCAAGGTTTCCAACTCTGCGCCATATAATGGCCAATCTGGAACAGATCTCAAGGTTTCCAACTCTGTGCCATATAATGACCAATCTGGAAAAGATCTCAAGGTTTCCAACTCTGCGCCATATAATGACCAATCTGGAATGGATCTCAAGGTTTCCAACTCTGCGCCATATAATGACCAATCTGGAACAGATCTCAAGGTTTCCAACTCTGCGCCATATAATGGCCAATCTGGAACAGATCTCAAGGTTTCCAACTCCGTGCCATATAATGACCAATCTGGAACAGATCTCAAGGTTTCCAACTCTGCGCCATATAATGGCCAATCTGGAACAGATCTCAAGGTTTCCAACTCTGCACCATATAATGACCAATCTGGAACAGATCTCAAGGTTTCCAACTCTGTGCCATATAATGACCAATCTGGAACAGATCTCAAGGTTTCCAACTCTGTGCCATATAATGACCAATCTGGAATAGATCTCAAGGTTTCCAACTCTGCGCCATATAATGACCAATCTAGAACAGATCTCAAGGTTTCCAACTCCTTGCCATATAATGGCCAATCTGGAAAAGATCTCAAGGTTTCCAACTCTGCGCCATATAATGACCAATCTGGAACAGATCTCAAGGTTTCCAACTCTGCGCCATATAATGACCAATCTAGAATGGATCTCAAGGTTTCCAACTCTGCACCATATAATGACCAATCTGGAATGGATCTCAAGGTTTCCAACTCTGTGCCATATAATGACCAATCTAGAAAAGATCTTGGAAAGATCTCAAGGTTTCCAACTCTGTGCCATATAATGACCAATCTGGAATGGATCTCAAGGTTTCCTGATCAACTCTCTCCAGGTTGACTGCTCTGATCCATCATCATGACGTACCTCTCATTACTGATATGCCTTGTTATGTAAAGACAATAATTGGAGAGAATGATTGGAGGCAATAATTGGAGGCAATAATTGGAGACAATGATTGGACTCAATATTCTACAGCTTAGTGACTGAATATCCAAGACTTAGTGACCAAATAGTCCAGAACTTAGGACCAAATAGTCCAAGACTTTGTGACCAAATAGTCCAAGACTTAGTGACAAAATAGTCCAAGACTTAGTGACAAAATAGTCCAAGACTTCGGACCAAATGGTGCAAGACTTTGTGGCCAAATAGCCCAGAACTTAGGACCAAATAGTTCAAGACTTAGTGACCATATAGTCCAAGAATTTGTGACCAAATGGTGCTTGACTTAGTGACCATACAGTCCAGAACTTAGTGACCATACAGCCCAGAACTTAGTGATCATACAGTCCATAACTTAGTGACCAAGTATCAGAGGCATGTAAAATGTTAGTGCTGAAATATTTGGCTTAATCGTCCCTTATGAAAATATCAAAAACAATTCTACCATAAATTGACTTCCCACATAGTGATTTCCACAGAGGTCAAGCAGTAAAGTTGAAATGAGGTTGTCTACCAGTGAGGAAATTATTGGCTGTTAGATATAATGAGGTATTTGAAAGTACATTAGGCCCCTCCACACTTTAACACAGATGTCTGCAGCACAGTACACAACAACAATTTACGCCTCGCTTCTGGGACGAACACCGCAATTCTAGGCTGTTCAGTGCTGCTTCATTTCTGGCTCAACCAGCACTTGATTTGTGAGAATTTCACACAAAGCCAGAACAAATTCACAAGATGTATGACGAGCCAACTTCACACAAATTCACAATGTATGACAAGCCAGAAGCCATTATGAAGCAAAAAAGCCCTTGTACCCATTCAGCTTTGTTGTTATGGTTTTAGGACAGATTTGCAAGAAATACTCTGTGAAATGCAAATCAATTTTCTTAGAGTCTGGTCAACAAGAGTGTCAATTTGAAAAATGGTCTCCAAAAACATGTGAGAAACTAAATGTGCTTTGAAGAGAAGGGAAGAAAGACGTGAGAAAGATGCCAGTTTTCACTCCACAATGAGAATTTTACCAATAGGTCTTTGTCATTTGGAGGCCAATTTTTTACTGACCTGGAAATCACAACAGAATAACATAAAATACACCAAGCTTAATATGTGCAGGCAATTCTATGCTTGTTTTTTTTAAACAATCAGCTTTGGTAAGCCATCAATCATGATATAAGGAGGCCTTTGAAGAAGATGTACATGTAACTATATCACGCAGTTCTTCATACAAACCAAGAGCTACTGAATGCAAACCCAATTTCTTCTTCAAATTCTATCTATTTAAACGGTCATTACTCTTATACGATATTCATGACTCTCAGTATCAGAAGCATATCATGGAAGACATGGGATTCTGCCATAAAGCAGATTAAGCAAACATTTATTAATTTCTACTTTATCATTACAAATTGTGATTTCCTGCTTGAATTTGCCGAGCCACCAGCACATCGGCCTACCAGCAGGGACACCACAATAAAGCTTCAGATAGCTGATCACAATCATCAGCCCACTGATCACCAGCCTGGACTGGGGAGACAGGCAGAAACCCCATCCTATCCATCCCACTGATCACCAGCCTGGACTGGGGGGACAGGCACAAACCCCATCCTATCCATCCCACTGATCACCAGCCTGGACTGGGGGGACAGGCACAAACCCCATCCTATCCATCCCACTGATCACCAGCCTGGACTGGGGGGACAGGCACAAACCCCATCCTATCCATCCCACTGATCACCAGCCTGGACTGGGGGGACAGGCACAAACCCCATCTTATCCATCCCACTGATCACCAGCCTGGACTGGGGGGACAGGCACAAACCCCATCCTATCCATCCCACTGATCACCAGCCTGGACTGGGGGGACAGGCACAAACCCCATCCTATCCATCCCACTGATCACCAGCCTGGACTGGGGGGACAGGCACAAACCCCATCCTATCCATCCCAAGCTTGGTTATAGGAATGCAGGAAAATATATGGTCCAGAACATGGTGGAGGGCTATTTTGTGCCATGCCAGACAATGGTTAATGTGGCCACGTATTTCACTATATCGTCCATAATGGAAGGTAAATGAGGTATTTTTGCTTCTCTACCACTCTCCAAACAGTGGTGGCACATCTTGTACAACAGTATAGTGCAGTCACCAGTTATCCTTTCCAAATCTTCCAAAATATACCTATGTCAGTGCTGTTGTTTTATGGTGTACCATAGTACTAGTCAGTGTGGTTGGTATATGGTGTACCATAGTACTGGTCAGTGTGGTTGGTATATGGTGTACCATAGTACTAGTCAGTGTGGTTGGTATATGGTGTACCATAGTACTAGTCAGTGTGGTTGGTATATGGTGTACCATAGTACTGGTCAGTGTGGTTGGTATATGGTGTACCATAGTACTAGTCAGTGCGGTTGGTATATGGTGTACCATAGTACTAGTCAGTGTGGTTGGTATATGGTGTACCATAGTACTAGTCAGTGTGGTTGGTATATGGTGTACGATAGTACTGGTCAGTGTGGTTGGTATATGGTGTACGATAGTACTGGTCAGTGTGATTGGTATATGGTGTACCATAGTACTAGTCAGTGTGGTTGGTATATGGTGTACCATAGTACTAGTCAGTGTGGTTGGTATATGGTGTACCATAGTACTAGTCAGTGTGGTTGGTATATGGCATAGCATACAATAACCCATAGTTGGTGAATGATGTACCATATCACCTTCCAGACAGTGGTGTGGACATATGATGTACCAATCACCCTCCAGACAGTGGTGTGGACATATGATGTACCAAATCACCCTCCAGACAGAGGTGTGGACATATGATGTACCAATGTAAAATATATCACCCTCTAGACAGTGGAGCGGACACATGATGTACCATATCACCCTCCAGACAGTGGAGTGGGCATGTGATGTACCATATCACCCTCCAGACAGTGGAGTGGGCATGTGATGTACCATACCACCCTCAAGACAGTGGAGCGGACACATGGTGTACCATATCACCCTCCAGACAGTGGTGTGGGCATATGTTGTGGATATTGTCACTTATAGACATGACGAAGCATAGCAACCCCCCATCTGCGCCATACTTCATATTGTTTACCCACATGCAATCAAATAATTTAAATTCCTTCACTGCCACATGCGTCTTGCAACAACGAGGGCCGACTCTGCCGCCACCATTTGCCTTTTACTGTTATGTTTTATTTACTTGATCTGCTTTTCATCCATGATTAGAAACAGATCAAATTGACGTGGTGTGACTAATCAATCGTACGAGTCAAACGCCTGGCTGTCCCTTAATTGTTTCATATGGTACCAGGAGGGCATATAGGGGGGTGACACTCCATTGTGTCTGGAGAAGCACCGCCGATATACATCAAAAGCCTTTCATGTAATTACTTCCATCAATGCAAATTGTGTGGTATGAAATCTGCTTTTACCATTGTATCGTGCGTCTTGCACTTCATTTATGTTATTGCATCACAAATTCGTTTGACAATTTCCTGTTTTAGTTTTTTTAAATAAGTCAATTGACCCCCAACCAAGGATGATTAAAATCTCACGAAATGAACAACATATTTTTTTTATTTTTTCAGAGAGAAATAATCATTTTCAAAAATATTACAAAAATGACAGTTTTGAAAATGAGAGATATATTAGATATTTGTTATTTCAGTCATAATGTTGATTATCTCCAGTTTCAGACAGAGTAACCTTATCATGACATTGTCTGCTTTTTAATGGAGCAAACCTGACACTATTTCTTAGGTTTCAAACAGATGACATGGAAACATGGAATATAGATAGCATCCCAAACATGAAATCCTCTCTCATAAGATAGCATTTTCACAGACTTCTCTCCTATCACGAAATCCTCTTTTTACAGACACCATCCTTATCATAATATTTTTTTATCAAAACATCTTCCATGAAACCCTATTGTAACATACACAATCTTAAACATAAAATTTACATTTTATATACAACAATTAAAAACGAATACTTGTAAATGACACAACATGAATTATAAATCTTTTTATGAATGTTTATTCAAAAATATTTTCTATGATTTTGCATGTAATTTTGAATGATTTTCTCTGTGGTTCTGATAATGCATCATGGTTATTTCTTACTGAGTTTATATATAATCGCTACGATTAGGAAAGTTGCAAAGTTGATAAGAGCATGAAATATTATACTCCAGAGAGAAACAAATACAATGGCCTCTTGTCATAGAGACAATGTAAAGCAACATGATACAAACAGCATACTTGAAAAACATGCTTTTTTTTGGCAGCTGCACAGTGTACACACGACGAAACATAACTTCAGTTTATTCATCTTTGAAAAACAAATTGGTGGATATGGATCATAAAAAGAGAAATATAAAATAACCATGTATATTAAGGTTGTGTTAACATTCAGGTTAATGGTTTACTGAATATGGTATATGTCAACATTATTATTAATTAATGTCAAATCCGATAATATATGGGCGATTTATCATTACCGCTTTTTTCCCAATAATACACCCCAGTGCCATCGATAATCAGTGTGTCATAATTCTTTAAAAAATTTAATATCTTATTATATGTTTCATTCAGAGATGAAAACCTAGACTTATGGAAACATCGCCATATTTCTTGTGTGAATTACCAATATATCAAGAAGGAGTTTGATTTCGTGCCAAGTATCTTCATATTGTGTTTCAAAAGTTTGCTTTGACATTTCACTGAAATTCATGCAGTTTTTTTTAGAGACATAATCCTAAAAGTTTCCACAAATGATATTTAATAGCAAAGAACAAACTACAATTATTTTTTAAACATAGGAATACTCTATCTAAAAGCACACGTAAGCCAAAAATGTTAATAAAAAATAGTAATCATTTTAACGAGATATTCAGAATAAACTTTCTGAGCATCCCATGTACACTGACACACACATGCTTATGAAGAGTTGAAATGAGTGACTTACTTGTACAGAGCCTGTCTCCGTGGTTGCCGCAAGGGCTCGCCTCAAACTCCCCGCTCGGGCACCCAGAACTGCACGCTGCGTACAAAATGAGAGCAATTAATTCCAAGTACTCCAATATATCCATGATAACATGAGACGACGTTACGAGACAAGATAAGAATAAACCCTGGCGAGAATACTGTGCAGGGGGTGCCCAGTGAAGCGTGAGGTGGGACGAGAGAGGCTGATCCCTGTATGACTAGCAAGCATCAATGCCACATCCACCCATGCTCAGTTAGACCAACACTAATACCACATGAATAGTATATATATCCTCATGAAATGGTCCCATATGATAACTTCCATCAAGAGCACACTGACTGGCTGACATTATGACGGGACATGCCTCCTCCGAGAGGACGACACACACAACTGCATTCCTCTACTATGTGCTTCCTACTTGCCTATCTAAGACCACACTGAGCTGCGACTCAGCCACGCAGGCAGGCAGGCAGGCAGGCACGCAGGCAGGCAGGCAGGCAGGCAGGCAGGCAGGCCGGCCAGAGCCAGGCAGGGATACGTTGCAGCCACCTTCCCCAGCAGCAGCAGCTCAGTAGATCAAGCTTCTGAGAGAGAGAGGAGTCACCCCTATATATCATGTATCAGCTTTTATGGATCACGGCATCATATCCCTATATATCATATACCAGTATCTATAGAACAAGACATCATATCCCTATATATCATATACCAGTATCTATTGAACAAGACATCATATCCCTATATATCATGTATCAGCTTTTATGGATCACAGCATCACATCCCTATATATCATATACCAGTATCTATAGAACAAGGCATTAGATCCCCATATATCATGTATCAGTTTCTACAGAATAAGATCCCTATATATCAAATATCAGCTTTATGGATCAGTGTCACAGTTCTATATATCATTCTGTACTCCATTCTATAGAACCCAGCACCATATATCACATTCTATAGAGCATTGTATCACACCATTAAATATTAATTTCTATAGGTAACAGCATCAAATCCCTATATATCATATGTTACATTATATAGAACCCAGCACATTTTTCTTATCCAGCACCCTCTGTTTCCACTTTGTCTCCCAACCTATATATCATATACTACATTATATAGAACTTAGCACCTTTTTCTTATCCAGCACCGTCTGTTCCCACTTTGTCCCCCAACCTATATATCATATACTACATTCTATAGAACCCAGCACCTTTTTCTCATCCAGCACCCTTTGTTTCCACTTTGTCTATATATCATATGTCCCAACCTATATATCATATATTAGGCCACAATGTCAAACCTGATGTGTCGTGTTATAACCTTCACAAAAGCAGCCATATTACATCACATTGCAGTTTTTACAATGTCTGTTCTATCAGACTCTATCACAATTTGTTTTTTTCGTGTTTATTAGTCATGTTCCTAGTTGTCATATCAAGCTTAATGTCATTTGTATTTTAAGCAGAAACATGAACACTAAATACAAGTCAACATTCTGGTAGAATAAAAGCTGATAAGATAAAAAAAATATTTTTAAAGCAGACAGGCTCTTATTTATGGTGTATTTAAACTAATAAATGTCATTTCACTCAGGACAATAAAACTACCAATACCTGGACTTTTTATTTCAATTTTTAAGTATTCATCAGAGTTTTGAAAAAAGAAGTCATCAGCATTATTAATATCTTGAGATATTTTTCTCAAATCAGTACATATTCGCCTTACAGCTACAAATCTAAAATGTGTTATTTTATTATTTTATCTACATCATATAAGATTAGAATAGATTGTCATAATACTGCAGTATACAGAAAGAGCCAAATGGTGAGATATGTATGCAGAAAGAGCCAAATAGTGAGATATGTATGCAGAAAGAGTCAAATAGTGAGATATGTATGAAGAAAGAGTCAAATAGTGAGATAAATATACAGAAAGAGTCAAATAGTGAGATATGTATGCAGAAAGAGTCAAATAGTGAGATATGTATGAAGAAAGAGTCAAATAGTGAGATATGTATGAAGAAAGAGTCAAATAGTGAGATAAATATACAGAAAGAGTCAAATAGTGAGATATGTATGCAGAAAGAGTCAAATAGTGAGATATGTATGAAGAAAGAGTCAAATAGTGAGATAAATATACAGAAAGAGTCAAATAGTGAGATATGTATGCAGAAAGAGTGAAATAGTGAGATATGCAGAAAGAGCCAAGGTTAGCACACCTGGTTGGATTCAAGGTGTATTAAATTAAACCTCAGAAGTGGAACTCTTGGTTATTTCAAGAAGCCGTAATTAATCAAATCATTCTTAATGAGGTGAATATAAATATAGTCCTATTGATTAATTTATCTATTCACCACAGCGGCTGAGAAAATGTGGGCAGTTCAAAAAGAACTCAACCCAGTTATCTATATTGTATTGTCTAATTTGCAAAAGAGTGAGATCCGATTTGCCATAGGGAGACCTCGGACATGAATCAACCTTAGAGTCCAGTTCACTTTCTTTAGTATTTTCTCCAGTTATGTGCACATTCTACAGACTGCCTCTTGTTATGAGCTAAATGATTTGTTGCATTCAAGCAGGAGCTTTTGACAAGCAATGAACACCATGCGAGTGCCTTTCGTCTCCCAGCTCCGGCTCCCACACGCACCCAGCTACGTGTACGTCTCTCCCCCTCTTTGATCAGGGCACATGCAAAATATACATTTTGGCGAGAGTGTGGCGGCGATGAATGAGTGATGTACTCGACTGGCTATTGTCCAGAATGGCCGAGCAAAGTCACACCGAGCTTTTTGTGAATGGCTCGCTGCTGCCACCGCCGACCGTGAGATTTAGGAGCAAGTTCTGGGCGCCATTGTGAAGCATCAGCGGATGACTTGAAACAATGAGCACATGGCTTGCTTGTTAGCACATCGCGGTGTATGAACCGTCCGTGCTCCCCTCCGCATTATCCGTCCTCCACCACAGTTAATTAAGTTGTAACCAGTAAGGTGATAAAAGTGCAGTTAATAATGGATGGAAGGGAGAGGTGGCCGGGGAAGGTATGAGGCTTGCCTACCACAGGACGCTGCTCCTTTGATTGCTGAAGAGAGCGCCTATGAATGTAAATCAGCCCACAAATCAGGGGGGAGCCGACACAGGGATTACCGGTCGGGTTAGTGAGCACCAAATATTAGCCGCTCTCACCTTGTATGGGCGCCTACAGTTCTGCCCGGGTGACAGCTCCGGTGCTGCACAAGCTTTATATGACAGATCAGCATATGTGGATGTATTGAGTGACCACTAGTTGTCATATCTGAGTAAGTGACCGGCACTCAAGGGGACCACAAGTTGTCAGATCTGGGCAAGTGACTGGCACTCTTGGGGACTACAAGTTGTCAGATCTGGGCAAGTGACTGGCACTCAAGGGGACTACAAGTTGTCAGATCTGGGCAAGTGACCGGCACTCTTGGGGACTACAAGTTGTCAGATTTGGCCAAGTGACCTGCACTCTTGGGGACTACAAGTAGTCAGATCTAGGCAAGTGACCAGTCCTCTTGGGGACTACAAGTAGTCAGATCTGGGCAAGTGACCAGTCCTCTTTGGGACCACAAGTAGTCAGATCTGGGCCTAACAATATATAGTGAATGCCATATCAAGGTGACCTCAGGATGTACGGTGAATGCCCTCAAGTTGACCTGAGGATGCACGGTGAATGCCATATCAAGGTGACCTGAGGATGCACGGTGAATGCCATATCAAGGTGACCTGAGGATGCATGGTGAATGCCATATCAAGGTGACCTGAGGATGCACGGTGAATGCCATATCAAGGTGACCTGAGGATGCATGGTGAATGCCATATCAAGGTGACCTGAGGATGCACAGTGAATGCCATATCAAGGTGACCTGAGGATGCAAGGTGAATGCCCTCAAGTTGACCTGAGTACACAAGGGCCTGATCATTGTGATGAGAACCTAAGCCCGACACCACTCCCAGTGTGTAATTAGCCTCACAGTCAGTCAAAGTCGGCCAGATAACAATAAGCTGGTTACGACCTCAATGTGCGGCTGTACATGTTAATATGTATAGGGGTTACTGGCCAGTGAGCACACCTGCTCAGCCTCAATGTAGCCCCCCTCGGCAGCCGCTCACTGATCTGTGGTGTTAAAGCTGGGCGTGTGGTGTTTATCAGTTCAATCATTCAGCTTTCTCCTTAAGATGCTTTTAATTTTCAGTAAATGTTCTTTTATGGAATCAGAATGGGTAAATACTGTGGACTCTTACATTTCTCATTTCTAATGAATTAAGAGGCAATGGAAAAGGATCAAGTTAAACGACTGATCAAGTTAAACGATCGTCAGCCCAAGGACAATTGAGAAAACCATGATTTGAATACCAAGAGAAAATGTCATCCTTTGCAAAAGGATGGCAAAACCTATTGTCATCACTAACATTATACATATCACAATCTACCATATCATTTCAAAGATTTACTGTACCATTCTCAAGATCTACCATACCATTTCCAAGGTTTACTGTACCATTCTAAAGATCTACCATATCATTTCAAAGATGTACCGCATCATTCTCATGATTAACCATATCATTCCAAAGATCTGTCCCATCCCCTAGAATCTACCATACCATTTCCAAGATCTACCATACCATTACCATTATCTTATTGTTTAGTTTCTGACCACAATGAAAATATAATAATCTCCCTTGTCACTCTCTAGATTTGAATAGTTTATTTGCTAATCTTCCCATGTCAAGTTTAAGACTACTGTGGCTCTGTTGTGCTCAGCCATGTGACGACTGTTCACTGGGCTCGTTATGGTATTTATTACGTGGCCAGATGGATGTACATGATGTAAAGAGGGAAGCCCTGGTTAATGTTACAGCCAGAGTAACCCAACTCAAATTAATTAGGTTCTTAAACGGTTACAGTTCTAAGATGTACAAGATCTCATTGCAAGGAATGCACAAGGATGTCAGCTTGCTTATCACATTAACGGATGGAATACAATGCTTTCAGTGGAGTACACAAATTGAGTCAAGTGTTCGGGTTGCGTTGGAGCGGCTCGGGTCGGACCTTAGGTTTGTCAGATGCCTATCATAACACTGAGAGAACAAGCGTTAAGCATGAATATATGTCAGGAGGCCCTCCCCAATTAGATCCACTCAGCCATGTAGAAATGTCAATATTCAAATATCCCGTGAAACAAGGCAGCTGATACATCATCCTTACCAGGGGAATCCAGGATTTATCTGACATATCACGCGGCCTGTCCACATTGACAATGGCAGTTAGACATAAGCGGGACCCAGCATTAATTGCTGACCTCTGGCGTCGACCCTGCTACCAGTATGATATCGGCCGTAATCATGGAAGTCATCTCCTCTCCAGCCAGTCTGCAGCTCTCTCTCCATCATTTCATTACTGGCATTCGTATTTATATCATTGGGACGTGGGACAACTGCGAGACCTTTCTACTATATGATTTCATTGTAATTTCCTATCACCTTCTTGTCCTGACTTGATGACGTTCTATGACATCACCTTCATTTCCTGATTTGATATCATTATATCACTTCATCCGCATCTGTAGATCTCATATCACTACATCACATCACCTGCATTTCAGATTTGTTATTTCCAGATCACTTCACCTGCCTTTACAGATTTTATATATTTTTGTTCACATGACCTGCATTCCCAGATTTGATATGCTTTATTCTACATCCTATTAAGCTTGAATATCTATATCCTATTAACTGTTGTATTGTTTTATCATAAATACTTTCCTACTTTTATAGGGTAATTTCAACGTGGCACCATGATTTTATTGAAACTACATAATTTTCCTTTCCTTAACTATATTCCAATTGCTGATTTGGTGTTTGAGTACTTTTTTATTTGACCATCAAACGAAATAGCATCCTCCCTATTACCCAGAATGCAGCGTCCAGTCCCCGAGAGCAAGCCAGAGGGTGTCTCTTTATCTGCGATATATTGATAAGATACATTTAGTTTCCTATTTCCCTCTAGT
This sequence comes from Amphiduros pacificus, assembly GCA_949316495.1. Lineage (NCBI taxonomy): Eukaryota > Metazoa > Annelida > Polychaeta > Phyllodocida > Hesionidae > Amphiduros > Amphiduros pacificus. The sequence continues at coordinate 9,044,887 of OX439003.1, read as the reverse complement.
GATATTACTCGTGATATTTGTGGTTACAATCGACACCAGACTTGCTTGGCGTCCAATCATATCTCGCAGCTAAATGACAACCAAATCTTGCCTTTCTCCGCCACCCAATTCCACCAAAGACCTTCATAGAAAAATGGAATCTCCCTCAAGCCCTGGTGGCTAAACAGCGTGTTGTATTTAACAAGAGTACAGTTCTTTCTCTGGGAGATATTATAGCCCCTTAACACATTGGTGCCGTTTGACTTTTATGTTGATGCTGTTTGATTTGGTCTGTGTCCCAGCTTCTTGGTGCTTAGCCACAATAGGCAAATCAATAGATGCGACAAAATGAAAGCATTTTCACTTATTGCACACATTGACAGCCTCCCCCTTCATTTTGCCGAAAGACCAATTCAAAGTGATTTGGTGTCAAAATGTTCACGGCAGGTCGAGGTCTTGTTTCAAAGTGAAACTTTTGTGTTTGAGGCGGCGAGCACTCGGAGTAGCCGCAACGTCTGCGAGGCAAATCAGGAGGGCAGCGAGTAAATATTCTCCACGGATTGGTCTGCTGTGATAAATCCAGTTAAAAATCAATCACCGGGCTGCATGGCATAGAGATAACAACTGACTGGTCACCATTCATTTTTAGGAAGAGAAACCCCTTTGTGTCAGGCCTGTTGAGAATATGCAAAGAAGTGACCAGTGGAATACAGGTTGTCTGCCATAATATGAGAGTGTGATGCTTGATGTGTATTGTCAGTGCCCCAGGACTTGTCATTTGAAGCTCACACATCAAACGCTTTAATCATCTTTGTAATTATGTTATACCACATACAGCAAATGTTGTCATGTGCCTAGTTCATCACTTGTAAACTTGTAAATTCAATATTCATACTATTCACTTATATGTGTATCTGTCCATGTTCTCTATATATTCATCCTCCACCACTTATATAACAGTATAGCATCTATATATTCATCCTCCACAACATATTTAACTGTATAATGTCTATATATTCATCCTCCACCACTTATATAACTGTATAGAATCTATATATTCATCCTCCACAACATATTTAACTGTATAATGTCTATATATTCATCCTCCACCACTTATATAACTGTATAGCATCTATATATTCATCATCCACAACATATGTAACTGTATAATGTCTATATATTCATCCTCCACAACATATTTAACTGTATAATAATGTCTATATATTCATCCTCCACCACTTATATAACTGTATAACTTCTCTATATTCATCCTCTGCCACTTATATAACTGTATAACTTCTCTATATTCATCCTTCACCACTAAAATAACTGTATAATGTCTATATATTTATCCTCCACCACTTAATATATAACTGTATATCGTCTATATATTCATCCTCCACCACATATATAACTGTTTAATATCTATATATTCATACTACCCACTAATCGCACTGTCTATGCTCTCTCTTTATTCAAACTCCACCAAATATTAATATAACTGTAAAATGTCTCTATATTCAAACTACCTACTAAAATTACCCAACTGAATATCACTGAATTTCAGATGTCTCTATATTCAAACTACCAATATATATCACTGAATTTAAGATGTCTCTATATTCAAACTACCAATATAAATCACTGAATTTCAGATGTCTCTGTACTGATTTTCAAATCAATAGCAATCTTTACCATGTGTTTCCATCAATGAGCAAGAATAACAAGCTTGGGTGTCAAGAAAACTCTTGCCAATCTACTCCAGTACCTACCAAATGGCTCAGTTGGTCAGTTGTCTCTGAATTCAAACTACAAAAACTGATATTTTGTCAAACATTTACAAGGTTACAAGTCTCTTAGCAACACAATCAATTTGTAGATTGTGTCAATTTTCTACACATTACCCGTTATGTATGGCACGGGAGGTTTGTATTTTGGCAGCAATCGAGGAAACTGTTTGACCTATGAACACTGCATTGATCCAGATCTAAATTGGCCTCGGAGACAGAGAGGACTTATCCGGGCGGACTCCGGGCTGTCATTCAACGGTGCTGCTTACAAGTTTCCACCCTATTCAACACCACCTTGATTCACTCAAATCATATTTTTGCATAATTCAATAACACAAACACAGTTTATGGCCATAATGGCTAAAGCAAATGACAGTCTGGCAAGGTATGTTTATAATTGCTATGAGGTACAAGCACACGGTATGTGTCACATTCCCTGACAATACGAGATGACACACAGAGTGGCATTTGGGCTTCATCAAACTTGGATCATTTATCGATCACCGACAAAAGCAAAACTCACGTCTATTGATTCTTCATGTCAATATGGAAATGCGCAATTTCACAGTTTTTTAACTGCGCTGTGAACATGTTTGACGGGATATCAACAGAGGGTGGGTGCTGAATAATAAAGAGAAATGTCCTTGTCTGTAATGTATGCAAGCTTTTAACTCTCCCTCAGTGAGTACAAACGATGAAGGGCCAAACTTGTTGAACACGACCTACTATTGGTTTTGCGGTGGTTAAACTTGGATCATTAATGCATATTATCCTCACACCATTTACATTTACGAGTAGAACAAAGGGTGAAATTGTCACAACTAGCGTCACTTCTGACCCTGGCTTGACAACATCCCATTGTCAGCTTTATCATTTGCAATTATCTCACGCTCAGAATTTACGGTCCTCCATATTTTTTTGTCATTTTATTCATTCTAAATACTTACAGAGTACACATGTTCCCCATAAAACGTTATAGCTTACCATGTGGATTATTTTCAGACAATTTGGGTTTTTCATCAATTTAACGATAAATATTTATTTCGTGATAATTGTGTCCATGTTTGAAGGGATTAATGACGTCAAATTCTGCAATACCAGTATCAGAAAATTGTTCTGGTTCTAGTAAGGAGTGCGTAAACACATCCACAAAATGTCAAATCATTTAACTTTAGGGTCAGTGAACCATGACACATTGAGGGTAATATAGGAATAGAGATGTTAAGCAGATATGCCAATATTAACCCCCGGGCTACACTGTGAAGGGCATCTGGCATTAAATACATAAAAGCCTCTGTCCCACCCCCATACATATACATATAGATCTGTTTTCCTATCTTTCATCCTGCAGTTTAGGTCTAATTTTCTCCTACAAATGAGAGCTTTTGATAGAGCGGGTAACTGCACCAACATGAACAGGGTGATGGGTACAGTCTGGGGTTGTCAAACTAAGTGCTATATCTTCAATCCACCAAGCTCGCAGGTTTTTAATATTACTCTATGTAGACTTTTTTTTTCCTCGCTGCAATATGCCTGGTGATTTCTGAAGGATTTCATTACCCACACATAGCACAAGGCCAAAAGGTTCTCGGCCTTTCACCCTTTTGAGATCAGGAAAAAAAGCGTGTAGTATTTTGCGCTTTTGATCATATGTGAACAGGGCATAAGGTTGGCAAGTGTGTGATTCAGTGACGATAAATCATCATTGCTCCACTGGCTACAGAGCCACTCAGGAAGCTGACCACACCGAGAAAGTGAAAAGGTGCCATGTGCAACGCCATCAAGAAATGACTGATGTCATCCCACACTCAAGCTACAACTGTATAATATCACCAAGAAGCATTTTAATATTTCACACACTGTAAAAGATTAAGTGCTTTTCCCTGTTCTATGCAAATGTAATTTTATGCCTAAATCAATGGATGCGTTTCATGTTTAGGTGGAGATATGTACTTTATAGATGTATACTGTTTGTGATGGGCCAGATCTAATTAGAGATAAGATCTCTCATCAAAATAAAAGCTAAGTTAGATATTAAAGATTCATCCAAATTACTGTACATTCAACCTTGCAGCGGGAAATAATGACGATAAATTCTGTAATAACTACCTCTTATTACTCCATTTCCAAATATAAATCAATTTTACCACCATTTATTTTAATCAAATCTGCATAATTACTGGTACTCTGCAGTTCTCTGATTGCAAATTCTTCCTTCAAACCATTTACACATTAACTTGAGCAGATAGCACTTGAAAACCAATTCTTATCCCTATTCTATAAGGTGATATTCAAGCAAATTGCTCTATAGATTTGGCTTTGAAAGGTGGTATTTCGGAGGACCTGGGGACCTGAACATTTCTTTCATAAAGCTTTATACTTGATGGAGCACGGACAGCTTTTCTGTCAATATCAAAATCTCTGGTGTGTTTGTATTAAAACCAAGATACAAAAAGTGATATTGATGCAAGCGCATTGATATTGCAAGCAGGTATCTGCACATCAAGACAGCTCCATCAGATGACATGTCAAAAAACACCTCCAAAGCAATGCACCAGACATTGACACATATTGGGCTTCCCAAATCTATCTCCCTCACAAAATCAGACACAGTCAAAGAGAAGAATTTGAAGAACAAATGACCCTTTTCACCAGAGGAATATTTCCCTTCAAATGTCTTTGAATGGACTCATTCATTATTGAGATTCAGGTGAAAATGTCTGGTGCACATTTGCATTGCATAACATGCAAGCTATCTCTCAGCTTTTGGAGAAAATAGAGGATTCTCTAAGCCAGTCATAAATCAAATATTTGACGTGGAGTTAATTTTAATTGCAGCCCAGTGTTGCGAGCATCCACCAGTTGCGGGTGGTACAAAGAGCGGCAAACGACTCAGCTACAATGTTCTCTGCATGTTTTAGCTGCCAAACAACTTCACATATGGCTTGTTTGCAATCAATACTGAATTGGAAAACTGACAACAATTGTGCTAAAAACCATGCGTCGTATGTCTTTTGCATGGCCAAGGTAGGCGGAAAGAAACTACAAAGATTCAGTGTAGAAAATCCCAAATGGGATGGCAATTGTGGGTCAAGAAAATCAAAATTAAACACATTTTAATTTCCCATAGACAACAGCCATTGACATGCAGTGGAAACCAAGTTTCTGCCATAAGGACTGGCTGTCTGCCATTAATGAATTCCAAACCATCAAATGGCTGTGGATGTATAATAAATTCCCTGATTAAAATGAGACAGTTTGTAAATATGTATTTTGATGGATATTAAAATGTATGAACTTCTGAATAGACAACATCAGCAAACAACATTTGGCACCTGACAAATGTTAATTACTGACGGAGAAAATCAATTTTTTCCTCACTCAAAAAATTACAATCTTGTGTTTGCATGTTATAGACTGTCAGAACATCATGACGGTCTTGGTAAGTTTCCATAAATGGAAAATATTTGTGTTTTCCCAGCCAGTTCAAAGAAATTGAAATCATGACAAATTTTGGAAATAAATAATAACTAAGCGAAAATGGATTCCAGTTAAATTTACAGCTGACTTTGAATCAATATGTCACAACTCTATCAAGCTTTGTCCTCTGTGAACTCACTATTATTACAGTCCAGGATTCCACTCTAATATCTTATTATCTTATCCATTTATCATTAGTTTATCTGCAATTCTGCATGAAGGTCAAGCTCATATAAATCATTATACATCAAAGTCTGCCAATCAATTCCACAATAAACTATTTCGCGATTGATAAAGAAAAATCTCGTAATAAGTAAATAGCAATTAATATTGACGGCTCTGCACATGTTATGGCAGTGCATTATGGTTTGAATATGGATTAGAGGCCACACTGACTATCCTGTGAATACCACTTTGATGTCGTCGTCAAGGCGGGACAATGATTCACGGCCTTCATTAAATTATCTGCAAAATTGAGCCATGATGCCACACAATATACAAATGTCTGCCGGCAATATCTGTATGCTCACAAGTTTTCTAAGGTGTTGATTTATGGCACACATTCTCCTTCAGTTTTAGCACATTCATCGATAACTTGCTGGTCTTGCTAAATTGCCTATTAAGCAAGTTATATTCTAATGTTAGTCTATACAGCATGAAGCCCTCGAGTGTGTGTAGAGATGAAGGTCGAGGAGCTTGGAAACAAATTCTTATATGGAATTTACCCCTTTATAGAGTTTAGGGCAGTGTCAATATTGTGTGAGGTCAATATAACCAAGATCAAGGTGTGAAGTCAACATAGTGTGAGGTCAGAGTACGAAATCGAGCCCATTCACTGAGGTCATAAAAGCACAGTGTGAAGTCAGCATATTTTTCAGTCATACAGCACACAATTGAGTTCATCCTACTGAGGTCAACTTGGGTTTGTATATTAAACCACATTATATCATGCTTAAAGAGTGTATGATTAACACAAAGTACTTATCAATTTTAGCACTTTAACTTTGAATTTCATCACTTTAAGGAGGCAAAATTCATACAAACGTTTTGTTCTAGCAATATCTTGGAACAGTGGTGTAGATGTGGAGAAGGATGCTTGGCACGGGACTACACAGAATGTGGTAGAGAGATTGCAGCTTATATATGGAGAAGGACTACACAGAATGTGGTAGAGAGATTGCAGCTTATATATGGAGAAGGACTGCACAGAATGTGGTAGAGAGATTGCAGCTTATATATGGAGAAGATGCTTGACACGGGACTACACAGAATGTGGTAGAGAGATTGCAGCCTATATATGGAGGAGGACTACACAGAATGTGGTAGAGAGATTGCAGCATATATATGGAGGAGGACTACACAGAATGTGGTAGAGAGATTGCAGCTTATATATGGAGAAGGACTACACAGAATGTGGTAGAATGTGGTAGAGAGATTGCAGCTTATATATGGAGTTGTGTGTTTGGCACAGGACTACAGAGAATGTGGTAGAGAGATTGCAGCTTATATATGGAGTTGTGTGTTTGGCATGTTGGCTGCGAGGTTGTAGAGTTGGTCATTGAGGTCAGCTGTCTCTTTATCCACAGTGCTCCAATGTTATGTACTGCGGTGTGTATCTGAGCACAGGAGGTATGGACATAGATAGTGTTACAATAGCCTCTGTATGACATGGGGCTGTGAGGTATTACTTCATGGGCCCCATCTATTTGCCAGGCAGGTTTGGATGTGGCCATTTCTTCTAGCCAGTCAATACTGGGTTAATGTCACTGCAGGTCAGTGTGATATTCACTTCACCATAATATACTCACCCCACTATATATCAACCCAGAAAAGAGGCAACCATACTCGCATATCAACACAACCCTTATTTACAACAAAGCATTTTTATCTATACTTGCTTTATTGAAATAATATCCTCAAGGATTGATAAAATAGCCTTTTCATAATAAAATATAAATCTTTAAAAAGGTTAAAGTTAAGATAACCTCATGAGAAATGTTAAAAATATTCATATTTTGAAACACTGGTGATGTCCACTTGTAGAAATCTATCTCTTGGAATGATCGGGTCCCATGGAATATACTGGTAGTCACACATCCCCCCCTGAGAATATACTGGTAGTGCGATACAAGTATAGTTGATTGTGGTACCTCCCTTGGGTACCATGTCTTAGACCTTGAAGATGACAGCAATATATTACAAGCCAGGACTTGCACAAAACACCAGCTCATCTTCCATGTAAGGGCTGCCGGATGAATATTAATGTTTCTCTGACAGCATGCTGGGGCCACCATTTATTTCAAATGACCTAGTACTCTAGCAAGATGAATGAATTGGAGGTCTGTGCCTTGTGCCATGAGGCACCCTCACACAGGGCAGTGGGAGACATCAGTAGTCTATTAGCCATTAGAACCAAGAAAAATGGGGGATTCTGCCCTTGCAACACTAGGAGCTACTAGGATACCAGAAGCTGGAGATAATGATTCTACCTTCGCAACACTAGGAGCTACTAGGATACCAGAAGCTGGAGATAATGACTCTACCTTTGCAACACTAGGAGCTACTAGGATACCAGAAGCTGGAGATAATGACTCTACCTTCGCAACACTAGGAGCTACTAGGATACCAGAAGCTGGAGATAATGACTCTACCTTCGCAACACTAGGAGCCACTAGGATACCAGAAGCTGGAGATAATGACTCTGCCCTCGCAACACTAGGAGCCACTAGGATACCAGAAGCTGGAGATAATGACTCTGCCCTCGCAACACTAGGAGCCACTAGGATACCAGAAGCTGGAGATAATGACTCAGCCCTTGCAACACTAGAAGCTACTAGGATACGAGAAGCTGGAGATAATGACTCTACCCTCATTACACTAGGAGCCACTAGGATACCAGAAGCTGGAGATAATGACTCTGTCCTCACTACACTAGGAGCTACTAGGATACCAGAAACTGGAGATAATGACTCAGCCCTCGCAACACTAGGAGTCACTAGGATACCAGAAGCTGGAGATAATGGCTCTGCCCTCGCAACACTAGGAGCTACTAGGATACCAGAAGCTGGAGATAATGGCTCTGCCCTCGCAACACTAGGAGCCACTAGGATACCAGAAGCTGGAGATAATGGCTCTGCCCTCACAACACAAGGAGCTACTGGGATACCAGAAGCTGGAGATAATGACTCTATCCTAGCAACACTAGGAGCTACTAGGATACCAGGAACTGAAAATAATGTCTCTACCCTAAACTCAATACAGGGGATATAATTTATCAAACAGCAAATCATGGATCGCATCTTCTCATGTAATTCCCTGTGAGACCTGCTTGCATTAATCTGAAGTGAACATTTAACATGGTGTAAAAGTAATCAATGAGGCTCCGAGAAAAAAGTCAACAATACATAAATTGGGATCCTTATCAAGGGACATTCCACACTTGTCCATCATTTGACACCCAAACTCATTCTTAAGGTTTTGAGTGATAATACAAGCAATGAGTGATAATTGGGCCTGGCGTGATAACTCTCCGTGCCTGATGTGATCTGTGCGGGAGGTGCAGTTAGTTATCAAGACTTATGAGCAGAGGGGGTGGGCAAGTTGACTGCCTGCCGTGACTTTCACACATAGATTCTCATTTGTCACACGAAAAATTAATAAACTTGAACCCAACCCACGCCACTTTCTCTGAGTTTCATCTGCAACATTGTCCAGAAATGGGTGACCAGGAAAGTAATGGTACCGAGACATAGAATACGGCCCAAGCTGACCACATAAAATAGCACCCTTCTAAGTGAATATAACGCTTACCAAAAAAGCAATTTCAACAACCTTGCATTGGTTTTATTCGATCAAATATCATATGAAGCTTGAAAATGCCAGTGCATGTTTAAATAACACTCTGCTGTGGCTGTGTATATTCAAGCTCAGACCTTTTTAGAGTGAGGTTGCTTTTGATTTGTTGGAAAAACTGAACTTTACATTGATTTTACTCCTTTTAGATTTAAAAGGAGATGAAATCATCTTGAAAGATAATTATGATAAGAATGATAATATTGAAAGATAATTATGAAAAGAAAGATAATTATGATAAAAATGATTATCTTGAATGGTATTATGATAAGTGTTTATTGTATGATATCAACTATGTATCCCAATGTTTTCATGACAGTGGAGATAAAAAATTTGCATAATATACTAAATAAAGTGGAAATATGGATCAAAATAAGAAGTCTGAACAACCACCCTTGGACATTTTCTGACTCAACCTTTCCATTTAATTATTTTGAATGGCATTTGGCATGTCCATTTTGTTTGATAATATTGCATGACATTTAGGTAAGCCATTTGCTGTGATATTCAAGTTGACATTTTTGTTTGGTATGTGTGTTGACCATTTTGAATGATATTCAAATTAACCAAATTGTCTGACATTCAAGCAAGTCATTTGAAGTGATAGTCAAGTTGACCATTTTACGAGGGTATTAAGATGATTTCAATACATGATGCTTGAGTGTATGTGTTAAACTGGTAGCAATATAACAGGCAGTAAAACAACAGCAAAATACAATCCTGCTGGGTTTAAAACACCCTGCAATGCTACAGGAAACCCCCATATATACAACATTGTGACAAGAGGTGCCAATGGTCAAGATTATATTTTCTTAACATGCTTAAATAGTGCCTTTACAAAGAAGTACACAGCCTTCTTGAATGATTTTTATCCCATACAATTTGATATTATCTGTCTATAATCTATAATCTTGATCTCCCTTTGCAAGGTAATTTTGTAATTGTTGACAATTGATTTTACTCTTGATATCTTTGCCAGGGCAGTTTATAGCATAGTGCAATTTGCATGGTTTGCAGGGAGGCAATCAGTTGTTTCACAGTGGTGATTGTATTGGGAGGGGACCGTGGAATTAGCTTCTGGAATCAACCTCTCCTTAATGTTCACCAACTGTAAAATATCTTCTCAACTCTATGGACCATGATTCAATTTATGAGCAAGTCGCACACCACACTCCAAATATTATATCCAATATTGAGGCGGAAATATGACATAAATCTGTCACTTTTTGTTTCGGTCTTGACCTGTTTGACTTGTTTGAGAAAACATCATTATCGGAAGGAAAACTATAAATCCTCAGAGCAGCCATTTTTATTACGAGTATAATGGTTTTCACTCGTGTCTTTTTCTGGATTCACATAAGTGTTTTATGTCATTTCCATTGTCACTTCTATTCAATCAAGTCTTCTTACAAAGTGTGATATAAAGCAACGTGTTTGCAATATATTATCAAATCATTAGCCACGTAAGAAAGTCAAAGATTTCCTGAGCACCAATTCACAGGTCTTTGTGGGTTTTATATCAGCGAGATTTTATCAGATCCTACATAAAACCATTAAGGCTGTTTGCAGAATCCATGTTTGTACACCATGATGTATTGACTGGCTTACACATATTTGTGGGTATATTTTTCTGCAGAAGATTCTCATTGCATCACGGTCAGCTCCTCCGATATTGCACAATTCCCACAGCGACTGCCGATCATTTCACATCCTATTTGCTTCTTTTCGGAGGCAAGCCTTTTACAAACCCAACACTTTGCCTCCGACAGACTCCTGCTGACTGTACTAGGTCTTCTCCCTCCCGACAGACTCCCACGTCCAACAATACGATACTTTATTTGAATAAAGACAACTGAAGTGGCCAGTGCAGAACCCCTGTTGTTGATGAGCTCTACTCACCGCCCACTAGTACCCATCATAGCATACCCCGTACCCTGAAACAATCAGCATTCTGCTATAAAACAAATGCAAGACATTCCCCCTCCGAGAAATTACAATTATGCCGCCTATTTGCATAAATTCCCCAGAGGGCCATCACCGAAGAGAAAGGTGCTATAAAACAGTGGAATTTTCATTCTGGTGTGTGGTAGGTGGACACTTTGCCATTTGTTAGGCGTCCTTCATTGTTCAGGGGAGACCTGTCATAACCTTGCAGTCTCTCCCATTACTTGAAGCTGCACTGCCGACAAGTGAGCACTGCATGAGAACCAGCACTGTAATCTTGACTGCTGTCAGCATATCTGCCTATATATATATATATCAGCAATATTGATCAGCATTGCACAGCAACCAGCATTGCAGTCAGCACCACTGAGAAACTACATGCTCAAGTGGCCTAGAAAATAACAAGATAACAAGATATGTCCCCAGTCTGCCGAGTTCGCTTGACCGGGGTGACACGGTAGGGGTATTCCATGCACGGTGGATCGGGCCAGAATTAGACTTCTTGGTTCTCATAATTTGTAAGCCCAGTCGGTGCCGAGTGATCCTAGACTGATAGCCTATAAAGCTAAACTGTTCTTGTTCTAATTCACTGCCACATTGCCTGCTCTATATGGCCGGTGGACCTTTCAGCTTGGCAGGGCTTCACATTACTTCTTGCCCTCACAAACAGCTCAACTAAGTAATTCAGCCACTTTTCGATTTCCGCATCTGATCCATCCTGTCTGATATCTTTCCCAAACCAATAAGCCACAAAGCACATCAGCATTGTCTCAGGATAGAAATATGCTTTCTTTTTCCTATCAGAATTCTACCTTTTATGGGATGAATTTCTGATACTGCAACCAATCCTTCCCATAAATATTGAGTGACTTGCAGTCCTATATTTTTTTTTCTGAGATACATAGAATCAATATCAATAAGCATGATAAGAAAAGGGTATCGTTTGTGCCAAAAGGATCTTTACATCAGGTTTCCAACGCCCCAATAGCTTTCAACAAGTGCTCCACACTCGGCCTGATAAAGAAGAAAACAAAAATACACCACTTGTTCTATATATAGGTGAGAGTGTCAGAAACTGTCATTTAAACATCAGGCCAAGGTGGTGCCACCTAAATTAGTCACACCCGCGGGCGCGTCTTGCTCTGCCTGCAATTTGTTGGGACATGTGTTTCGACCCTGACCTCAGGCATCGGATAATGTCGAGTTCTGCACCCACTTTGTCCTGCCGAACCCAACTCCTGCCCTGCTTCCGGAACTCCGGGTGACCCACATCATTCCAGAAGCAGGACTGGCCAATCAGTCTGCACTGAATCAGCAATTTATGTTATTATCATATTTTCAAGGCACCAAATGAGAGGTGTGCACAACCGTAGTACATGAAGAGAATAAGACCTATAAGTTATTCATCAGAAAGAGAAAAAAAAGACCTCAAACAGCCATGGAAATGACAGGAAGGAGATTGCGGCAGAGAATGAGGCCTCAAAAAGCTGTGGTATGAATGGGAAAACTCAAGCAGGTATGGCAAGGTAAAAAACAGAACATTCAAACACCCAAAGTGGGTCATCAAAAACCCCTTGGTGCAAGACTTGGCAATACTAGAATAATACTAGAAGTGACACCCGGGTAATAGTTCAGGGACCCGCATTTAGACCTGGCTAGAGCCATAATACTAGAATAATACTAGAAGTGACACCCGGGTAACAATTCAGGGACCTGCATTTAGACCTGGCTAGAGCCATAATACTAGAATAATACTAGAAGTGACACCCGGGTAACAATTCAGGGACCTGCATTTAGACCTGGCTAGAGCCATAATATTAGAATAATACTAGAAGTGGCACCCGGGTAACAATTCAGGGACCTGCATTTAGACCTGGCTAGAGCCATAATACTAGAATAATACTAGAAGTGACACCCGGGTAACAATTCAGGGACCTGCATTTAGACCTGGCTAGAGCCATAATATTAGAATAATACTAGAAGTGACACCCGGGTAACAATTCAGGGACCTGCATTTAGACCTGGCTAGAGCCATAATATTAGAATAATACTAGAAGTGACACCCGGGTAACAATTCAGGGACCTGCATTTAGACCTGGCTAGAGCCATAATATTAGAATAATACTAGAAGTGGCACCCGGGTAACAATTCAGGGACCTGCATTTAGACCTGGCTAGAGCCATAATACTAGAATAATACTAGAAGTGACACCCGGGTAACAATTCAGGGACCTGCATTTAGACCTGGCTAGAGCCATAATATTAGAATAATACTAGAAGTGGCACCCGGGTAACAATTCAGGGACCTGCATTTAGACCTGGCTAGAGCCATAATACTAGAATAATACTAGAAGTGACACCCGGGTAACAATTCAGGGACCTGCATTTAGACCTGGCTAGAGCCATAATATTAGAATAATACTAGAAGTGACACCCGGGTAACAATTCAGGGACCTGCATTTAGACCTGGCTAGAGCCATAATATTAGAATAATACTAGAAGTGACACCCGGGTAACAATTCAGGGACCTGCATTTAGACCTGGCTAGAGCCATAATATTAGAATAATACTAGAAGTGGCACCCGGGTAACAATTCAGGGACCTGCATTTAGACCTGGCTAGAGCCATAATACTAGAATAATACTAGAAGTGACACCCGGGTAACAATTCAGGGACCTGCATTTAGACCTGGCTAGAGCCATAATATTAGAATAATACTAGAAGTGACACCCGGGTAACAATTCAGGGACCTGCATTTAGACCTGGCTAGAGCCATAATATTAGAATAATACTAGAAGTGACACCCGGGTAACAATTCAGGGACCTGCATTTAGACCTGGCTAGAGCCATAATACTAGAATAATACTAGAAGTGACACCCGGGTAACAATTCAGGGACCTGCATTTAGACCTGGCTAGAGCCATAATATTAGAATAATACTAGAAGTGGCACCCGGGTAATAGTTCAGGGACCCGCATTTAGACCTGGCTGGAGCCATAATATTAGAATAATACTAGAAGTGGCACCCGGGTAATAGTTCAGGGACCCGCATTTAGACCTGGCTAGAAACATAATATTAGAATAATACTAGAAGTGGCACCCGGGTAATAGTTCAGGGACCCGCATTTAGACCTGGCTAGAGCCATAATACTAGAATAATACTAGAAGTGACACACGGGTCACAGTTAAGGGACCTGCATTTAGACCTGGCTAGAGCCATAATATTAGAATAATACTAGAAGTGGCACCCGGGTAATAGTTCAGGGACCTGCATTTAGACCTGGCTGGAGCCATAATATTAGAATAATACTGGAAGTGACACCTGGGTCACAGTTCAGGGACCTGCATTTAGACCTGGCTAGAGCCATAATATTAGAATAATACTAGAAGTGGCACCCGGGTAATAGTTCAGGGACCCGCATTTAGACCTGGCTAGAGCCATAATACTAGAATAATACTAGAAGTGGCACCCGGGTAATAGTTCAGGGACCTGCATTTAGACCTGGCTAGAGCCATAATATTAGAATAATACTAGAAGTGGCACCCGGGTAATAGTTCAGGGACCCGCATTTAGACCTGGCTAGAAACATAATATTAGAATAATACTAGAAGTGGCACCCGGGTAATAGTTCAGGGACCCGCATTTAGACCTGGCTAGAGCCATAATATTAGAATAATACTAGAAGTGGCACCCGGGTAATAGTTCAGGGACCCGCATTTAGACCTGGCTAGAAACATAATATTAGAATAATACTAGAAGTGGCACCCGGGTAATAGTTCAGGGACCCGCATTTAGACCTGGCTAGAAACATAATATTAGAATAATACTAGAAGTGGCACCCGGGTAATAATTCAGGGACCTGCATTTAGACCTGGCTGGAGCCATAATATTAGAATAATACTGGAAGTGACACCTGGGTCACAGTTCAGGGACCTGCATTTAGACCTGGCTAGAGCCATAAAACTAGAATAATACTGGAAGTGACACCTGGGTCACAGTTCAGGGACCCACATTTAGACCTGGCTGGAGCCATAATATTAGAATAATACTGGAAGTGACACCTGGGTCACAGTTCAGGGACCTGCATTTAGACCTGGCTAGAGCCATAAAACTAGAATAATACTGGAAGTGACACCTGGGTCACAGTTCAGGGACCCACATTTAGACCTGGCTAGAGCCATAATACTGGAATAATACTAGAAGTGACACCCGGGTAACAATTCAGGGACCTGCATTTAGACCTGGCTAGAAACATAATATTAGAATAATACTAGAAGTAACACCGGGTAACAATTCAGGGACCTGCATTTAGACCTGGCTAGAAACATAATATTAGAATAATACTAGAAGTAACACCGGGTAATAGTTCAGGGACCTGCATTTAGACCTGGCTAGAGCCATAATACTAGAATAATACTAGAAGTGACACCCGGGTAACAATTCAGGGACCTGCATTTAGACCTGGCTAGAGCCATAATATTAGAATAATACTAGAAGTGGCACCCGGGTAACAATTCAGGGACCTGCATTTAGACCTGGCTAGAGCCATAATACTAGAATAATACTAGAAGTGACACCCGGGTAACAATTCAGGGACCTGCATTTAGACCTGGCTAGAGCCATAATATTAGAATAATACTAGAAGTGACACCCGGGTAACAATTCAGGGACCTGCATTTAGACCTGGCTAGAGCCATAATATTAGAATAATACTAGAAGTGACACCCGGGTAACAATTCAGGGACCTGCATTTAGACCTGGCTAGAGCCATAATATTAGAATAATACTAGAAGTGGCACCCGGGTAACAATTCAGGGACCTGCATTTAGACCTGGCTAGAGCCATAATACTAGAATAATACTAGAAGTGACACCCGGGTAACAATTCAGGGACCTGCATTTAGACCTGGCTAGAGCCATAATATTAGAATAATACTAGAAGTGGCACCCGGGTAACAATTCAGGGACCTGCATTTAGACCTGGCTAGAGCCATAATACTAGAATAATACTAGAAGTGACACCCGGGTAACAATTCAGGGACCTGCATTTAGACCTGGCTAGAGCCATAATATTAGAATAATACTAGAAGTGACACCCGGGTAACAATTCAGGGACCTGCATTTAGACCTGGCTAGAGCCATAATATTAGAATAATACTAGAAGTGACACCCGGGTAACAATTCAGGGACCTGCATTTAGACCTGGCTAGAGCCATAATATTAGAATAATACTAGAAGTGGCACCCGGGTAACAATTCAGGGACCTGCATTTAGACCTGGCTAGAGCCATAATACTAGAATAATACTAGAAGTGACACCCGGGTAACAATTCAGGGACCTGCATTTAGACCTGGCTAGAGCCATAATATTAGAATAATACTAGAAGTGACACCCGGGTAACAATTCAGGGACCTGCATTTAGACCTGGCTAGAGCCATAATATTAGAATAATACTAGAAGTGACACCCGGGTAACAATTCAGGGACCTGCATTTAGACCTGGCTAGAGCCATAATACTAGAATAATACTAGAAGTGACACCCGGGTAACAATTCAGGGACCTGCATTTAGACCTGGCTAGAGCCATAATATTAGAATAATACTAGAAGTGGCACCCGGGTAATAGTTCAGGGACCCGCATTTAGACCTGGCTGGAGCCATAATATTAGAATAATACTAGAAGTGGCACCCGGGTAATAGTTCAGGGACCCGCATTTAGACCTGGCTAGAAACATAATATTAGAATAATACTAGAAGTGGCACCCGGGTAATAGTTCAGGGACCCGCATTTAGACCTGGCTAGAGCCATAATACTAGAATAATACTAGAAGTGACACACGGGTCACAGTTAAGGGACCTGCATTTAGACCTGGCTAGAGCCATAATATTAGAATAATACTAGAAGTGGCACCCGGGTAATAGTTCAGGGACCTGCATTTAGACCTGGCTGGAGCCATAATATTAGAATAATACTGGAAGTGACACCTGGGTCACAGTTCAGGGACCTGCATTTAGACCTGGCTAGAGCCATAATATTAGAATAATACTAGAAGTGGCACCCGGGTAATAGTTCAGGGACCCGCATTTAGACCTGGCTAGAGCCATAATACTAGAATAATACTAGAAGTGGCACCCGGGTAATAGTTCAGGGACCTGCATTTAGACCTGGCTAGAGCCATAATATTAGAATAATACTAGAAGTGGCACCCGGGTAATAGTTCAGGGACCCGCATTTAGACCTGGCTAGAAACATAATATTAGAATAATACTAGAAGTGGCACCCGGGTAATAGTTCAGGGACCCGCATTTAGACCTGGCTAGAGCCATAATATTAGAATAATACTAGAAGTGGCACCCGGGTAATAGTTCAGGGACCCGCATTTAGACCTGGCTAGAAACATAATATTAGAATAATACTAGAAGTGGCACCCGGGTAATAGTTCAGGGACCCGCATTTAGACCTGGCTAGAAACATAATATTAGAATAATACTAGAAGTGGCACCCGGGTAATAATTCAGGGACCTGCATTTAGACCTGGCTGGAGCCATAATATTAGAATAATACTGGAAGTGACACCTGGGTCACAGTTCAGGGACCTGCATTTAGACCTGGCTAGAGCCATAAAACTAGAATAATACTGGAAGTGACACCTGGGTCACAGTTCAGGGACCCACATTTAGACCTGGCTGGAGCCATAATATTAGAATAATACTGGAAGTGACACCTGGGTCACAGTTCAGGGACCTGCATTTAGACCTGGCTAGAGCCATAAAACTAGAATAATACTGGAAGTGACACCTGGGTCACAGTTCAGGGACCCACATTTAGACCTGGCTAGAGCCATAATACTGGAATAATACTAGAAGTGACACCCGGGTAACAATTCAGGGACCTGCATTTAGACCTGGCTAGAAACATAATATTAGAATAATACTAGAAGTAACACCGGGTAACAATTCAGGGACCTGCATTTAGACCTGGCTAGAAACATAATATTAGAATAATACTAGAAGTAACACCGGGTAATAGTTCAGGGACCTGCATTTAGACCTGGCTAGAGCCATAATACTAGAATAATACTAGAAGTGACACCCGGGTAACAATTCAGGGACCTGCATTTAGACCTGGCTAGAGCCATAATACTAGAACAGACAGAAAATTTCCCCAAGATACTATCCATGTGCAGGACCTAAATCTAATTTTGTTGCTTTTGTTTTTGTGTTATGTTCCATGGAGACATATCATTTGACCCAAATGTAAGCTGCCTTTTGTGCATGATAAGCATACACATTAATAGGAACTTAAAGGTTTTTGCACATGGGAACACCTTTTTTGAAATTCTTTTGCCACTAACTTAATTCTACTCCCAGAGAATAAAGTGGGAGGTGCACATTCACAATGCCATAGGGAAAGTATGTCTGACATCCTTATCACATCTACGCTACTAGTGTTTTTGAAATCCAGTGACATTGTATTTGAAATCCTGATGTCACTGCTATTGTGCTATAAGGGAAATATGTTTGACATCCCGATGTCACTGTAACTGCCACAGTGTTATAAAAGGAAGTATGTTTGGCATCCCGATGTCACTGCCACAGTGCTATAAGGGGAGTGTGCTTGGCATCCTGATGTCACTGCCACAGTGCTATAAGGGGAGTGTGCTTGACATCCCGATGTCACTGCTATTGTGCTATAAGGGGAGTGTGCTTGACATCCTGATGTCACTGCCACAGTGCTATAAGGGGAGTGTGCTTGACATCCCGATGTCACTGCCACAGTGCTATAAGGGGAGCATGTTTGACATCCCGATGTCACTGCTATTGTGCTATAAGGGGAGTGTGCTTGACATCCCGATGTCACTGATATTGTGCTATAAGGGGAGTATGTTTGACATCCCGATGTCACTGCCACAGTGCTATAAGGGGAGCATGCTTGGCATCCTGATGTCACTGCCACAGTGCTATAAGGGGAGTGTGCTTGACATCCCGATGTCACTGCCACAGTGCTATAAGGGGAGCATGCTTGGCATCCTGATGTCACTGCCACAGTGCTATAAGGGGATTATATTTGATGTCATGGATATAAAGATGAGAATGATAATGATGATGAAAATTATCAATATTAATTAATTAATAAAGTAACCTGATATATCAGTCATAAAGTAATCATTAAATATCAAGTATCCATATTAAGACACATTGCCATGATATGAGACATTAAAAGCCTGGGTCCTTGTGAGAAGCTGGCAAGTTGTCATATGAAAAATGTTTTGCAGCTTTAATGTCACAATAAACCAGTGTATGCTACAGCACTAATGTCACAGACAATATATCTGGGTTTTTTAATCACACAGCATTGATATAACAAAACAAAGTATATCAAACAAATATCGAGATGCAAGGAACAAAATTTATATGGCTAGTATCACAATATCGTGGTACTTTATATTAGCAGTCTAATTTTGTATGAAATAATGTGACAAAAGGATGTTATTAACATATTAGCTGGCTATTTCCATAATGGTGTCTTTGTGGTAAATTATTAGAAGCAAATTATGCTCATCTACTTGACATTTTTTGACAATGGCATGAATGATCCACATAGTTGCACAGATCTAAATGAAAAGAGTATAATCATGTCCACAATGACATTATCTCACTGACAAATAAAGCTCGATCTGTTTCAAAATGAATAAGATTTAATCACAACAAAACATCGGTATGCACTTCACGATATCAGTTTCAGAGTTGACTATGTTGACCTTTTCCTCCACTTCTCTTCTGTTCACAATATGCTTTGAGACTGTGTAATCAGATTTGTGGTGGCAGAAGGTAGGAATGTATGATATAGGAAGAGAGAGGCTCAATGCACCAGAGTCGTGGTGCTTGTGTTTTATAGATAGTGGCCGGCCGTACAGTGTATATAATGACTGCCAAAGGGATAACACCCATCCTATGTCCTTTCCCGCTTCTCAATCTCTGCACATAATTATATTATCTATAATTGACCTTCACTGCAGCTTAGCTAGTAGGGCCTAATAGCCATCTACTGGAGTGACTTTGCATCCAGATAGAGACTCTATCACCCGATCCTCTCTGACACACATAGGTAAACTTACCATCATTTTCCTTTTGCCTTACTTCAACATAAAAAAGAATCCAATTTAACTTGTTTTCACAAAATTCTAAATTTAGAAAAAAAGATATGTTAATCAGGCTTTTTAATCTAACAGCTGCATATGTTTGCTGCAAATGGAACATCAACGTTTAAGTTTTATTCCACAATGATGTCCGAACAGTATGAAATATAGCAACTGCATAAGTGTGTATGGCGATGGAAGAACACAGTTAGGAGTATACAACATGCCCCTGTTTATCTCTGAGGAAATTATTCATGATTTGCCTTTAAGATGTGAGCATGTATTTTTTTTGTGTGGCCATGCTGGCTGAGTATAGTGGTCTATGGCACTGTGAACTGACTGCAAACGGCACCGATGTTGCCCTTGCACCACCCAATCGGCCATCTGGCCCTCCCCCCATCACACTGTCTCTCCTCCCTCTATTATGTTGCCTACTTTCCTCTTATTATAGACCATGCCTCTTCTATTATAACACACAGGCCCATCCTGGGCTGGGTAATTGTTCCATAATCTAGCTGCAGACAAGCAAGCATCGAGTAGGGACCTTAATGTGTGAACAACGCCGAGCAACCAACACTGCCTAGACTTACAAATGCAGATAATAAGCAATTGCTCTGGTGAGTGCCCTCCTGCCCGCCGGCCGCAAAACTGCTACAATGATGGGCCTGTCATCTTGTGGTCGGCGGTGACATTTTGTCTCTGCATATGTCAACAGTCAGCCTCAACAAGTGGAGGAGGGCAGTAGTGCAGTGCCCCCTATTGGCAGCCTTCCTTCTAGCCTCCTGGTGGTCATTTTATCCACACTATTTATGGAAGACGAAATCAAATAAACCTTTATGGATTTATTGCCAAGGAATTCTCGCAAATGACTAGCTCATATGAAATTCATGAAAACATTTCCACAACATTGTGCTGTATATCTCAAAACTGCTAGAATTGTTCAAATATAAATGAGGGGATTGTTGCTAAATATCAGAAACACAAGGAGGAATATCACCCTTAAGAAATATATTTCTACCTCCCTATTACCTCTTCAGCATATCTTATACATTAATTGCATAATATGTGCATAAAAATCTTTATGTTGCTCATAGAATGCTAAATTGTGACCGAGAATCGAATCTCTGCAAGTCTGCCAAGAGAGGGCGCCTTATCTGCTGACCAACCAATATGCCCACTATATTTTCTTATGTATCAATTGAATCCACCCATTCACTGTCCATTCTGCAGATTTCCCTGGGCTGTTCTCCTGCTCTGCCCACTTTACCACTCGCAATCGTGGCCGTGAGATGTGGTCGTGTCTGAGACCCGGTCAGGAACCTTGCGCTCTCCAGTGGGAACTCCACCATTGCCGGCCGGTTAGCTCTCCGATTGCCACTTTGTTCTTAAACTGTGCACTGCAAAAAACTTCTGCACGAATTGAATTGCTTCTCACAGGAAGTGCCCTCTCTGATTAAATAATGTTACCATGGTTTCAAAAATTGGAGGAAAGTGTGACAATTATGGTGTGCGGCCTGAGTCAACAGTGACTTTAGAGGAGTGATCCTTGGCTACGAGCTCTGCTTTCTGCTCAGACCCACACCTTTATTTGAGCAGGGAAACTACTCCGTGGTAGGCTTCCCCACACCAGTAATCTCAGCACCAACACGCTCACCCACCAATATATGCATACACACTTTTTACATATATATGCAAATGCACCGAAATTCAAACTCGAGTAAACATCTACAACATGCTCTGCGCTTTACTTTGATTGATCTAAGAATAGCTTGTGGAATTTTATCTCTTTTCCTTCGTTCTGCTTTGTGTCCCATGAGTTTGTTTTTTTATTTACCATCACTCAGACATATTTGCAAATGAACACAATTGAAACTTTCTTCAACATAAGACATCTGAAGTAAAATATTATTTGTCATGCAGTGTGCATTATTAATATTTAACTTGTGTTATTTTCAGTGCAGTGATTCATAGAAAGTTATTATTTTGCCTCAGAATACATTCATTATCCTATATGACTGTTGTTTCTACCTATGAGTATGTTTTTCCCTCCCATATAAGCCAAATCCACGAAAACAGAAATACAGGAACTTGTCTACATAATAAAAGTTGTAAAAAATTGCTTTATATACTGATCTACTTTTCAAAAGAAATGTGATTATGTGAGGATATATATCTTGTTTAATGAGGTTTGAATCTCTTCAGACTCACAGTGTTATTTGCAGTTAATTGAAGCACTTTCTTGGCCCAAGTTCAGGAATCTGACATCCATTACACTATATGTGTACTTGTGACCGGCACGGCATATTTCACTGGCCTAAATGGCACCTTTTATTGCCCACCATCATTAGATCCAAATACCCTCCAACAGGTCATTCTGAGCTTTTACTGTGTTAATAGCCTCTAACAGGTCATCATGTCACCGGCTTGGTCACATGAAATACTAGAGCTTTGCTCTTGTCAAACATGCGTCAAATCAGTATTTTAACATTCTTGTTTCGTCAACGCAGCGGTGGTCGTTTGACTTTTGTTGATGGAGAGTCTGCGATGTCAACTCGAGCTTTTCCCTGCTATGTCATGCTTACCATGAATGTCAATTGACTTTTGACATCAAAAAGGAAGATAAAGACATAAAATGGAATTGCTCTATTATTGCCATCACAAATGTATAATCAAATATGCCTGACAACTAAAGCCACATTTTCCAACTGTCATCCTAGGTATTCAAGCATATCTCTTGTGCTGAACCATAATTTGTGAACAAATTCAATAGCCAAATGATTTCTCTATCAATATTTCAATACATTCTGCCAAATATGGCTTTGATGAAATAGATTAATGTTGCTTCTTAAACATTAAATATCATTTCATAATCTGTTGATAGTGGAAGATGAAAAATAAGAAAATGTGATTATTTTGAGTGATGTGGCAGTCGGGAGCACTGGGAAAAGAGTTAACCATCCTCGGGCAGTGAGCGCTTAATCATTTTCTTTATTTGCAGAAACCAAGACGTCAATAGTGATCTGGGTGAGGCAGTGGCCGAGTCATGACTCTGAGCCATATCAGTACCTAGAAAGGATGCAGACAAATTCCACACCACAGACGTGTCTAAGATTCAATAATTTGCTAATTATATGATCAATTGCATGTCACCGAGTTGCAGCCGGGGTCTAATTGAAATAGCGACAACCTCACAGAAGCTTGTCATCAGCCACGCCACAAAAATGACTCCACATGCTGAAATGAAAGCACGGGCTCAATTTGAGGCCTCTGATTGGTTGAGGTACAATGGGCCACGCAGGCAGGATAGCATTATACTGGGCCCTGCTCTGCAGTGGGTCATTTTGTTTGACATCAAATACCATCACAAATTGTATCAATGTTATCAAAATGTCAGATCATTTCTTCCAACTTGTCCATCATGAATAATCTTTTTGTTGCGGGCAACGTGTATGCGCAAACACAGGTCTGATCTCACAAGCAGAATAATGCATACAAATCTCATAGTACCCTGCTGCAGCCCCCTCTCGGGGTCAGCAAGTCACCAGTCAAACATTAGGCACCAGCTGCAGACAATTTCCTGCTCTCACATGCCCCGACACAACAAACTATCACTTGTACACTGTACATTGTGCTTATGCGCTCATCAGGTATACAACCCACAAATCATATCACGCTCCAGTGAACTCCATCTGTAGAGTTACCAGGTTTTACCCAACCTGGACTGAAAATAAAGAAACTGTTCTTCTGTGGGATTATTCCAACAATATCACCTAGTGTCAGGTATTGAGGCGGAATTCCCATTTTTTCTACATATATCCACATATAGAACAGGATATGGGTTTGTTTACTTCCAGGCATGTTCCTCCTTTGTGTGCATCTTGTGGCCGAATTAAACTATTCAACTCTAGAAATAGCTGTATATCATAAATCCATGCTCAAATGATAATGTATTATTACTTTTCCAAATCTGCACCACCGAGAAGTGAAATATGACTTAATATAGCTCAGATTTCAATTATGAAACTTATGGACTTGTAATGTGTTTGGTGCAATTTTATACAATCATGCCAGTGAGAAATACCAACTTATTGCATACTATTTCAACATCTCACAAGGCATCATATTCTTTCTTCACCAGCATCAGCTTAGAAAAATATAATATATATTTCTTTCCCTTTAAATGCATCACAGTATTCTATGAATTTTCAGTTTTAATATGCAAAAAATTGCAAGAAACATAATGCATGCTTTTCTATTATTCTCAAATATTGCACATATTAAACTTGATTCTCAACCATTTTATTATAAGACTATGCTTCATATATAGCTAAATAACACAACAACTTTTTGCAGGAAAAGAAATGCATAGAATGCTTAATATGGATATATTAAGATAAAGATATCAATGTGTTTGCATTATTGTTTATTGCTTGGTGTTGTATGTGGCCCAGATTGGCTGCGGGGTGTTAGTCTTATCTCATTAGTCGTCTATTAATTAGTCTCTGCCTGCTTTGTCATGATCCTCGGGGGCCCTCTCCCACACAAGATGAGCATTTCCCAGTCAATATCACCAACACAAGAAGACGATTTATCATCAAATAGAACCCATTATTCTTTTTTAAAGATGTTGAAAGATATCTTATGGCATAAAGTGACTCGGAGGCCATCAGCTCATTCTTTATGAAGCAGCACTGAGGTGCAATATTCTACACTTGTCTATTGACAAACCCTTCTCTGTTAAAACACCAAACCAGATATTACATACTTCCCTATTGATAAACCCTACTCTGCTAAAACACCAAACCAGATATTACATATTCCCTATTGATAAACCCTACTTTGCTAAAGCATCAAACCAGATATTACATATTCACTATTGATAAACCCTACTGCTAAAACACCAAACCAGATATTACATACTTCCCTATTGATAAACCCTACTCTACCAAAGCACCAAACCAGATATTACATACTTCCCTATTGATAAACCCTACTCTACTAAAGCATCAAACCAGATATTACATACTTCCCTATTGATAAATCCTACTCTGCTAAAGCATCAAACCAGATATTACATACTTCCCTATTGATAAACCCTACTCTGCTAAAACACCAAACCAGATATTACATACTTCCCTATTGATAAACCCTACTCTGCTAAAGCATCAAACCAGATATTACATACTTCCCTATTGGTAAACCCTACTCTACTAAAGCACCAAACCAGATATTACATAATTCCCTATTGATAAACCCTACTCTACCAAAGCACCAAACCAGATATTACATAATTCCCTATTGATAAATCCTACTCTGCTAAAGCATCAAACCAGATATTACATACTTCCCTATTGGTAAACCCTACTCTACTAAAGCACCAAACCAGATATTACATAATTCCCTATTGATAAACCCTACTCTGCTAAAGCATCAAACCAGATATTACATACTTCCCTATTGGTAAACCCTACTCTGCTAAAGCATCAAACCAGATATTACATACTTCCCTATTGATAAACCCTACTCTACCAAAGCACCAAACCAGATATTACATACTTCCCTATTGATAAATCCTACTCTGCTAAAGCATCAAACCAGATATTACATAATTCCCTATTGATAAACCCTTCTCTGTTAAAACACCAAACCAGATATTACATACTTCCCTATTGATAAACCCTACTCTGATAAAACACCAAACCAGATATTACATACTTCCCTATTGGTAAACCTTACTCTGATAAAACACCAAACCAGATATTACATACTTCCCTATTGATAAACCCTACTCTGATAAAACACCAAACCAGATATTGCATACTTCCCTATTGATAAACCCTACTCTGCTAAAGCATCAAACAAGATATTACATATTCCCTATTGATAAACCCTACTCTGCTAAAGCATCAAACCAGATATTACATACTTCCCTATTGATAAACCCTACTCTACCAAAGTATCAAACCAGATATTACATACTTCCCTATTGATAAACCCTACTCTACCAAAGTATCAAACCAGATATTACATAATTCCCTATTGATAAACCCTACTCTACCAAAGTATCAAACCAGATATTACATACTTCCCTATTGGTAAACCCTACTCTACTAAAGCACCAAACCAGATATTACATAATTCCCTATTGATAAACCCTACTCTACCAAAGCACCAAACCAGATATTACATAATTCCCTATTGATAAATCCTACTCTGCTAAAGCATCAAACCAGATATTACATACTTCCCTATTGGTAAACCCTACTCTACTAAAGCACCAAACCAGATATTACATAATTCCCTATTGATAAACCCTACTCTGCTAAAGCATCAAACCAGATATTACATACTTCCCTATTGGTAAACCCTACTCTGCTAAAGCATCAAACCAGATATTACATACTTCCCTATTGATAAACCCTACTCTACCAAAGCACCAAACCAGATATTACATACTTCCCTATTGATAAATCCTACTCTGCTAAAGCATCAAACCAGATATTACATAATTCCCTATTGATAAACCCTTCTCTGTTAAAACACCAAACCAGATATTACATACTTCCCTATTGATAAACCCTACTCTGATAAAACACCAAACCAGATATTACATACTTCCCTATTGGTAAACCTTACTCTGATAAAACACCAAACCAGATATTACATACTTCCCTATTGATAAACCCTACTCTGATAAAACACCAAACCAGATATTGCATACTTCCCTATTGATAAACCCTACTCTGCTAAAGCATCAAACAAGATATTACATATTCCCTATTGATAAACCCTACTCTGCTAAAGCATCAAACCAGATATTACATACTTCCCTATTGATAAACCCTACTCTACCAAAGTATCAAACCAGATATTACATACTTCCCTATTGATAAACCCTACTCTACCAAAGTATCAAACCAGATATTACATAATTCCCTATTGATAAACCCTACTCTACCAAAGTATCAAACCAGATATTACATACTTCCCTATTGATAAACCATATTCTGCTA
This sequence comes from Amphiduros pacificus, assembly GCA_949316495.1. Taxonomy (NCBI): domain Eukaryota; kingdom Metazoa; phylum Annelida; class Polychaeta; order Phyllodocida; family Hesionidae; genus Amphiduros; species Amphiduros pacificus. Next base: position 9,017,691 of record OX439003.1, on the reverse strand, counting down.
AAGCATCAAACCAGATATTACATACTTCCCTATTGGTAAACCCTAATTCACTAAACACCAAACCAAACTTTACATACTTCCCTATTGATGATGATAAACTCTACTTTTCTTAGGCATTAAATGAGATATTATATACTTTTTTATTGATAAGTCTTACTTTTGTAAAGTACTAAATGTGATATCAAATAGTTCACTATTGATAAACCCTACTTTTCTTAGGAATCACTTCCCCTGATAAAACCCTACTTCTCTGCAACATAGGGGGAGGGGGCGGGGCTGATATCATTCTCTCCCCACCAATAAACTTCACTTTTCTTAATATGACCTGCCCCATCATATTTGATACAAACGATATATCATCACTCCAAACACGTTATTTAACAAATTGGGGGTCTTGGTGCTTTTTGTTTATCTAATAAATATTTCAGGCTTCAAAGAGCAGGCTATAATTCAGATATAATTATGATTTTGATGTTACAATTTCTTGAGATTTGATCAAAACTCATTTTAAATATTCATTAGCTTTGAGATAATTTAATTTCTTTGAAATTCCAATACCATTTTCTCTTCAAGAACTGAGTATACGTGATCAAAAAAACAAATTATAGCGGTGAACCAGAGTGAAATGTGATTGGAATCCAAGATTGTTCATTACCGTACATTGCTTGATGGGAAGATATCTAAACTTGACTCGTGAGTTATGGAGCGAAAGGTTTACAATGTATTGAAGCACACAGTACCTCAGCTGGAAACTATGGCCCCTTGCTGAGGGTAATGGGAAATTAAAGTGCTGAAACTTTAATAGGAGGTTGGCATTTTAGGATGAGATCCTAACTTTTCTTTTCCTCACACAATTATTGTGATCTGCTGTCTGTTGTATTCAGTTCATCATAATATTGAAGAGAAGCTTGGGGGTATATAACCAGATATGCCATTCAAAGGGGCAAATATAATGATGAAGTAGGTTTTTGTTAAATGATATAATTATATGTGACTAGATATGCTTGTACACTGGGCAAAAATATGGTACATGTGCAAGTAATTAAAGAATTGCAACGGGTAAATATAGTGTATAAACATATTCATTTTTAATAGTCATCTTAATGAGTTAAGATTTTCTCAATTCTTCTTTATATTCAGTCTGTCCTTGCTTCTAAACATATCTAAGATAAAAGCACCCAAGTTATGAAATATGAGTGAAATCTTGTCATTCCCTTCAATATAGCAGAACAGTTTCTCTCTTTGCTTAATACCTAATATATACCTATAAGTTATGTATTTAGTTTTGACCTATACATTATATATAACTTATCATAATGTTATTCCTCCATTGTATAAAACATATCAGGCAGTTAGCCTCTGGCAGCCTCCATTTTATTATGATATGATATTTTTTATATATAAAATTATGCCATGTCTACCATTTGATATCTGTATATTAGGATTTAATGAAAATAAACCTCATATCCTATCATAATATATTAAGTAATTGGACTGATCATGAAGAGTCATTCCTCAGAATTTGTCCCAGGGTAACTATGGGGATGTGAGATACAAGTATACAATATGAGAGATTGATTACAGATATGTGCAGTCTGCAGTCCAAAGTTAAACTGCAGAACTAATTTCGCCCAAGATAAAAATCTATACAGTATTAAACTATACCTTGGTATATTACCTATCTCTTGATATATTACAAATATATATTTTTTTTAATTTACCCATTTTACTATTGTTATGTATGGGAAAAACAATTAAAGATGATTTTCAAAACTAAGAAATGTCTCAAAGTATAATACAAATAATTGAAGTAAAATTCAAGCAATTTTACTATTGTTTTTATTTCATTTTTTTTAATGTTAATCTTCCAAAGAAGGCCAACACTTACATTTGCATCTTCTTCGTTCACCGAAGTATCCGTAGCCGCACTGACAGACATAGTTGCCTATGGAATTGCGACACGTGGCAGTCGCAGGACATGAATGCTGATGTGTGGAACATTCGTCTATGTCTGAAACAAACAAAGGTCACAAGGTCAAGGTCACAGCCAAGTCAAACTACTCAAGGTTAGCCAATTAGCCAATTGTTGGTTGCAAAGGCAAGTACATCTTACCCATGTTAAATATAATATAAGCCACATTTCAAAGTACACTATTGTTGTTTATGTTAAAACCAAACATTTTTATGATCATTTAAGAAATAGTCATATTTGTAAAGCGTGTTTCATAGTTGTGTCAGGGAAAGTAAATATAGTGATTAAAAGAAGAACAATGTGCCATTAAACAATAGTAAGTTCCTAACAGTCCCACCCTGGGTCTATCTTCATTGTGTCTTATTCCATTCTTCTACAATGCTTTCTTTGAATAAATATATATACCTGAAATATTCATTATCTTAATATGCATATTGGCATACACCTTAGCCTCTCTGCTTTCATCTGCATATGATATCAGCTTTCTTATCAAATACCTGGACAGTTAATATGTCTCCTTTTTTCACATTAGTAAATTCAAGAATATTGTTGGGATTGTACAAAGCCTCATATCGGCTTATGAGAAATATGAAGATGATTGTTTATACTTCTTTCAAATTGCAAAGTCAAATTTTTTCAAATAGTACCATTTAGTGATTCTATATATATTCTATGGTCCATATTCTATACATATTTTCAACAAATGAATTCAATCAACCAGCGTGGCAAGTTAGATTTAATATAAAGAAAAGACAGCGACAAAACCTTTGTAACTGAACTATTAATATATCATTGGGAAGCCAAATGCACCTTATTATATGGTATATGTTTTAACTAAAGCTTTGAAGTAAGAGGGCCAATGGTCAAGAATCATTTATCCTTCCCGTTAATCACTGTTCTTTACTCTACATCAGTAAAAAAATAATGGTCTTAGGTGATAAATTGAAAGCCTGAATGCCTTTTACCATGACAGACTGCATATATCTAAGGTATAACAAAACCTACATGCCTTCAAGCAAGATCGGAAAAAAATATGCCAATAAACTCTCTTTGTAACACCATTCTGTGTCAGAAACACCTTTGATAAAACAAAATACACCGTTTGTGATATATTTTTCACAGAATGTTTTCATCCCAACAAAAACAATTCAAATTTCCAGGCTTGGTGTTCGGATATCAAAGATCCGTAGCAGAGGAATAATTCTTTAAAGAAAATCTAACATGTAGAATGAGCCAGACATCATTTTGGCCATCTGAAGCTTCTGCAGAGGACCGGTCTTTGAGAAAACATCACATTAATGTCTCTAAGCATATGTCTCTAAATTCTAATTAAGACTCCAAAGCCAAGCTATTACTTTGTTAGTGTTATGGTCGGGGGTGAGATTCATAATTCTATAATAAAAAAAGCTTAGCATATAGATTGTAAATTCTAATTAAACATAAAAGGTAAATTTTGGGAGGTATGTTGTCTATGTGGGGATACTGCATATATATATATATATATATATATATATATATATATATGTTAACCTGTGAGTGCCTCTATGGCGGCGGTATTTATTTGTCAGGAATCCATTTGAGGTGGAGATGACAGATGATGTTATGGCAGGGTGGAGCTTCGTATGTCATGAACCAAATGCAATCAGGAGGTGGCAGCCACAGGCACCCCAAGCCATCCGTGTTCACGCCACACCTAGCCACGGGCACTTGCACCCCTGATCTTATCACCACATAGGATCATATGTTATCTCAACATCTTGCCATGCCCAGATATCTTTATCAAGTTAAGAATGCATTGTCTTTACTTAAACCTGACAACAACCTTGGGCAGTCAGACTCTCTATCAAATAAGCAAAGAACCATGATCTTCATTAAAGCTCGCTGCAGCTTAAATTAGGAGAGAACATACGATCTTTACTTAAATCTGTATAATTTTTACTTTATGTACTAGTATTAATCTTACTATTATCTAGGTCTTTTTCACATTGAGAGAAATTTTTACTTGAAACTCATTAATGCCATGCACATTTTTTCAAGGCCATCTCTCCTGAAAAGATACCTCCACTTTTACAACAATAGGATAACACATGAACAGTGAACTGAAATTATTCAATTTAATATAATTATGGGAATTACAGTTGCTAAAATTTTACCTCATTTTGTCAAATCACATTAATAACAAGTCCCATAATCAAATCCTACTTTAGAGTAATATAAAGAATGAGGCGTTGTGATGACGTTCAACTTGTTTATTAGGCCATTTTGTTTTATGAGAATTTTAGCTGTATGTGGTGGTGTGTACAGTCTCGGGGACATCTCCTCTAACAGAAAACAATCCTTGTTTTTTACATAACTCCTCTTATCAAACTTCAAGGGGAAAAAACACATTTATTAATGTGATTTCTATCATCGCAATTTTATAACCAATGATTGCACATGGGGCCAAAGTTTGATTCTGCACCAAAGGTCGGATCCGCAGCAATCCCATCTGGGTCATGTGACCCAAGGGGTTGTCATGGATATGTGAATTACATGAAAAATTGCCATGGATTTTTGAATTATGTCGAAAAGATGTGACGGCTACTAGGTGTCAGAGGGGTAGACCAACCAATCAAATCGGCTTACTAAACGTTTTTATCGCATACAAATTCGCACATAAAGAAGGCGAAAGCCGCGAAATAGATTGCTCTTGAGGATTAAGCACGTTTGTTGTTTGGAAGTGTTCTTTGATGCTGTGGCTTGCTATACTGATCAAATTTGTGATGCCCCAGGAGTCACATATAAAGAGCAAATGTGCAATGCAAGTGATAGTATCATTTGGTAGGTAGCGGTACGCTTTATTGGTGCATTGACACAGCATTGCATGATGCGACCAAGCCTTTGTGCACGGTATTCATGCTACATCGCAGTGGGAGATAGATGGTGTCCAACCTTTGCCTCAATGTATCAATGGAAGCCATAAGACTTGCTCTCTGTGTTAGCTGATCTTCCCACATACCCCCACTCACTGCCATCAAAGTAACGCTTTTTTTCTACCACAACATTCACTCTCTCTCCTTACGGAGCAAATTGTAAGATCGCTTCTTCGTTTATTGTCCAAGATGAAATATAAAATGTCTTTGTTTTCTCTGCATCTCTCTCGGATTACCATGAAAATGCAATATCACACTGAAATAAAATCTTCTCACTGTGTATGGTGTGCTTAGCGGGTTTTAATCGTGGTGTCCGCCACCAGGGGTCGCTGTGCTCGGGGTTATATTCACCTCTCCATGTGACGGATGAACTCCGCGACAAAGGCAGCATGTGTTGATTACACAGTGGACAATGTAGGTCAGTGCTATCACTCATACATCATAATGTGTGTCACAGGTTATCACACCTCAACAAAAGGCCAAACCTAATCTTCATAAATCATTCACACATCCCAATAAATGACTTTTGAATTCAGTTCTACCACTTTCCTGCATTAAATAATTCTTTTTTCAAATGCACCTGGCTGTTTCACTCCTATCCCCAGATTGTGCTGTTTGTCCAGTGTCACCATCTTCTGCTCATTCTCCCATAGAATCAGGCTTGTGTATATCTGAGCTCATCTTAACAAACGACTGCTTTACTGTATAAGCAATTTGGTCACATGTTTGATATTCGTAGAACTTTCCATTTGTGGCACACACAAAAATATATCGCCATGGCACATGAAGGTATGAATGCCTCATTATTCAAAGGTTTTAATTCCATCGGTATAATTCCAGATTACTCAAAAGATATAATTCCAGCTGACTGAAAAGGTATGAGACCAGTCTATTAAAAAAATTATAACTACAACTTACTCAAAAGATATTATTTCATCACACTCAAAAGTTGTCCAATGTTAAGAAAAATATTTGGCTTGAATAAAGGGTAAATCTACAAAAAAAAAACATATCCTCTTTGTAATAAATCTTTCTTTCAAATCATATTTTCATCACACAAAAGGCAAATGAAAAATAAGGCAGACAGTTTTGTATAATCCACAAAATGATTCACAACGAGATTGGACAGTTGCAATGGGACCGTGTACAGTTTGTCATGCCTACTTCTCGGTCATCAAGTTACAATATATGGCAACTTATGTACCAAGTCTAGGTGACTGCACCTAAATTGAAGGCCAATTTTGACGATATAGCTTGGCAAGACAGCCATGATTGAGGGGATGAAATGGAAAGGGGAGGAAAGAATAAGCCATTTACTAACTCAAAGCACATACAATTGCCTCTCAAGATGTTAACTTGCACGGCCTCTCAGTAAGGCCCGGTCGTGACGTTTATCATATTTCACACAATTAACTTTCGGTTCTGTATGAGCATATGCCTTAAAGGTTGATTGCAAACAACATGGCTGCAATTATGAAGAGTGTGTGTCGCCCTCTGGTGGCTGTCATTGATGTGTCCCCCCTACCCACAGCCCCATTACCCCCTCCCTGCTGAAGCCATCCATCAATGCTGCCCCAACCGACACATGCTCCGTTCAAATTTATATTTTTCTGCCTTGGATTAGGTAGATTGAGTTAAAGGTTGCCAAGGTTACGCCTGGCCTATATATGCCATAAATTCTCTATTAGCCACGAGGCAGTCATCATCGTGCTAAAACAAACTGCAATGTTCACTTTTATTGTCATAAATTAATTGAATCCTGGCATGGATTTGACTTCGGTAATAGCACTATTGTGTTTCGTTAGGTACATGTATCAGCAATACATCCCGCAGATGATTATGGTAAAGATGTTGAAAAATTCCTTTCAAAACTTCTCCGCAAATTCTTGATGGAATGCACCCAAGTATCCAGAAGTAATCTTTTAGTAGTGCTCTTGAAAAGCGCCGAGGTATCACGTTTCAGAGGGACTCATTTTAATTTTGTATCATTTCAATTTACAAAGTGTACCCTGTGGGAATTTGCTTGCCTTGTAAATAGCCCTGCGAGAGACAACAGCAGAAAGTGTTGTCATCCGCGGCACAGATTGGTGGGTAAGTGATCGCGGCAGCTCACAGCGTAATACACCCAGCCACTGTCCCAGATTCGCCTGTGTAATGCCTCTACTCCCACCATATGACCGATTTCCTTTTAAACGGTGCAATTCCCTTCGTACACCATCATGCTTTCTTACTACAAATCTTCTATCTCGTCTCTTACATACCGGCAACTTCAACTCAGCAATTTCTAAAGAAATGTTCTTATACCAAAACACTTGTTTCATCCTGATCGAAGGCAAAACCAATTTTTATATCTTTTTTCAAGAACATCCTTAATTTAAATCGTGTATTTGAGCATTCTGTTGTGCACTCTCTTTGATGTCAACAAATACTGTTTTATATGGCATCCTGGCAACTCTAACTTTCCCACATTGATGTTTTTTTGCTTTTTTTTTTTGCTTTTTGCCTCATAGCATTCTTTCTTCAGTACATTGGCCAGTGGTAGTGATATATTAATTGTTGCCGCCAGACTATAGTTCCCATGCTTAGCTTCCCAGTAGATTAAATACAAAAGGAAGACTAAAGTGTGATAAAGGTGACATTTAGGTTTTGCCTTCATATATCAAATGAAAGTGAAAACCAAAACTGCAGCATAAAATATTGCTTAGAAATCCCAAAGCTTGAAACATAAGAAAGGTGATACCATGTAAAAGATGATATAAAAGATTCAATGTCACACAGTACACTACAGATTTGTTCCATTTTTAGCTTTCATTACATTTTTACTGCAATTTTAGTTCTCAGATTACAATAATTGTAGCTTGGCTTGGTTGCTTTTACTAGAATATTGTATAGTTCTTTAAAATTTTTGAAGTAGATACTTTTTAGAGTTGTTGTTGCCTCCTCGGCAGAAGGGCCACCCACATATATATATATTGCCTCTGCACGAAAGTTGTCAGCAGAATGTGTACGGGACGGATGTGTTGCCTTTGCAGCAGAGGTGATTTTTTTTCTTCCTCTTGCCTCAGATGCAGAACCATCAATCTGCCTCAGGGCCTTCTCTCTACTTATTTGTACATTCAAATTTAAACGACCGAGACTGAAGCAGCGGAGATATTGAAAGTCTTTCCTTCCATGAAGCGGTGGAAGTGTCAGCAATTTGATCAAGAGCCAAAGAAGTCTCTGACACTTACATGTATATAATATCAACAATTCTGAGGAACCAGACTTTCATAAAGTTACTTATCCATAGATATGATATATCTTCCTTTTATTTGAACAAAACACTTGCAATATTAATAATGATTATTCTTGTAAACCAATCTTCCCAAACACCCAAACAAATTCCATTGCAGACGTGGCTTATGAGAAATCATAATATAAGATCTTGTGGTTATATCCCTGGGGTGGAATTAAGCTGAATGATCTGATTATGACCGTTTGTATGAAGTTTAAAATATTTATACAGCATTAAGGTGAAGTGGGGTGGAACATCATCACGGCATGGTGTGTCTGTGTGTCGGGATGTACAATCTCATTGCCTCGGGGGGCGGCATAATATTAAGCCACATAATATCATACACACTTTTCTCACACAGGGCATTAGAGCATCTGATGTACTTCCACATAACTTAATCTGCACGATGCTGCGGCCAGCTAACTCTGCTGATCTAACTGTCAATGTCAGTGTTCATTCCGCCAAATACCAGGCTAATACATTTGTGTGTGCTGATCAAAAATCAATCTGATCCAATGCCAACCAGTCTCTGGGCTAAGGTCGTCTCATGAATGTGAAATTTGGTTTTCCACATCAATTTGGGGCGATAAATCTTATAGGAGTTTGCCAACATCCATCACTTATTCCTACGTAAATCTAAATATCTGTCAGGGGGGATTAAGAAATACAAAGCAATATCATTTCTGCATGCAAAAACTGAGAATGGAAAGGTATGATGTATTATCTTGATGACCTACAAACAAAGGTCATCAGGTCAAACTTCACCCTTAAATGACCTTGTTTTTTATCAATACATCTGTAATGACCTATATAATGACATTGTGACCCAAATCTATGTTATATTGATATTTTGATATCCATTTACATCTGTCTCTTACTTTTCTTGGAAGATCTGCCCTTAAAGGAATGAAATACAATGCCATATGTCAATTTCAAATAAATATGAAAACTTTCCCATCATCTATTATCATCTGCGTTATCTACGTTCAAGACAAGACTCCTAAAAGACAAATGTTGGCGGCATATATATGGCCCAGAATGGCTTGAGATCGGAGTTTCATATATCAAAAGGTAGACTAGTCTATAAATAAGCTAGGCATGGAAGACATGTAATGGCTTTACTGCAGCAGGAGGGGTCATTGATTTTATGAAGGATTGCGGGCAGTGACCCCTGGTGTCCATCCTCAACATGAGGTAGCACCATTGTTGTCTGGGAATATCAAACATTCTCACTCAAAACATGCTTTCCCAAAATGATCCTCTTAAGAAAAGATCAATACAGTCAGTGATATATTCAAACTCCCATCTTCTTTATGTGAAATATTAAAACTACTGATAAGACTTTTGATACCAATGAAGTCAAGCCTCTTCTTACGTATTGGATATGTCTGGTATTTTTATATCAGTATAAGTTGAAAAGAAAAGAATAATCAAGAAAAGTGTAATCTGTAGCGGCTTTACAAAAATTTCAAAAACCTTTCAGATGTAAACTAATATGTACACATAAAGCAGTCTAGCAAAATATTAATGCAAAAATGTAAATATGGGAAATCAGTAAATCGAAAGTCTATGACAAATGCATCCGAAACATCATATCAATTGAGTGGTGAATAGAAAATAGGCTTTTTGGTTTCCAGCGGTCAATGGTTAAGGTTTACCCATTTACTGCTGCTCCCTCTGGTGGACATTTTCCTGCCTATTTGCACTAAAATACCTTTGGTTCTAAATTCTAATCTGACCCATGGCTCTTCTCCAAATGCTAAATGACCTCAAATAACGATCTGTGCCTAATTGGACCTCCACCCTTTTACACATGGTGACTGCCGGGTTAGAAAAGTTCACGAACTGTTCAGGAGTGGTTTTTTTAAAAAGAAATATAAGAAAACTGAATAAAGATCGATAATTTCCCTTAAATGAGTGAACACTATTAAAACACCTTGTGCATTTTCTGCTGGAAAAATATTAAAAAATTCTCGATAAATATTAATGATTTCATCCATAACTCTGTTGGCATTTGACAATATGGATTTTACAATCTCAATATTGAAAACTTGCAGAGTGGTGAGTATTTTTTCAAAACATACACTACACATTTCAAATCCATGTGGCAGAAAAAATGATTGCTTGCAATTGCTTGCACGGACCATAATGGGTTTTTTAAAGTTTACTTTTAATTTGAATATGGATCAATATTTTCATGCGGGATACTTGAATGCTCCAAAACCATCGACCTAATTTTGGATGATTATGTAAACAAATAAATGAAAATTTCCGGAGCAAAGCATGGCCCCAAATCAAAATTGTTGTGCAAAACAATACCAGAGCTAATTACGATGACATAATCTTTGCCGATATGGAGATTCTGCGGGATAGCAGTGGTCACCCATCTGTACCTGTTATCCTCTATTGGGTGCAGGGGATAAACAGACATGGCCGGAATAGATAAACTGTTTCCTGTGGGCAAAGAGGGAGGTGCCTGCGAGCGGCAGGGTGCAGGGGGGCATATAAGCACAGAGGTTTTATGTGACTCTAGTGAGCTGCGGGCACAAATTGTTATGTAGAAGAAGTGGCGCATGGTCTATGTGTGTTATCTGTTATTCATGTGGACGCAGGAACAAGTCGGCCCCTGCTCTAACGGTATCTTGCATCTAACGTAACATGCCGCCTACTACAATGACTATGTACTCGCCACATAAACCTATATCGGGCCCATCTCTCCCGTGCCCTCTTCACCCAAATTGTGCTGCCGCTTTCCAGCCACCAAGCCTTCTATTTCTTTATTCAATTGTGCCATCTATCAGAATACGCCGCTCTTTGTAACAATGGGCGATGTGGAGCCTCCATTATCTGGACCTCGCATGGTCGTATGTGGCCACGGTAAGATTGCTTCTTTTCCTCAGGTGGCCTGCCCAGTCTGCCGTCCAGCGAAACAATTGCCGACCATAAACTGGCACCCCGACACAGATATAGTCCTATCCACATTACTATTGTCAGTTTTCTTTGCGGGCATCAACAAATATCCATGTTAGACTGGTAACATAGACTTGATGAATTCTGCAGCAATATCGGCCAAAGACTCTCTGACTTATCAGCTTGAGTTGATATTCATAAAAACACTGCCCTCTCTGGGAACAATATCAATTCAAAAGCATTTGTTGTACTTTATTATTCATCAGAAAATGTTGCGTTAAGCAATCAAGGTGACCATATGACAGATTTACAATGAAGTGTGTTGTAGATGAGAGGAATATAGAATTGCTGACGGTGGATTGTCGGCAACTATCCCGTGGAGGTCTCCCTCCACTGCGGCATGGTGTCAAAATCTGCTCTCTGAGGCAGAAGAGTTCAGAATTAGACACAGGGATCCTTCCATATTTCTTAGTCACAAATGATGGGTGGGGCTGGGAGATGGGACCATCCACTGAATTTGTAGCTAGTCCCCCTGGTAGAAAGGTCAGTGAGCAATTTGTGGCCTCAGGAAACAAACCCCCAGCTTATCTGAAGGCCACATGCTCAGGGTTTTACCCAAAATCCTAAAGTCTACTTTTCTATTCAACACAAGCTGCGAAAAGCAACTTGTGTCTATTCAGAATACCACAAGATTACATATCATGATGAATGCCGAATTATTGTCCCCCCATTTATCTTCTGTGTCTCATCCTGAGAAACACATTCACAATTCAGTCTCTTTTCAACACTAAAATAAACTATACTAGGTAAACAGGCTAAAACCAGAAAAGAAAACACATAAAAGGAATAAAGCCTGATGTCATTTTAAATATGATCTGGTAGTTTTAGTGATTTGATATTCAAGTAAGGCACTTTAGTGAGCTTTGAAGGCCAATATTGCAAACCAATTTGTGATTCTTTCATCCCATGATGTTGTCAAATATTTCTTTATGACATGCATTGATCATTTAATCTCAAACAACTGCCATTTGATTTCCTATTTGAAATTAGAGAAAGTGCACAACAAGTATTTTCATTGACATTTGAGCTGGGCCGACGACAAAGCTGACTTGGGTAGAAATTACCAAATTATTCCGTAATTTCATTTTTAAACCCAATTTTCATGTCACAAGCTAATTCATCACCATTTCATTGTAAGGTTTCCTGAATGGGGAATTTGATGCCTTGTTCTGGTAATTTAGCTTGCAAGTGTGCGGGGCCGCAGTGATAAATATGGCAACTTTTTGCTGCGGAGCTAGTGTTTTTCAGTTGGATATCCAATATCATAATGCTGATAGAAGCTCGAGCCACCTGCACGATACCTTCACAGTCTGCCATCTGATTTGTTATCCACTGGAGTTTAAAATTGCACTCTGACACAAGGCATCTCTCACTCTATTTAATTACCAGTAGACTTCAAATGTAATTTCTATTTCAAATGATAATTAAATAAACATAACGCATCAATTCTGTCAAAGAGCCAAGTGAAAATCTTGCTCTAGTATTTAAATGTTTAAAAGTTAAACATGAGAGTAATTGGTTATGAGGTGGGTTAATGCATGTCAGAATGGCTTACACAGAATGCATTTATTGTATTAGGCACTGACAGGTGCAGTATTGATGCGCCTCATGTCCCTATTTTTGCTCAGAAAATGCACGTCTAAGGCCTTCAGAAAGCTCCATTCACACTCCATATCCTAAGCTGTAAAATCTAATTATTTCTGTCATTTATTTAGATTTAAATTTTATTAAAAAGTTCTGTTCACCAGAAGTTTTTTAATAACACACTGTCATGTGAGCTTATTTGTGTGAAAGTCAAATATTTAAGTTCCAAAATATGTATTTTCTTGATTTGTTTCACTCAGAGAAGAAAAAAGAAAGATGATCCCAAACAACAGCCACGGACTGTGGCGCCGCTGTTTAGAGCACAAGCTTATAAGCTCCAGCTCCTCGCTGATGATATCAAGGTCATGGGTTTGATTACCAGCCATGCTGAGAATAATTTTTGTTCCAAATTCTCAAATACAAGCTAATGCCTGATGCATTCACCTTGTGAAAATCTGTGACTGGATGGATTGTCATATCAAGGACCTGAGACATGACAGTTCAGTGAGGCAGCACTATATCTGCTACAAGTAGGTCTCGTCATGATATGACTGAAATAATGTTGAAAGTGACGTAAAGTAAACAAACAAACAAGCAAATATACTAAACAATAGGCATACAAAGATGGGCCCTTCCCTGGACACAACAAGCTAAAAAGGTCATATACAGGACGACCTGTAAAACTCATGATTCCAAAGTATGTCAATTAGCCTGTGCTTTTAAAAAGTGCACAGCCCATATTCCAAAACTAGCAGTGGTTGAGCCCATGATTCTGCTTAATAAGTAGCTATTTTAGTAACAATTTGGTAAAAAATTGGAGTTTGTGTTTGAAATAGCTGATAAGCAATATGTTGAAGATTTCTTGACAGATACACACACGCACGCACTGACAGAGCTCAATGCCATAGCTCCTGCACCACTCAGGTAGTGGGAGCTAGTAAATATTGAAGAAAATTCTTTAGCTGAACAGTTGTTTGATGATTAACACATAATATTCTGGTGGATACCTTTTTTTGTAAGGCCGTGTTTCACTGGGAATGTCAGATCCAGAATGTTTGTGATTATTTCCCATGATTCAAAGTTACACCATGACAAATTCTGTCAGCTTGCCGGGTTATATGGCCAATTAACAAATTAATTACTGAAACTGACAATTGTAATGGGGTGTATGGATCCTGTTACCACCAAACTACTGCAGCCATTAAACAATCTGCCTAATATAAAAGCTGGCAATTACTGGTGGGGAGGCAGGCCTTGTGAGGTAGAAGGTGTAAGATGCCCACAAGACACTCAGTCTGCCTCTAAACACTTGTCCTTAATCACTCTAATTTACCTTCAAAACTTCACAGGCTTTAAGTTTTATTGAATAATTAGTGTGAACATAGCTAAACACTAAAGCCATGTCAATTATTACCACACACAGCCTAAACATTAGGTCTTTAACCACTCAGAATGCATGCTTGACTGTCACCCTACCCCTCTCCCATACTTTCTGGACTGACACCCTACCCCTCTCCCATACTTCCTGGACTGACACCCTACCCCTCTCCCATACTTCCTGGACTGACACCCTACCCCTCTCCCATACTTCTTGGACTGACACCCTACCCCTCTCTCATAAACCCTAGACTGAGATACTAGCCTTCGCCTATACATCCATTGTTGACCAATACACAGAGGTTTTTGTTTTAATTGACTGACTGATTTTTTAGCAAAACTAATAACATTCAAAAATAACATTGGCATTCTCATACGTGAATGTTATGTGTGATGACCTTTCTGCTTGCTCTTTTAATTTACATATTCATGAGTGCCTCCAACATTTCATACTTGATATGGAGTCCGTTTTATGAGCGTGCCGTCTGTATGCTAGCGGGTGTTAAGTATGCCCGACAGCTTGTCCATGTCAAATAACAATGGATGTGGCATTGTTTCGAGATGAACAAGAAGCCATGATAAATAATGATGTAGGGGGCCGGAGCGGTCTGACGAGGGAGAGCTACTCATGCAGCTCAGGCTCGCCGTACCCAGCTCCCTTGTCAGCCGGAATGATGACAAAATATGCCCATACACCCCCACGATAAGCTATTAAATATATTAAACATTTGCCTGACATGACCACTGTGTGCTGAAATGCGAGCGGTTTGGTGGCAACTTAATATTCTATTGAGATGTCACAGAGCTTTTAAAGTCCACTCTGCCTAATGTCAACATATCAGTTGTCGGTCTGTCCGGTCACGGCTTCCCGTTATATCTTCCTATTTAATGGTCACTATGATAATTATATGAATAGGAATAATACTCCATTTGTTTCTTTGGCGGACTTTTATGCTAAATCCCTTGAGCTTATTTTCAACATTTGATCAAAATCTATGATATGTTTCATGACTTTTATAAACTTTTACAAAATCTGTGATATGCTTACTTTTACAAATTCCAGTTGCGATGATGTTTATTAAATTGGTCCTTCTCCCACTCCCATTTTACCCATCATTCCCTCATGCACTAACCGCCTACAATCCCTACTCACATTCAAAATAATCTCTTTGATCTTGTTTAACATCAGCTTGCTTTTTGAAACGAAATCAAATATGAAATTTTTGTTTAGATTTCAAGTCTGTATTTGCATTGTAAGTTATGCCCGAATATTTTCAAGGAAAAATATTTTACTTACATCACAAGTTAGTGCTCAGGTCTCAAGCAAGGTCTGTGGCTTGATTAGATGCAGTTTTTCCATTATTGCCCTCTTACCCCCATCTTACCATTATTGCCCTTGGACCCACTCTACCATTATTGCCCTCTTACCCCCATCTTACCATTATTGCCCTTGGACCCACTCTACCATTATTGCCCTCTTACCCCCCTCTTACCATAATTGCCCTCTGATCCTTCTCTTATCATTATTGCCCTCTGACCCCCCTCTTACCATTATTGCCCTCTGACCCTCCTCTTACCATCATTGCCCTCTGACACTCCTCATACCATTATTGTCCTCTTACCATTATTGCCCTCTACCATTATTGCCCTCTGACCCCCTTCTTACAATTATTGCCCTCTGACCCCCATCTTACCATTATTGCCCTCTGACCCTCCTCTTACCATTATTGCCCTCTGACCCCCCTCTTACCATTATTACCCTCTGACCCCCTCTTACCATTATTGCCCTCTTACCCCCCTTTTACCATTATTGCCCTCTGACCCTCCTCTTACCATTATTGCCCTCTTACGCCCCTCTTACCATTATTGCCCTCTGACCCTCCTCTTACCATTATTGCCCTCTGACCCCCCTCTTACCATTATTGCCCTCTGACCCTCCTCTTACCATCATTGCCCTCTGACACTCCTCATACCATTATTGTCCTCTTACCATTATTGCCCTCTACCATTATTGCCCTCTGACCCCCTTCTTACAATTATTGCCCTCTGACCCCCATCTTACCATTATTGCCCTCTGACCCTCCTCTTACCATTATTGCCCTCTGACCCCCCTCTTACCATTATTACCCTCTGACCCCATCTTACCATTATTGCCCTCTGACCCTCCTCTTACCATTATTGCCCTCTTACCCTCCTCTTACCATTATTGCCCTCTTACCCCCCTCTTACCATTATTGCCCTCTGACCCTCCTCTTACCATTATTGCCCTCTGACCCCCCTCTTACCATTATTACCCTTGGACCCACTCTACCATTATTGCCCTCTTCCCCCCTCTTACCATTATTGCCCTTGGACCCACTCTACCATTATTACCCTCTTACCCCCTCTTACCATTATTGCCCTCTTCCCCCCCTCTTACCATTATTGCCCTTGGACCCACTCTACCATTATTGCCCTCTTACCCCCCTCTTACCATTATTGCCCTCTTACCCCCTCTTACCATTATTGCCCTTGGACCCACTCTACCATTATTGCCATCTTACCCCCATCTTACCATTATTGCCCTTGGACCCACTCTACCATTATTGCCCTGTTACCCCCATCTTACCATTATTGCCCTCTGATCCTTCTCTTATCATTATTGCCCTCTGACCCCCCTCTTACCATTATTGCCCTCTGACCCTCCTCTTACCATCATTGCCCTCTGACACTCCTCATACCATTATTGTCCTCTTACCATTATTGCCCTCTACCATTATTGCCCTCTGACCCCCTTCTTACAATTATTGCCCTCTGACCCCCATCTTACCATTATTGCCCTCTGACCCTCCTCTTACCATTATTGCCCTCTGACCCCCCTCTTACCATTATTACCCTCTGACCCCCTCTTACCATTATCGCCCTTGGACCCACTCTACCATTATTGCCCTCTTACCCCCCTCTTACCATTATTGCCCTCTTACCCCCCTCTTACCAGTATTGCCCTCTTACCCCCCTCTTACCATTATTGCCCTCTTACCCCCTCTTACCATTATTGCCCTCTTACCCCCCTCTTACCATTATTGCCCTCTTACCCCCTCTTACCATTATTGCCCTCTTACCCCCCTCTTACCATTATTGCCCTCTTACCCCCCTCTTGCCATTATTGCCCTCTTACCCCCTCTTACCATTATTGCCCTCTTACCCCCCTATTACCATTATTGCCCTGTCCCCCCTCTTACCATTATTGCCCTTTTACCCCCTCTTACCATTATTGCTCTCTGACCCCCTCTTACCATTATTGCCCTCTGACCCCCCTCTTACCATTATTGCCCTGTACCCCTCCTCTTGCTATTATTGACTTTTACCTCTCATAAAAAAGTTGCTGCATTCTCCCCCACCCTCACTAGCCTAAGTTACCATGCCCTACAACCCTTGTTGTCTGATTCCCTGGCCATTTGACCTTGACCCCTCTTCACATCCAGCCACCTTCTCTAATAGCCACTGAGGGAGGGCCTGTCAGTCCTCATCACATAATGCCCCGACCGTGTGAGTGACATGTCCCCATCGGGACGCACATACCTGCCACCAGATGTCTCTCACTCCTATTCATTTTGCTCACCTCGTCAGTGATGCATTAATTCCTACTCTACCACTGCCTAACGATATCGGGAAGACAGTCATGTTTATCATTCATTTCAGTCTTGATCTCTGCAGCGAGATGGGCAAAATGTTAAAAACTTGGACAGAATTCCAACGCAAACTGACAGATCAAAAGTATAGCGAACCGCAGGAGGTTAATTGTTCAAATCCATCACTGAATTTGGCACATGTGCCAGTGCGGGTGTTCAGCAAGATGGCATGGGACCGTGAGAATGGGCGATGTGTCAGATTTACTACCGGAGCTGCGCGTTAGTCTGCGTTGCCGTCCTGTACTGGTGCCAAACTACTGACCTGGGATCAGGCCGCCACCCTTCATCTCCCAGCATGCACCACTGTATGCATGCAAATTGGATCACCTATCATTTAATTATGACTCCCGCCATCAAGAACATATAAAATAGACTTACATGTTCTGCTAAATATAGACCACAAGCAAACGTCCTCAAGTTCAATCATAAAGGACTTTTTTGGTTATTTTGGAGATGCATGAGAGGAACCTCCACAATACTAGATTCATAAAGGCTTATAATAATTTTTCTAAGAACCAGAGCTGAATAATGATTTTAAACTGATAAATCACTATTTATTCAGATCAATCTTTTTCTCAAACAGTAGATACGATCAATCTAAGTATGTTGACGATCCAAGACTTATTGCTTTCCAAGGGGATCCATTCTATTGCACACAATGGGTGTTTTATGCAAAGTATCCCCCATAAAGAATGTGACAGAAAAGTTATGGGGGACACCAAGATGGGGGACATTGCACTCTGCAGCTCTGATTCAACCAATAACATTTTTCATTGGAGCGAATGGCAGGATATAAGCGGGAATCTAGCAGCGTTTACTGGAGAGAAACATCACGTTCATGATGGCTCCCTAAAAATGGTTCCTCAGGGACCAACTGTTCACCACTCGGGACAAAATTATCACCAATATAATATGATCAGCCATGAATAATTAAAATGAGCCCACTACACTTTGTTCATCTTTGTATCTCGATGTGGTGCAAGCTGTGATCGCCTACCTCAAATTATCATTTCTCTCATCATGCGTACCCTTTCGTATTCATGAAAACTGCTATATATTAATCAGTCAGCAGTAAAATGGTTGAAAAATGTCTGCCGATAAACTTACAAAATTACTTGTAATAGCTGTTCTCATGAACCAGGATGCAAGCCTTTTATTGTTCTAAATATTTTATGGGCATAACCTGAATACCTTTATTTTTATTTGATTCCTTATAAAATTTCTTGTAAGCTGTCCAAAATGCAGTTAACATT
The DNA here is from genome assembly GCA_949316495.1 of Amphiduros pacificus. NCBI lineage: Eukaryota > Metazoa > Annelida > Polychaeta > Phyllodocida > Hesionidae > Amphiduros > Amphiduros pacificus. Next base: position 8,998,678 of record OX439003.1, on the reverse strand, counting down.
TTTCCCCGCAAATGTCATTTATTTTTCGCGATGTAAAACCTGAATGGCCCTGACAAAAGCCTGAACAATGCTTTCACCGAGGTTCAACCACCACAGAGTCAAGCACGAATAAAAAGTGTCTACCTTCCTGAACAATCATATTTGTTCTCACGATACAATCCTCGCATGCTGTGGTGTAATTTGTGAAATTTTGCAGTGTCAGGTTGGGTGAAGGAGGAGACAAAAAGCGCCCAGTGTGCATCTATCAGAACGCTGCTTCAGCCCTCTCATTACATTCCAAGCATCTTTTTCACTTAATACCCGGGTAATAATTACCTGATCTAGTGTGGTAATTACATGTAGATCAAAAAAACTATTGTCAGCATAATGATTGATAGGTCCAGCATGTTTAAAAGTACTTATCTTTATCACTATTGTTATAATTACCAAGTTTAGCATGCTGATTACACCTACCAGTTCCTAGTAATCATCAGCAGTTAATTACCTTGTCCAATGCACTAATTACCTTCACCATTCCTAATATCTATCACCAATATATTAATTACTTGGTATAATACATAAATTACCCTCACCGTTCCTAATGCCTATCACCAGTATAATAATTACCTGGTACAACACACCGATTACCCTCACCATTTCTAATATCTATCACCAGTATAATAATTACCTGGTACAACACACCGATTACCCTCACCATTTCTAATATCTATCACCAGTATAATAATTCCCTGGCACAACACACCGATTACCCTCACCATTTCTAATATCTATCACCAGTATAATAATTACCTGGCACAACACACCGATTACCCTCACCATTCCTAATATCTATCACCAGTATAATAATTACCTGATACAATACACCGATTACCCTCACCATTCCTAATATCTATCACCAGTATAATAATTCCCTGGCACAATACACTGATTACATGAAGCAGTTCGGTATATTATCAGCAGTCAAAATAATAACGTTGTCAAGCATTCATATTCTAATTACCACTTCAAACTTATTACTTGCATAATAATTACTTGGTTCAGCCTCGCCATCCATCAACCTACTACAACACCAATGCACTATCCATACCCTCTCAGTTACAAATCATGTCTTATTTTGTAAAATTCTAAATAGGGGAAAAGCCTGAATATTACAAGTGAGACGTAGGTGGAGCATGGTGCTGTTAATTGCTGGGCCATCAATAGAGAGGTAATCGTACATATGGTTATGAACCGAGGTGGGATGGCAGTTATCAGTGACGGCTGTTATGATTGTCAGTCACGGCTTGAGAAGTCTGTGAGGTATTGTGTGCGGGAGAATGCCGACACAATAGCCCATAAAGAGAAGCATTAGAAATAAAGTCTGTGTTTAGCGCCACCTAGTGAGGCGTCCTCTCCCCATTCATGATTCTTTCCCTGGAAAATGTGTGTTCACCAAGGCAAGCTTAACGCGTCACTCCCTCTTCTACGTGATGACGTTCTCCTTGATTTGAACCCGACAAATTCCCCTCCAAATTGCTCAAATGTTTGCAGGTTAATTTCCATGTTGCAACATTTTATTCCAACATGCTTTATTGTTGAAAAATCACACAACAAAAAAAACTTTTTGAAGAGAAACAAAAATGAAATCTCTTCTAAGTCTATCAAGGGACCAAACAGAGCATATCAATTCTCGGCATGTACTACTTTAAATGTATAGAAATCGGCTGTTCTATCAGCGTTGGATGGACAGTTGCAGAGTGGTGGCGGTGGAAGCAATCTTGGTGTTTTCTGTTCCACTAGTCGTGGGATTGATGGCGAGAGACTCAACCTAGACAAGCTAATCTTCCTAAACTTTACACCTCACATGATGGTGACAAACGCTATCTCTCCCAATACTCCTCCCTTCCCACAATGCATCATACAACAACATAACTTGTTCACACACATAAGAGCTCATGTTTTGTTGGAGAACTCACTCTTGAATTCCTCTGAGCTATCATTGATTTATCTAAAAAAAAATTCTACTCAAAAGGTTTTGTGTTTTTTTTTCTCTCGATATATTATCTACTCACATGAATATGGGCTCAGGTCAGAAATTCATCTTTAAACATAAATATTTTAGATATATGCATATACTTGAAAATATTGAAAATATACTGTAATCCACATGATGTTCCCTGAAGCCCTCTTGGTTAGGACTGTGTGAAATGTAGAATGTCACAATCCCATAATCACTCCACATCTCTCTCTTTATTATGTGGACATTAATATAAATCCAATACTTATAACATGGTTATGATGATTGTCCCAGCATACAGTTTCCTAGAAAGCAGATATTCTGCTTACTAGTTACATATGCCTATTAAATTCCCAAGCCATAGGTCATTTTATATTTTATATATATATATATATATATATATATATATATATATATATATATATATATATATATATATATATATATATATATATATATATATTATATATTACTAATATATATGAGAGAGAGCGTGAGGGCTTCAGTGAATGAGACAGCCGGGAATTGAGAGATTGCTTCGACAATTAAGTCTTCCTTCATTTCCTCTCAGCATTTACCTCCCAAAGAAAAAACTCTCTGGCCCCGAAGAGTCATCACAATACCTAACAATGCCATTATGGTTTAAAAAGTTAATTTTGATTTTGCAATTTCCATTTGTTATGGCTTTCATTGACAAATGTAATTACTGAACCAAGCTTTGCAGCACGTCTCAATTGAAATGCACCTAATGACGTAGATTTCAGAAACGAACCACTATCATTTTAACCAAATTGCTTGCAATAAAAAAAATCATTTTCACTTTTTGTTGTTGTTCACAATTACTGCAGAGAAGCCAAAATAATGGTTGAGATAAAGGTGAGGATAATACTGCTGACCTGTGCAGAGTCCCTTGTTGAGCTGGTATCCACGTTGACACACGCACAGCTCCGTGGCAGCATCACAGCCAGCCAGGTTCTGGCTGTACGCGTGAGGACACAGCTTGGAGGCAGAACACGGAGGCTTCACGGTCGGAGTCGCGTCAGACAGGTCTGAAACACAGAAATCCCAACATTAAATACAAGATCATCTATGATTTTATTATTGTTATTGTTTGATTTTATTATTTTTATTGTTGTTATTGTTTCTGTGTTTGGCTAATAGTTGAGTAAACTATAAAGATCAACATGAGAGTTAAAACTTCACCATCATGCCAAGGGTCTCAGTCAAATAAACTGATTATAAAGATTATGATGCCCATACCAAATGTATTGCAGTAACGAGAGAGTGAAATAGAAATTTTGAAATTTAATCATTACCAGATACGTGTTGTTTTTGGTAAGATTCTCTACACACTAAATTGAGCCATTTAAAGTAATTTGTTTTCTTTATAGTCTTCTCCCTATCGTAAAATGATAATTCACAAGAGAATAATAGCTGAACTTTGAGTGCTTTATATTTATTGATTGGAGCTTTTTGTTATTTGTTATTTGTCGAGGCTCTGATTCCACTTTATAATTGAGCATGATACACATTTCAAACAATCTCCAAATTTTACCTAAAACTCTCAGCACAGTGCAATAGTTTCACAAAGTGCTTGCACACAGAGCTTGAACCGTGCAGAATGTTCATTGTGTAGAATACTCTGTCTGCACAGTGCAATATGTGCACATGATAATACCAGTATAATGTCACTGTGCGAGAATACAATTTTAGCTGGAGATAAATTCAGGCCTCGAATCCTGTTTTATTCACATTTTGTGTGTCTTGCGTAATCCCCGACCATGCCTGAGGTAGTTTTGGGAAACTTGCAGGATATCTCCGTCAGTTATATCTATCGAGGTAGGGTACAACCTGAGAAAGTTTGCGCAGAATTTAAGACACACTTTTCTCCTGTGCCCATAATTCAGTCTTAAATAGCTATAAGTGTGAGATGGGAGCTGTGCAGGCTTAGGCCTGGAAACAGTTTTGGGTGTCAAACAGGGTGGCATGAAAGCTCTGGTATTGTAGGTCAACTGTAGAGACCACATTCTCCCTGTGTACCCCAGGATTAAATACAGCTCTCCTTTCGCACTCCAGGCTGACAGATTGGCCTGAAAACCAGAGAGCTTTACAGTGTGAACTGTTGAAACCAGAGAGGAAATTCAGTGGCAGCCATTTGCAGTATGGCCTGATGCGCAATCTTGACAACATTGTTTCTGGCATTCATCAATTGCGACTGGTGCAATATTTCACCGGTTTCACTGCCCACTTCAACAAGATCGGAGCCAAGCAACTCACATTTGTTAGCCACTGCAAATTACAAGACTGGAGCGTTGAGTGTCGTCAGCGACTCTACCACCCCGTCCCTTGTGTCTGTGCGGCTTTGTGTTCCCATTTGCCTGCATCCCTCTCATTACGCTTCAACCCCAATCGCTTGTTATGCTTCTAACACTATCCAATGAGAATACACACAGAGCCTGTGATGGCCAAATCTGGTCAGCCATTGTGATTACAGCTGCACACAATATCCTAACACAAAATTTGCAATCTCTGATTCTGGCCTGAATTAGACCAGATTAGAAGCAATGGGGTAAGCCCGCTGATTGCCAATTGTAACCATGAAGATTAGTCATATGAATAATTTGCTCATTCTGCCAGCATTTTACTTGTGAAAATCATTTCACTGAAAACATCAAAAGGAGCCACACAAGGTTTGTTGGGATCTTTAAATCAGTGAAAATAAAATTGGGGACACGTTGGGGTCAAGGAAATGAATTAAAGACGTTCTATTGGAGGCGCAAGTGTTGTATCAAATTCCACGTCTTTGTGATTCTCCTTGCGAGTGTGTGTTCTTTATTGAAATTTCAAGCGGTAGAAGTTTTAATGAAGGACGTGCTTCATCTCAATATACCTGACAACGTCAAATAATCAACAATGCATAATTGCCACCTACTTGCAAAAAGTGCCGCAAAAAATGTCAAAACTACATTTCCATGTACAGCAATGCAAGTAACAATCAGTGTAATGGAACGCATGCTCATTATCAAAGCCCACTTTTTATCACAACACAAACACACACTTTGAGTGTAAATCTATACAGTTTAATACTTCAGATGCAAGTCACGGGTGTCATATTGTTCATGCAATGTACGAGAAAAGCAAATCTGACAAAAATATTGATTGACAATTTGATAAACTGATATAATTCAATTTAAATTATTTGGTAAATAATAAAAATAATACGTCTATTTAATATTACTTTGATGATTAGTAAAAAAAGCTGAAATAAGTGCCAGTTTTCTGAGAGATTTACAGCAGTTTTCCCACAAATCAAGATCAAGGAGAATTCAGGAATATTATTTGGATATTGTGAAATACAAAAAGAGAATGAGAAAACCTTTCTAATTACTTAAAATGAATAATGTGCCATCTTTTATTTAAGCCAAAGCTCGGCTATTTGTACACCCACGCAGGAAAACAGAAGATGGTAGAAAATAGAAAATAGAGCATTGTTTACCTAGATTGGAGAGAGAATATAAGGGGAATATGAGATTGTTTACCCATATTATAAAGTGCACAGTGATAGATGAGATAACCATATGACTGGGCCGTTAGTTGTTAGTTGTTAGTGTAGAGGGAGCTGCAGTCTGACACTGCTGGGATGATCACACCAACCCCCCCCTACACACACACACACCAACCCCCCACCCCCCCCCACCCCCACACACACACCACACAACCCCCTGCACACTACAGTAATATGCTGTAATTAAAGTGGTACACAATAGTTAATTTGGGTAATCACATGTGCCTACAATCAATCCTTGTCTGTCGATATACTGGTGCAGTCAACTGTGGCATCCTTGCTCTGCCATAATCAACTCTATATGATTGTGCTCTGTCAAATGCATTAACTTTGCCCAGCAATAATCTACCCAATATGTGCTCTGTTAACTGCATCATCCTTGCTCTGCCATAATCAACTCTATATGATTGTGCTCTGTCAAATGCATTAACTTTGCCCAGCAATAATCTACCCAATATGTGCTCTGTTAACTGCATCATCCTTGCTCTGCCATAATCAACTCTATATCATTGTGCTCTGTCAAATGCATTATCCTTGCTCTGCAACAATCTACCCAATATGTGCTCTGTTAACTGTATTATCTTTGCTCTTCATTAATCTACTCAACTTGAGCTGTAATCTACTCAATGTAGCTGCATGTAAGCTACCATAATCTACTCAATGTAGCTGCATGTGAGATTCCATAAACTACTCAATGTAGCTGCGTGTGAGCTACCACAATCTACTCAATGTAGCTGCACGGTGAGCTACCATAATCTACTCAATGTAGCTGCATGTAAGCTACCATAATCTACTCAATGTAGCTGCATGTGAGATTCCATAAACTACTCAATGTAGCTGTGTGTGAGCTACCACAATCTACTCAATGTAGCTGCATGTGAGATTCCATAATCTACTCAATGTAGCTGCGCAGTGAGCTACCACAATCTACTCAATGTAGCTGCGCAGTGAGCTACCACAATCTACTCAATGTAGCTGTGCAGTGAGCTACCATAATCTACTCAATGTAGCTGTGCAGTGAGCTACCACAATCTACTCAATGTAGCTGTGCAGTGAGCTACCACAATCTACTCAATGTAGCTGCGCAGTGAGCTACCACAATCTACTCAATGTAGCTGTGCAGTGAGCTACCATAATCTACTCAATGTAGCTGCGCAGTGAGCTACCACAATCTACTCAATGTAGCTGCGCAGTGAGCTACCACAATCTACTCAATGTAGCTGTGCAGTGAGCTACCACAATCTACTCAATGTAGCTGTGCAGTGAGCTACCATAATCTACTCAATGTAGCTGCACGGTGAGCTACCATAATCTACTCAATATGCCCTCACTCTCTTTCGCATCTAAGTAATTATTGCCTTAAATAAGCTGTATAGACTATCCCTCCCTTTTGCAACATAAGAAGCAAAGAGGTATGGTTTCATGCTGGTCTTCTGATATCTGCTGCACAACAATACTTTGCACCGGATGGTCAATTCTCTCTCTGACATGTCTGACTTTTTGTCCCCCCACTTTTTTTTACCCAGATGATATATCTGCCTCACCGCTCCTGCAGCAACTAGTACTTATGTACGAGCTCTGAACAATACACTCAGTTTATTGGCTACAATATGGCATCATATGCAGACAATCAGGGCTCTGATGAGGGGGACATCTCTGTGAATAGAATAGCCTTACAAATAACTGATGGACTGTCTCCAATTTCATCATCTATCGGGTCTCTTCCTTCAGCTGCAATTTATTCTTTATTTTACTGATATTACTCTTCTGCCTCTACGTGCCAGTGGGCATTTTGATCAGAAATCCTATTGCATGACACCATGGCATTTGTGTTTAAGGTCTTCTTTTATCTTACGTGTGCTGATACCAGCTGAGGTCAACTGTATTTTTTCTTCTGCATTGGGCATTTTGGGAGCAAAGACGGGTTGGGGGCCATTTGTGGGACAGTTGACCGGGAGGCGTTAAGTGCACACATGTGTCAAGACTGTGGTCTGCTCACTCTTGTCACTTCAACCTCTGACAGTCGACACAGTCAAGCTCCCAAAAATATCTCCTCATCCCAGCCTCTGTCTGCGAGGCTAGCATAACCTTGCGTCTATTTCAACGTCTGCCTGCCAGCTTGGCTTCTGTCTTGGAGGCCTGGTCCACATCTGCCTCCTAGGCAATATAAGCCTCTGTTTCTGAGGCCATGTCAGGTTCAGACTGGCTGAACCAATCAATACATCAATTGGAACCCCTAGCAAAATTACAGAAAGCTAGAATAGAGCCTAGCCTCTCCAAGCATTGTGAACATCGTCTTTACAAAAAGAACACTTTTACACAATAACAGCCTTTACTTTGTTGTACTGAAGTGTATAAAAGGTTGCATATTGACATTGTACTTTCATAAAGGAACCAACTATACACTGTATCACATGGAAATATCTTATACCTTTCTTGTATGTTATCAAGTATGTGTTTGATATGACAAAAAAAAAACCTTTGTCACTTCAGGATATTCCACTGTATTGTAAAAAGATACATGTTTCAATGAAAGAAGCAAGACAGGTGTATAGATTCTTTTTTATATTTGCAAGTGTAATGGCATGGAGTTGACATCTCCTCATAAGGAAGTAGGTTTTGTTCATTACGATGAGATAGTGTACACCACACAATCAAATTGGACGGACGATAAATAATTAAATTTTGATTTGGATATTACGGTGTTGCTTAAAATTGCTTGATAATAACACATACTTGCATGTTTATATATCAATTTATGTTGTCACATGTAATTAAGATATGTGCTTAAAGAAGAGATTCTATTTAATTAAGCTTATAATGATTCAATATGTACCATGAAGCTGAGCTTAGATACCAAATTGACTGTGATTAAAAAAAACTGCATCCATTCTATGTTACAATAAACACAAGATGAACTTTTATCTCAACGTTTTTCAATATCCTCTCCTTTAAAATTCCATAGATTTATAGTTTTTAAGCTCGAGAAGATTTGTTAGAAGATTTATGGGTGGCGTGGAGTGTGGTGTAAGTGGCTCCCCCTGGAGGGTGGGCAGGGAAGCTTGGGCAGGCAGGCAGGGATGTAGAACCTGCCCACACCATCTCACAACATTCCACACTTGCACCACTACTGCTTAACCTCTGACATGTGTAGCCAAACACCACCTAAATCATCACAGTACCAAGCTGTTTAATTATCTCTGTACAATTTAAAATAAGATCATAAACCACTATACTTTAAGAGGATCTCTTTTTTTTCTTTCATAGAACCTTAAAGGTCCTAAAAGGATGACTTCAAGTTTAGCTCTGATATTGTCTGAATGTATATGAATTATGTGTTATCGTATATGAATCTAAATTGCAACTTTTTCTCAAACTCTCAAAGTCATATCTTTTTTTAACATTTTAATTCTCAATATCAATGTTTCAAATAAAGCAAAACATGACATCTTTTGAGGTCTAGACCCAACTGTCCGAATGAAAACCCATAAGTGTTGGTCTCTACAAAGTCTGGGCACACGTTGGCGGAATCAACTCATCTCCTTAACGTGAAACAATGCAAATGAAGCGGAGAACCAGTCATGTGTGTGCCACCCACTCCCTTTGTTGCTCACCTTCCCAGACACCATCATCTGCCACATTTACCCACAACAAACCACGAGCTTGCCCTGCCATTTCCAACCCTCTGTGCCCAGCTCATGCTCGCGTTGCCATCTCTACAAGAAACTCTCATTTGCCAATTTCTGGTGAGAGGTTTTGGACGCCGGGTGGACAAACAAAGGCAGATTACAAAAGGCGCCTGACGAAGAAGCGGCAAGATCCGTTTCTCATCCGCTAGGAGACACCAGCCCTGCTTCACAACTCTACCTGACTTGAAAAGTAAACATCAAATATACCTTGGGAAAAAAATCTCACTCTCATCAAAGCCGTAGCCATACATATCTTCTGTATCTTGCTCTTTAAGCAGAAGCTTTAGCAAGAGAGCAACTTGAACATTCCAAGTGAAGGATGTGAAAGTTGAAATAAAAAACACCAAAACATTAGGTAGTCTTTACATTGGGGATTTCTTCATTTCTGGTTTGATTTGCAGATTCATTCAAATCTAGACTGGGACAATTAGAATATGTAGTGACATCGGCAGGATGTCTGTGTTTATTGATGATTCAATCAGAATGCCAGGATGACAGTGATATTATTCATTCCACCAATCTTACATTATCAGTTTACACACATGTGCAATTATTAGTCAGAGTCTATGGTATAAATGGAAACTATCAAAATGGTCTGTACATTAAAAGCTCATATTCATACAAATGAAAAATAAAACCATCCTGGGAATTAAATTTTCATAATTGCAGATATGTATCTGGGTATTAATACTCATTCCCGCAGACAGATAGGGACCTAGGTATTAATACTCTTGTTCCAACAGACAGATAGGGACCTAGGTATTAATACTCTTGTTCCTGCAGACAGATAGGGACCTAGGTATTAATACTCTTGTTCCTGTAGACAGATAGGGACCTAGGTATTAATACTCTTGTTCCAACAGACAGATAGGGACCTAGGTATTAATACTCTTGTTCCTGCAGACAGATAGGGACCTAGGTATTAATACTCTTGTTCATGCAGACAGATAGGGACCTAGGTATTAATACTCTTGTTCCAACAGACAGATAGGGACCTAGGTATTAATACTCATGTTCCTGCAGACAGATAGGGACCTAGGTATTAATACTCTTGTTCCCGCAGACAGATAGGGACCTAGGTATTAATACTCTTGTTCCAACAGACAGATAGGGACCTAGGTATTACTTTTGTGTGTCCTCACAGACAGAGGGGAACCTTGGTATTTATATTTTTGTTCCAATATGCAGAGGGAGACTTTGGAATTAATGTTTATATTCCTACAGAGGGAAACCTTGGTATTTATATTCTTGTTCCAAAAGGCAGAGGGAGACTTTGGAATTAATGTTTATATTCCTACTAAGGGGAACCTTGGCATTTATGTTCTTGTTCTTAAAAGGAGAGATGAACCTGGATATTAATGTTTATCATAGCAACAGATACTCTCACCAACAGATGGACCTCAGCATTTATGGACACTAGGAGGATCTTGTTTCAGCCAGAAAGTGCTGCCATCTGGAGCTTAACAGGTGTGACTGAACTAAGAGAGAGCTATAGTGTTTTGATTGTCTTGTGATAACACGTATACATTTGTTGTAACTGGCAGACAGGGATGAAATCTTAGTCTTAAAACACACCCATGTCTGGGAAATAAGATGCATACCCACATCTGGGTATCAACATGCCTTGCTGTGTTTGACTGTTAACATGCATGTACTAAATAGTAGACATTGATTTTAGTCTTGGTACCATCTTGTGATTTATATAAGGCCTCTCGGCATTCAACTGTCTGGCAGCTTCAAATGTCACTAATCCAAGAAGTTCTTGCTTTAATTCAATATATTCTCCACATATTCTGCACTGCTTACCTAGCACCAACCTAAGATCTAAAATAAACACCCGCAACTGTTCTTGCATTTGGATAGATTCCTCCATTGTAACCGCCAGTGGCGAGGTCTTGCTTATACTTCCGACCCCCTTAAATTGAGGTCACCTCTCGTTTCATTACGCTGTGACTGTGCATTGCAGTCGAGATATTACACTGAATGCCAACATTCCAAATTCTCGCTAAAAAGAATATTTAATTCTGAATAATCCACTTTTTACCACAAACTGTATGCCTGGAAATGTAAACAAATATGCCACCCCCATTTCACAGGCGGATGTCGATCCAGAAGATAGAATCAAGAACGGCCAAGATTGGCTGGGTGTTGTACTTATGGCTGAGTATGCAGCACCATGCCTACTGCCAACTTTCTAATATAAAGTCAGGATTAAGGAAATTAGGGTGCATGATGATGATTGTAGATGATAGGTGTGGTGATATCGGACACTGCATGAATGAGGCAAGTGCAGACAGAGAGCTTGTCCTCACAATGGAAACACTCCCTAAGTGGTCTTGTCTGGCCACATGAGGGCACCACATGTACGGCAAAGGAGGAGGTTAGAGGTATGTAACAAAGAATTGATCAGTATCTCTGGCCACCAGCGGAATATCAAGCAGCATGCCACACCACAAATGGCCATGGACATTTCTATGCATATCATCCGAGGCTGATGGTTAAGAAAATGCGGTGTCTGAGCGAACGAGACCGCAGAGACTGGGCCGTAGCATGCCGTCGAGACTTGGTCTGCCTTATGCCGCGGCCCGCACTAATACCCCGCCAACCGCCGGGCCGGCTTACTGCCCACAATTATATGCCCATATCTCCATCACATACCCACTATTATCTATTCATAAGACTTTTATTGGTGAATATTTGCAGACTTGCAACCATTTAGCTGGGAGATTAGTCATGCTACGTGTAAGAGAAATGTTGTCCCCACAGATATTGGGAGGTGGCTGACCTTGATGGCGAGAAATCAGGGGAGGGTCACAAAGTCTTTATCCTGACAATAAAGCAATCTTCAAATGTGCAGGCCCACAGTATGTCTGATTGTGTTCTACAATCTTATTGTTACCCCAATTCCCCTTAACGCAATTGTGAGTACAATCTCACCTACTAAATTCACCAATCTGAATATTCATGATCAAGTTATCACGCTTAACCTGGAAGCGTGAATCTTGCTTTGCGGATTGTATCCAAAAGTTGAAACAAATTTGCACAGATTCAGATAACGTATATGGAACATTTGGAGATTATCGAACAAAGGTGACCTTTGAAAAATAAGCTGGTTACCCACCCTCCCAAAGTCAGAGAAGGGCAAAGCACTAATGGATGGCAGCGCTCATTATATGAGAGACTGGGATGTTCAGATAATGGCCATTAGTGGGTCACCCCTCATTTACTTAAGGCAACAACCATGTCTTTCCCAAGCTTCTCACATTTCCCATGTTGACTCACACTATTAACATAACATTATATCCCCCCCACCCCCTACTCCCCGCAAGTTTTACACAAGGATACTATTATGACCACAAAACAACAATGCAACATTTGAAACACCTAATCACCCAGTGTGTTTAAATCAAGTCTAAAACACTTTATCTAAACCATTCCCATTTACTGACTGATAAATAGGCATTTCACTGCAAGAAATTATTGCTCAGGTTAATTTGGGTCATTAAGCCACATGGTGACTAATTTATATCTATTTTCAGTGAATTGGTTGTACGTTTTCTCTTTGGCATTTATTTTAATAGAGAGACTCGTCGGAGCCATTTTTATAATGATAAATGAAATTATTCACATTTTCAAATAGAAGTCAGCCCAGTTCCCCAGAGTTGGGCCGCAGTCAGCCACATCGACTGGTGCGAGGCCATCATACATTGATTTGTGAAAATTGTATGAAAACTGAGTGACCGAGTGGGAGCAAAGTTGTCCATGCCGGCATTGGAGGGGCATTCAGCAAGTTGTATGCACCAATCAGTGGTGTGGTCAGTGCGTCAAGCTTGGCCCGCATGTAATGCCCCTCTCGCTCTGACAATCTCGCCATATTTGTTCACCACAAGATGAGGGTTAATTCCCCCATGGTCAACCACCTTTTAACCCGTCTATAAGCTTTCCACACCTACTTTTCATTTCATTTGAATATCCCCACTGGATGATGAGGAGTACTATAGGGCTGAGATGTGTCCCATTTTATGCTCTATTTTGGGGACTTCAAAATGAAAATTTACGCAGGAAGAGAAAGTGATGATAGAAGGGATGTCCCCTGGGACAGACCAGGATGCACTCTTGTCAATACAATCTTATCTGTGAATCGAGCTCATCATGTTCCCAATTCTCTGCACCAATCGCCATAACAACAGCCTATCTTGTCCCCGATGACCTTGCTGCGGAGCCTAAATAACCTTCAAGGTCAGCCAAGGTCAAAGTGGCTCACCAATGTTGTCTCGGTGGAGACACGCCGGCTTTTATCCAATTTTGTTTCATGCTTAAGGAACTGTGGACAGCGACTGCTACAATGTCTTACAGCTGTGAGTTAATCCCACAGAAGATATGGTCTGCCCGATCCCTAACACCCTTGCCACGCGTACGACCTCCCGACCAGCTCTGCTCCCCAGACTTGTATCAGAATTTCATATTGGCGTTGTGTATTACTTGACGCTGGTGTTGGGACATTGTATTAAGTATGCATGACTTGGCCACCATACATCTATACAGGCCCCATTTCTACTTCCAGCACAGAGAAATAAAAACTATCCATATAACCCCCATACAAACACTATTTGTCTAACTGTCATAAAAGCCCACAAGATTGCATTCTTTTACGGGCCGCATATTAAGTGGAGCTATAGGGAAACGGGATGGTTGCGTTTTGATACAGGTCTGATATTCAAGGCAGCATCTATCATCATCTGTTATGGTAAAACAATAAGCCGCTATTGTTGTGGCCTTAACAATGGATAATCAGAGTCCCAGATGCTCTCCTACATAAATACAAGTCCCATCTCTGCCACAGATATACTTCAAATCCCAGCAGAATTCACTTTTTTCTCCAAATGCTATTAAAAACATAGAGAATGTGAGAATGTATCTGTTTCTATTGTATGTACTTGACACAGTAACTGACTTATTTCATCAAATTCCATTTTCTATCCAATTCTTAAGTTTATAAACTATTCCTCAGATTCTATCATTTTATCAAATCAAATATAAAATTTTCAAATCCATTAGAAGGAAGGTAGGCTGCTATTTACTTTGTGTAGCATTTTATCGAGAATGAACATGCACTTTAATGTTAAAAAGACAGGTTGGGTACATAGTAACCTTAAATCGTGTGCAATGTTGGCATCAGTTTGAGTAATGTCATGTGACTTCAAGTTTAGTCATGTGACTTCAAGTTTAGTCATGTGACTTCAAATTTAGTGACTGCCTGAAGTTGCAGCACTCATCTCACATATTAAGTATCCTTATTGGATGTCACAGACACAAGATGCACTTTGTCACTGTGCAGTTTACTTGGCTCTTTTACTAGACTAAATAAGCAGTTGTTGTGAGGAGTGATAGCTGGCGGCCAAAGTCAGGTCCTGGTGTCTCACCCAATATTTTGCCCTCCCAAAGAACATTTAATCTGCCTTCACTTTTTGTCACAATGGCTACCCTTCCCGCAGCCAACAGCTAAATGAAGTTTATTTTGGGTAATGAAGATGCAATGGCCTGAGGCTTTCACTGCTCTATTGTCAAGTGGCCATATTGATTTCAACATTGCCCAAAGTCAAACCAAGAAGCGTTCACAGACACTCACCATTTAGGAATCGCAAATATATCCTTGCTAATTTACTGGCCGATTCATTCCTGATCACGCACAGAACAAGCTTACTTCAGCTATATTTATTATAAATATAAATATATATATATGTATGTGTGTGTGTGTATATATTTCTGTATATGTATGTAAGTGTGTATATATATTATATTTTATTATTATTGTATATATTATTGTATATATATATTATATTTATCATATATATATATATATATAGCAGTGGTGGTATTATATAGCACTGATGGTATGATGGTTATTGCCCTCGTCTCCTGCTCTCCAAGCAGACATATATTATGGCATGCAGTAGATGAGAGATACGTGGCGCCCTCTGATGTGTACAGCTGGGAGACCAGGCCTCAGCTGTGACTTAGTATGTGCCCTGAGGAATGCTGTAGTTCTCGTTCTTTTGTATTCTCTCTCTACCTGCCCCCCTCATAACGCATGCTCCCCAAACACTTCATCCAGCCCTGCTACATGTATACTGCATGGAAATATCCCACAAATGCCTTCACACCATTGGTCGCTTTGCTCTTCATGATTTTTCACTGTCTATCCATGTCTCAAGGCAATGCATGGGGTCCGCAGGTTACAACCCTACTCCAAATATCCGTGACCCCCTCCTCACCCTTCAATGACCTTGAGCTGACCCTCTGGGGTTAATTCTACCAGGGGAGAGTGTGGTTATCTGAGCAGGCCCTAATCAGACACCTTTGTAATATCCCTGTCATACATGCACCAGCAATGCAGTACTCAATCTACCACATAAACCCCATCTATCTAGATTTCTTACCATCAAAGTACCTTTTGTTTTAGACATTGTCTTGACATATTTTGTACTGTACGAATATTATGAAAATCAAACCACTGTTGGCTGTTCTCAAAATAATTGCCTACTCTATATTTTAGAACTTTCCAGGTGAATTAAAATAACGTATTCAAATGCCTGAATTCAACCTGAAATTGCCCGCTTCATCTCAAGATATGCTTGTACATATTATAACTGGTCAGAACTTCAATAAGTTCTAACTTTATTTCCTGGAAGGGAATAGGGGAGTTGCTTGGGGTGACAGTGCTAAGATGGCTCTCGCTCTCATATCAGATGGTCGGCTTCTATTCCCAGGTGGGGATTAGTACTGAGATTAGTACTCAGATTAGTGGGGTGTGTAGTCACTTTCAAATGTCAGAAATAGTGGGCAAATCACTATACACACATCTGAGCATTATTACTACACATGTTTTCAAATTGTGGTTTTATTTGACAATTAAAATAATGATTGCAATATTTGAATATATTTCAAATATAGAAATTCTAATTCTATATTGTTTGTAGTGTTTAAATAACTGTGAAACTAGAGAACTATTTTAGAGGTATCAACACCATTTCTAAGAGGTGATCTTTGCACATATGAGTACATGCATTGTTTAGACACTAGTAACATGTCCATATATGGACAGTAAACCACGTCGCAGTTGCCCGTATGCTTTGACCGTGAACCAGGGCACCGCCGGAAATATGTCATTGAGCCTCGTTTGTTGAGGTGGCCGCATGTTGTGACCTAGACACTAATTCCGGTCATACGTCACTGGAAATATGAGTTGTTGTTTAGGGTTTCCCTGTTCTATATTTATGTCAGCCAATCAGAGCAATCCCCTCCAAAATAGGTACAATATTCGCCCGCTGCACAACGAGAGGTCCTTGATAGTCCTCATATAGATGGACAGTGACTGATATGGTCAAATATTGACAACTACACATTTTGAAGATCTTGAAAATTGTTTTGGAATATATAATATACCAATCTGATTGAATATATTTAAGAATGAGCATTGTTTGCAGGTATGTTTTAAGTGTTGATGAATTGTAACAACACCTTAGATAGGTACATTCCATGTTTATTTTTAAATGTGGATCCAGGCGAAATGTTGAGTGAGCAATCCTGCCATGAGAAAAGGTCAAAGCATATCATCAGACCTGTGAGACATACATATATAATAATGCTGAAACATTGGGAACTATTGCATCGCACTGGATTTATTCAGAGATGCTCAAGGTTGGCCTCTTGATCAACTTACTCGAAGTTTAAAGTCTATGATAAATTCTTGAAATTGGATTTATGTTATAATTCATATTTTTCTAAATTGAAATAAAATTGGAAGATTTCATATTTGTTTTCTGCATATAATTACTATTTTTTACATTTTCTATGTTGGCAAAAAACATATTCAATTCTATATGTTCTGACATGCATATTGCTCAAATATTACCCCAGTATGAAGATTTTATATTTGTTCACTATATAAAGTCAGTATTATTCATATTGTCTATGTTTGCAAAATAAAATAATAAAAATTATATTCTTCTGATATGCAAATTGCTCAATAAGAACTCCAATATAAAGATTTCATTTTTTTGGGGGTTTATATCAAATCATTTCTATTATTTTATATTCTTCTGCATTTGCAATAGACAAATCAATTTATGTTTCCTGAAGTACATATCACTCAAACAGAACCCCAATATTAAGATTTCACCTTCAGCACGAAAATAATACTTTTCCCAACCAGGATTCGAACCCTGGACCTTTAGCATAGAAGACAGACATCTTAACCACTGAGCCATGTATCACCCTGTGTCAGTAGTGTAGAAAACTTAGAGTCACAGCATTGTATGAAAATTGAAATTGTTCCATTTCTTTGCTAATAAAGACATTTTATTTTATTTTTTTTTGTATTTTCTCCATTTGCCCAAAAAAAAAAAAAAAAAGAAAAAACAAAAGAAAAATCAAAAGAAAAAACACATTTTATGTGTTCTGACTTTCATTCTGCTCTAAAAAGACCCCAACATGAAGATTTCACCTTTGAAGATTTCACCTTTGTTTATTGTATCGTCATTATTTTTTATAATTTCTATCAAAATAAAAAATGTTTCAATTCTATATATTCTGATGTGCATGTTGCGAAAATAAAACTTCAAAATGAAGATTTCAGTTCCAGCATGAATAAAAAAAATATATTGTTCCCTGTGGGAATCGAACCCCAGACCTTTAGCATGGGAGACAGATGTCTTACCCACTGAGCCATGTTGATTAGTATGATTTGACCTTCTCACTGGTAAATTACACAAATAGTCAACATCTTTATCACTTGATCAAGTTATTTTTATAAAGGGATATTCCGTTATTTCACACAACAGCCTAAATTAAATTTATAGAGTAAAATTTTCCAAAAATATGTTTGTCTAAGATGTTTTCAATAGTAATGCAAATCGATAAAAAGAAACAGATATCTATAACTCATCTCTCATTTAAATCTAACCATTTTCTAGTTGATTCTCTGTAGGTAGGTATATAAGGTTAGCATGTAATAATTTATATTGAATATGAGGTGTTTCATATAATGTCCATACACATTTTATATATTTAACTCGACATAAAACAGAGAATTGAAATTAGCCAAAGAAAATCAGTTACTGGAGTGGTGCACATTTTTCTGTAGAAGTCATATGGAAAGTAGTCCGGCAGGATGTTAATTTCATAGGGAGTTAATGTGTTAATATGTACGCAATGAGTTCACTCATAACAGAAATCAAGATGGCCGAATGTTGGTTGAGAAAGTGCTTGATTTCTCTTAAGGGGAGTACACGTCATGCTTATGTGATAATGCAAGAGAAAGACTGCCACTCACTCTTCAAAAAGGGTAGGGCATCCACTCGGCAGCTTTCTATTTGCCCTAATGTGACCAAATTTGACTCAGAGCAGTCATTTCTGTTAAAATTGCCTTTTTTAGCAGGTTTGCAAATATTCAGTTTATTTTTTATGCTAAATTCAAACATTTTCAGAAATTCATTTTCTCAGGGTTTAATTGAAGGGATGTTTACCATTATTTTTTTTGCTTTATATTGACAATTAATTATGTTTATTCTTTGTTATATATTATTGTATCAATCTTTGTAACTTTGATTTTTTCCAACCATTCAATCACAAATATTTGTCATATTCATTGACATTATTTTCCTTTAACATAAAAACCTCAATATCACCATGGTTACATACCAGTAAATTATTAATGAGAGTAAAGGCTTGGTCTTTTCTTCTTCACTTGATATAGTGTTTCTATTCTGGGTAGCATGACAATTTAAAAGCGCATTCTAAAAATGATGTTTTTCCAAAGGAAAACCAGAAATATCTTAGTAGTTCAAGTTTTTGTCTGAAAGTATGTTAGACTGTGCTGTCTGCAATAGATAAACTCTGCTGTCTGCATCAGTTAGACTATGCTGTCTGCCATAGTTTAACTCTGCTGTCTGAGACATTCTTGACTCGAACCCATATACCCATATAGGCTTCTGGGTGTCTCACAATTTAAGTGGACAGCTGTATCTGTTATTATCAAACTTTCAAATTAATCCCAACGCAGTTAATCCCCAGTGCAGATAATCCCCAGGGCAGTTCATCCCGCAGTGAGTTTGGGCATCAGATGGTTTTCACATCTTTAGTAATTGGGCTGTGATGTTACCAATTATTTAGGTATAAAGCTTAGAACTTGTCCTTTAACCTGGAACAAAGATTGCCCCAATTAGTTGAGACTCCCTTTGCTACAAGAGGCCCTCTGTGGTTTTTTGCGGGTCTAAATGTGCAATACGGCTTTATCTGGAGTCTGGTTGGGTGGGCCTTGCACAACACACTGAGCTGCATCCAAATGTTTTCTCCTGTAACAGTTTTGTTAATTAAAATACTGTCAATCCCTGAGTAACAATATTGCTGCAACTGTTTCATACTTTTGGCAGAGTTTTTTTTTTTTTTTTTTTTGCTGTGATTTTAGAGAGAAAGTCTCTGTCAGTTATACGTTGTTGAGGGATAAGGTATGATCATGGAATAGAAGGGCCTGAAGACATTGGGGAAACTACGCATCCTATAATAGGTAAGTCTCACGCACAGCAGGAGCTTTGTCATTGTTATTTTGCAGGATTCTGCCAAATTCTGCAACAGGCCAATGGTATGAGAGTTGTGTAGGGAGCGGGTAGAGTGACAGGGGACTTGTTCCAATATTACAAGCGTGTCCTAACATAAATTAACTCCCAATCTCGCTCACTCACATCATATCTGGAATGCAGATGGTTGGCAAATCAAAGCCGCCCGACTACTTGGTAAAATAAGTGGTGTTTCTTATTACTTGTTGCCTGGTGTTGTTTCAGAGCAGTGATGGGGATGGGAAAAACTGGCGGGACCTGCAGATGGAGAAAGTGAAGGCTGGATGTCCCACATGTTTGACACCATGCCCTACTGGAACAAGCGACGCAGAAATGTGTCGGCACTGCACCACAAGCTCGCCAAATTACAATGTCATGTCTCCAGCACAGATACAAGTCCCACGATTCCTGCTACAAAGCAGCTACATTACTGCACAAAAGACAGCACTGCACCTCCATCTCACTGTATTATCACTCACCTCACACAGAATATCTCAGAGGAGAATATATCTTCCCACACTGCCTCAGGGGGCCCCTTACCACATCCATCACTATTTCTATTTTTTTAGCCAGGACTTTGATTATTTGATTGGTAACAAACAACTTATTATCATCAATGTTACATTTTCTTGGGACAAAATGGTTGCTATGGCAACTGTCATTTTTGCAGCCCCTCATACCTAAAACATATATATGTATATTTGAGACACTCCAAGTCTTGGAAGTTACAATCTGAAAACATTATGAGACAAATTACAAAGTGATATGAGAAATTGCACAGAGTATCAAGTGACCACAAAATTACTGATGTTTTTGTGAGCATGATATGTCAACACCAGATCCTTCGCACAAATGACTCTATCATCCATCCGACCTCATGCAATATTAGTGTACCAACGGCTTGCAGCCATTTTTGCCAAGAAATGCCACAGGAGCGAAGTGTGCTGGAGAATATAATGGGTGGTTCACTCTGGTCTGAATGGTGGCTTGTTAATCAACACTGAGGTGGGGAGGAAGCAAGTCCATTTAGCAGTGAGATGAGTGTACTTGGGTGAGGTGAAGCATGGACGGATTTAATTGTTAGTCAGGCTAGACTGCGGGGGTAAGGCCGGCCCTCTGTGCCAAGCATTCTAAGTCGGTGTTGACTTTTAGCCGGCGAGTGGCCTCCATACAGATTGTCTCCATCCTGCAGCCTATCTCACAGAGAAGGCTTACTGTCTGCTGTCTGTCAAACACCAAAAAGTCACCTCCTGCTTGCTGCCGCCATTTTGTGACATCAATCTCAATGTGACTGCATGGCACTGTCAACTTAGCGGCCTGCCCAATGAAATGCCTGCAAAACGATGCAAGTCATTGATTTCCCCCACCAAATGCTTATCCGCATACTTATAATCTAGCATCTGTCTAAAGTGAACAAATAG
This sequence comes from Amphiduros pacificus, assembly GCA_949316495.1. Taxonomy (NCBI): domain Eukaryota; kingdom Metazoa; phylum Annelida; class Polychaeta; order Phyllodocida; family Hesionidae; genus Amphiduros; species Amphiduros pacificus. The sequence goes on along the minus strand of OX439003.1, from coordinate 8,977,391 downwards.
CATTCAGGGATGCACGTGTTCCGTTTTCCTCCCCAGAGACTTCAGTCCACTCGAGGCAATATTTGCTTATTGAAATGATACAGTTCATTTACAAGCACAGTCAGGGACCGGGCGGGGCGAGGCCATTATTCAGACCAATACTTTGCCGAGAAAAGTTGGAAATGTTTGTTTGATCAGGTTGCGTGTGAGAGCAGTATAGCAGGTCAAAGACTTTAACTCTCCTTGATATATAAGAGGTATTGAGGACAAAGAGCTTGAAAAATATAGCAATTGAATATGGTTGATGCAAGGCAAATTCATTGATATATCAAACATGTAAACTAGCAGAATGTTCAGCTGAGAGATTGGATACCTCATCATGAAGTACAAACATGTCAGGCTGTAATGTCTTACTTAAATATCACACATCTTGATAAAGCTTGCACAATAAGGTAGAATACAAATGTCACTCAAAAAGGTAGAACACGAATGTCACACAATAAGGTAGAACACAAATATCACACAAAAAGGTGGAACACAAATGTCACACAAAAAGGTAGAAAATAAATATCATGCAATAAGGTGGAACACAAATATCATGCAATAAGGTATAACCTATATTGCTGCTATAAACTATAGCCCTGGTATAACCTATAATACTGGTATAACCTATAATACTGGTATAATCTATAATACTGGTATAACCTATAGCCCTGGTATAACCTATAATACTGGTATAATCTATAATACTGGTATAACCTATAATACTGGTATAATCTATAATACTGGTATAACCTATAATACTGGTATAATCTATGATACTGGTATAACCTATAATAGTGGTATAATCTATAATACTGGTATAATCTATGATACTGGTATAACCTATAATACTGGTATAATATATAATACTGGCATAACCTATAATACTGGTATAATCTATGAAAGTGGTATAACCTCTATAAGGTATAAGGTATTGAATATCACACAACAAGATGCAATTCAAATGTTGTGCAATAACGCATAACCTATAAGAATGATATATCCTTAATAACCTTTATGATGTGTAATCCTTCAGACTATAATATCCTTTGTAAACATGCCATAATTCAATGCAATAAATCAAAGAATAAACAATATCCAAATAATTGCTTAGTGTCTTTTGAAACTGATAAATAGAGTGATACACTGTCAAGAGGAAAACTAACAAAAACTCTGCATTCAAAATATTTATGTGAATTGGTTAATGGCAAATGGTGACACACCTATATCATTTTATTGTTATATTTGTAAGAAAATACTTCAAATCACCTCCAATGGTTGTGTCAGTTTTGGAATGGACGCATTCATCACAATTTTAAGGAGCGAGAATGAGGTGTCAACATAACTCTATCATTTTTACTGTATGACAAACGTACCATAAATTAGCTAATTTTTCCCAGCCATCAAATCAAATCTCACAGACAGGGGAAAATTAATACACTTGTAATAAAATGCGCCTACCAATTAAGCAAGCCATCAAGCTTAAATGCTTTTGGTGTCTATTTTCATTCAATTAAGAAGGGATGAGTCCATCTTTGAGGCTAGCGTTCTAGATCAAATATATGCTTCAGATTATATCATTAGAGCATGGTAAATTTCTTCCCAATCTCGAGTCATCCCTAATGGGGGGATATATTCACATTACTGGCCAGAATAGTTCGATAGTGAACACCCAGCGAGCCTTTGAAGCCGCCGGGCTTATAATGTTAGATATTGCCCTGATTGCATTGGCTATTATAGGCCTCCACAAATACACTCCGATAAGACGTCTGCTATTTTTGTCTCTCCCCCCCCATCTTCCAGACAAATATGCCCGCAGAAAATATCTATGAAATCATATGATTGGAGAACAACAAAACATAGATAGAGATATATGTGTATGTAATATCATCACAACAGCTTGAAGTGTATTGTTACTTTTATCTACTTTATATTAGAAATGAGATATTTTCGACTCTCTGACAATTATATAAAGACTTTGTTGCAGGTAAGATTATTGTTTCCTATCACAATATGATTCCCTTGCGGGATGTCATTTCATCAGCACACAAAGATCTAGGCTGCACACCAGGGTCCGGCTTTCTATCATGTTCATGCACAGGCAGTCATATTTCATGAATAAATCAGACCTAGGAGACACAACATTGCATCCCTCCATTCCAACATAATATATACATGGTATATCCTCTCAACTCCTAACAGATTGCAGACACAATATCCTTTACATTCCCATAGATTGAGAAATAAAACATACATTTAGCCTCTCAAAAAAACTTAAGAAAACATTTGATTTAAAACTAGATGATTTGCATTGTTCTAAACTGTTTGGCACATGATTGTTGCAATGATACAGCATTTCAAGTAGATACCAATAACAAAAACCCACACAGGTGGCGCCACTGAGGCATGTCACATGACCCCAGTCTCCTGCTTGCTTTGATGTCCTACTGGGCCATGGCTCAGAGCTGACAAGTGTTGTTTTAAGCTTGACCTACTGATATCCGAACAATACCAAGTTCAATAGCAAAGTGCACTTGACAAATCTTTCACCACGGATGTTGCATTTCTTGTGTGATTCCAGTGCTCGGCGCTTCAAGGAAACCACACTTCTACTCAAGATGCTTAAACGACCTCTGAAATTGGTGCAGTCTGCCACTGAAGTTAAATATCACAGTAGCTAATCACAAATGCTCATCACCAAAGTTGATACTTTGATGAAATGGCGAGTCACTTGCAACAGATATAATTACAAGCTGATGGAAAGATTTGGCTCATTCTCAACATCATCATCATTAGCCTTGCTGACTCGGAGTGTGTACTATGAACCCCAGGAGTAATACGCTTTCTGTATCAGATGAGTGAGGTAGAGCACCAGGTACAGAACACTGCCATATGCTAGATCCACAAACAACTCCCAACCACTATATTGTCTTATGTGTTAAAGGAAGTATCCACTTATTCAGAAGAAAAAACAAATAAAAAGCATAATTTAGTGAAAAATGTATCAAACTTCAAGATGTCATGATGTTTGTTTGTAGATATGCTGTTGGTACACAAAATTATATGATTAATGCTTAATACCTTCAAACAAATGGCACGTGTCAGAGAACACCACCATATGTTCTCGGTAATATGCTTATGGTTTGGCTGAGTAACACGTAGATGCATTATCCTTCTTTCTCCTGTCAGTTATAAGCCATCAATTATACCTGAGATAGGGGCAATGTCAATATCCATCACATATGATATTCTTTTGATATACTTAATGATTAAAAAATACTTGAGACATTTGCACATTTGACAATTTCACTGTGAAGTATATAAATTGGTGTAAATTGTGGTACTATATTCCACCATACAAGTATTCTATACGTTGTGTGCTGGTCCTGTTCTTCAACTGGGACCATGTATCTATATATTTAGGTGTCGCCTTATATTTAAAACAGTCTTGGTAGACACGGGCCTTTTGTAAAGGCCGACTGAGAGAGTGAGATACCATAATGGGGTCAGTACCAGAGACAGCCACCAGAGGGAGTGATGTTAGTGGTAATGAGGTCAGAGACAGTGACTTGTGTTGGTCTCAGCTTGGTGATAATGAGGTTATGTTACACTGCGATGTGGTATAGCGTGGCACATGGCAGCGTGTCACCACCAAGTGCGTGTTCCATTGCACACTCCGCGGGTATCTCCGTGGCAACAAGAACAGTGTCACTGGCAAAGGCCACACAACTTACTGAGCCACTGAAGACTGCCAAAACAGGTGCTTGTGGGAACCAAGCGAGGAGCTAAGTGGGGTCTGAAGGGGCAGTGAGAAAGCCCCATGTGTCAGCCTGGACCGGGGCGCACAGTCAAACTCTCCATACAGCAGAGAGAGAGAAAAAACACCCATACACACACCAATGAACCTACAAATAAAAACACCAAAAACTCTCAAAGTGGAAAGGAAACTATCTTTGACCTTTTATCACATTTCCCTGACCGTGGTACAAAACAACAAAGCAACTGCGGGCTGACCCACATGTAGGATGGTGTCTCATGGGCAGAACCAGACACGGAGATGAATAATAAGAAATGCAAGACAGGTACTTAGCGGGTACATATCAGACAGGATGACATTACCCGGGATAATTGCCGGCTGCATGCCATCAACTCGGATGATTCTCTTCTTCTTTGTCTCGTTTTGTAATGGCAAACATCCCGTGGACTCTTCTTGTATAAATGTTTTATATTGATCGTGTTTCAACTAATCACTTACACAACTAGCTTAATTGTGTTGAAATCAAATCAGATCTGTTACATCTAAACCTTTATTCAGGACAGATGTCAACTGTATTAGTCATATCACCTAGTCTTTCAAATTATAAGAACGTGTTATAACACTGATTTGAGCCCCTCATATTTTAATTTAAATTCTGATTCCCTTGTCTCAAAAAAGAGTAGTTATAATAAGAATACCTCAAATTTATTGAAAATAATCATAAAAACAAATGATAGCATCTAGATCTGTATCTGGCAGAATACTGGATTGACTCAAGATTTCAAGTGTATTAAACTTTTATTAACATTAATAACATGTCTTTTCCGTCTGGCTGGATGGTGCTCAGTGTGGGATTAGAGTTGGCAACTCCAAGTGATTCCCTATCCACCTCTGCCTCCAAAGTCTTCTCATTGTTTGGTTTTTTTTTTTTTTAAACAAGGAATAGGAAGAATTTCCAATTATTAATAAATAGGTCAGTGAAAAAGCAATGCAGATTAATTGTTGGTATTGTGTTTTGGTCTGATCAAAGGTAAGCATCAGACAAGAAACAGAACTGCAATTAGTGGAAACTATTCAAGCAAGATAATCTGGTGATATTATGAATATTCATTTTTCTTGATATAACCACGATCTGCAGCCAGTACTGGCTGAAAACCGGGGCTTTGGAGGTAGAGATAGGATGAAGATTGACTACCTCTGTTTAGCATTGTAGTCATTTAAACAAACAGACTATTTTGCATTACAATCTGAAATGAAGTACACATTTTAGAAAATTTGAATATGTAAATATATTCCAAATCGACATAATGACAGAGCATGCTTGGTATGAGGTATGATATTCTTATTTGTCCCGGGCAGCTTGGGAAGTGTGGCAGCCTGTGTTATTCTTTTCACACCAGTTGACCACTCTCGGTTCACTAATGCCAATCAAGGCAACAGCCTTCCCAACACAAGTCTACTATCAATTACATTTTTGTTTCCCCCCTGCTCACAAACTTCCTCCATCTTCATTTTAAGCAAATTCATCATGTTGGAACCATTGCCCCGTTTTGCTGAGAAGCTAAATTCTTTATCTTGCTGCCTCACTGGGTTCCTACATAACACGTGCCGCTCCCCGCATTTGCCGACCTGAGAACATTTCATAATAGTCAGATTACTACTGATTAGCAACACAAATGCGTTTGCTTCCCAAAGCCTGATGCAAACTCGCCTCTCATTGGATAATTGATTACCAGTTGCAAGGTCAGAGGTCAGGCAAGCCTTTTCGGGGAGAATTAATTAATCAAAGTTTTAATTACATAGTGGTTGTGAGAGCAATCTTGTTTACAGTCTTGCAGTCCCCTATATGTGACTGGAATGATACAACCTCTCTATTGTGTGTTGTGCTTTGCTAAATCAAACGTTCACTTTTACTTTGATACTCTGACACCACTACCCATCATGCACCAAGTACATATAACTTGATGCTCGCCATTAGTGTGCTGATGATTAAATATGGTTTGTACTATGGTAAATGAATGGCATAAATTCTTGCAAATCTACACTGCACGAAAAGTCAGCTTTAACCATCTTTTTATAAACACAAAAGAAGCAAAAAGCTCTTGCATAAAATGATGATATATTTTGCATGGATTTAGGAAATAATCATATTCATAAATATTTTCAGCCAGAAAATATTTTAGAGATTAAACCTTTGCTGTCAAATAATACTTGATATGTGGCAATGGGTTATCAAAATCCATTTTTTTTGCTTCATATAATTTACCTTTGAAACTAAATTTAACAATTTTGGTAAAGCTTTAAATGGTTTTATGCATAACATAATCTGTAAAAATACATACTTTTGTCATATTTATGCAGTGTTGTAAAGAATTTTAAATTAGTTTGACAAGACCCTGTTTGGGACATACTCTCAAGCTGTTAATTGAATGTATAAAAATGAATTTAAAGGTGATGTTTTTATCTTTGAGAGAACACAGGAAATGATCAAATTTTCCAATGCAATGACAAGAAAGATGTGTGTACAAATACAAATCAGTCAATGAATTCTGTATCATTAATGAAATTTCAATAACTAGTTGTATGTAAATTTAGATAACACTTATGAAATATGAACAAACGGAGAAATGGCCAATGACCAAATAAAGGAATAGTATGTGTTTACTGTCCAATTAAAATTAAGGCATGGTCGATGACAAATACAACATTCATAATTGCAACTCCCCTGTGCAGCTTTACATGACGATTCAAGACATCTTCCTTTTGGCGTTATCAAACACAGGAATTTTGTTTAATGAAGGATTTTTTCTTTCTATTTAATTTGTCACAGTTCAAATATGGAAGTCTGGAAACTTGCCAAATATTGAAGTTACACTGGATTGTGAGAAGATGCAAATAAAAACTCCACAAAAAGTCAACAATCTCTCTCAATTAACAGTGCCAAACTTTTGAAATTTGAAATTAAAATCCATATCAGAGTAATTAAGACTTGATTTCTAACAAGCAACTAATTTTGTCATCAGGTTTGGAGCTGCGCAAGCTTCCTGTAGTTCTTGCCAGCTGTAATCCAATATCCTTGCCAACTGTAATCCAATATTCTTGCCAGATGTAATTCATTTGGTCTTGACAAAGAGGCTGTGATAGCTGCACTGATTGGGGCAACTTCTCATTGTCAGAAAACACCAATTAGTTGGATTCATAACTTATAAATAAATGAATGGAAAGCCTAGCAAAACAGTACAAAAGTTCAACATGCCTGCATTAAACTTGTGCAAATATCAAAGAATCATCATTTGTTCCTGTTGGCCACATAGGTATGTTTTTATAATGATTCAAATCATTAGATAACAACAAGAAAAATAAATAAATGTTAGGCCCTTGACAAGAGAAAAAGAAATCGAAGTAAGAAGAAAAGTTATTAGATTAAACAGAATTAGAGATGATGAGAAAAAGTATTTTACTCAACAAGATTTCATATTACACAGGACTAAAGGTTAGGAGAGAATGTTCAATATATTCCACAGGAGTAGAGATTGTATCATGTTTTATAAGAGTATAGTTTAGGACAAGATGTGTAACTAATATCAACATTGTTGTAGAAGCTTATATGTCGTGTCTGACACTGACATCTTGCTGACAACAAAGTCTGACAAGCCCCAGGTGTCACATTTCTCCCATCATCTCATCATCATAATCTAATCAATACAAAGTCAGTGAAATAACTAAGTTACTAAGACTGACATTAATCAAATGCGGCCATCACAGCACAGCTCGTAGAGAGCTCCATGTGGAGACAGAGAGACACCATCAAATGCCACCATCAAATGCCAGCAGCGACACCAGCAGAGACACCAGCAGAGACCAGCAGAGAGACCAGCAGAGACCAGCAGAGAGACCAGCAGAGATACCAGCAAAAACACCAGCAGAGACTCCAGCAAAAACACCAGCAGCGGCACCAGCAAAGATCAGCAGAGACCAGCAGAGACACCAGCAGGGACCAGCAAAAACACCAGCAGAGACTTCGGCAGAGATACCAGCAAAAACACCAGCAGAGACTCCAGAAGAGACCAGCAAAGATCAGCAGAGAGACCAGCAAAGATCAGCAGAAACCAGCAGAGATACCAGCAAAAAAACCCAGCAGAGACTCTAGGAGAGACACCAGCAAAGATCAGCAGAAACCAGCAGAGATCAGCAGAGACCAGCAGGAACACCAGCAGAGATCAGCAGAGATCAGCAGAGATCAGCAGAGATATGAGGAGAAAGACCAGCAGAAACCAGCAGAGATGCCAGCAGAGAGACCAGCAGAGAGACCAACAAAGAGATCAGCAAAGACCAGCAGAGAGACCAGCAGAGACCAGCAAAGATCAGCAGAAACCAGCAGAGAGACCAACAGGGATACCAACAAAAACACCAGCAGAGACACCAGCAAAGATCAGCAGAAACCAACAGAGACCAGCAGGAACACCAGCAGAGATCAGCAGAGAACAGCAGAGATCAGCAGAGACCAGCAAAGATCAGCAGAGATCAGCAGAGACCAGCAGAGACATGAGGAGAAAGACCAGCAGAAACCAGCAGAGATGCCAGCAAATACACCAAAAGACACACCAGCAATTGCATCAGCAGAGACACTAACAAAGAGACTATCAGAGACACCACCAGGGACACTAACAGAGACACTAACAGAGACACTATCAGAGACACCACCAGGGACACTAACAGAGACACTAACATAGACACTAACGGAGACACTAACGGAGACACTAAGAGACACTAACAGAGACACCAGCAGAGACACCAACAAAGAGACCAACATAGACATCAGCAGAGACTGACAGAGACATCAGCAGAGAATGCCAGAGACAGCAGCAGAAACACCAACAGATACTGACAGAGACACCAGCAGAAACATTAACATACCCTGGCAGACACTAACAGAAACACCAGCAGACACTGGCAGAGACATCAGAAGAGACACCCACAGAAACACCAGCAGAAACACCAACAGATACTGACAGAGACACCAGCAGAAACATTAACAGACCCTGGCAGATACTAACAGAAACACCAACAGACACTGGCAGAGACATCAGAAGAGACACCCACAGAAACACCAGCAGAAACACCAACAGATACTGACAGAGACACCAGCAGAAACATTAACATACCCTGGCAGATACTAACAGAAACACCAGCAGACACTGGCAGAGACATCAGAAAAGACACCCACAGAAACACCACCAAAGTCACCATCAAAGATATATATTTCTCCTGATATTTTGCATCTTTTATTGAAATGAACAGTGGCAGATCATGATGCATCCAAACATTATCCAGCCAGGTTTCCTGTACATAGGTGGCACTACCATTCTTTATCATTTTGGCCACTAGGTGGCACTAACATTTTAAATCATGTGTACTGCAATGTGCAATGTAACATAAGAGTTTTGTCTGGATGAAATGGAATGTATTATGTTACCAAAATAAAACACACACTCAACTATCACAGTCACAAATGGGAATTTTGTTATATATAATGTATATAAAATCTGTCTTTATTACTAATACATATCTTTAAAATAGGAGCCCCATGCACTTCTGCGAAACAATATTATTTTTCCGCACAATACCAGATATTGTTTTTCATTATGATATTATATGCCTAATAAAACATAATGTCAAGATAATGTTCAAGGATAATCTAATCTATTGCTTGTCCATGACATATAGACAGCAAGATGAATAACACACAGAAAAAGAAATGAAGAAATCTGATAAAAAAAACTGTTACTGATAGTGCTACTGAATGATTTATCATCTATTCTGTGTAAGAAAATATCTTTAGATCCAATATGTTAAAGAAAGGTCTTGTCCATGCATGTGAGGATGGGGAGAGAGGAGAGATGAGACCTACCGTAGACGTGGAGGCCAGTGTTATTCTGCTGTGCCCACTGCTTCATTACCACCGGGTTGTCATGTATCTTATTAAAGAACAACTTCACAGCATCTGCAACATGTCATATAATCAGGTCAATACTGATGATCATCTCATGTTTAATGCAATACAAGGTTTGATTTGAAAAAGAAAACAGTGTAAGTTTGATTCCATGCTTTAGCAATATATAAAGTTTACTGGCACTGTCCTCTCTATACCTATAGGGTAACCTGTCATTATGTTCTCACTGCCTATAGGGTAATCTGTTACTGCCCCCTCTCTGCCTATAGGGTAACCTGTCACTGTACTCTCTCTGCCTATAGGGTGACCTGTCACTGCCACCCTCTCTGCCTATAGGGTAACCTGTCACTGCCCCCTCTCTGCCTATAGGGTAACCTGTCACTGTACTCTCTCTGCCTATAGGGTGACCTGTCACTGCCCCCCTCTGCCTATAGGGTAACCTGTCACTGCCCCCCTCTCTCTGCCTATAGGGTGACCTGTCACTGCCCCCTCTCTACCTATAGGGTGACCTGTCACTGCCCCCTCTCTGCCTATAGAGTGACCTGTCACTGCCCCCTCTCTGCCTATAGGGTAACCTGTCACTGCTCCCTCTCTGCCTATAGAGTAGCCTGTAACTGTCTTCTCTCTGCCTATAGGGTAACCTGTCACTGCTCCCTCTCTGCCTATAGAGTAGCCTGTAACTGTCTTCTCTCTGCCTATAGGGTGACCTGTCACTGCCCCCTCTCTGCCTATAGGGTGACCTGTCACTGCCCCCTCTCTGCCTATAGGGTGACCTGTCACTGCCCCCCTCTCTGCCTATAGGGTAACCTGTCACTGCCCCATCTCTGCCTATAGGGTAACCTGTCACTGCCCCCTCTCTGCCTATAGGGCGACCTGTCACTGCCCCCTCTCTGCCTATAGGGTAACCTGGCACTGCCCCCTCTCTGCCTATAGGGTAACCTGGCACTGCCCCCTCTCTGCCTATAGGGTAACCTGTCACTGCCCCCTCTCTGCCTATAGGGTGACCTGTCACTGCCCCCTCTCTGCCTATAGGGTAACCTGTCACTGTACTCTCACTGCCTATAGGGTAACCTGTCACTGCCCTCTCTATACATATAGGGTTACTGTACTCTTACTGCCTATAGGGTGACCTGTCACTGCCTATAGGGTAACCTGGCACTGCCCCCTCTCTGCCTATAGGGTAACCTGGCACTGCCCCCTCTCTGCCTATAGGGTAACCTGTCACTGTCCTCTTTCTGCCTATAGGGTAACCTGTCACTGTAATCTCTATACCTATAGGGTAACCTGTCACTGCCCCCCTCTCTCTGCCTATAGGGTAACCTGCCACTAACCAGCCTTGACAGCGGGGTAAAGTTGGGTATTGTTGGACTAAGCTATTGATCCTCATCAGTGCCGAGACCTCTCAGGGTAGTTAGACCCGGACACCACACTGGGCAATTACATGACCTGTCATTTTGGGTTAGAGGCAGCATTAGCTTAGCAATCCACTTGACACTGACCAAATAGGGTAGTTTGTATTCCAGTAGTGTCTCACTCCACCCCCAGGTGGCCCTCCAGACCACGGTGAGTGATGACCAGTAGGAATACAATCACCCTTGCCAAGTCCTCTTGCCATTCATTTGATCAAATATTCACATTTCATTCTTGTTTGTTAAAGGAAGAAAACAAAACAGCCAATATTATCTCATGAATTATATGTATTTGTCATTACCTTCTCATTATTTATATCCAATATAATGACAACCTGATCAAATGAACTTCTGTTAAGATTATGGACCCAAGGGATGGCACTTTTACAAATACATCACAACAAACAATTAAGTGCTACATGAAGCAAGGTAAAAATGTGGATGTCGCCATGGTAACCAAGAAGATTTTTAACTCTATGGACATGCAATATGAGTATGCCTTGAGCTGTGTCACAGAGGACGATCATGTTTATTGATGTTCCACACAAAAATATCAGGCAAGAATTATCCCTTTGATTCTGCCATGATGGAAAGCATTGGCACATTTCTGGTTGTCTCAAACAAAATTGAGTTTGCCGGAGCAGATGGTATTCATGACATGATGTCATATGGCTCTCCTGCCAGGTCCAATGGTGTTGCCTTTGACAAAAATGAGTCCATATCAGGTTTCACATTTCCTGATACCAGGTGGCACTGCAGTGTATAGAGGGCAGTGCAGTTGGTGCCATTGCCACAGCGACATTGTTGGGGCAGTAACAAGGAATATCAATTCTCATCAACAGGCTGGTAGTTTTTTCTTGCAAACAAGCAATTGGAGGGCAGGGTGTGACGTGCGTAATATCCAATGGTGATCCTAAGCCTACAGCTAATGTCAAACCCAGAATAAAACAAATCTACCCAACTATACACACGACAAAAAATGCCAGACGACTTAAAAAGATTTATCCCACATAATTTCACTTGTTTAGTTCACATTTATTTCATACCTGCCAGGGTAAAGATAAATGTTTTATTGGTATGAAAACTTTGCATAAGTAAATACTCAAGATATATATTAATCTCATCAACTTCCATCCTTTTAAATTTGAAGTAAACATAATTCAGTAATAGTCATTCAAATACATACAAAAATACAGATAATTTGAAATTTAAAAATATAGAAACTCTCAAAACTTGGGAGTTCCAAAGAGCAGATCTTGTTGAAATAAGCCCATAAGAATTGTCAACATTGGAATTTGGGATTTCCAAAATCTGGTTTCATATTTCAAGAAAATATGGGATGTCTAAATAACAGATCTTGTTGAATTTAGAATTAAAAACACTTGATTAAAGCACTTACGAAGCTGGAGGTTGGGTGGTATGAAGACGATGATGTGAACCTGAGGTTCGATAGAGCAGCCTGCATACACCGCTGAGATGACCATCACCAGACTGAGTGTGACAACCGCTGGACGATTCACACCTCCTCCACCACCACTGGCCTTAGCTGGGCTACTGTTAGCCTGCAACACAAATAACAACACATCAATGTCAGGAAAGTGAGAAAACATAACATGTAGTATACATAGGTTGTTGGTGTTATCATGTCTATGTGATAATGCAAAAGAAAGATCTCCAGTCATTCTTCCAAAAGAGTAGGGTATTGAGTCCTGGTGATATATTTCTATCTGATATGATATAGCCTAAACAGTGCTGAAAAGATGGTTAATACAAACAAACAAATGTACACAGCAGTTCATAGGATAACGCAAAAGAAAGACCCTTAGTCACTCTTTGAAAAGAGTAGGACATTGAGTCCTGGTGGCAGGTTTTTATCTGACTTGATCCAGCCTAAACAGTGGTCAATACAAACAAATGTACAGAGGACACTGGGTTAAAGGACAAATCTAGAACTCATCTTATCCCCCCCTCCCCACACACGAACTGATTACAATGTGCCTGTCCTGTTGGGATATCCCTAAGGTTATATTCATAGATTTAAGGTATTCATTGTTTATCTATCTCTATTTGTTAAATGTATATCATAAATATCATTTTGGACTTCTGTTTTTGAATTTTATTCAAACATTTTTTAAAATCCCAGCGTGAATATAGAAACTTTAACTGGAATAAAGAATTAATGAAAAAAACAATATATTAACAAGATTCTTAATGTGAATTTAAAGACCCAGGAAAGTCTGTTGTTTATTTGTGCTGAATTGCAAACTACTTTTTCATTTCAGTCCTTAAAGAACTAATTATTTGCCCAAAGGACTGGCTTGTCAGCAAGCGTCCCCAGCCTATCTATGGCACACTGTCAACTTCCTCCTCTGTAAGAAACGGGCATAAAAACTCTACTGCTGTAAGAAAACACTGATTGCCACAATAGCAATAAATATCCAAACTTGATATGACAGTCAGCATTTTATCTTGATTAAATACAACTACCTCATCTACCATATGAAATACTGAGAAGAACGAAAAACAAGTCAGCTGGAATCAGTGGTCAGCTAGTTATATACATATATATGTAAATTATGTATATATATTATCTATATATATTTATACACATATACATGTATATATATATATTATATATATATATATATATATATATATATATATATATATATATATATATATATATATATATATATATATATATATATATATATATACATATATCCCTGGAGATTAATGAGGTCAACTGTTTTAATGACACAATTTCATGGAGGTATGCTTCACTGCAGGTGAAGTATTGGTTGATGTGGACTCCTCCTGCCCTACAGGTGTCTCTGCTTCCCACGTAGCATCTGTGCCGATGTGTGCAAGACAGGCTTGATTATCCCAACCAAAAAATGCTGTGCACATCATCATTTATCATGGCAAAATCTTGGGTCCTCAAAGATTAACCCCTGGCACCACTCCACTACTCGGTATCTTTGGGGGATTTCTCCCGTTAAACATAAGATATTTGGCCTGCTTTAATGGTGCAGTGTTTTTCCATGGTGATTGCAATGGGGACAGAAGAACAGTGAAATTTAGAGTCGCGCAGGGAGCATTGAGAGGCTGCCAAGCAACACTTCACAATGAAAGTGCCTACAAATGCCATGCAAAAACACAAATAACGCTTTGACTGTCTTTATCTACAGAATTTAATATCCCTGATATATAGGCTCCTATTATGTAAAAAATGTCAAATATTATTGGGCATTTAGCAAAATATGATATGCCAGTTGGATGGTTAATCAGTTCATGTATATATTGAGATGTGTGAGACTAGCTGATGACATATACAAACACAAATACACATACTTGTATGCCATACATGTGCATTTGTATATATCTATATAACTGAGTGGAAAAAAACTTCAAGCCTATTGCGGCTCTTGAATATATTTAATCCATTCATGGCCAGTACATATTATATGTTTGTTTTCTTTTTTCAAGCTGCTTAGTAGGTGGGATGTTTCAGTGAATATCATATTGCAAACTGATTATTACCATTGTCAAAGTTGAAAACTTTAAATCTGATGTTTGATTCCAATGAGAGAGATACCCGACAATTACAAATAAGATATTATGTGGAGGAATATTGAATAACCCGGACACATTTATGTCTTGATTACTTCTGATTCCCACAAGGAGAGGAATGCCAAACTCTAAGCCTTATTATGCAGTCTTTCTTCAGCAATATCGGCTAAATAGATCAACTAATTACAAATCCCTTGCTAAAATTTCCATGTCATATTTTGCCTTCAATTCCTCTATTCGACGATTCACGCTGCAAAATTATATTGCAATCTGCTGCAGAGAGAATATTCATCATTTGCACAGTGAACCCTTCTTTACGGCCGCCATTCAGAGCAGTTTCATCTGTTGATCATTCAGAGAGAGTAGTTTTTTATCAGGCAGATAAGGGGAATACCTCAAATCGCAGTTTTTCAATCTGTGCCTGGAAACGGCAAATGAAGTCTGGTTTGCAGAAGCCCACAGTTCTGTGAGCTTTCTGCCTCAAAGACATTAATGAGAAAACGAGAAAAATCCCAACATATTTGATGGGCAATTTCTTCCCTAAAATAACATGGAGTATGCCTTCTTGTTTATAAAAAACTCCATATATATATTGCCTGCTTCTGCCAATATGGTGAAGCAGGCTGGGGCCGAGATGATGGGATCCTACTTGCCGTGAGTTCAGCCAGAGGGGATGATTTTAGTGCGTTTTTTTAAAGGTACAACCCTCCACCGATACACTCTAAGATATCCCATGGCCTCAAGACTAAAATACTCCATAAATACTGATGCGATGTACCATAGATTTCACTTTCTTAGTTTCATCATATTTCAGAACCAGAATTCACATTGTACATAAGGGTACTTCCCATCCTGTTAGTCTTTAATAGTTGAGTTAAGGATAGCATAGACAGAACAAAAGGAGAACATTTAAAATTGAGTGATGTGTCTCTTCTGTTTTGCATACCATTATAGGATCACATAATTTGCTTTTCATTTTCATTGATTTTGTAATCATTCATTTCAGAGATACTGTGAGAAGAAAACGCTTAGACTTTTGTCTCCTTATAAACTTATAGTGATGAGACAATTCAAAGTTAAATGAGACAATCTTGCAAGACTATTAAATAAGGCATTTTTTCAA
Organism: Amphiduros pacificus; assembly: GCA_949316495.1. Taxonomy (NCBI): domain Eukaryota; kingdom Metazoa; phylum Annelida; class Polychaeta; order Phyllodocida; family Hesionidae; genus Amphiduros; species Amphiduros pacificus. Next base: position 8,961,555 of record OX439003.1, on the reverse strand, counting down.
AGGATATTCAAAACAACAAATCACTGCACATTATTATATTGATATGTAATTTCCAAGTAAAATGGTGATTGCAAAGTACACAACAAATCGCGTTAAAAACTAAAGTGGGTCCATTGTCTCCTTCGACACAAATCAGAATGAGACGTTTGTGATTTTAATGAGCCATTGTCTCATGACTGTTGTATGCCATCTAAAGTTCTCCATATTCTGTGATACATAAATTGCCCTAATTGCATGATATCCAAGTTGCATATTTTTGCTTGATGCCCAGACTATAAATGACTTCTGACATTCAAGTTGCCTTTTCAAATGACCTTCACTGTGTCATATATCTCTGTAGTACTCCTTGGTATCATATTTTCCAATGACCTTCACTGTGTCATATATCTGTCAGTACTCCTTCACATTATATTGTCAAATGACCTTCACTGTGTCATATATCCCTGTCAGTACTCCTTCACATTATACTTTCAAATGACCTTCACTGTGTGATATATCTGTCAGTACTCCTTCACATTAAACTTTCAAATGACCTTCAATGTGTGTTATATTTATGTCAGTACTCCTTAATATTAAATTTTCAAATGACCTTCCCTGTGTCAAATATCTCTGTTAGTACTCCTTTGTATCATATTTTCCAATGACCTTCAATGTGTGAAATATCTCTGTCTGTACTCTTGATATTTTATTTTCATGCACTGATAGATTCCATCAAATCCTGTCATTTTGCTGAGAAAATAGGTTTTGTGAGTCTTTATTCTGCACTCTTATTTTAGTTTCCAATGAAGTTTCCCCTGCCCAAAGATTGTATTTCCAGAAATGAATCCAGCATCATGAAACGAATGCATCCCACCCATATGATCTTTCATCATAGTATTTCTCTGCATAGATCCTGCTCATTTTTCATGATTTTAACTTGAGACAGTTCCATGAATAGCCAATTATGCAATATCTGGCAGGTTTCCTACTTCTGACTGGTTTGTGTTATGTTTATCAGTTAAAAATAACATAATAAATAAAGTCAAGCACCTTAATACAAACAGAACTAATTACATTAACTCGTCAGATACATACAGACTGTATTCCTCTATTATAACTTGCTTCTGAAACTTGCCTTTATAACTTGCTTCTGAAACTTGCCTTTATAACTTGCTTTTGAAACTTGCCTTTATAACTTGCTTTTGAAACTTGCCTTTATAACTTGCTTAAAAAAACCTTCCTGCAATGCAGAATGAAATAATGCAGATAATATTTAACCACCTTGTCTCAGAACACTTGATGTCCAACCAAATAAATAATTCTTTTGGAAAGCAGCATAATAATGTTGTGAAGTCACCCATGTACAAATGAGCATAAGCGAACTAGCCCATCAAAACACAGCCTTGCATGTTATAATATAACATTGGAATCACAGAATGCAAGAAGAGTAACATCTACAGGAAAAAAACCCTTTTATTGCTGGAGAGTATCACAATATTGATTCTGGTCACTAAAGCATGCTGGGATAGAATATATCCAGAAGGTGATTATGGTAGTTGAAATAGGGCCCCATGTGCAAGGTAAGGTGGAAGTAGAGTGCACTGAATATGGTAGATGATCAAGATGCTGGTCAACTGGCTGGTAGATAATCAAGACGCTGGTCAATTGGCTGGTAGATAACTTAAGTGCTGGTAGATATGCTGGTAGATAACTAAGATGCTGGTAGATAATCAAGACGCTGGTCAATTGGCTGGTAGATAATCAAGACGCTGGTCAATTGGCTGGTAGATAATCAAGAAGCTGGTCAATTGGCTGGTAGATAATCAAGACGCTGGTCAATTGGCTGGTAGATAATCAAGAAGCTGGTCAATTGGCTGGTAGATAATCAAGATGCTGGTAGATATGCTGGTATATAACTAAGGTGCTGGTAGACAGGCTGGTATATAACTAAGATGCTGGTAGATATGCTGGTATATAACTAAGATGCTTGTAGATATGCTGGTATATAACTAAGGTGCTGGTAGATATGCTGGTATATAACTAAGGTGCTGGTAGATATGCTGGTATATAACTAAGGTGCTGGTAGATAGGCTGGTATATAACTAAGGTGCTGGTAGATAGGCTGGTATATAACTAAGGTGCTGGTAGATATGCTGGTATATAACTAAGGTGCTGGTAGATAGGCTGGTATATAACTAAGGTGCTGGTAGATATGCTGGTATATAACTAAGGTGCTGGTAGATAGGCTGGTATATAACTAAGGTGCTGGTAGATAGGCTGGTATATAACTAAGATGCTGGTAGATATGCTGGTATATAACTAAGGTGCTGGTAGATATGCTGGTATATAACTAAGGTGCTGGTAGATATGCTGGTATATAACTAAGGTGCTGGTAGATAGGCTGGTATATAACTAAGATGCTGGTAGATATGCTGGTATATAACTAAGGTGCTGGTAGATATGCTGGTATATAACTAAGGTGCTGGTAGATAGGCTGGTATATAACTAAGATGCTGGTAGATATGCTGGTATATAACTAAGATGCTGGTAGATATGCTGGTATATAACTAAGGTGCTGGTAGATAGGCTGGTATATAACTAAGGTGCTGGTAGATATGCTGGTATATAACTAAGGTGCTGGTAGATAGGCTGGTATATAACTAAGATGCTGGTAGATATGCTGGTATATAACTAAGGTGCTGGTAGATATGCTGGTATATAACTAAGGTGCTGGTAGATAGGCTGGTATATAACTAAGATGCTGGTAGATATGCTGGTATATAACTAAGGTGCTGGTAGATAGGCTGGTATATAACTAAGGTGCTGGTAGATATGCTGATAGGTACCTAAGATGCTGGTAGATATGCTGGTATATAACTAAGGTGCTGGTAGATATGCTGGTATATAACTAAGGTGCTGGTAGATAGGCTGGTATATAACTAAGATGCTGGTAGATATGCTGGTATATAACTAAGGTGCTGGTAGATATGCTGGTATATAACTAAGGTGCTGGTAGATATGCTGATATATAACTAAGATGCTGGTAGATATGCTGGTATATAACTAAGGTGCTGGTAGATAGGCTGGTATATAACTAAGGTGCTGGTAGATAGGCTGGTATATAACTAAGGTACTGGTAGATAGGCTGGTATATAACTAAGGTGCTGGTAGATAGGCTGATATATAACTAAGGTGCTGGTAGATAGGCTGGTATATAACTAAGGTGCTGGTAGATAGGCTGGTATATAACTAAGATGCTGGTAGATAGGCTGGTTATGTGTGGACGGATGAGAATATTTTGTGTTGAGGGAACCAAGAATTTCTTCCTTACATTAAATGTTGTGCCTGAATAAGGACTGGGTTGGGAGGAAAAAAGAGATCAACTGTCCAGATTCTAAAAATATTCTTTAAAGGAGAATTGCCTTTTACAGTGTAAAATCTGCAGGATTATTGCTAACATAATGGGAGGTCCCTGAGAGGGGTTCTTACCTGTGGTGTATAACTGCCATTGAGCCTCCTGGGTGGAGGGGGAGGGGGTACTGATGGGGTGTTTCCATTCGGTCCTCTATCATCATCACCTTCCTGAAAAAAGAGACAATTAAAGAATTACAAGAATTAAACATATTGGTTCATGAACAAAAAATGTATATATTGGTTGATGAACATTTTAGTTATAACTAAAATGTGAAACACAAAACAGGTGAAATACATTCAAGCGATCTGATGACATTTCTTTTACTTCCTTTCTTTTATCATCCACATATATGGTGTGTTTTCCTTCCATTCTGCTGTGGTTTTGTTCTGCCTTTAATTGATACACAAAGAGTTTGTTGGGGAGAAATTATAAACATGTTGGAAGTTTGTTAAGCGGCCATGACAGCTTTCTAAGTAGGCCGTCTTTCATGTTTTTGTTAAAAACTTGTTTGTATCAAAGACACATGTATCTGTAATAAAGACTTTTCAGCTTCAAGACAACAATCCACAAATTGCAGAAAATGTCCACATTTGAGGATATTTGAGCTCTTTCTCTATGGACAATGTATAAGGAAAGCAACTTCCCTACAAATTATAACAAAGCCATAAAGTGTAAATATAACATATCATTTTGTAAGCATACGTTGAACAATGAGGAAATATAATCTACTTCTGTAAGAAGATAAAACAATCTTGCATTGATATTGCAACAGGGAGAACCCATTGCATTGGGTATTGTTTTCATGGCTTAGATATGCGTCTATCCATTAACGCTCATTCTAGGTGTTAACAACAAAATAAATTTCCAAGTTTTTTGTCTTTGCTCACTATGTTACGATGCCTTGTATACTGTCACGTTTACCTCATGCAAACCTGGCCATTACAAATAACATAAGTCGATGAAAAGGAATGACAATGTAAATTAGATGTGTTAAAAATCTGCACATAACCATGTTTTAAAGCATCATTTTGCTCTTTGGAAACACAAAATGTATGTGATAATAACCTTCAATAACTATCATATTACTTTGCTGCCATATAAAACGGAGAACAATATTGAAACACAAATTTGGTCTTTGGGTGCATGATTTTCACACCATTGTTTAGTTTCCATGGCAACCACTTGAAATTGTTTATTGAAACACATTGACAAGAACAAATACTGGGCTGTGTTTTTGCAATGCTTGAGACAATCCTCTTTTTTTTTTTATAGAAAATCCCAGGTTGTTGATTATGATCTGGAAAGGGGACCAGATGATCTTTCAAAATATGATCAACAAGAACTGTGGATGATTGCACATTAAGTGTTGGTCTCCTACCAATAATGGTATTATAATGTAGATCATTATCTGATATATATATATATATATATATATATATATATATATATATATATATATATATATACACACACACACACACACACACACACCACGCACACACACATTTATATATATATACATACATACAAACACACAGTCACACACTATTATTACCAAGGAGTACTCTCAGTTGTTCATCTTGCTTAAGTGGGATAAGAACATCATCTACTCAAAGCAATAATAAAACAGAGGACAGAGCTTGGTGGTTGCCGTGACGATGGGGGGTTGGGGAGGGTTTTGGAGCCAGATGGCGTGTAAGAGGGCTATTAGTGGCGAGTACCTTGTCATGCCTCTCTCTATTGGTCACCCCCACTGTTCGCCTATTCACACTCCACTTCCGCCCGCCACTTATCTCAAGGTGTACACACTTCCTTAAGGAGTGTGCTCGCTGAATGCCTTGTCTTCTTGTCAGAACATTTGCAGCCCATTCTTTAAAGCACCTAATGTGACAAACTGCTGTTTATTTTCTTATCTGTTTTCTGGTGACAATGACCTGCCACACTCCATGCAGTGCCGCCTCCATCACTTGTCAATCGTCACTGTGGGGAACGTGAATGACCTGCATGCTACATATGTGACTTCAGGTGTTAAACATTAAATAACACGACTCAAACAATTTATTGCAGGTCAAAAGCTCAAAAGCTCTCCTTACATAGTGAAAAAGCAATTATTCCTACTGTCTGCTGGCACCACACTAACAAATTCTAACAGTATCCAGAATAATCTTTGGAAATTATATGACTGTTCTCTCTTCTGTAGAGACATGTTATTGTCAGGATAACTGTGGTCTCTGGAAATTCTCTCTTCTATAACACACAGACAAAATGTATTGTCACACCATCCTGTTTATTTCTATTGTATTGTCACACTGTCCTGTTTATTTCTATTGTATTGTCACACCATCCTGTTTATTTCTATTGTATTGTCACACCGTCTTGTTTATTTCTATTGCATTGTCACACTGTCCTGTTTATTTCTATTGCATTGTCACACCATCCTGTTTATTTCTATTGCATTGTCACACCATCCTGTTTATTTCTATTGCATTGTCACACCATCCTGTTTATTTCTATTGCATTGTCACACCATCTTGTGAACTTCGATTGCATTGTCAATTTAAGTATGGATCCACCCTGCCTCTGTGTACGCTCCACCCTGCCTCTGTATATGAAGTTGTCTGCAGATGGCTAGCTGCAGGTAGAGTGTCACAATTAATCTGACAAGTACAATGGAATTAAGTAAGTCTTGTAGGCATAAGTTATTATTATCATATTAAGACAAGATACGTCATCTGCTTTACATAACATTATTCAAAGAAATCTTTTCCAAAAATTGTTTTCAAAAGTATGTGCACTGGCTGTGTTGAGACAGCGAAATGCCAGAGAGATATTCCTGTGTGCAGATATTGCTATGAGGATTTATAACATGGACTGAGGAAGCATAACCTCTCAGAAATGATTTTCCTTGAAGGCTGAGCACAAATGCAAAGATCTCTCAGAGACTTACACTCGATGACCTTGACCTGTCATGTCATTATGGCCTGTTCAAGGTCATTGTGTTCTCATTGTGGGGTTGAGCGACTTGTAACTATGGCCGCTTTGTGCAGATATGGCTTTCTGTGTAACATAATTCATGTCACAATCATGCAATTTCTCACTTCCAAAACATATTCTGTCCCACAATGTAATACAACAAGACACAAATTTCATCTCAAGAGGGGACCAAATTGGCGGTGTAAGATCGTATTTTGTTGAATATGAGGATCTAGTATTGCCGTGAGCTTGTACCAATATAAGGTCAATAGTGTGAAGGAGAAAGGCCCGCCATGGTACATACTATTTGCGGTGTGTGGAGTGTGTGTTTTGGGGCTTAATATTCACACATTAGAGGCAAGCTGATTGCTATGGGCTATAGGCTCTGGGCCCTTCACCAGGTAATGAACAAACCTAGGCCCCGTTTCCTCCTCAGAGACATCAAAGACATCCCAGGATATGGGCGCACAAGACAAATCTCTCCCTCAGCCCCACAATGCATATTCATTCAACTCACATCCACACACCCAAACAATCTTATTCAACACACCCACACACACAGACATACACAATCTCTCTCTCTCTCTCTCACACACACACCCACACACATATCTGCCTAAACTTCCTTTTGTTCTGTTGAGACATACATTATATAATGGACTGCCAGGTACTTCATGTTCTGCGAGTATATCTGTTATCTGTATCTCTGTGACTTTTAAATGGACAGAATGTTCCTTTAACCAGAGAATCTGCACTGAGGCAATGCTTGACAAGGCTAGATGGACGTTCTGTCTCAGGAATCAATGTCAGACAAGGTCCACGATGAGTGTTCCTGTCAGGAAGTAATAGCTTAACAAGCCTGACAAAAAAACTAATTTTGATCACAAGAACAACTTCTGTGAGGACCATAACTAAACAGAACAAGGAAAGAACCCCTGTAAGATGGCAACCTCGCATCAAGGGGAGAAAGTCCATGAAATTCAGAGGGTAGTGTTGAAGAGAAAAAGCAAAAAGTAAAAATCTTTATTCTAAGAAGAGGCCACGAGGAGAAATCTTTTGTCAGGAGACATTTGTAGAAAAAGGCAAGAGAACTCTGGTCAGAAAGATATGACCAGGCGAGGGCCAGACTTGGATGAGACCTCTTATCTGCATTAAATATCAGGCCAGGAGGAAAGCTTCTGTCAGGAGGCTATGCTAGGCCAAGGATAGAGAAAACCTCTGTTAGGAGGTAATATGTAAACAGTTTCTGCTTAAATGTAAACTCAGGCCTGGCAAAAAGACCTTCTGTTTGGTGACAAGGTCACAAGTAGAAAGCAGTTTTGCTTCTCTGTGGCCATGTTTCACTGTCACCACCCAGACAAACTCACTGCCCTCAAACAATTGCTGTGTCAATGTTATCCCTGAGCTGATCACAGCAGCTGACCTCTGCATGGCCTCGGTGTGACCTTGAAGGGTAGGCCTTATCTCAGCAGGCAGCAGCCGGAGGTCATCATGACCTCTGCACCGTGTCACATTACTTCAGCAAATAATGTGATAGGAGGACAGGCACACCTTCCCATCTATTGCTAAAACATCACATCTGTGAATTCATATAGACCCCAGCCTTCAAAAAGACCCACATCAACTTTGTACTTTCTACATTTTGCCAACTCTTTTAGTTCAATTATTCCTTACAAATAATGTCTTTGATTGAGGGAACGTTAACGTGGCTCACTCAGCTTAAGTTACCAGTCAAAGAGCCGGAGCTACGTTACCAATCATAAATCTCTCCCCAACTTCTCAATGGTCTCAAAACACAACTTTATCAAAAATCTAATTTAATCCCTGACAACTTATCCTGCCTTGTTATATATGTTATCCACAAATTAATATATATATATATATATATATATATATATATATATATATATATATATATATATATATATATATAGACTAACAGTAAAAAGAAAAAAAATTACTATGGTACTATTTGAGATGTGTGTGTTGACATTTGAGACCACGATAGTTTCTGCATGTTTTTCTCAGGTGTTTGACCAGCGCTGTTACTCACCTCTATGCCACTCTAACTTGTTCACCCTGGGCTTGCGAATGAAATACAAGATGCTAAAGTGGGCTTGTCTTTTGTACATTCTACAACACACCTGTGCCATGTATTTATGTATGTCAATGTTAAACTAGTCTCTAGGATATACAACCGCTTGCCCTGTGATCATTTACAAGGTCGTTCTTGTATTTATATTAAGACCATATGGTGCATATGGGCAGATCAGAAACTTGTTTGATTTTTTTTCTCTAAACTGCCTGATAGTGTTCTTTGTACCATTGAACATCTCAATATAACTGAAGACCATGTACATGTTGAGATATGCAAGGACAACGCTAATATAAACGAGATCCTTGGATTCATAAGAGATTGTAAAGGACCTTGGCATGCAGCAGCACCTGTTACCATGGATATGTTCCCAGTGTCTTGCTATGTATCCTAACACACAATATGATGTACTACCAGTTCTAACATAAAAAGGTCCAGGCTGCATGTTTTACTGTTTTTGACCATCTATTTCCCGTAAAATGCACCATTATATGGTGCGAGAGGAACAAAATGCTGTGTATGGATGGCCAATTTGCAAAGTAATATGGCAGCACTCTTTTGCGCTAATGAAAAGAAATGCATGAGGTGGAAGGGGTGTGGAAGATACTGGGGGCTAATATGCCTCGGGGGAACAGTTACAACATGTCCTGTCCTGGTTTTCAGTCAAACCTGGTTAATATGACAGTGTGTGAGGCAGTGACATTTGGTGGAGGGATGGGGTGCGCGGGGACGGCCATTGCCAAGAGCTGACAAGTACCAATTTGTATCCTCAGCCACCAATTCAAATAATGATTAATATATGAGGGCATCATGGTCAAAATGAAACCTTATCAATATGGCACTCGCAGCCAAAAAAAAATGAAACAATATAAAACTGTCATGTTGAGAATCCTGACAGACAACATTTAATTCTTCATAAATATTAACAAGACGCTTTGACACTGATTCCTTTGCACTGCTTTACTGTAATATTCCCACAAAACTGACATCGTTTAAACACAAATCATTTCAGTTAGGTGCAGTAAAACACTAACTTACGAGCTCATTCTGAGTTCAGAAAATGGCTGAGAACAAATAAAGCTGAAAACTGAGAAGCTTGTGACGGGCAGGGAGGAGAGTGCTAATGACGACGGCGCCATTAGCCCTAAGATGCACTGCATATATAAGATAAGAACTAAAACGGTGGCAAGTATCCGGTGCAGACAATGGCGTGTGGCGTTTATACATTCTGCACCTTGTTCTGGGGTGAGTAGTAAATCATGTATCTTCTCTGCACCCAGAATGTTCATAGTGCCTGCGCTCTGAACCCACACTCTGAACCTACGCTCCGAGCCCATGCTCCGTGCCCATGCTCCGAGCCCACACTCCGTGCCCACCCTCTGTGCCCAATCTCAGTGCCCACGCTCCATGCCCACACTCCATGCCCACACTCCATGTCCACGCTCCATGCCCATGCTCCGTGCCCATGCACCATGCCCACACTCCATGCCCATGCTCCGTGCACACGCTCCATGCCCACACTCCATGCTCACACTCCATGCCCACGCTCCATGCCCACGCTCCGTGCACATGCTCCATGCCCACACTCCATGCTCACACTCCATGCCCACGCTCCATGCCCACGCTCCGAGCACACGCTCTGAGCCCACACTCCAAGCCACTCCATGCCCATAATCTCTGCCCACACTCCGTGCCCACGCCCCGAGGCCACACACCATACCCACACACCATGCCCACACTCCATGCCCATGCTCCATGCCTGCGCTCTGTCATCGTGCTCTGTTACCACGCTCTCACCGCCTCACCTATATATAAGCACAACCTCTTTCCTCTTTCTCCCATAATATCCTCGTTATCTATGATCTCCTGTATTTAAAGTGGGCACGTAATGTCAAAGTAGATTCAATCGTGTAGAGTTATCTATCAGAAGATTTATTTAATTCAATCACAAAATTATGCTTCACAAAGCGAGGATTTTGCAGCACAGCTTCTCGATCTCTCAGTACAAGTTGAACCCTGTGTCGTTTTCTACAGACCCAAACATTAAGGTCACACGCTTCCTTGAGGCATGCAAGTATTATGATAGACAAAAAAACTTCCCAAATTGTGTTAGTGAATCATGGGCTGATGTTATAGGAAGTGAGAAGCAACCCTGAGATGACATTTGCCAACATCACTGTGTCATACTGTGGACCACCGTGCACCCATCACTGGCATCACTCTGGTACCATGCACCCATCACTGACATCACTCTGGTACCATGCACCCATCACTGGCATCACTCTGGTACCATGCACTCATCACTGGCATCACTCTGGTACCATGCACCCATCACTGACATCACTCTGGTACCATGCATCCATCACTGGCATCACTCTGGTACCATGCATCCATCACTGACATCACTCTGGTACCATGCACCCATCACTGACATCACTCTGGTACCGTGCACCCATCACTGACATCACTCTGGTACCATGCATCCATCACTGGCATCACTCTGGTACCATGCATCCATCACTGACATCACTCTGGTACCATGCACTCATCACTGACATCACTCTGGTACCATGCACCCATCACTGACATCACTCTGGTACCATGCACCCATCACTGGCATCACTCTGGTACCATGCATCCATCACTGACATCACTCTGGTACCATGCATCCATCACTGGCATCACTCTGGTACAGTGCACCCATCACTGGCATCACTCTGGTACCATGCATCCATCACTGGCATCACTCTGGTACCATACACCCATCACTGGCATCACTCTGGTACCATGCATCCATCATTGACATCACTCTGGTACCATGCATCCATCACTGACATCACTCTGGTACCATGCACCCATCACTGACATCACTCTGGTACCATACACCCATCACTGACATCAATCTGGTACCATGCATCCATCACTGACATCACTCTGGTACCATGCATCCATCACTGGCATCACTCTGGTACCATGCATCCATCACTGGCATCAATCTGGTACCATGCATCCATCACTGACATCACTCTGGTACCATGCATCCCTCACTGGCATCACTCTGGTACCATGCACCCATCACTGGCATCACTCTGGTACCATACACCCATCACTGACATCAATCTGGTACCATGCATCCATCACTGACATCACTCTGGTACCATGCATCCATCACTGGCATCACTCTGGTACCATACACCCATCACTGGCATCACTCTGGTACCATGCATCCATCATTGACATCACTCTGGTACCATGCATCCATCACTGACATCACTCTGGTACCATGCACCCATCACTGACATCACTCTGGTACCATGCACCCATCACTGGCATCACTCTGGTACCATGCACTCATCACTGGCATCACTCTGGTACCATGCATCCATCACTGGCATCACTCTGGTACCATGCATCCATCACTGACATCACTCTGGTACCATGCATCCATCACTGGCATCACTCTGGTACAGTGCACCCATCACTGGCATCACTCTGGTACCATGCATCCATCACTGACATCACTCTGGTACCGTGCACCCATCACTGGCATCACTCTGGTACCATGCATCCATCACTGGCATCACTCTGGTACCGTGCATCCATCACTGGCATCACTCTGGTACCATACACCCATCACTGGCATCACTCTGGTACCATGCACCCATCACTGACATCACTCTGGTACCATGCACCCATCACTGGCATCACTCTGGTACCATGCACTCATCACTGGCATCACTCTGGTACCATGCATCCATCACTGGCATCACTCTGGTACCATACACCCATCACTGGCATCACTCTGGTACCATGCATCCATCATTGACATCACTCTGGTACCATGCATCCATCACTGACATCACTCTGGTACCATGCACCCATCACTGACATCACTCTGATACCATGCACCCATCACTGACATCACTCTGGTACCATGCACCCATCACTGACATCACTCTGGTACCGTGCATCCATCATTGACATCACTCTGGTACCGTGCATCCATCACTGACATCACTCTGGTACAGTGCACCCATCACTGACATCACTCTGGTACCACGCATCCATCACTGACATCACTCTGGTACCATGCATCCATCATTGACATCACTCTGGTACCGTGCATCCATCATTGACATCACTCTGGTACCATGCATCCATCATTGACATCACTCTGGTCCCATGCACCCATCATTGACATCACTCTGGTACCATGCATCCATCATTGACATCACTCTGGTACCGTGCACCCATCACTGACATCACTCTGGTACCATGCACCCATCACTGGCATCACTCTGGTACCATGCACCCATCACTGACATCACTCTGGTACCATGCACCCATCACTGACATCACTCTGGTACCATGCACCCATCACTGACATCACTCTGATACCATGCACCCATCACTGACATCACTCTGGTACCATGCACCCATCACTGGCATCACTCTGGTACCATGCACCCATCACTGACATCACTGGTACTGTGCATCCATCATTGACATCACTCAAAGTTATTTTCTTGGTGTTAGCCATGTTTACAAAGTTAATCAGAGATTGCAAACTACCAAGAACATTGTTTTGTTTGATTTAATCCTAATCCTGATACACTACTGAATGAGACTGTAAAATTATTTTTGTGAACTGAGAAAATGTGGTCCAATTTGCATTCAGACTATGCTTGCAGACAAGTTTTAATCAAATCAGTACAGATCATCATCAAGTTGAACCTATATCAACTCCATAACCATTACATGTCAGGCCATTGAGAGATTTTGAAGCGCATCTCAACCAACGTGTGGCCACCATGTTTTTTTTAGTGTTTTCACATCTTGCTACCAGTATTACAAATGAACACAATAGGTGTGAATGCATTCTCCACTGTGCCTTATTCAACTTTTGAATCTCTCATATTGGTTCCATACCAAAGACTTTCCTTTCAAAGTTTGGCATCTTCTATTACTGGAATAACATGTCACCATCTTGGTAAACATATTTACATCACATAACTCAGGGCCACACATTCATAATTAGAAATATCTGATAACATTATGAGGCAACCACTTTCATAACAGTAATAAATCTGTCTCCTTTACGATTCCCAGTATGTTTGTCCTCATATCAAGCTGCAATGTGTAATCCAATAATTTTTGCAAAAATCATGAATTCAATTTTTTAAAAGAGCAATATAAGTCTGGAAAATGTTGTTGGCACTATAATGAGGGCGTCTGCTTGAATGTTTATTCCTCTGCAGAGGAGGTCAGTAATAGTTTTTGTGTTTGGAGGAAGTCTTGGCACTGACACTGAGACATATAGGCAATCTCCTGCCTGTCCGCCACAAATATTACATCTGCCATTTGTCCTACCAAACATGGCTTCCCTGCATATAACTACCTACAGATTGACTTTCACTCGCTCACAGAAGTGTACTCAAAGTTACTATCCCTGATACCACGTGACTAAGAGATTGACTTTCACTCGCTCACAGAAGTGTACTCAAAGTTACTATCCCTGATACCACGTGACTAAGAGATTGACTTTCACTCGCTCACAGAAGTGTACTCAAAGTTACTATCCCTGATACCATGTGACTAAGAGATTGACTTTCACAAGCGCTGATATATCACCGAAGTGTACTGGAAATTACTATCCCTGGTACCACGTGACTAAGAAATTGACTTTCACAAACTTTGATAACTCACAGATGCAAGCGCTGGTACCATGTGACTAAGAAATTGACTTTCACAAACCTTGATAACTCACAGATGCAGGCTAAATCACGACTCCTGATACCATGTCTAAGAGACTGACATTTACAAGTTTTGAAACCTAACAAATGTGCACAGAAACTGTTATCCCTGAGACCAGGTGGCTTAGTTAAACCTTTTTTACTACCTAAATACTTCAGACAAAATTTCCATTGTCAAATGAGTTATACTTGGAGCCTTCTTACTGAGGAACCAGTTACAGAAACTGAGTCAAGGTATAGAGTCAAGGCAACTCAGTCCGAACCTAGAACCAGTTACTGCATCTCAATTACGACATAGAACCACTTACAGAAACTACGTAAGGACATAGAACCAGTTACTGCATCTTCGTCAGGAAATATGACCAATTACAGCAGCTTAATTAGAACATAAAACCCGTTATAGTAGCTCAACCAGGACAAGGAACCAGTTACTGCAGGCAGGACATACATGTAGAACCAATTACTGCATCTCTGGCAGGACATACACGTAGAACCAGGTACTGCATCTCTGGCAGGACATACACGTAGAACCAGTTACTGCATCTCTGGCAGGACATACATGTAGAACCAGTTACTGCATCTCTGGCAGGACATACATGTAGAACCAATTACTGCATCTCTGGCAGGACATACATGTAGAACCAATTACTGCATCTCTGGCAGGACATACATGTAGAACCAGTTACTTTATTTCAGTTAAAACACAGAGCCAGTTACTGTAGCTCAGTCTGAATATAGCTCAGCTGTACACTGCGGATTGTGGCAAGTCTGGCAGCCATTATTTGTGAGGGCCCCCTACATAAGTGATAATCATAGCCGTGTCATAAATTGTGCATTGTGTGTCCGAGATGCAAGGATAGTTAGTTGTCAGTCAGTGATGTACGAGCATGGCAGGCCTTTCACTGTGTCTTCTGCCTCATACAAACACTGTGATGCTATCTGGGCACAGAAATGAGCCGCCCTCCATGCCCACTGCCCCGCCCTGCACACAATAGATTGCAAGGGCGATAAGCAAGTATCTATGACCTGGTAGTAGGACAGCTGACCTAGGGGGCACCACCATCATGCAGAGGGCCTCCTCTCACAGATAAGGCCACATGCTACACTAACACAAATGCCCTCATACAATATAGCCCATACAACACGAAGGCAACGGGGCCTTGTTCTGGCCAGCCTTTGGGGTCACATCATTGTAAATCATGGACCTGATAGAAGAGCAGCACAAAATCTATGCTGCCTCCCTCCACATGTTATACCCATGATGCATTCATATCACGTCCTGTATGTCTCCGCATTTCTTCTCACTATCTCAAGTTATGATGAATATTTCAAACTTCAAAGTGTATATCTCTTTTGTGCCTTCACATGTCACATATTGTTAGCGATTTCATTTTTGGTTACAACAGAAGGTGCAGCATATATATATATATATATATGCATGGTATATATATATATATATATATATATATATATATATATATATATATATATATATATATATATATATATACATATGCAGGAAGTAATGTCTGCAGACCCTCCTGTGTTCTATACTTTTCCATCATCATTATTTTTGTTTCATACCAGTTTGAGTTTGACAGTTGCAGAAAATTTCAAACAAACTGATTTCCGCAAACGGACAAGCCTGGAGTTTCTTTTTCACGGTTCTGCCAACTGGAAACATTGGTCAAAATAAGACGCCACGCTAATGCTGGTTTAACCATGAAGTTGGGTAGAATTTTACTGTGTGCAGACATTGCATTACTTAGACATGTCAAGAAATGATTATTCTATCATCGCCAAGCACAGATTGGATTTTGGACGTGGGCAGGGCTGGATTCTATCAAACATAGTTGCTCTGACAGGGTTAGACCCCCCCAATAAAACCTACCTCTCCTGCAAAATTGAAGTGTCAACCAACATTCCACACGATGGCTGTAAGAAGCGCTTAATGGAATTGAGTTTTCACCCCGTAATGGTAACACAATCAAGTGATGACAAAATAATACTGATGAAAGCTTACCACCTTGTCTCACACACTATGTCTAAGCTTCTATTGATCAGCATCCTGATTCAACTTCACTGTAAACTTGCGGTATTCTTCCTGCTGACTGACCATTCACATCTCATACCTCATCTATATGTCCCAACTACTGGGGCCCGTATCTCATGTCCTACCCACAGGAGGCGGTATCTCATGTCCTACCCACAGGAGCCAGTATTTCATGTCCTACCCACAGGAGCCAGTATCTTATGTCCTACCCACAGGAGCCAGTATCTTGTTTCCAAGCCATTATCTTGTGTCCTACCCACAAGAGCCAGAATTGTGTGTCTTGCACTTGGGCCTGTTCCACATCAAAGTATCAGAATTTCATGACCCATAATTTGGCACATTTGTAATGGGCCAATGGTTTTTTTATCTATTTTGCGATGTATCAGCAACAAATAACAGAATGTTGCTTTATCAATGGTTATTTACCCTTGATGCTTGCAATGGTATGCACTGCTTCTAAATATTGCGAAACTGGGTCAACAGACGTTTGTTCCACGGGGCATGAAATGTTTCCAGCAGATCAAAGCTACCGCCTGTTTGTTCAGAAGCTGATTAATAATGTTTAACAAATTCATGACAATTTATTAACGATGGACGGAGAGTCTGGGAATTATGTGAATGTGGTTTGCATGGCAATTGTTGGGAAACATAGAATCTCTGAGTAGTGTTGCTACGGTGACCTGAAGGCAAAGTGGTCAGCAGCTCCCTCTTGTGGTCAACGATGTGGGACTTGATCAAACTGGACAGAGCGAGCACGGCAATCAGGCATTCAGTAGCCGCGGGCCGTCGACTAACTCTTCCTGTGCCTGTGAGCAACTCCCTCACAAATTTAGGCTGGTAATTAATACTTCATGACAGGGGCCTGTGGCCACGACTGGGGCTGCAAAGCTGGGTACTGTATCAGAAATACCTGAGGAAGTAAACTGTCTGTCTGACGGTGAATAATTCACCAGTGCCGAGACTTGATCAAGCACCATTTGACAGTCATGAAATGTCACAAAGTGTGTGTTTGTATGGGACGTCAGCCCGGTCTGGCGGGGAGCATATCTGCTGGATGTGGTGCGGACACTACACGCCCCTCTATCACAGTAATCCTGCCGCTTTATCTTCCTCATCAAGGGGAAACACTTGACGTAAGAGAGAAATGCTAATTTAATATTTGTCAGTGATGATGGACTGGGAGGCATAAGCTCAAGGCTTCCCTGTGTATCAGTCCCTGATCTCGTGTTTTCTTACCAATTTGCCCGGGATCGTCACAAGGTGGCAAAGCAAGTCTCTCCACAAAAGTAAGCAACTTTGTCCAAATTCCACTTAAGTAGGCCGCTGAGGGGAGATTTCCTCCATGAATATTTCACCAACATTGTGTCTCGTAATATAGAATTCACCCTCGGCATCTGGTGAGCGGAATTAGGGCACTTTTGGCATTGATTGGACTATTGAGGAGAAAAGGTAGCTTCACTTGTGACTCCTTATGCCCGCCTCCCTGCAATGTCAATGCTTACTAATAAACCCACGCTGACAGAAGCCACCCGGTCAGCTAATTCATCTCTCCAACACCAGGTGGCACTCCACTCAATATTTGCATAAAATAGCACAATAAACAGAAGCTTTTCTGACCTGTAATTTTGTTTGTTTTCATCATGGTCACTTTACATTTCTGCACGAAAATTCATGTATACATTTGTTATTTCGATCAGGTTAAATTTTAAAATCAAATTTGAAAGATAAGTAAATAATGGACAAATAGGAGATCACTTTGTGGTAACCAAATAATCTTCAAGGACCGTAAATCTGAAATACAAGTTGAGGCCCAAAAGAAAATCCTATGGCATGGAAAGGTTAAACTGTCAACTAATGTTTGTTATTGTCAGAATCTCATCTCCTCCCAAGACCCAGATGTATTTGACAACTTCTCTAAAAGTAATATATATTTTTTTACTGATTATCCCTATTAAGGTACTGGTAGTAACGCCATTAATGGGGCTAGCATGTTGCTAAAGTAGAAATATTTGAGGTCTATTGTAACATAATAAAACATAAGGTAAAACAAACTCCAACTGAGCACTCGTAACAATACTCAGCAGTGATATTGGATGAGTACTTTGTCTTTATAACTGGATAATTATTGAAGAAATGGATTCTAACATGCTTAAATTTGATTCTTTTCTCGTTTCTGTTGTCACGGTTATGTCTGCCGCTGTGTGTTGGCTAATGGGTCATATGAACACAAGATAATTATAATGCACATAAAAGAACATAATTCCTCATCTTAGATAAAGAAAATGTTTTGAAGGCATAATGATAAAGCATTAACATATCTTATCAAGTTTTTATATCATTTTGCCATTTAAAGTCAGAGTCTGTTTTAACCAATTTTATAAAAGGCTTCCCATATTAAAGAGGTTTTTTTTCAAATGTCAGTTAAATTTGCTGAGAAGACATATACAAATTTTACATGTGCATTAAACATATTAAAAGTTGTTTACGTCTATTAGCAATCTAAAGCGAGATTATTGAAACACAAGAAACAGGAAGTGTAGAATGTCAGCCCTGATGGGCATGCTCAGTCAGCACGTTGTCACTTCCTGTTGGTGACACGCCTATATCAAGCTTTGCGGACAGGGGACTGAAACAAGTGTGTCATATGATGAGTCTGAATGTTTAATGTGTCATAATGTGTGACATGATGTGTCGCCATGGTGACATCACATCCACCATTGTTGTCAGATAACGCAACCAATCTCCAGACATTTAGCTTAATTGCTTCCTGTCACTGCTGTCTGTTTTAAGTTGTAAATTAAGTAAAAGGTCTCTGTCACTACCAAAATTAGTGGTATGAAAAAAGGATGCTATGAAAAATGATGTCATTGTCTTGATAGGTTTTCGTTGCCAGGCTCCTCTTTGATAAAACAAACTCTAAATGCTTTCGCAGATTATGTTTTAAAGGAATCCATAAAAATATCATGAAATGCAAGTTTCTGGAAAAACAAAATACTACAGCAGTTCCAACTTACCTTGTCTATTTACTGGCTTTGGAGGATATGAGTACACTATAGGAGATCATTATTACTCTGTCAAACAAAGTACCTGTCTCTAAGTTTCTAAATTAAAAATGTGCAATCTGCCACTTTTGACATAGCAAAATGTGAATGATACAAATTTGCCACAATCGCATCATAGCACCTATACATAAGGCCTGTACATTTAAGACTAGGAAAAGAATGATTTGATTTTCCATTTCAAAATATTTCTTCCCTGTCAATGGGCATTAAAACTCTCATTCCAGTTCTTTCGATATCTTTGAATCCGAGGAATAACATTTGGTAGGAATCATAGGCATGAAGGAAGGTGCATAGAAGCAATGATTGGCGCTGCCTTCATAACAGTGTGCAGTAATGCCTCCCTATAGATTGGTGTTTATCGAACATGTTTATGTTTTGTAATGACTGTTATGCAGGCAGGCGCTGTCCTTGCAAACACACTGTGTATTCCCTATGTGCAGGAGCCTGCTTTTATGACCTGGGCCGCACATCAATACCGGTTAAATACGGGTCCATTCCAAGCACCATGTTTAGGGGCCATGTGATTTTCCAATTTTGCCTTCTTTATTACCATTCTCTTTACAAAGTAACCAAATTTACATGGCCTAATCAATTGTGGCATGGCGGACAGGCATGATTGTCAATTGGTGACATTTGCGAGGTCATGGTGCTGCCAGCCCTGGCTGACTTATGCTGACACGTGCTGACTTGTGCTGACTAGGGCATTGCTGAACCACTGTGGGCCACCACAAGGCCACAACGGACCATTGTCAATCACTACCCTGGCCACATGACCCACAATATCCTAAACATCATCAAATTCCCATGATTTTGAGAGGGAATTGTAATTGGTGGAGATTGGAGCATTTACATGAGAGGAGAGGTCAGGGTGGTTGAAAAGGTCCTGACCCAAGTCTGCCGCTGCCACTGGCAACACTCCAGGTCAAAACCGTAACCCAACATGCTGTCATGCTGCACGACATGTGATAAAGCCACGTCGGAGATGGAAGACACAGCAATGACGTACAGGACGACACATATCAGATTGACACATGGCATGAAACATTGGATGACACATTGGTATGACACATTGGCATGACATATTGGCATGACACATTGTGATGACAAATTGGCATGACACATTGGCATGACACACTGGAATGACACATTGGCATGACACAATCACCAGGATAATATGAGATAACAAAGCTGATGTGTCTTCAAATATTTCTCCTGCTGCACTTTGGTATCTAAGATGTATAAAGTCTCTGAAATACATTTCAGATAACACGTCAAACATCGTTATCTAGTGTTGCGTGATGTGTTTGTGCTCTCCTCAGGTTTCACACCTTGTGTGTCAGACCTTGTTTAACCTGAGTGTGTCACACCTTTCCCTCCCAAAGTTAACAGCCTTGTCAACGCGCTCTCTCTCCTCTGAAGGGCGAGTACAGAACTTGTCAAGCAACTAATACGTGGAGAAGAGAAATATTCACCCAATATCTATGACCTATTAAATGGTAGCATCTATACCTTACACATGGACTGAGCTAAAGTAATCAAGTCTTCATGACTCATCATATGAGACAATACTTCAATTGTCTTCTTAGAAATGATCTCATCTACAAATAAATATCTTTTTACATGTCATACGTCAGATTGAAATTTGAAGATTTAATCAACATTTCTTTCATCCTCAATTTCATTTCTCCATCTTTTTTTTTCTTGACCTATTTTGAGAAGAGTCTTTATATATCTCTTTTATCTGTCATTGTTTTTTTGTGTGTGAATACGATTAGCAGACTCTATTGTGAAAATTAAGTTATTTTTAAAAAGAGGGGGGCCGGGATGTGCACACAGACAATGAACGAGACAATGGCATGCGAACATGAAACACTTTGCCAGGCACACATTCTGCATGCCAACAATGTCATGTAAATTGAGTAAATCCATTTCCGAAAACATCTGCATATCTATGCTATCTGAATGGATTAAAACTAAAGCGTTGCTCTTCAGACTGATTCATTAGGTGGTGGAAAAACATGGAATAACTGTCTGGTCGTTTGTGATCTCCAATAATTCAGCAGAAACATTGATGTGATTTGAATATTAAAAAAAATCTATTTATTTTCAGCATGTCAAATGCTCAGAGTATCAACTCAATTATTATTAGTGTCAAAATGCATTTGAGAGAGGATACATCGAGAGTGACCCTGTAAACCATGCGTTATTTAAGCAAGCCTAACAGTTGTCGCAGCTGTCGAAAAAAGAGACGCAGCGAAAATGCAACAATTCATCGTAATAAATCACAAATGGCTATTACGTGGGCAATTCTGACTATAAATGTGTGAGTTTTATTACAGAGTCGTAATGGAGGCAATGTAAATAGTACAATCTTTCTGTGATTGGCTGATGAATTGAGCTGGCCCTGTGGAATATTACATAGAATCTCACTTCACGCATTTCTCTGTATTCATATCACGAAGTAAACTAATACTTTTTATATAAAATGATGAAAAATATTTCCACTTGCACAAAACAAATTTAATTAATGTTAAATTGGAGTGCCTTTTTTAAATAATGTATTTAATTCAATATGCTATTAAAGCTTTTACCAATTTAAGTGAAACACAATCATATATATAAAACAAGTCCTTGAAATTGTTTAATAGGATGATAAATATCAAAATAGCTTGAGGGATATATGTACATTATAAGATATGATACTGATGCGCAGATAAGGTTACACTTGGGAGTGTCTCATGAAGTGTAACCTTGAGGGACGCCACCTGGTGAGACAGCGGAGGGGTCACATCCCCAGACAGCATTAGAGCCCTGTCACCGTCGGGGTGCCCTCCCCGGGGTAACCCACCAACCATTGTCAATAACACGTGTATAATCTTATTGTCCCCTTCATCATACAGCCGTCTGCTCAGGGCTTTTCTTTGGTCTTTATATCTTTTCCAGGAAGAATCAAGAATTGCAGAAGATTACACTGCTAGCCATTTTGTCATATCTATAGCTTGTTGCAGCTTTGGGTTTATGTTATCACTTTAACTTCCGGTATGTACTAAAGAGTAGAGCAATCCAATATTTTCTCTTCAATATTATGACTAATGAGAGATACATATGTGAGTAAAGTGATCTGTGTGAATTACCCAAGTCTTAGGTTATAATAAATGAGAGAATGCCACTGTAGACTAAAGCATAAAATTTGTTAAAACATAGGCCAATGGCCTTATTTCAATGCTGATTGTTGCTTTTTTGTAATGTTTGTGAGCATATTCTGGAAATTGCTTCATAAATGGTCAAATAATTGTTTCTCAGAGCAGACTTTAGCAGATGATAATTTAGACCAACCAAAATGCATGTAACATATTGAATTTGGCCCCAACTTGTTATCTCGATTATCATTGGCTAATATTTGTCATGTCATTCAAAATGGCAGACTCTTTAACAACTCAGTGATAGCTTTTGAATTTTTGAGAAAAAATCATAACAAAATGGAAACAATCATGGGCTTAATGGAAAAAAGATAGAATTGCTCCCCTGAACAAATAACATTTTGTCATCTAATAGCCAAGAACTCCAAACAGTAATTTCAGGAGAAGATCAAAGTTGATGGACAGAATGACAGAAAACTTCTCCAGAAGCTATGGTATGTATAGCTAAAAAATAATGAGAATGAGCAGAAGCAAGAATATTACATTTATCATATAGATATTTAAAATTTGCAGAATGTCAGGTACAAAGTGAAGGTCTTTTCTAGGTATTCACTTATGTATTATTTAGGTATTCATTCAGTTCTTCATTCAATAAAAATGAAATAAGATCACTTAAGATTTTACATACACAAATATAACTAAACATAGTATTACATTACCATATGTCCAGAGAATTCCCCACTTTGAACACTTACCTGTAAAAAAAAATAAACATAATTACACATTCATCAACCTGTTTCAAGAAGAGCAAAGCAACAGGGGAAAGATGGAAACATTTGAGGAATTGTCTTTGTTGAACAATTCAAACATTACACTGAAAGATCATAAACAATTTCATGTTCTCAAATTTGATACTGGCGGCATTAAACATCTTGCCTCCAGCCTGGAAACCCTCTGTTGAAAACATCACAAAGATTATTTAAGAGAATATTTTGTCTTTACTGCAGCAAAAAATGTCTTCCCAAGTCCCTGCAAGACATTATGATCAAGAAATACATGTTTTAGGGAGCGGAGTGATTATTTGAACAAGTAGCCAATTCCCGCATTCCTCACTATCAACTTAGTTTAGCCTATCTTTGTAAAAAATACCAGAAAGTGGCAGAAATGCCTTGGTCCAATAACAAATTGATTCCAGTTTGTCCTTGAGGCATAAGCACTGGTTCCTCAATAATTCAATCAGTGATACTTTTTGCCATTTTCACCGGTCCTATCAATATGGCTGAGGAAGCACAGCACCCAAGGGCATTCTGCCATCTGATTGGTTGGAAATATCAATATAATGAAGCTAAACTTTTAACAGAGCTTGCCCTAGGCAGTCTCCGAGACATAATTATCAAAAGTGATAGTTATATATGTCCTGCTTATCATATGGAATCAGCTAGAGAAGACTGGGCAATCTACAGGGATGTCTACCCTGGATCTAATCTTCTGTTCCACACAAGGCTAGGGTAGTACTCAGGTCAGATACACACACATATATATACCAGAGTCACTGACCACAGACCAGAGTACTAGCTACATCCTCTATCTTCACTCACTGTACACACTGAGAAATTCTAACTGTTACATTCTCTCTACATCTTAAAATACTATCTATTCTCATTGAAACACTAATGAATACTAAACACATTAAATTACATACTGATTTTTAAGCACAAATGCGTTATCATTATTTGGCATGAAATAAAAACTGGACTATTTCTCAATTAAATTTAATGATTCAAACAATGGAAAGAAACAAAATTGATGAGTTAGGTTAAGGTGGTTATTTTCCAATGATGGACATTTGATTAAAGCACAAACATTTTTATACCAAGCCTCGTGAGCAGTTACCATGAGCAACCATACAGCGCAAACTCACCAAAAACAATTTGTAGCCGAGCCTGACATTGTTGCTTTTGCAACGCCATACATGACTCAGCCAAAACAGAATGTCAATAGATACCTCTAGCTTTTCCCAATTACCAATGAAAACCAATCAGCCGTCGTGTCTGTTTGGGTCACGTTCCCCATCTCTACGTTTTTGAAAGCCTATGATTCTGACATGGGTAGTGGAATGGACATTTGGATAGGGCAATCCATTTTGGACTACTTATGTGGAGGAGGATCGTGTTGGCAACATTTACAAGAGTGCTTGTCTCTGGAGCCTCAATCTGACGAGCAGTTTAACATCATGTCCACTGTGGTCATCTTGATCTGATAGGGCCTTCTCAACATTGTAATTATCATATCGTGATGGACATTTTCCTATTTATCTTTCATTACTCTCTCATCTATTCTTTTGAACAAACTGCTCCAATCATTTCTCATCTGCCATCATTAACTAAATATGACAAAATTTACTATAATTCTAAATACCGGTAGTTACTATCATTCTCTGATGTTAAACCAATCTTCTTCTAAGATTTATCATTTTCAGAAATTACTGTCATTCTGAGAAAAACCTAGTTACAGATTCATTACATGTTTTTCTGGAATTGTCTCACATATAGTATATCAAATAAGAAAAACTTAAACCAATAAGATTAATATCTACAATTATAATAAGTGTATCATATTGACATATTCATTCATATCTGATATATAGAACATGTTTATTTTATAAATCTGCACAGCTTCTTTGGAAAAAAGAATTTTTCATTTCTATTGCATCTTAGAACTTTTTTGACTAGAATTTTCTTTGATAGATTTTCAAATCAATATTTCTAATGATGTTTTCATTTACCAGTTTATATGTGTTCTGATCATGTCAAAATTAGAAACTAGGCCCTTTTGGAAGGTTAACAATATATTTTCTGTACCAATTCTAACAAATTTCAAAGTTAATAAACAAACATAATTTTGGTGATAAATTTTGTGATTAATACTTTCTATTCTGTGCATCAAAGGCCACACAGCTGGCAATCAAAAACCAGACATAATTTGTCCTCACTGAAATGATAGATACATAAATATGAACCATCACATAGCACGTTGGTGTGGCCCACATAGTGTCGAACACAGCGGTGTAGTCTGGTGTCTATCTTTGATATGAATTATCATCCAAGAGCCTATGTAGTTAGCAATATGCCGAGCTTGTAATCTAATAAACATGTTGAGACGACGAGTGGGAAGGCTTACGGTCAGTACAAAGCTATAAACATTAATTAGTCTATTCTGATGGTGCCGAGGCTTCCAAAACACGGATGTGCAAACCTCCAAGGCCCTGTCGGACCACCTGCAGACGCAACTACTATCACAATCTGCACTAAATCACCGCGGCTCAATTCACACGATGATGGTCAGGTCGGTGGTCGGGGGAATGTGCTCCCCCATGACAGTTTGATCAACACCAACCCCAGCCATAGCAAAGCCTTGTGGACCCCAAAATGAGAATCTGAGATCTATTTCCTTCTTCGGCACGATGGAAGAGATCAAAAGACGATGGAAACCGCAGGAAAAAAATCATGATAATTTCAAGCTCCACAAGTCCATGATGTTTTATATGCTATAATGTAGACAGTAGCGGTCTTTTATGCAAATTCTTAATTGCTGTCATGAATTACAGTTGCCATAGCGCAGTTGCGTTATATTTCCTGCTGTCTTATATTTTCCCATGATGCATTGCTATGAGACAGGACAGGCCCCAAAAGAAGATTTGGTCACATCCCGCCATCTATGGGCGACTTTGCGATCTAATGTTTCCAGTTCAGGCAGTTTCGTGTGACAGTTCAGGAAGTATTCAACAGCAGATTAAGAATTATGGTGAAGCAGTTCATGAACTTGTGCTTTGGGGATGGACATTCAGGAAATATAATTTGACAGCTCAGGAAAAAATTAGGATTCTTGTGTGGATTGGGGGACAATTGAGGGTATTTAATAAGGATCAGGGGGACAATTGGGGAGTTTATGGGGATAAGGGGGACAAGTGGAGTTTAGTGAGGATTGGGGACAATTGGGGGAGTTCATTGAGGGTAAAGGGACAATTGGGGGAGTTTAGTGAGGATCAAGCAAACAATATTCAGAAAAAATGGCTCCGGTTTTTTTTGGTACATAACCCTTCTCCCATGTTCAATCTGTTTATAAGTGTTGAAACATTGCTGAATTAGATTTACAGTTACTGAATGCTTTGAAACATGTAACAGCTGTTAAAAGACAATCATTCTCAATAATAAATGGACTGAATAAATGGACAGAAATCTGTCATCAATTGCCTTATATCTCATTCAACATATAAAAATTAATATTGGGAAATAAGAAAAACCAACATGGAGTCATATGTCATTTAATATTTTGTCATCCGGTGGTGCAGTAATAAAATTCTTTTATATTTCATAAATCAATCTTGCCTGTCATAGCTTTGACAATCCTTTACATATGGCTATCACCTTGGTGGGCAATCTATCAAAGAGGAATCTGGGACAGGGACAGAATCTGAATGGCACAACTCAAACAGTTTCACACCTTGGTCTGTGGTGGGAGGCAATAAATGGCCAGGCAAGATGGTGGCTGACAGCAGGTGGCGGGAGTCTGTTGGGGAGGCCACTTCCTTCCTGTTGCCTCCTGACCTATTGTGTGAGGTCATCCACCTCATCATTATCACAAAGCAAAGCTATACTGGTCACAATCTATTGCACATTCTACGCCCTGCCGCACCTCAGGGGGTTCTCATCATGCTTGACCCACCCTCACCGAAACACAAAATTAACAACTCACACCCAGTCTCTCCTTTGAAATATTGTGTGACCTTGACCTCTCTGTGCTCTCTTGCTGTCATGGGTACAAATGACCTTGATATATGCTGACCTGAGTGCACTAACTGCTCTATATATAAAAGAACAACTTGACTCAGCTATTTTTGTGATGAATTTGCCGTATGTTTTTTTACACCTTTTTAATCAGGTGAAAATTGAATCTGTGCACATATTGGGAGAGACATTTTTATTCTATTTCTCAACCCATACAATTATGCAATATGGAAGTGATAAAATAACGACATTCAAGGGAAGAAAGTGAACAGGAAAATTAAAATGAAAATTAATTTTAGCCAGAATAACTGCGAGGGAATTAAGTTATCTAAAATAAGGTCATAAAAGATTATGAATGATTTCTTAATAAGGATAATAATGTTCAATGAGGCCAGGAAATTTAAGCCTGGACATTAAACTAATTCATTACTTCAGGGGCTCATCTTTTGTTATTCACATCTTTCTATAATCTTAACTAACAAGCTCGTAAATTACAAAATTCTGTTTCAAGTAGAACACACATACAAGAGAGTGTTGTGTGTTCTTGCATTGTTCCGGTGAGAGTGTGTAAAAGCATTCCTTGCAGACGGCTCAACAGTATCAGTTTAAAAGGTAGAATATGGATTAAATGTTCTTAACAGTGAGAGCTGTGTGTTACATGCACACAGTGAGATTGATCCAGTTGTTGGGAGCACTTCTGCATGTCAGGCATGGTAAACTGCACGTCATCCCTGCACAACTGCACTTAATATCCTAACCAACTTATCAAACACACCAAACACTCCTCTATTTGAAAAAGAAAAAATGCAAAAGCATAAGTTACTGTCAGTTAAGCAATGCAAGCAGATGTCTTTTGTTAGATGGTGTTTTTCGGTTTTGGA
The DNA here is from genome assembly GCA_949316495.1 of Amphiduros pacificus. Taxonomy (NCBI): domain Eukaryota; kingdom Metazoa; phylum Annelida; class Polychaeta; order Phyllodocida; family Hesionidae; genus Amphiduros; species Amphiduros pacificus. Next base: position 8,933,417 of record OX439003.1, on the reverse strand, counting down.
AACGTGGAAGTTTCGCCATCCCTGTTTAGTAGGATATCTGACAAGAGCAGATTTTTCCACTTCATTTCATCGCAACTTGGCCAACATAAAGTAAATTAAGTCTGTCAAGGGAAGAGGGGCAGGCTCTGGTTGCAGAAATTAGCCCTTCTCTTGTGAGAAATCTTCTCAGCAAGATTTACCATGGAGACTGGGGAATACAATAGAGCAACCAGCTTCCTTGCATATCTTTGCAGGCATAAGCTATCTCCCATTGTCTTTCATAGAGCTCAGCTAAACTTAAGCCCCAAATACTTATTCCATTATACGGCAAAATATATCTCAAATATTCATGCACCTTAAAGTGGTGTTTGTCTTATTTAATTGCGACAGACTAGCTTATAGCCATTGCCAAATAGGTAGGTATAGAATTAATATAGAATCCCTTGAAGGAGACAGGATAGGACTGCGACAAGGACACTGCTTGTGTTCCAACATTTCACACTGATTCAAACAGTCATACACCACCTAGATACACTATTAGACAGAATCAGAATCATGCACAAAATATTTGCCTTTTTGATATTTTGATGCTTACTAAAAAGTCATTTTCATATGTATTTTATATACAATTTATCTCTTTGTGAATGTGGAATATCTTAATATATTTGCTTCTTTCATTCTTTCATATATACATATATATACATACTCGCTTATATGGCAAGAACATTGTCAATGGCACCATATATCTTCACAACATAAGTAATGCTAACCTGGACTGACCAATAAAATACAAACACAATGAATGTTAAGCTGATTGACCTATTGGATACATGCACACTGAAAGCTGAGCTGATTGACCAATTAGAAACATGTACACTGAAAGCTGAGCTGATTGACCTATTGGACACATGCACACTGAAAGCTGAGCTGATTGACCTATTGGACACATGCACAATGAATGTTAAGCTGATTGACCTATTGGATACATGCACACTGAAAGCTGAGCTGATTGACCAATTAGAAACATGTACACTGAATGTTAAGCTGGGACCAATTAGGTACATCCAAATTAAATGTTAAGCTGATGGACCAATTAGATACATGCATATTATCATTGCCTCAACAAAAAAGCAAGCCAATGGCCCAATGAGATTCAAACATTCAACACATATTATGTTAACTATAAGAACAAGCTGGTGGACCAATAGGGTAGAAACAACAAGCACATATAATGTTAAATAATAGAACAAGCTGGTGGACCAATAGGGTAGAAACAACAAGCACATATAATGGTAACTAATAGAACAAGCTGGTGGACCAATAGGGTAGAAACAACAAGCACATATAATGTTAAATAATAGAACAAGCTGGTGGACCAATAGGGTAGAAACAACAAGCACATATAATGTTAAATAATAGAACAAGCTGGTGGACCAATAGGGTAGAAACAACAAGCACATATAATGGTAACTAATAGAACAAGCTGGTGGACCAATAGGGTAGAAACAACAAGCACATATAATGTTAACTAATAGAACAAGTTGGTGGACTAATAGGATGGAAAGAACAGACACATTTGATGTTGACTAACAGAACAAGTTGGTGGACCAATAGGTTAGAAACTACAAGCACATAGAATGTTAACTTATACCACAAGCTTGTGGACCAGTATGACGAAGATCAATGTTGACTTCTAGAAAATGCTTGTGGCTGACTTCTACATGGGCACTTTTCAATATTAACTTATTGGGGAGCTGGTGGATTGATAGGCTAGGAAATAATACAAAACAGTAGAAATATCATTTAGTACTCTGCACCGGGCTCTGCGCGGGGACGCTGACCTCCTATTTACCAAGTTTAATCATCCAATCCCACTCTGCGCTGGCTTTTTACACTGCTCTGTACCTTAGCCAAAATTACATTAGTTTTGTATCAATGCATCTACAACAAGCCATTTTTTTTCACTCCTTTGTCGATACTTTGGGAAACCCAATTGATGGATTGTCATTGGGGCGCCTGCTGGGAGGTATCGCAGAGTCCCAACTACGCGGTGTTATAATTCTTCTAATCACTCCCAAAATGAGTATATTACAAGAAACAACTCTGCGGAATTATGTTGCGAAATTCTAAGCACAAGTTCATATTTTAACTCACACCACAAGTGGAATGGATGAGAAAATAATGCCCAATTTACAAAATGTTTAATGTTTTCAATCCTGTCAGAACCCCGACGTATTTGCGAGGGTATAGGCAATGTAAGCCCACAATTAAACAGGTCGGCGATGGGGAGAAGCGCTAAAAGACTTTGTGGACCGAGTTTGATCAGTGTCGATATTTGCCTTGACACAGACTGTATCTGCTAAGTGTGCAGGTTGTCTGTGTCAATATGTGGCTATTATTCTTGTGGCCCCCATCCCAGTATGGAGACACTGCATACAGCCTATGCCACTCATATCATCTTAACTTCCCTATATCTTTATGCAGATACAAGACTCCGCCCGATTATTTCTCACTCCATTGTTCTGACTGTCCAATCAGTGCTTTACATTGTCTTACTTTGAGGAACACTTTGTATTCTTGTAAATTGCTGTATCGTCTTACTTTTAAAACATATGAAAATATTTTCTTATTTAAGGCCATCATGGAATATTTGTTATCTTTTTCAAACCAAATAATAGAGTAGTTACTAAAACTTCAAATTTTGTAAATTTACAGGATTATTTTAATTACAAAATTTCTTAACTTCAATACAAATGCTTTCTATTTTTAAAGGAAGTACTGTTCTCTTTCACAACATTTCATTCAGAGGTTGTTCCATGCAATATGTCTTTTAACCACAGAAAACAGGACTGAGCGTACTAGTTCAGTGCATTCTATTTGGAAAAATCTGATATTTTTGGAAGAGATTGTTCTTATTTCTAACTTTTAAATTACAATATAATTTTTGATTACGTTGTGAAAACCTTACAAAAAATGTGTAGAAAGTTGTCCATGGTAGCTTTTGAAATGAAATTCTTTTGAAAGGACTAACTTACTATAGTAATTAGTAATTAAAAATATCTTTGAAATAAAGTCAAAAGAATCATATTAATGCTTCACACAAAATGGTCAACTTGAAAATCACACAAAAATGGTCAACTTGAAAATCACACAAAATGGTCAACTACAAAATCATACAAAATGGTCGACTATGATATCACACAAAATAGTCAATTATAAAATCACACAAAATGGTCAACTTTAAAATCATACAAAATGACTCTAAATAGTATATAGTTGCACAATTTGGTCACCTTTAAATTTATACAGTATTCTCCATCACCAAATCATCATTTTCAAACTCAGAAAAACAGAAAACCTCACAATCAGACAGATATCTCTTTAAGAAAGTAAGTTTAACAACATAGCAAACATCAGATACAGTAAGTGGTCATTTGAGAACCCTGCAAGATTTCACTTCCTGCAAAGTGGACTAATGAGGTGGAGGAGGAAGATAGGATTACTTGTTTAATGTATTGTGAAGGTGTTTATATGAAATCTCATATATGTACATATAATGTATACCTTACAATGTATAAAAGATGTCATTCACAAGATAAATATCTACCATATCATCTCTATCATATCATTTCTATCATATCATCTCTAATCACCTCTATCATGTCATCTCTATCACATCTCTTGTTATCACTATCGCATCTCATGTCATCTCTATCATATCATTTCTATCATATCATCTCTATATCACCTCTACCATATTATCTTTATCATATCATCTCTATCATGTCATCTCTACCACATCTCATATCATCTCTATCATATCTCATGTCATCTCTACCACATCTCATATCATCTCTATCATATCTCATGTCATCTCTACCACATCTCATATCATCTCTATCATATCTCATGTCATCTCTATCACATCTCATGTCATCTCTATCATGTCATCTCTATCATATAATATCATATCATCTATAATATAATCTCTATCATATCATTTCTCAACATGATCTTTTCTCCACTGACGTGATATCTATCTTTGTCATGTTCTGTGTAATATATTCCATTTTTCTTGTCCGTTTTACGTCCATAAAAAGACAGAGGAGAGTGCCTTAAACACACAGCGTACACATGTCCGTGTCACCCTAATGAATATATGTCTGTGTCACTTCTTTGCTTGCCAGTAAAAAGTCAAGATGGATGTTTTCTGCATTGTGTTGGCAAGAGGAGGTCAGTATAATAGTATACTGCAGGTAGGGTCGTCTCACTTGTGATGGTATACTGCAGGTAGGGCTGTCTCAATTGTGATGGTATACTGCAGGTTAGGGCCGTCTCACTTGTGATGGTATACTGCAGGTAGGGCTGTCTCAATTGTGGTGGTATACTGCAGGTAGGGTCATCTCACTTGTGGTGGTATACTGCAGGTAGGGCTGTCTCACTTGTGGTGGTATACTGCAGGTAGGGCTGTCTCACCTGTGATGGTATACTGCAGGTGGGGCCGTCTCACTTGTGATGGTATACTGCAGGTAGGGACGTCTCACTTGTGATGGTATACTGCAGGTAGGGCCATCTCACTTGTGGTGGTATACTGCAGGTAGGGCTGTCTCACTTGTGATGGTATACTGCAGGTAGGGTCGTCTCACTTGTGATGGTATACTGCAGGTAGGGCCGTCTCACTTGTGGTGGTATACTGCAGGTAGGGACGTCTCACTTGTGATGGTATACTGCAGGTAGGGCCATCTCACTTGTGGTGGTATACTGCAGGTAGGGCCGTCTCACTTGTGATGGTATACTGCAGGTAGGGCCGTCTCACTTGTGGTGGTATACTGCAGGTAGGGCCGTCTCACTTGTGATGGTATACTGCAGGTAGGGCCGTCTCACTTGTGATGGTATACTGCAGGTAGGGCGGTCTCACTACAGTCAGCATGATGGTATACTACAGTCAGCGTGATGGTATACTACAGGCAGCGTGATGGTATACTACAGGCAGCGTGATGGTATACTACAGTCAGCGTGATGGTATACTACAGGCAGCGTGATGGTATACTACAGTCAGCGTGATGGTACACTAAAGTCAGCGTGATGGTATACTACAGTCAGCGTGATGGTATACTACAGTCAGCGTGATGGTATACTACAGTCAGCGTGATGGTATACTACAGTCAGCGTGATGGTATACTACAGTCTGCGTGATGGTACACTACAGTCAGCATGATGGTACACTACAGTCAGCATGATGGTATACTACAGTCAGCGTGATGGTACACTACAGTCAGCGTGATGGCATACTACAGGTAGGGCTGTAGATTACGAGCACATCTTCACCTTATTTGTGGTAATTTTATTTATATACTTCAAAAAGAATTCTGCTTATACTGCAATATCTCTATTGCTTTTATTATGACATATCTCATCTCTTGTACCAGTCTCATGACAGCTGATAATTGGACTCTAAACTTTTGCATTCTTTGAGTGAATATCATTAATCCTCACAAACATTGAGACAGTTTTTCACTTGCCTAATACACACAAAGCTATCTCTTGTAATCCACTTATTTATAATGAAATTTAACTAAATATCCAAATAAGAGCTTAAAATATTAATGCTGCAAAGCATAGGTGGCGCTGTTAGTATGTGCTGAGTTGCAGGGCATGATGGGTAATTGAGTGATGTATACAGGGACAGTAGATATCTCTTCATTAACCCTCAATTTGCTCATCCTCGGCCATCAACGTCTGTAACAAGGCGGTGATTACAGGCCAGCGACAACATTACACTTCACACCTTCATGTAATGGTTTCTATCACTCCATTCACACCTTACTCCCCCAAGACATACTCAGCTGTCTGATAGAAGGTCTATGCCATCTGCCAAGAGTTATCTGCTGTCTGACAGCAGGTCTGTGCCATCTGCCAAGAGTTATCTGCTGTCTGACAGCAGGTCTATGCCATCTGCCAAGAGTTATCTGTTGTCTGACAGCAGGTCTGTGCTGTCTGCCAAGAGTTATCTGCTGTCTGACAGCAGGTCTATGTCATCTGCCAAGAGTTATCTGCTGTCTGACAGCAGGTCTGTGCCATCTGCAAAGAGTTATCTGCTGTCTGACAGCAGGTCTGTGCTGTCTGCCAAGAGTTATCTGTTGTCTGACAGCAGGTTTCTGTCATCTTAAAGGGATTTTCTGCTGTCTGACAGCTTGTTTCTGCTGTGTGACACTCTGTTTTGGCTGTCTGAGAGGCACTCTTAGAGAAGTGCCTGAAATCCCATTAAGTACATCTAATTTGCAAAATGTTATTGCATATTTTGTTGTCTATGTGTACTCTTCGACATTGTATTGCTTCAGACATATATCGGGTTGACATTTTACTGTTATTTATCTTTCTATATCTTTTATCCTTCTTTCTTTTTTTTAATTTCTTGTTTTATTGATTGTTATATTATGAAAGAATTCTGTGTATTTTCTTATTATTCACTGCACACCATATATTCCAGCCATAAAATATTGTACCCAAAGATAGAAGGTAAATGCTTCAAACATTACTTAACAAGGCAATAAGCAATTTTGATTTAAGCAGCTTTTGAGCGGCTTTTATTCATAAAAAAGGCTATGCAAATTTGTATAGATTATGAAGTGTTACTTTGCATCTGTTCAATGCAATCAGAAAGAAAGTGGATTACTCTCGTGCAAACAAGCTGCAGTTCTGCACAAAGTACTGGGGTAACATTATGACAATTTGCAGTCACATTTCTGAATAATACTTACTGATTCTGCTCGAATTGCCCGCACTTGAGAAAGCTAGTATTGTAACGAATTTGGATTGAGCACTTAATCTAGGGCACCTACTTATCTGTGATTGGATTTGGGATCTGCCGTGAAATGGCAATACTTGCGAGAAAATGCATCTGCCATGAGTCTCATGATAAGTTACTGCTAATAGATTTATCTGGCAATTGCTCTCTGTCGTCATCCAGGTTTGGCATGGGCTGCTACATCGCTTGCAACCCAATATGTTTTGTCTACATGGGTTTTACAGCGGCGGGTGAAATTAACTTGGCAAATATCAGCATCTTGAGCACTGTCTCACTTTGTTGCCAGCACAAAAGAAATCCATACGACTTCAAGATGCTGCTGTCGCTTCATAATTTGCCGCCCTTCGGTGGTTGGGGTCTTTTTAAAGTGGGGGCATGTTTCCGTGAAATGGCAAAAAGGCCAGTGACAAGCAGGCAGGGTTTGGAGATAGATGATAACATGCAAGGATATTGATCCTCAGACTTGTCCCTCCCAGGCTAAACTAGTGCACGCACAATCACGTCCCTCCCAGGCTAAACTAGTGCACGCACAATCAGGTCAATTAACACACTTTACTCTCACTTAGAAACCCTCAATTTGAACTTCTGAATGACCAGGAGCACTAAAGTGTAATAATCTGTCTGTCAAATGTAGTGAATCTCAAACTCTAACAGATATCTACATCACAGTAAATTAGTAAAAGCAACAAACGTAATTATGGTTTTGCCTTGCAATAGATATTATTATGATTCATAATTTTCATAACCGTTCCATATTGCTTTGTGAGGGCAAAATGCTGACTGTCACACCACTACATGAATGTTTGAAGGGGGAAATGTTGGCTGAGACACAGGTGTTGCCAAGGGCGATGGCAGATTCTTATTGTAAACCACAAAAGATGTGGTTTTAGAGGGGACTCCAAAGACCTGAGACGTTGCACAAGGAGACATGTCGCTTTGACGCTTGGGCTTTTTGTCAAACCTTGCTGGTTCAAAGTGGCCACATCAGAGACAGAACATGTCCTGTCATTACAGGGTTCTTGGTGGGCTCTTGTTTGTTTCCTTACAGCTATACTTGACCACAAAGTCTGGGTACACATCATGGGTGGGCTCCACCTCTCATTGACAACTCCCCTATCATAGACAGATACCCCACCTCAGTAACCACAAGACTGGAACCCAATCTCTGTCAAAGACTGTCAATCTCTGCCAAGGACTACCAACCAATCACTATGGCAATAGAAACATGGAGACCTGGCAACCAATCACTATGGCAATAGAAATATCAAAGACTGGCAACCAATCACTATGGCAATAGAAATATCAAGGAGGACTGGCAACCAATCACTATGGCAATAGAAATATCAAGGACTGGCAACCAATTGCTATGGACATCACAGACTGGCACCCAGTTTCTGTAATGATTTACATATTAAGGAATGGCAGATTATCTCTGTGGCAACTCATACCTCATCTATGGCAAACACTAATATTGTGGACTGGAATCCTGTCTGTGTGTATGCACATCATTCACATGAGCAATGTCAAAATAAAAATATATATCGAAAGCTACAATTCCTTTGTATTCAGACACTCAACACTTTTATGACCAAAAGACATAAATCTTATTTTATGACTAAAAAGAATATCCCGATTTACAGAGAAAAAGCCTAAAAAAATTTCTGAGGGCCGACAAATTCTGGCCTATTGTGGATTGTTAAGTTGTTTGTTTGTCTTCCTCTCACATACGTGTGCTGTGCGTTTGTTTGCATCAGTCCCAAAAGGAAAGCATATCAATATTGTGGCAATGTAGTCTGTCAGCGACCGTGTGTTTTACACCTCTGCTCGCGGTCAGACAGTTGCTGGGCCAGAGTCACATGATCTGCATGAACCCGTTGTGTCATGCCATATCTGGGCAGTGGGGATGGGCACTGGGCGGGTGTGTCGGGCATACAACACAGGCCTCAGCACTGCCCTCTGCATACATAGCTGCCGGGTCACCGCAGTCAGCAATATAAGAAACTCTCAGGTCAGTGTACTTTTCACTACCTCATATTTGACAGTCAATTCTTGGCTGCACAAAGGACCGTGGAATATTTTTTGACCCTCAGGTTGAGGGAGAGAAGAGGACTGATATAGTGGAGAATAGGTCCCAAACTGAACTAGGTGATAAAGAGGAGAATAGGTCCCAAAATGAACTAGGTGATAAAGAGGAGAATAGGTCCCAAAATGAACTAGGTGATAAAGAGAGGAATAGGTCCCAGACTGAACTAGGTGATAAATAGGAGAATAGGTCCCAGACCGAACTAGGTGATAAAGAGAGGAATAGGTCCCAGACTGAACTAGGTGATAAAGAGGAGAATAGGTCCCAAACTGAACTAGGTGATAAAGAGGAGAATAGGTCCCAGACTGAACTAGGTGATAAAGAGGAGAATAGGTCCCAAAATGAACTAGGTGATAAAGAGAGGAATAGGTCCCAGACTGAACTAGGTGATAAATAGGAGAATAGGTCCCAGACCGAACTAGGTGATAGAGAGAGGAATAGGTCCCAGACTGAACTAGGTGATAAAGAGGAGAATAGGTCCCAGACTGAACTAGGTGATAAATAGGAGAATAGGTCCCAGACCGAACTAGGTGATAGAGAGAGGAATAGGTCCCAGACTGAACTAGGTGATAAAGAGGAGAATAGGTCCCAGACTGAACTAGGTGATAAAGAGAGGAATAGGTCCCAGACTGAACTAGGTGATAAAGAGAGGAATAGGTCCCAGACTGAACTAGGTGATAAAGAGAGGAATAGGTCCCAGACTGAACTAGGTGATAAAGAGGAGAATAGGTCCCAGACTGAACTAGGTGATAAATAGGAGAATAGGTCCCAGACCGAACTAGGTGATAGAAAGGGGAATAGGTCCCAGACTGAACTAGGTGATAAAGAGAGGAATAGGTCCCAGACTGAACTAGGTGATAAAGAGGAGAATAGGTCCCAGACTGAACTAGGTGATAAAGAGGAGAATAGGTCCCAGACTGAACTAGGTGATAAAGAGAGGAATAGGTCCCAGACTAAACTAGGTGATAAAGAGGAGAATAGGTCCCAGACTGAACTAGGTGATAAAGAGAGGAATAGGTCCCAGACTGAACTAGGTGATAAAGTGGATAATAGGAGATAGTAAGTCTCCTTTGTTGTGTCAATTATATGGCCAAGCCTCCTTTGTTACATCAAATATATGACGAAGTCTCCTTTGTTACATCAAATATATGGCCAAGTCTCCTTTGTTACATCAAATATATGACAAAGTCTCCTTTGTTACATCAAATATATGGCCAAGCCTCCTTTGTTACATCAAATATATGACGAAGTCTCCTTTGTTACGTCAAATATATGGCCAAGTCTCCTTTGTTACATCAAATATATGACGAAGTCTCCTTTGTTACATCAAATATATGGCCAAGCCTCCTTTGTTACATCAAATATATGACGAAGTCTCCTGTGTTACGTCAAATATATGGCCAAGTCTCCTTTGTTACATCAAATATATGACCAAATCTCCTTTGTCACATCAATTATATGGCCAAGTTTCTTGTCTTGATACATCGAATATATGACCAAGTCTCCTTTGTCACATCAAATATATGGCCAATTATCTTGCCTTGATACATCGAATATATAGCAAAGTCTCCTTTGTTATGTCAATTATATGGCCTTGATACATCAAATATATGGCCAAGCTGCTTTGTTTTGGGCTCTTATCACCAGTTCCCATCCCACACACCAACAATATTTATTAACATTTTATGACCTTATTAAATCCCTTTATGATATTCACTAATAAATCCTATTAAAACATTCACTTGGGATAAAAGCCTCATACTCCTCTCATGTATCTTATCCTGCAGATAGGAAATGTGATTTATTTCACTTGCAAAATAATTAGCTTAATCTCCATCACTCAGCAACTTCTCCTAAGAAAAAAAAAATCTTTCAATTTAAAGATGCTATCATATTCCATAAAAGATTACACTTACTATCACACCCTATAAGACAATTCCTACTCTGGCAGCTGCTTCTGTACATTATACATATATGAGTGTAGTGTCTCTGTTTCCACAAAGGTGAAACTTGAGAAGTTGACCCACAGTGCGGCCACTACAATACTCTTGGCAAGCCTCTCGGGGCCCTTTTGCTGTGGTACAAGCATCCCACCTATCAATGCGTTACTCGCATGTTTGTGGGCTATTTGTACTCAACAATAAAGGTCTGGGAGGTGTCAGCCAGAGAGAATAACAATTGTTCTGTCATCCCATCTGCAGTTATAGCCTCATACAGATCTCTATTATTCCATATTTACTATGACATTCGCAGCATAAAAATATGCCTTGTCATATGAGTGTCTCCGGTTGCGAGCTTGGTCTGCCGTGCTGACTGCCACCACAGCCATTTGGTAGCCATGTTGATTTCACACATTACGACCACAGAGACATGGCGTGGAAATTGGCCATTATGCTCTTATTGCATGCTTCTAGCATGGCAACAATTCACAGTCTCTCTGTAGTCCTGACTCACATAACCACATACTCTCTCTGCCCACTCATCATTACATCATGTATGCTCCCTGCTACCTTCTCTAATCATCATGTATGCTCCCTGCTATCTTCTCTAAATCATACTGTATGCTCCCTGCTATCACCTCTAAATCATACTGTATGCTCCCTGCTATCTTCTCTAATCATCATGTATGCTCTCTGCTATCTTCTCTAAATCATACTGTATGCTCCCTGCTATCACCTCTAAATCATACTGTATGCTCCCTGCTATCTTCTCTAATCATCATGTATGATCCCTGCTATCTTCTCTAATCATCATGTATGCTCCCTGCTATCTTCTCTAATCATCATGTATGCTCCCTGCTATCACCTCTAAATCATCATGTATGCTCCCTGCTATCTTCTCTAATCATCATGTACGCTCCCTGCTATCACCTCTAAACCGTCATGTATGCTCCCTGCTATCTTCTCTAAATCATCATGTATGCTCCCTGCTATATTCTCTAAATTATCATGTATGCTCCCTGCTATCTTCTCTACATTATCATCACACTGTCCACCAGAGGCACACACAAACTATTACCTCTGGCCAACCCAAATTAGTATTCATCCGGTCCTACTTTTACTGGCCATGTGCTCAAGAACTGTCAGTGTGTTGTAAATGTGATTGACATGTTAACATCTCTTAATATCAAATATGAAGTTGCCTTGAGATGTATTAGAATTCATTTGTTAATATTTGAACATTTTTAAGAGAACAAGTTTTATTTCTCTTAATAGTTGTTTCTATATGCACAAACTTTTGTATTAAGGGTGAAATATATCATAATATACCAATTTGAGTACAATTTAAGAAAAAAAACAAGTCAGACGGACAGTTACATGAAAATTGGTCGATGTGTGAGCCAGCACCAAAAGGCACCTTGTACAGAGGTGATAGGTTCACCATGTCACCCTCTGGTGGAGTTTACATTATCATGTATGCTCCCTGCTATCTTCTCTAAATCATACTGTATACTCCCTGCTATCTTCTCTAAATTATCATGTATGCTCCCTGCTATCTCCTCTATATCATCATGTATGCTCCCTGCGCACTCTGCATCATCATGTTTGCTCCCTGTTCATTCCTTGTAAAACAACTTTTTAGCCCAATCTAGACTACAAAAGGCCCCCTGTCATTGTGAATCAATTCCCCACACATTTCAAAGAGAGATTTCTTTGCATTATCACATAGGCATGTAATAACCAGCCTTGAAGCACAAGTTGGACTGGAAAACAATAGCAGATTTTCACCTTATGCTCCCTAGTCTTAATTGACAACCACATGTTACTCCTGCTCTGTCCAAATATATATATTGCTTGCATATTATTCTCTTTCAGAAACATTTTCTGATTTCACACTAATTTAATATGGCCATGTCTCCAATTTAAATTTGAGACAAATATTAATATTTCCAAATGAAATTCTACATTAATTAGATAACATTATATGGGAGCATTTACTGCAGACACATCTTTATTGCCTGTGCCTGGAAGGATCCCGTTTTTATCTCCCATTTCAAATACTTTAATGGAAATCTAATGTTTGGTGTGGTGGACATTTTAAAATTAACCAATTATACTCAGTTACAGAAAAAAAAGGTAATGAAATCTATCACCTTATTTCAAGTATCAAATTCCATTTCTTAAAAATGATTAAGACGTGCAGCAGCTCGATTTTCTTTTTGTAAAATGTGCAAAAGCAGAACAGCATTGTTGTGAAACCAGAAACCGAAATTTGCAGCTGTGGAAAATAGAAAAAATGTTGTAGCGATTCGATAATTTGGAAAATAAATTGCGAAAATTTGAGTTATATTGCCGATATAATTTTATATAGCTGCATCCCCCATAGCTACAAGGCCAGAGGTCTCCCTTCACTGTTGACCACACAGAGCAGAATGCTGCTGAATTGATGCACAGTTTTGCCTACCAAAAGCCAATTTAGGCACAAATAACTTTTGGAGGGCATTATGATCCCCTCAATTGAAAGGACCATCATGCAAAGATGTGATTTCCTGTCCATTGTAGCGGCGTATGCAGTGGGCCCCGCCAATGCCCAGTGGTCGGGCACTGAGTAGCTCAGAGAGCAGGTAGGCCTTGATGAAGCATTCTCACTTCACAACCACATTAGTGGCTTGAGTTTCGTGGCTGTCCTGATTGTCTTCCCAAATGCAGCCATGTTGCAAAGATTAAGCTCATAGATTGGCAATTTTCACAGTTCTCTGTTTGCTGATTGGTTGATCCATTACGTGCAGAGCCATCAATGCCACTTACTCCCACCCCAACCCAATCACTCTCCAACTCAGGCTGTTCCCTTGGCTACCGACACCCCCCCCCCCCAGTCTCCCTCAAACCCCTCCTGATGTCTGATGGGTATTTATGGCAGGCCTAGCATTCACATCCGTGTCTCTATCCCTGCGTGGTGATCAGCCTGCTTGATTTACACCTCCACCACTGAAGAGTCATCCACTGAGACTACTTGTCTATTGCTGTAAACTTTAATCAACTTTGCATGTATTACAACCGATAGTACACCCTGCCCTAAACATAAGCGTGGCATAAGGTTAAAGCAGACCACACACACCTGGGCTTTCTCAGCTAATTATCTCACTCTATTTTCTGATTAAACAACACTCATCTGCATTCCTCTTGATGCAGTGCTTTCATATGATGTCCCCACTAGGTGGCGACAATAAGCCTCCAAACACAAATGCACTTTTGCGTTATTTCATGATATCATACATAATATAAGATCATCATCATTTTGGACTAAAGAATGCTGATAACATATTTAAAGTGTCGGAATCTTATAATATTTGGGACAATGTACTCGGGAAGGAGTAGATGCGAATGCAAATGATGGTGGGTTTAAGCAGATGAATCTAGTGAGGATAGTCAGCTATATGACAGGTATAAAGAGCTTCTTCAAAAGTACAGATACTTTAATCCAAACTTACTTCAAAGGACTTTCCATAACCCTGACCAATGTTATCAAATGTCAACTGCTACTTACCTGAAAAGTCAAACCAAACACAAGGTTATAATATATACTGTGCTACTAGTAAAAACATACATAAATATTAAATCACAATTGAGATATTGCATTCATTATTTTATCATTAAAAATGTCACAAAAATATTATTGAAAGATATATTGTCATAAATATGATTGCCATGTTAAAGGATGCACCCACATGATGGAGGTCAGTTGCTTCAGGCAATCTGGGATGAGAGTCTGAGATCTCCGAGCAATCAGTAAATGACATGTTTCAAGTTATCTCATTAAAATGACATGATAAATCAAATAAAAAATCCCTTTATTTGTTGGCTCTTGCCTCCACAAGATACTTGTTGACCCAAGACCTTGAAAGAGCTCTTCACAAGTCTGTGGGATTCATTTTCTTTGATTTCAATGTATTTTCCCTGATAATCCACAAAAATCCGCTCACTTTTTCTTGTTTTATAATTCTGTAACTGTCAAGTAACTCCCTGTCATTTCTTTCTTTGCTTTGGGAGACTGTGATTCTGACGTGACAATAAGATGTACCAAAGGCATGCTCATCACTCAGCTTATTTTTAGTCCTGATGTCATGAACCTAAGTCAAACTTCACATTCTATTCTTCTGACTTGACTTATCAGGCTTATTCATTCAATGGTATCTCATATAGTCAGTCACGGCCGACGTAGAAAACTGATTCTTGATGAGCAATTATCTGTATGAGCTGCAGAGCACTTATGTCCTTATTTTATCTCCTAATCTGTCTCACATATTATATGAACATTGAATGTACTGTGGTGCCCCCTAGGGGTGATACTGCTGATATATAACATGAACATTGAATGTACTGTGGTGCCCCCTTGGGGGATACTGCTGATATATAACATGAACATTGAATGTACTGTGGTGCCCCCTAGGGGGGATACTGCTGATATATAACATGAACATTGAATGTACTGTGGTGCCCCCTAGGGGACTACTACTGATATATAACATGAACAATGAGTGTACTGTGGTGCCCCCTAGGGGGATACTGCTGATATAATACATGAACATTGAACGTACTGTGGTGCCCCCTAGGGGACTACTACTGATATATAACATGAACAATGAATGTACTGTGGTGACCCCTAGGGGGGGCTACTGCTGATATATAACATGAACATTGAATGTACTGTGGTGCCCCCTAGGGGGATACTGCTGATATATAACATGGACATTGAATGTACTGTGGTGCCCCCTGGGGGGATACTACTGATATATAACATGAACATTGAATGTACTGTGGTGCCCCCTAGGGGACTACTACTGATATATAACATGAACAATGAATGTACTGTGGTGACCCCTAGGGGGGGGCTACTGCTGATATATAACATGAACATTGAATGTACTGTGGTGCCCCCTAGGGGGATACTGCTGATATATAACATGAACATTGAATGTACTGTGGTGCCCCCTAGGGGGATACTGCTGATATATAACATGAACAATGAGTGTACTGTGGTGCCCCCTAGGGGGATACTGCTGATACTCCATGTTGCATACTATTGTGTGATTGCTTAAATTCTCCTAACTGATTTCCATGGCAATAATACACAATTGCCAGCCCAGATGGTATTGCCTTTAACTTTTTAATCTTTAATCAAAAATAGATTTGGGTTATCAAGCAATATGTATATCACCGTCTTAGAAATACAGGTCAATAAAATTCCATGTTACCCTCAAAACAAATCCATAAATGTACAACATAGCATGACCTGTTTCAACACACATGCAAAGAAAGTATGTTTTACATATGCACTGCTTAACCACCTCATGGGGCTCTCTACAGGTAAAGTTTGGCTTTCCATATATTTACTTGTTGTGTTGCAAGGTGTGAGGCGTAAAGGTGGCACTCTAGGCTGTGACATACATACAATACTAGACTCATGCACAATGCACTGAGGTGACAGTAATTGTTGGCCGCCCCAAGGCCTCGTATCTTCCTCTCATCTTCTGGCCTTTAATCTGTCAAATAGTGCCATGTCATACACCAGACTCCTTCTACATGGCCAGATATCTGCCCCCAAATTAATGCACACTTCATTCAGTTCCACTGCATATCAGATTTCATAAAGCTTGCCCAGATCACTAATTGCAAGCATGATGCGATGACTCCTGTGGATACCATCCAGGTAGGCTTCACCCCATCTCTATGACTGTCCTGTACTGGCTGAGGTCCAATTGATGCAGCCTGCTACATTGCTGAGCAAACTTATTGATGTGGATATACACTGAAATGCATGGAGAGTTCGCTATCCCATGATGCATTAGAACAGTCTAGACTGTCCCATGATGCATTAAAACAGTCTGCACTATCCCATGATGCATTAAAACAGTCTGCACTATCCCATGATGCATTAGAACAGTCTACACTTTCCCATGATGCATTAGAACAGTCTACACTATCCCATGATGCATAAGAACAGTCTGCACTATCCCATGATGCATTAAAACAGTATGCACTATCCCATGATGCATTAGAACAGTCTGCACTATCCCATGATGCATTAGAACAGTCTGCACTATCCCATGATGCATTAGAACAGTCTACACTATCCCATGATGCATTAGAACAGTCTACACTATCCCATGATGCATTAGAACAGTCTAGACTGTCCCATGATGCATAAATAGAAAACTTCTTTATAAATGATAATTTTAAGTATTTATTTGCAGAAAGAGAACTATCAACACAGCAAAAATAATTCAGTAATGTACAAAATATAGTGGGTTGACTCCATCACCCATATGTTGCCAATTGATGCAGCCTGCTACATTGCTGAGCAAACTTATTGATGTGGATATACACTGAAATGCATGGAGAGTTCGCTATCCCATGATGCATTAGAACAGTCTAGACTGTCCCATGATGCATTAAAACAGTCTGCACTATCCCATGATGCATTAAAACAGTCTGCACTATCCCATGATGCATTAGAACAGTCTACACTATCCCATGATGCATTAGAACAGTCTACACTATCCCATGATGCATTAGAACAGTCTGCACTATCCCATGATGCATTAAAACAGTCTGCACTATCCCATGATGCATTAGAACAGTCTGCACTATCCCATGATGCATTAGAACAGTCTGCACTATCCCATGATGCATTAGAACAGTCTACACTATCCCATGATGCATTAGAACAGTCTACACTATCCCATGATGCATTAGAACAGTCTAGACTGTCCCATGATGCATAAATAGAAAACTTCTTTATAAATGATAATTTTAAGTATTTATTTGCAGAAAGAGAACTATCAACACAGCAAAAATAATTCAGTAATGTACAAAATATAGTGGGTTGACTCCATCACCCATATGTTGCTTTTTTTTATAGAAGTCTGAGGCTTTATTTCGATTAGCAGAATGAGGCACTCGATGTTCCAGGTTTCTATGCTGGCAAAATTAGTAATGTTCACAATCCCATTATGCATTAATAAAGTGTAACACAAATATTGGTTGGTAAAATAAATATTAAATATACTACCTCTTTCAACATTTGATTTAATACAATCTGAGCTTGCAGTTCCAGCTTGCAATCATGATATTGTGGTGGTTAAATGAAGATAACATTATAAATATATCATATAGAAAAGTCTATTAACAGATACAGAAAGCTGAGAATTTTCACCATTGTTTGATCCACATTTCATCAAGTTTTCCAACCAAATAAAGCCCATAGAATCTTATCCAAAATCATACATTTACATCTACAAAACTGACTATTTCAAAGCTTTGAAAATCTGATACACAAATTTTTAATTTAGATCAACAAAACCGACTATTTCAAAGCATTTAAACTTCAAACAAATTGCCCAAGATGCCAACCTTCAATATGTTATATATATGTAATGAATTCTAATGACCATAACAAAGAAGGTCTTGATGTTTAACACAATATGATATATCATTCCACACTCACATTCTCCACTGCTTATCTTATATTTCCAAGAAAATATCTCTTGATATAATATATGCAGCAGCACAGATGATATTGATACCAAAAAATGTTAAAAGGTCACTCTTGAATAATCAACTTTTTTATCTACATTACCAAGCTGTTTCAGATAAAATGAGTAAGTAATTTTCTGTCAGTTTCTGAGTTGGTTATATTTCCATTTTTGACACAAGTCAGTATAGATTCCAATATAGCTGTCATATTGTATGGAATAAGAACCCAGCATGGAGCCTTGTGGAATCCCTAATCACAATTCTATCCCTCCACGGAGATGAAAAGCATTCTATCTTAATCCCAGTAGATACAAAGAGTTAAATAGGATTTTTTTTATTCTTGACCTTAGTGGCTAAGAGGTGCAGGTATCTTCCCACCGGGACCTGGCGGATGGCCGACTGCATACAAAATACAAGCTAAGCAAACGTTTGTCAGCAAATGCAGGTCATTTTGATGTTCATAAAGATTGTGAAGGGACATCACATGAGAAGTGACACCAAATTGAGGCTGATGGCTGTTGCGATAACTCCCCCCTGTGATGGCTGTTGTGATAACCTCCCTCCCCAGACAGATGTCTCTCCTGGGACAGCCTTCCATCCTCATAGGATTTGTGCTTTACTGCCACTCTAATACTTAAAGTACGACCAAATGAGGATGGATACTATGCCAGACCCTCCTGTGTAAATGGCAAGGCATTAATGTCCAATCTATCTCTCCCAATAAAGTCAACATATCCCTGCCTATTCTACTTTCCTGCATCCACTCCTCATTCCCGTGTCATCATATTGAATACAGTCTCCTCCTAAACCCTCCTCACAATGTCATGCCAATTACCTCAAGCTAGCTACAAAGTGATGTTAAAGCTTTGTGTGGAACATTTGTGGACCATGTTGCAAAGCATGTTTTGTGTTGATATTGTGCTATTTAAGGATGATAATTATGTACTGTTCATTTTGATTTTACGCTATTTGTGGACCAAATTGCCTGGTACAGTTTGTGTTGATGTTACACTATTTGTGGACTAAATTGCCTGGTATAGTTTGTGTTGATGCTGCACTATTTGTGGACTAAATTGTCAGGTACAGTCTGTGTTGATGTTACACTATTTGTGGACTGTATTGTCAGGTACAGTTTGTGTTGATGTTACACTATTTGGAGACTGTATTGCCAGGTACAGTTTGTGTTGATGTTACACTATTTGTGGACTGTATTGCCAGGTTATGTTCACAAAGACGTTTTGTTATTTGACGGCTATATTTCCAGCTGGGATATCTTGACATTAACATAGTGTAATAAGTTACCTTATTTTCTTAACAATCAAGTGTAGTTGTTCAAATAATTATTGAATGTAACATTGTATACAGGTGTAAACAAATTGTGATTGGCGATATAATGCGATATGTACTATCTGACATTTAAAAAATGTAATTACTGTAATATCAACTCGGCTGGATATCATAGCTTTAAATAAGGATATTCAATAGGGGCTATTAAAATGTATCTTGAACCAATTTTTGAAATACAAAATCTGACATGATACTATTTTCCAGAATCAGCCATTTGACTGTAATGGAAGCTGTGATTTGTGTGGAAATATAATTAACTAAAAGCTCTTTATTACTGTCGACAGCTTAAAGTAGAGATAACGTGCTCTCAGTGACTTCTCTCCGATATCAAGGCATAGGCTTAGAAGAAGAATCCGGTTCAAACAAAATTCATCTTAGTCTTATCCTTAAAAAATAGGATTAACATTTGACTAATACAGGCTAAATCTCTGATGTTTTTATTTAAGCATCTCATTTTGTTAGGAAACCTGGCTGTAGAGATTTGAATTTAATCACATTATAGTTAACTGCGTGTCAGCTGCTGATTCTGTGCCCTGTTGATTAATATGCATCAGATAAGTAAATCTGTCATAACATGCAATATGTTCACGGAAACTATCAATCACATGCAATATTTGATAGTTCTAATTCTGTTATTTACATCCACGTGAAATAAGTTTGTCTTATGAAGACTGAATTTGTCCTCTACAATTGCATTTGAAGAGGAAAGCTAATTGAACAACAACTAATTACAGAAAGCAGTTTCTCAAATATCAAATTACAGGAGAATTGCTTATAAAATAAACTTTAGTTAAAATGATAAGTTAAAATGCTTTTCATCATCAAGAATTTAAAAAGACATTTCTTTCACAGCCATTAAACTGTGTATTTCAAAGTGTTGTTTATAACAGTAAAAAGAAGTGCATTTAGATATGATAATAATCTATCCGAACAATGTTACCACAACTGTCGTAAACACCCAGTTCACTGACCAATCACAGCAGACAAAAACTATGGTAAGGCTGAAGAGCATTTTTTTTTAAATCAGAGACCAGGTAACACTTGGTTACAAGAAGTTTCCATAGTAACATTGGCTGGAGATGGCAAACAAGATCTGTCTGCATTTCAACCTTGCAAACCTCCAGAAATAGAAATAATGTGTTTAAATTAGTTTTCAATTCTTGAGTGCAATACATATTGAATATTGGTCGAGTATTACATGAAATAGGTTTTAATATAGTGCTGATACCAGACAATGCTTGGATTTAATCTGCAACCTGAAAATAATGGGCTAGAAATCTCTACTAATATTCTTCCACTGACAATGTTTAATGTGCTTAATCAAACTGCTTTTTTTATTCTCTGCATTATTTTCCTGGTGATACGAAATTAAACATTTGAAATGCGATACTTGTAAACTATTTTGTGGGATTCTCAAATTAACCTTTTCCTGTGATGTACAAGTTGACTATTTTGCCTGATATTACATTTCCATCATTTTTATAGTTTGTGTGGGTGATGAATAAATTCTTAATAGTTCTTTCAGCAAACTGAATACAATACTATAACTAAGCCCTTCCTCTAACTTGTATCACTTTGCAATTAACACCTGTAAATATCTTTGAAAATGTGACTTATAACATCTCTCTTTTTCTGTACTACCTGAACTTGAGGGGAAAATATAAAATATTTAACGGAAATTAAAAACAGTTCGATATATCAGTTCGATATATTTTGACAATATCAAGAGAATTTTTCATTCAATATTATACCCCAATAACGGTATGTTCTCCACGATTATGTTTATAGATATTGTGCAGGAAGTCTGAATCTTGGCACACATGGTCCATAGCAGTTCTCAGCCCATTGTTTACTCCGTACTAATTGTTCGTGACCGCCATAGTTGAGAATCCCCAGGGGACTTGGGCTTGGACCTCAGCTTGGGGCTCTGATGACAACACGCTTCCCATCAGACCTAAAGACCACATTTAAAAAAATCCAACAAAGTGCTGTGTGATTTAAGTGGGCTGCGCTGGGATTAAGGGATTTAGTTTGATTCTGTTTGACCGACTAGTCGACTGAATGAACAACGACACTGACAAATGCCACCCAACTTTTTTCTCTCTTTCTACCGATGACCCTGAAACAGGCAAACAATGTACACCACACTACTAAGAATAGAACGCTTTGCTTTGAATTGTTTCAAACTTGCGTTCCATGTTTGCGTGCAATGTGTTTCTGAGGTAGGTACAATGCAAGGGCAGAATGAGATAATAGCACAGCTATATTAGCAGTTGTCAACAATTAATGAGGTGGCCGCTTATCTAATGTGCATGTGATTTACTCAAAACTAAAACTGTCAAAATTGTGTTGGAAAGGCTGAAAAGTGATCTATCATCCAAGCATGGAAACTCCTCTCACAGAATATCGGACGATAAACAGCCATCAATCACGTGTTGTGATAAAAGTTCATTTGTGAGTGAAAAGAAATGACAGACTTGTTCCTCTGGACCAATATTACATGTTCTGGAACTGACTTATGATAAGAAATGATTTATAATGCAACTCATCCCAGTTTGTATGGGTCAGCTGGACAGTGGTGGCCTGCCTGCGATGCAGGTCATGATGAGGGCATGTTAGCACATGAGAATCACCCCTCAGACAGTGGTGGCCTGTTGGAGACGGAGGTCATGATAAGGGCCTGTTAGCACATGAGAATCACCCCTCAGACAGTGGTGGCCTGTTGGAGACGGAGGTCATGATAAGGGTCTGTTAGCACATGAGAATCACCCTTCAGAAAGTGGAGGTCATAATGAAAGCCTGTTACCACATGAGAATCACCCTTCAGACAGTGGTGGCCTGTCAGGGACGGAGGTCATGATAAGGGCCTGTTAGCACATGAGAATCACCCTTCAGACAGTGGTGGCCTGTTGGGGACGGAGGTCATGATGAGGGCCTGTTAGCACATGAGAAGCACCCTTCAGACAGTGGTGGCCTGTTGGGGACAGAGGTCATGATGATGGCCCGTTAGCACATGAGAAGCACCCTTCAGACAGTGGTGGCCTGTCGGGGACGGAGGTCATGATGATGCCCTGTTAGCACATGAGAATCACCCTTCAGACAGTGGTGGCCTGTCGGAGACGGAGGTCATGATGAGGGGCTGTTAGCACATGAGAATCACCCCTCAGACAGTTGTGGCCTGTCAGGGTTGGAGGTCATGATAAGGGCCTGTTAGCACATGAGCACCACCCCTCAGACAGTGGTGGGACAGTGGTGGGCTATCAAGGATAGAGGTCATGGAGAGTGTCTGTTAGCTCATGAGAGCCACCCCCTTAACTCGTGTCCTGCCATTTGCTCATTCATTTTGGTGTGTGTATGAAAGCCCTCAATTTTCTGCCAAGTCCACCAATGGTGGTCTGGCCATACTTCATGCACGAGTCAGTTCTAATATAATGCCTACCATTCAATTGTTTTTTCTCTTTGTGATGGGGGAAGGGAGGGGGGACACACACAAAAAATCTATAGCCCAAACTAGTTACCAACAAAAGAAAACTTTTAAATCTTTCCAAATTGCTATAAATTTAGTATTCAAAATATATTGGATTATGTCAATATGTTTAATGAGGGGAAGAAGCTTGTGTTAATTGAAGTTAACACTGTGCTTTGCTTTGTGCTCTGCGCCTTTGTGGAGCAAATCTACACTGCTTCAAAGGCGGTCTCACAAGCATTATCATTGCCCCAGCATCTGTAGCACAACTCATAATTAACAACAAGACATTCCCAACAGGATTTGCCATCCAGGAGTCGATAGAAATGCGGTTTGGTTGTGTCATTAATTCCCAAATATGCCATGTCCTAATCAAAATAAGTGGCAAACAAACACTTTTGTAAAGAGCCTAGTGATTTCCTCCAGGAGACTGTGCAACAAATCTACATTTTACTACTCACTCAAGGAATAGATTAGCCTCCAGCAAAGCGTATTAATTTCATTGTTGGAGAATTGACGAGATATGTTAACCCAGCCCTGAACCACCGCCAGAAATATGCCTACTTGCATTCCGACACAGACAAAAATGCATCCTTCATCCATAACCCGCTCGCATTGCGTCAAAGCCCCATTTTTCTTCTGGGCTTAAAAGAGGCAAGACATGAGCGAAAATTCTATTCAACAAAACACATGTATTACAAAAGACATTTTTCCTTTAAAAACTTTTTTTGAGGGGGGGTCTAAAATTTTTAAAAAACAAAAAACAAAAAAAAAACGAAATTTCCATAAAAGTGTTTTGACCTCTTGTTCATGCAATTCAGATCGCAAGTTCATTATCATAAAATGAGACAATAAATCAAAGAGAATGAAGGTCTGGTAGATTATTAGATCAACAATGAGATGAGAGGACACCCCTACGAGGGAGTGTGAGGCCATGTTGCTGGTGGAGGGTGGCTGCACATGACCCATAAAGCAGACAGACCCGTGAGGGTTTTTAATGGCTTGCTGTCAGTGGGAACATTTCACAATGGTTGGCTATGGCGGCTTGGAGGGGTATTATGACATCTCTCTCTCTCCTCAAACTCGACAATCGTCCAACATTTCCATCCAGTGTTTTATGCAATCAAATGCCATCTATCTGATATCTAGAATATCACACCAATATTTTCAATATGCAAATATGTAAAGTCGTCCATATGAACTTAATGCAAAATAAATGAGCACTTGAAGTCACATGATAGATATAAGTTTGTAAGTTTCATTTTAATTGTTTCACATTAAATCACAGAGACATCTCACAGAATAGAACTTCAGATATATATCTTCACATATATTTCCATTTTACATTGCACTTCAAGGCCAGTAATTTCTGATATGGAATGTTGGCTTGATAAGAGTGGATATAAGAAGAGCTCAGCTGAATGCGGCCGAGTACAGCTCATATTTCACTGCTTCAGTCGGTGGCAATGGGTATCCATCAGTGCTGAGCGTCTCCTCCATGCCGCAGCCAGAATGAGGCCAACCACTTGTCTGGATGCTAAAACAATACTCTACTAATTCAACCACCGTAGTCCATGCTAATCTCCATAGGCCGAGTTATAATTATGTACAACAGCCCCCCCCCTCCCACCTCCCACCATCAAGCAAACAGCCTTCATTAAGAATTAGCTCATGTCACAATTATTTCCTCATGCTTACAGACAGGGGGCACAAGGTTGTCAGTTGCCGTGGTAACAATGCCACAGCAACAAATAGGTCATCAGATTAATTGTTCAACAACCAGGGCGTAGCAAAAAGTGGCGGAAAGAAGTGGTTGTGAATAGTCTTGCATTCCCTGATCCATCACTGCACGTCGGAGAAATCCCGACGCACAACAAGTGATCAAGTGCTTTACAGATTCTTATTAATCACGACTGTTTCAAGCGAAGTAAAAGAAATTGCTCATCAAATCACGCGCCACTCTATGGGGAGAAACTGGGCCTCTAATAAGACAAGCTATTTTGTGAGGACAGCTCCGTACCCTCCAGGCATTTTGGAGGTGTCCATCATGAGGATCTGTGCCAATTAAGACAGAGCATATATCTGAACTGACTTGCATAGTGGAGGCCAATATTGGGTGAGAATTACCTGCCTCTATCTTCCACAGGAGCACCATATTGAATGAGAACCTGCCTGTTATTGCTGTATGAACTGTCCATATCTTCCATAAAACCGTAGGAGCCCCATATTTTGTGGGAATCTCTCCTGTGTCCCCCAAAGGAGCCTCTTTTGCATGCCACTATGACAGAATGAGACATGTGCACTTCTCCTGACTGAGTACTGAGTATTCTATGACATAGTGAGATAACCTTTATGCAATTGTTTACTTAACCCTATCACTATCCAGGTATACAGAGCACAAACTCTATGTTCTGCCCTTCACCAAGTAGCTGGTGCTGATTAGATAGTTATCAACCCATCTGGTGAACGTGTATGTTCCTCTTTTCAGTTGGTGAGCTCATATGATGCTATTCCTATATCCTTTGAAACAGACTTTTTGTTGTACATCTGAGCCATCTTCTTTCTTGAAAAAAATTCTTACATTTGCATAGGAAACCATTTGAAACACGTAAAATAGAACAATAGAGTGATGCAAAATGTAAATGATACAAACTGATGGGAGTATACCAATGATATATGTCCTAAATTGCTTTGAATATAACAATGACATGTGTCCTACATTACTTCAAATATATCAATGACATGTCCTACATGCCTAAGAGTATACCAATGACATATGTCCAATATGGCTAAGAGTATACCAATGACATATGTCCCACATTGCTGAGAGTATATCAATGATATATGTCCTACATGGCTAAGAGTATACCAATGACATATGTCCTACATGGTTAAGAGTATACCAATGATATATGTCCTACAATGCTAAGAGTATACAAATGACATATGTCCTAAATTGCTTTGAATATAACAATGACATGTGTCCTACATTACTTCAAATATATCAATGACATGTCCTACATGCCTAAGAGTATACCAATGACATATGTCCAATATGGCTAAGAGTATACCAATGACATATGTCCTACATTGCTAAGAGTATACCAATGACATATGTCCTACATTACTTCAAATATATCAATGACATGTCCTACATGCCTAAGAGTATACCAATGATATATGTCCTACATTGCTTTGAATATACCAATGACATGGCTAAGAGTTTACCAATGACATATGTCCTACATGGCTTCGAGTTTACCAATGATATATCACAATCTACCATATAATGACTATTCAGGTTACTTATTGAGATATAGAGATGCCTTCAAGATCAGACAGATATAGCAATCATAGTGCTCATACTCTCAGATAACTCCATTGCTTGACTGCTTTTCACATAATAGTGTTGTGTATAGTGGCTGATATGCATCTTTTATTCCATCGCAGCCAGAGCTTGGCGTTATGAAAAGCTCGCAATTCTTGCTGTCACCATTTCTCCCACACACCATTCTTGATGATTCACTGTTATTTCATATTTATAAGTTAATGCCTTTTCCCCTGGTTTTCAAGTTGACCCTTTCCTGTGATTTTCAGCTCTACCTTTTTCCATGATATTTGAATCTGGTTTTTTTAAATATCATCAGTTGTTTTTTTTATGAAATGAAGATTAACCCATAACCACACCTCAAACTACAAACATGGTCTTGATCCCTCAAAAAATATTTACTTTAGGCAATGTTCTTTCTCTTCATTTTTGTGCTATTAGCATAAACAGAGGATGTCTCTCAGACAGTCTAGCCTTGGTACCAGATGAGAGGACATCAATGTTATGCAATGGTAGAAATATGCATGTGACACTTGGTGTCAGAGAATGCCTGGATGGTGGGGCTGGAGCAGGTCATGGGTTCAATCCCCGCTGAGGGCTGCGTTTTCTGTCCTGTCAGATATCACACGCTTCCGTGCCTTACTCTGTTTTCCAATGCTTTCTCTATATGCTCTGTGCTGATTAACACACGGACTGCCACAAATGAAACCATATTCCCCAGACAGTGGCCACAATAATCTCCATACATTATTAAAGCCAAAACTTTTACATCTTCGTCTATGTCTTCTTCCATGCAATATTTAAAAGCTCTCAAAAAATATTTCCTTTTCCATAAAGTATACATTGTATATTTAAATGTCTGTGAATATGAAGGGGGTCAATTAAAATATGGCACTGTCATGTGAATAGATGGTTGCCGTGGGGCATGACGAGGGTTAATGTGGGGGAGGTCAAGCATTAACCTTCAGAAGGTTTCTCATTACCAAGTGTGTTGAAGCGTGCCACATGTCAAACGTTACATTATCACACAATTAGCAGCACCCTCCAAACCAAATATCCAACCTGATTGTCTTATGAAAAATTCACAATGCGCAAGATTTGATCTGTCATGGCAAAAGAAGAATATACCAAGCAAAGTGTAAATGCTGCAAATATATAAAGATTTCAGTGAGAACAATGTCAACAATTCACAAAAGTGTACGACAAGATTTGATCACCTGATGGTAAATGATGACTGGCTGATCACTGGTGCTGATAATCTCTATATATTCTGATAATTGTGATTTTACAAGTCCCTTGCTGAAATATTATAGAATATAGATATGGTTTATGGCATCTTCTTGGCAGAAGCAGGTGGGTTTGGGACCCGCAGTAGCTTTTCTTCCTAATTTTCCTGTTTTATGAGCATTGCGAGAGTACACTAAATATGCAATATTACAAAAAAGACTTACGATATTTGACTGTGATGCATAAATGCATTGTTACTTTGGACATTTGATGTGGCGTGCATCATAGAGACAAAGCTTGTGGCCTTGAGGACACACACGATATGTAAGTATTTCTCTCCGTGTCCCTTTGATATGACACAGCTGTGTGAATGGCCGTTTCTTCTGCTGTGTAATTCATCACAGCACATGCTGCAAACATGCAACCAAGTTTCTTGCAAGCAGCGCATACACTGATCACTGGTGGGTTTTTTCACCATTTTCCACTCATGAATCCTCTAGTCCATGCATGGCCTTGTGTGTGATTGGAATACTGAACTTTAACCTCAAAATGGCAGTCTATAAAAGTTAAAGAGTGGAAAAACTTTTAGGAGGTGTGCTCAAATAAAAATGCAAATAGTGAGTTCTATAATTTTAAGAAATGAAAGTTGGGTACAATGCATGCCACAACTTACATGTAGGTGGGTGGCTGATGTTACAAATTCAAGGACAAATAAACAGTAAGAGATTGCAAGATGTGTAGCACAACTTGAGGCATAATGGAAACTGGGAGTAGCCGTGGATAAATGTGTTAGGATTTCAAAATGGAAAGGTGTTATTCCAAAGACATTTTCTTTTGGATGCAATCAGCTTGTTGTTTGATAATGTACATTATCTCACACTTGGTGCTTCAAGAGGGTGTTCTGCACCTATGAGATATTCTTTTGCAGATCACCCATCTGCCAAACTACTTTTGCAGATCATCCCTGGGTCATCGCCTGGGTCGTAATCACCTTCCAGTGGGTCATAATCACTTTCCAGTGGGATATAATCACCTTCCAGTGGGTCATAATCACTTTCCAGTGGGATATAATCACCTTCCAGTGGGACATAATCACCTTCCAGTGGGTCATTATCACTTTCCAGTGGGATATATTCCAGTGGGACATTATCACTTTCCAGTGGGATATAATATAACATGCCATAGCTTTGATGAGTGAATGCTTTTTGCAAGAATAAGAATATCTTTTAATAATAAAAAGGCTCAATAAAAATTACACAATACAAAACAAGAACATCTGAGTAAAACTGCATATATTGGGTTCTACAAATTTGAAAAATGAATTTTGGGTGCAATAAATTTTAAGTGTGAAAGATGGGTGCTACATCTTTAAGAAGCTTTAAGATTGGTGTACTTAAGCACTGAGGTCTGTGGAGGATGGGGGAGGAGAGACTTGTATATCAAGTACGGAAGATTCTCATCTGCACAAGACAGAGTGGTATTTTACCAGTATGAGGTCATCCGACTGATCCCGGCATCCATAGCATACCGGAGTTTCTACCCGCGGGCCTCTACTGAGATATGGCTCAACAAGACACAAGAGAAGCCCAGGGGCTTGATATTGCCCATGGGCACGGAGTTGATGACTAGGTGGGCATCTTCAGCAGACAAGCTGGGCTCATCTTATGGCTGCAGTAATGAATTTCCAGTTTAATTTCAGCTGTAGAAACATGTTTGGTTGGCCCCATTGAGACTTGAATGGTTTGCTAATGTGCCACCCCAGCCCCGCCCTCACACCCCTTACTTCATTACCCCTCCCCCTTCATATGCTCAAATTGCCTCCTATTCACGGGTCCTTATGCAAAATGCTCACAAATCAGCTGCATGCACGACCACGAGTAACCCCGGGCAACCGTGAGCAAAGATGGGCAAAATCCTATCAACTGTCATTGTGTGCTGTGCGATTGTTTCTGTGCTATTTATACACATCCTCCTAAATAATCTCACTGAATCAGCTTGCCTGATAAGTGGAGTCCGAGGCACAGATTCCCTGGCATTCCGCTCTGATGTCACTAATATGCGTGAAGTGTGGTTGATGATGTCACTAATGTACGTGTAGTGTAGGGGTGAATCATGCATTGTCCACTCCTGCTGTGCCCAGCTGGTGGGACGTGCCCCATTACACATTCATAATACCGGACATGCCCGCGTCTATTGAGCGTGAAGTGGGATGTGCATTTTGATGTGATGATTCCTTACAAAGGGTTGTGTTATTTGTGATGTTTGATTGGCGGTGGGTTGGTCCATGGCGGACACATCATTGCTATTGTATCCAAGCAACTAGCCCATTGACAACACTAACAGGCCAATCATGCACAATACCCTCACAGTGAACAAGTGGCGCCCCCTCCTCACTCAGCATTACCCATAATACTTTCACTATAGGGCCACGACCATGTCACACAAGAGGAGCATGGCTCGTTACACAATATTTAAATTACCCAGGATATGTGTGTGTTAACAAGTAACACTCTCTAATAGGAATGTGCTATTTGTGTAAGAATAATAAGTATCTCATCACAATGATTGTCCTTTAATAGTCCACATGGCGCCCCCTATTTGGTATAACATAACTGTTACCTTCTCCTCCTCCATGAACAATTGACAAAATGAGACTTGTGAATGCCATGCAGAGGAATAATGATTATTGAGAATAATTGTATGAATGCTGTATAATGAGTGGCAACGGAGATCTTGGGATAATTCTTGCTTTTCTGCGCTGTGCTGTAGTTACAACAAATCTATATATGTGCTTCCAATCGAATCCCATAGCAGTGTCGTCTCCAAGGTTTTCAAGCCCTGGACTAGAAATATTAGTGGTTTGGAAATGAAGCAAGAGAAAAGTACATAAAACTGACATTATACGTGGCGCTTAATGCACTAGCACGATGCTTAAGGTCTGTAAACTCACAACCCACATCCCCGCGTAGCTTGCTTCCAAAGTGCATGGTCGGGAATTGGCACTTTTTTCCCTCCAGGCTCGCCAAAGAGGCATCTCTGCTGATCACAGAAAATCATATCTGAAGTTGGTGGCCATTTGTTCACACTTTAGTCTCCCTGAGTCCAGCCTGGGGCCCGCGATGCTATCAATCAGCTCCCCCTGCTGGCCACTGAACAGCACAGACCACCTCAATATCATACAGGGCCACACCACCTACCACATATACTCACTATATATATATAAATATACAGGTTCACATATACAGATTCATATATAAACACTGATTATATATATATATATATATATATATATATATATATACATAAGTGCAATGTGTAATCTCTATAACATCCCATTGAATTCAATGAATATTCTTTTGAACTTCTACATTTGCCTCATTCCCCAAATCCTGGGACCAATTATCTTGACTGCTCTGTGGCGTTTGGCAGATTGATATATCTGAAAAATCTCTGTAAAATGTGCGCGTGAATAATAGATTTATGGAGGTCGTATTTGGCGACTATTCTGCCAGCAATGATGTGGTGATTTCTCTACAGACATGTGTGACCCTGGCGCCCTCTACATCGGCACTGGGTGGAGTGCGCCTGACCTGATTGAGTTAGAAACCACCACAAAGGTGACGCCATCTATTCATTGCTTCTTCACTAACTTCCACCAAATCCCTAATTAAATTTGCCTGCATTACAGAGCCAAACTGGTGTTTCAATGGGCTTGTAATGCATTTTGGCTTGTGTAATATATTCAGTTCAATGCAAATTAGAGCCTTGACAAGGTATAATTTGCCTGTTACACAATCATGTAAACATCCTCCGCGTTCTGTTAGTTCAGAAATGTAAAGCGATCTCAGAAATCAAACAGGACATGCGACACGACGTAGATGCGGATCGCTTTCGGAGGTGTTCGCAAAACATTGACTTTTTCAAGTGTGATGACAGCCTGAAGACATGGCAAGTTGTGTCCACAATAAGGCAGAGTCTAGTTGTCAAGATCCGCGGCGTGGCTGTGCTGGGAGGCCCTGATAACCGCCATAATGGCATGGCTACAATGCTACATTAATGAACATCTTGTGTGACAATGCACCAATACACGACGCCTTGTTATCTCCTCATACACACTGTACAATGCTGCTATAACCTTCATATGTGCCAACACAGTCGCCAATAAATTCATCACATTTTTCTTTCAATGTGTGATATTTTCTTTGCACCACTTATCTCATGACCCTGACCATGCTGATGTTGACCTTGTAGTGTAAAATTTCTTAAACATTGCTTTCATTCTAATGCAAATTTATTCAAAGAAATTTCGAGGTAACTATTTAAATGCAAATGTTTATATAAAGTTTGAATGTTTTATAAAATAGGATTTCCTAAAGGTGACTGGTATGAAGCAGAGGTATTTGGTAGCAATAAGGTAGTGAGATGAGCAAGAGGTCTTAGTGAGCAATGAGGTCGTGAGATGAGCAAGAGGTCTTAGGGAGCAATGAGGTTGTGAGATGAGCAAGAGGTCTTAGGGAGTGATGAGGCAGTGAGATGAGCAAGAGGTCTTAGGTAGCAATGAGGTAGTGAGATGAGCAAGAGGTCTCAGGGAGCAATGAGGTTGTGAGATGAGCAAGAGGTCTTGGGGAGCAATGAGGTTGTGAGATGAACAAGAGGTCTCAGGGAGCAATGAGGTTGTGAGATGAGCAAGAGGTCTTGGGAAGCAATGAGGTAGTGAGATGAGCAAGAGGTCTTGGGGAGCAATGAGGTTGTGAGATGAGCAAGAGGTCTTGGGAAGCAATGAGGTAGTGAGATGAGCAAGAGGTCTTGGGGAGCAATGAGGTTGTGAGATGAGCAAGAGGTCTTGGGAAGCAATGAGGTAGTGAGATGAGCAAGAGGTCTCAGGGAGCAATGAGGTTGTGAGATGAGCAAGAGGTCTTGGGAAGCAATGAGGTAGTGAGATGAGCAAGAGGTCTTGGGGAGCAATGAGGTTGTGAGATGAGCAAGAGGTCTCAGGGAGCAATGAGGTTGTGAGATGAGCAAGAGGTCGTAGGGAGCGATGAGGTAGTGAGATGAGCAAGAGGTCTTAGGGAGCAATGAGGTTGTGAGATGAGCAAGAGGTCTTAGGGAGTGATGAGGCAGTGAGATGAGCAAGAGGTCTTAGGGAGTGATGAGGTAGTCAGATGAGCAAGAGGTCTTAGGTAGCAATGAGGTTGTGAGATGAACAAGAGGTCTTGGGGAGCAATGAGGTTGTGAGATGAGCAAGAGGTCTTAGGGAGCGATGAGGTAGTGAGATGAGCAAGAGGTTTTTGGGAGCAATGAGGTAGTGAGATGAGCAAGAGGTCTTAGGGAGCAATGAGGTAGTGAGATGAGCAAGAGCTCTTTGGGAGTGATGAGGTAGTGAGATGAGCAAGAGGTCTCAGGGAGCAATGAGGAAGTGAGATGAGCAAGAGGTTTTTGGGAGTGATGAGGTAGTGAGATGAGCAAGAGGTCTTTGGGAGTGATGAGGTAGTGAGATGAGCAAGAGGTTTTTGGGAGCAATGAGATTGTGAGATGAGCAAGAGGTTTTTGGGAGCAATGAGGTAGTGAGATGAGCAAGAGGTCTTAAGGAGTGATGAGGAACAATGAAGAGAGTGGTGCTTGGTGATGATGGATATTGAGGATGCATGAGGAAACCTTTGGTAAGGTACCATTTCTAAGTACTATGGGGAGGTACCGTGGTAAAGTACCATTTCTAAGTACTATGGGGAGGTACCGTGGTAAGGTACCATTTCTAAGTACTATGGGGAGGTACCATGGTAAGGTACCATTTCTAAGTACTATGGGGAGGTACCGTGGTAAGGTACCATTTCTAAGTACTATGGGGAGGTACCGTGGTAAGGTACCATTTCTAAGTACTATGGGGAGGTACCGTGGTAAGGTACCATTTCTAAGTACTATGGGGAGGTACCGTGGTAAGGTACCATTTCTAAGTACTATGGGGAGGTACCGTGGTAAGGTACCATTTCTAAGTACTATGGGGAAGTACCGTGGTAAGGTACCATTTCTAAGTACTATGGGGAGGTACCGTGGTAAGGTACCATTTGAAAGTACTATGGGGAGGTACCATGATGAGATATTTTTTGAAAGTACTATGGGGAGGTACCATGGTAAGGTACCATTTGAAAGTACTATGGGGAGGTACCACGATAGGGTACCATTTGAAAGTACTGTGGGGAGGTACTATAATGGTCAAGTACCATTTGAAAGTATTAACCTTGTCACCTCAATTTACTTTCTCAGTTCTGCGTCAATCCGCAATCTCAGCTACCGATAAACAAGGAGAGATCAGTCACTTTAAGTCATCTGCTACAAGCAAATACATCACAATTGTAGCATAATGATTATAAGTCGTCTTCCATTATCCCTTCATCATGTTTATGAGTGTGACCTAGTTTTTCTGATGAAGTTTGAATCAAAATTAATGGAAAACAATAAAAGATAATGGTTCCCTTGTTGGTAGCAGAACAGCTGGCCCAAACTACTGGTTACAAACAGTCGTCATACATTACAGATGCTCCCTCCAAATCATTTAGATAATGACAGGTCCCTCTGAAAGGTCGTCGCCTAGCACTGATTACTGAATGCTCCCTGGATACGAATGCTAATCTTATTAAGCCCCCTCTTCGTGGAGAGAGTTATTTCATATTTTGTTATTAATACATGAGCTTCGAGGGAGACAATATTGGGGCTAAATCTATACAGCTCAGGAATGGGGAGCCACTGAATTTAAGATAATTTACATTATGTCAGAACTGAGTGGCAATATCCAAAGTGTAAACATGGTTTCTACGATCAGTACCGAGACAGCCAAATCCGACTGAGACATCTGATTAGATAAATAGACAATTACTGCAAGATGTATAGATTTATTTGGAAGGGTTGTAAACCAAAACTGATTATCCAAGTTTCCTCCTTAAAAATTAAATTGCATATAAAAGTTAGAGATCCAATACAACATGGAGAATTGTGTGTGCACTGATTGATTACTTGTTTGTGGTGCGCAATCAATTAAGATGGAAAATCTCTTCCTGGTGTCAGGGATGAACGGATGTGGGCCAAAGGTCGCGGGATCATGAGAAATTAATCACATTGTTTGACTATCAAAGTTGTTCAACTATGCCAACTCCCCCTTAAATTTTAAGTAACAAGCCCCAAGATGATTTAATAGAGTTTGATTGAGTCTGGGATTGGAGCATCTATTGTCTAGCAAACACTCTCTCATCCCTACTTTTGCATTTTGTAGTGGTGGCGCCACCTTGGGGTGGCCCCAGAAGCCTCCTTGTGTCACAGTTGTAATTACACTTGTGTAGCATCATAATCCCATAGAATCATTAATTGTGGCGGTGCCGATGAGGTTACACCCCTCAGACAGTGATTTATTTGCTAGGCACACATGTGATTGTTGTGGTGATGGCCTGGGTTGCACCCTCTCCCAAGTGACCACACTTCTCTGTGAAGCCCGGCCAACACGACAAAAACCTCCAGTACGAATCCCAACAAGTGTGGACTAAGAAAAAGATTATAGGACCAACCTTCTCCTCTGATATCAATCCCACATGATATGCTGGGATCCAACACTCCCCATGCCAACCACTCCACATGGTAGACAAATTTTCAGATGCAACATTCCCTATCACACACATTCCACATGGGAACAAATTTTGGGGGTCTAATATTAATCATGACACCCTTTCCACATGGTAACCAAATTTGTGAGCTCCCTGTGACACCCATTCCACAATTTAAGCAAGTTTTCAGATTGTCCCTTTTTTGTGATACTAATTCCACATGGTAATGAAGTTTTTGAGATCCACCCTTCCCTGTGACACCTCCCAGTTATGATATTCTCCATCTTTGTTTGTTGTCTCGTCAGCTGTCTCCTGCAGCTGATGTATGGCTTTGTTCCCAGTCTAAGATTGGCCATGACTTCTCCAAGGTATCTGCATAAACATGTCACCTTTTCCCTGTTTTAAAAATTACCCAAGAACACAAATACAGGACAAGATTGTTGACCTTTGAAATAATATAACCCTTCAGTTACTAAAGAGTGTGCTACATTCAGCATGACAACAAAAACTGCTTCTCTATTTAAGTGTTGTACTTGGAGACAAGAAATATGCAAAGTTTCAAGTACACCCCAACAACATACATCATGGTAGAGGACCGGGGCATTTAATGATGGTTCCGATTTAACCCGACAAAAGGTGGATGCGGGACTATGTTCCGACTTATCCTGTATGGCTATTGGCCCTCAGGCTTGCGATTCCATGCATCCCATTTACCGCACCATAGTTCCATGGTCCACACCAATCATTTATTGTATATGGAGCTAATGTTTACGGTGACAAACTACAAGTGTTGTGGATGAGGAGAAGATGGAAGCTTTACACCGGATATTGCTGCTGTGATAGATTATAGGCAGGTAACCAGACCCGCTACACATCCCAGTCATTTGTGTGTGGACGTAGATAGGTCCGACCGTGAAATGCTGCATTCACACGGCCATGCAGCGCCCCCACGATTGATGATAGGGCACCCGATTGCTGCCCCGGTAATGCTTTCCAACAAGGACACCATCTTTGTTTTCTCGGCAAAGATGGTGTGAAAAATGACAACAATCTTGTGTTAGGTGAACGCTTTGGAAAGCCTGAGTCGTCTCGTCCATCAATCAACCAATCAATTGAGAGTTGCCAGCAACATTGGGTGATTTCCATCAGGGTCTGCGTCCCACACACCATCTCGTTTTATTGCCCCTAGTGGCTTAAGGAAGGTGTAGCTTGCCTGCTTTCCACCGAGCCAGATGTGTAACATACTGTCACTATATAGCTCTGTCACCACATCACTCACCAGGTGGCGGGGATTTACTAAATCGCAATGGGGACGTCAGTATAATCTACTGCAAAATACACTATTTCCACTGTTGAAATAAAAACTCGGCCTATATTAAGCATGTATGTGGTTGAACATGAGAATTTCTGTTCTTCGGTCACAAGTTTCCTAAATACATTCCCTGTGAATTAGATAACCTTTATATATTGACTTACAAGCTCAAAACACAAAGAGTTCATCGTGAATCCAACCTCAAGTAAAGAAGCCGAGAGAGTGTCGGTGGTGAGACGAGGCCTGGGTTACCTTGGTTGTGTTGTGTCTGAGAGAGGACATCTGAAACATAAGCTGAGTTTATGCCTACGTAAGCCACAATGGCTTCACACAGGAAGGTGCGACCACAGCGGTGTTTAGTTTTGATTTAGTCTGCTACGGGGTGGTAAATAAGGCTGGGTGCCATGGGGTGGTGAAATGCAGATAGATGGGGGCCTAAATAAGACAGGAGAGCACAACAAATGGCTAAGTCACAGCAACATCACCAAATCACTGTCAGGACCGATAAAGTAGAGGGCCTGATGGGATAGCCTGATTAAACAACCTCTCACCACCTTCATCAGCCCACAGATGCAGACCAAAGGAACTCAGTCTGCACAATACACAGCAATCTTCAACTCGACACTCACCATTACCACGGTCAAACTCAATATGCTTAAACCAGTCACACTTATATAAATATGTCTCCATATCATCATTATTTCACATGGATACAAGCTAGTGTTTTTCTTATCTCAACAAAAAACATTTTTTTCTGAATGTACCGATACCGGAAAGACAGCAGTATAAATATGATGGCGTCTGAGGATTTTTATATAAGAGCCCATGCAATGAGTATAAAAGTTGATGACCTCTGCTCTGTGTCACCCCCTGGTGGCGATGTTGTGAAGCTCACACCTGCTGACAACCTCTGATCTCAGGTCACATGCCGGGACAAGCACATGACCTCCGCGTTCGTGTATTTCCTCGATAGATCAAACCAACACTTCAAAATTTGAGCGATGACCATTTTCTTCTCAGCACATTTGTCTTTCGAAATTTTTAGCCCACAGCACACACAGAATAATTCCACTTCCGATCTGACAAAACAGAGCATCATCTGGGACCACAAAATCTCAGCATTACACTTCAGATAAGGATAGGTCACAACATTTCTAGTTTAAAATATTCATGAAAATAGTCAAACCCTTGTGGCATGCAAAATCCAGGATGTTTTACAAATTCAATTATGTCTGTTTACTTATGAGGATCATCACTTCCTCAAAGTCCTTAAAATTTAACATGCTACTGATTTTGCTATTCCTGTGCCTGTGACATGGAGAGGGTTAATGCAATCTGGTTATAGCTACACCATGACACAGAGACAGTAACAAGTAATACATTTTAGTAACAACTATGTTTATGACATGAAGAGTGTTGGCTATTCTTAGACCTGTAACTGATAGTGTGTATTTTCACCATGACATTGATGGCGTTAATACATCCTAGTCATTGTTGTTCTTATTGTCTACCTCTATATGACAGTCAGATGGTTAAGATATCTTGACTACTATGCGTGGCAGGGACAGTTCATATCTCGCCTCCCAGCATGCCATATTACCTGTATTGTCTGCCCCTATATGACAGTCAGATGGTTAAGATATCTTGACTACTATGCGTGGCAGGGACAGTTCATATCTCGCCTCCCAGCATGCCATATTACCTGTATTGTCTGCCTGCAAACACATCCACCTTTGTCTGATAAATGATCACATTCTTCCTGGTTTTTCTTTTTTATTCAAAATTTCTTGATTCATTTTGAGGTGTCCAATTTTTTTTACCAAATGTATTGATTTGAGGCGAGAATAAATCTCTGAATGCAGGCACAGAGGACACAATGTCAGGTTCTCAGGTTGCAAAGCAATCTCCTCCACACTGAAAAGCTAGCCTTGATGGCCAGGATTTGATACCTAAATGAATCAAAGGAAATGCATACAAATCTCTGCAAAAATTATATTTGTGCATGAGAGAAGGGGCATTTTCCTCCTAAGTATTCTATTTCATTACTTTCATTATACAAAATTTCATGACATGTTATCACTCTATATTCCTCATATATCATAAAGGAGCAATCTATGAGCACAAAACATTATAAGATTCAATAATTAGCTCTATAAGGCAGGCTGATGGGAGTGTCCCCCCCTGCTGGGAAATTGTTTTATGAAGACACCATCAGTTTTATATGGGCTGCAATGAATGTAGTGCAGGACTTGTATTTTACATCACTTTAACAAGAGTAGCTCTTCACACCTGCTGACTTCAAAAGTCTGCCATGTTTCCATGGCAACATTTGATGTGGTGACTGTGAGGGTACATGTCCATGTGTGTTGGTTGTTAAGGTCATGTGAGGGGACCAGTCTATGCACTGTGGTGCTCATTAGACATCCCCCACAGGTCAGGTGTACAAGGTCTGCCGTCACTCTGTTATACCCCATATAGCGCACTGCTCCACTCCTACCCAGCAATAGTCAACCTAAACATCTTATATATATATATATCAGAGCGGAACACATGTAAATTGTGTCTGTGGCACTGTTATCATCAGGTATATATTTCTTTTTTTCTTCAAGACGTCTCTCCATTTGTCTGAACAAAATCCTGGCCAGCTCATGTATCTCCTGCATGATCTTACCTGGATCATTGTTTCTTTGAATGGTTTGACTAAAACAATAATTAATATCCCAACTTTTGCATGATTTGTTGCACCAACTTCTCTTGTAAATGCTGGCCTCAAGCAGTATGCCTGGATCAAAGTCCCGGAAAAGTGTTCCTGAAATAATGTCCACTTAAATCCTTGTCTGAATCAATGTTCCTAAAAATCCTTGACTGAATCAATGTTCCTAAAAATCCTTGACTGAATCAATGTTCCTAAAAATCCTTGTCTGAATCAATGCCCCAGCATATCCTTGCCTGAATCAATGACCCTGCATATCCTTGCCTGAATCAATGTTCCAAAAAATCCTTGACTGAATCAATGTTCCTAAAAATCCTTGTCTGAATCAATGACCCTGCATATCCTTGCCTGAATCAATGCCCCAGCATATCCTTGCCTGAATCAATGACCCTGCATATCCTTGCCTGAATCAATGTTCCAAAAAATCCTTGACTGAATCAATGTTCCTAAAAATCCTTGTCTGAATCAATGACCCTGCATATCCTTGCCTGAATCAATGCCCCAGCATATCCTTGCCTGAATCAATGACCCTGCATATCCTTGCCTGAATCAATGCCCCAGCATATCCTTGCCTGAATTCCCTATCAATTCTTGCTGAAATGAAACCGTTCCCACATGGAAGTATTCTCCAAGAGGAAAAACTTAAATATTCTAACTCTTACAAATACATGCCAGAAATAATTGTGATTCATGTGAGTGCAGTTTTTAAAAAAAACTGTTTTTATTGTGAATCTAACATATGAGTAATTGTGATTCATGAGAGCATAAATCTGTTGTGTTTCCTAATTAATCCAAAAATAATTATTATTTCTTTGTAGATTTGTATCAAATTTAAAGTATCTTCTGATCCCAATTTATTTGGGTCCTGTTTTGTTCCTTGTGATTCTACGCAGGTTATTTTTTTTCTCGAATCCTCTGTGCCTCACTCCCATTAACAAATTAACATATATTTTACACCCGAGAGCAAAACTGCTTCCCTATTCTTTACCTTTCTAATATCCTAATTATTACAACAATGGAGACTCATGAATATTCATGCCTGCCTATCAAGTGTGTTGCATGTGTCGCCCTAGTGCGCTGGCATCAAGTAGTTGTGTGTAATTTTTGTTCATATTGGGAGTAGATGTAGTGAATGTTGAGACGTCGTTGTCATTCATATCAGCTCGGCATGATGGGAAGACATTGTGCCCACCACTATGAGCAACTCAGCAATTTGATTAAGTGGTATAGGCCATGGGGCTGGCCAGAAAGGCACAGTGTCCCAGCCTATACCTCCACAAAATGGGCCCTGAGCTGAAACAATGCCTCACTCAGTATTCCGGGCTGTGGGCAGCTGCTGTATAGCCAAGCTAAGTGAAGATGTGGCCCCGCCGACAGGTAAATGAAGGATGCCGCACCCTGGAATGCTAAAATATGATATCCCTGCTAAGAGACATAGTCGGAATGCTAAACATCATATCTCTGGGAGGTCATACTGCCTTGCAAGGTCATCAAAGGCAAGAAAAGTAATCTAATTGTGAGGTCTCAGGCCCGAATGATGAGCAATGTTCCACTGAGGTCACCAGCCTGAATAACAAGGTGCAATCTCCCGCAGACGTTAAAGTGCCTAAATAAAAACATACTATGTTCCACTGAGGTCACCAGCCTGAATAATAAGGTGCAATCTCCCTCAGACGTTAAAGTGCCTAAATAAAAACATACTATGTTCCACTGAGGTCACCAGCCTGAATAATAAGGTGCAATCTCCCGCAGACGTTAAAGTGCCTAAATAAAAACATACTATGTTCCACTGAGGTCACCAGCCTGAATAATAAGGTGCAATCTCCCTCAGACGTTAAAGTGCCTAAATAAAAACATACTATGTTCCACTGAGGTCACCAGCCAGAATAATAAGGTGCAATCTCCCTCAGACGTTAAAGTGTCTGAATAAAAACATACTAAATTTCTGTGAGGTCACTGGCCTGAATCAATAGGTGCAATCTCCCTCAGACGTTAAAGTGCCTAAATAAAAACATACTATGTTCCACTGAGGTCACCAGCCTGAATAATAAGGTGCAATCTCCCGCAGACGTTAAAGTGCCTAAATAAAAACATACTATGTTCCTGTGAGGTCACCAGCCAGAATAATAAGGTGCAATCTCCCTCAGACGTTAAAGTGCCTAAATAAAAACATACTATGTTCCACTGAGGTCACCAGCCTGAATAATAAGGTGCAATCTCCCTCAGACGTTAAAGTGCCTAAATAAAAACATACTATGTTCCACTGAGGTCACCAGCCAGAATAATAAGGTGCAATCTCCCTCAGACGTTAAAGTGCCTGAATAAAAACATACTATGTTCCACTGAGGTCACCAGCCTGAATAATAAGGTGCAATCTCCCGCAGACGTTAAAGTGCCTAAATAAAAACATACTATGTTCCTGTGAGGTCACCAGCCAGAATAATAAGGTGCAATCTCCTTCAGACG
Source organism: Amphiduros pacificus (assembly GCA_949316495.1). Classification (NCBI taxonomy): domain Eukaryota; kingdom Metazoa; phylum Annelida; class Polychaeta; order Phyllodocida; family Hesionidae; genus Amphiduros; species Amphiduros pacificus. The sequence continues at coordinate 8,891,623 of OX439003.1, read as the reverse complement.
TTAAAGTGCCTAAATAAAAACATACTATGTTCCACTGAGGTCACCAGCCAGAAAAATAAGGTGCAATCTCCCTCAGACGCTAAAGTGTCTGAATAAAAACATACTAAATTTCTGTGAGGTCACTGGCCTGAATCAATAGGTGCAATCTCCCTCAGACGTTAAAGTGTCTAAATAAAAATATACTATGTTCCTGTGAGGTCACTGGCCTGAATAATAAGGTACAATCTCCCTCAGACGTTAAAGTGCCTAAATGAAAACATACTATGTTCCTGTGAGGTCATCTGCCTGTATAATAAGGTGCAATCTCCCTCAGACGTTAAAGTGCCTAAATAAAAACATACTATGTTCCTGTGAGGTCACTGGCCTGAATAATATGGTGCAATCTCCCTCAGACGTTAAAGTGCCTGAATAAAAACATATTATGTTTCTCTGAGGTCACATGCCAGAAAGAAAACATACAATGTTCCTGTGAGGTCATCGACCTAAATGAATACATATTCTGTTCCTGTGATGTCGCCAACCAGAATGATTAGAAATCTTTTTGAAAATTATTAGTTTGCAACCTAAAGAATATATTTGCATATCCTTTCAAGAAGTAGAAAAAAAATAGAAGAAACTTGTTTGATAATCAATTTTCATCTGTTTATCATTCAATGCTGCAGTGCCACCTAGTGTCATTTACTGACCCCTGTGAAATGTGTCACAAAGCAATGTCTAAGGAAACAGGGCCAGGCCCAGGAGAAACATTGCCAAGCCAGCTGACAAGCCTACCAACACCTCCCCTTGCCAGTCGAGACATGTGACCTCAAACTCTCAACCCTGACACTTTACACAATATGGTGCCATGATTTCTGGATCAAGGAAAAGAGGGTATGCATTCATGATATTATAATCAGAATCTTCAAAGCAATCTTGATGTAATAAATTATATCATGTATTTTGACAATTTCTGATTATAGACCACTTTAAAATGATCTATAAATGATATCACTGATGAATATCTCCTTTAAAAGAAAACATTCATGATTTAAGCTGCGTAAGTGGCATACACACACAAGGAGACACACAGACAGACCAAGAGACACACAGACACACACGAAGACACACAGACAGACCAAGAGACACACAGACAGACCAAGAGACACACAGACAGACCAAGAGACACACAGACACAAAAGGAGACACACAGACAGACCAAGAGGCACAGACAGACCCAGTGATAGACAGACACAATGAGACACACAGACAGACCAAGAGATACACAGACACACAAGGAGTCATTTCTTGGCACAAGGCATGCATTTTCCACTTCACTGACAGTGGTCTTATCAAAAGCGGGGCAGAGGCAGGCATCAGCATAATCGACTGTGTCCAAGTGTCCAGCTCAGTCCTGCATGCATATAATTCTTCTTCTCATCTACATCTACATCTATAAGTTTACTCGGCAAAACCAATTGGCATCCCGCCGAGAGTGCAAGATTGCACTAAGGGGTGCAGCTTGTACACACCAGCTGCTTGATGCCAACCTTTATACTCTGGCAAGGGAGTTTCTGAAGGATGCCGAGCTACCTGTTTCCAATGTAGTTAAATGAGGGGGAAGGTTGTTCCAGTCAGTCACTGTCCTTGGAAAATAGCTGTATTTATAAGGGTCACAGCTTGTTGCCATTTCGATATAGCGATTTCCATGGTTTTTTCTTGTAGGAGCTGATTTCATTTTGACATGATCTGGAAGTTTCAAAGCTATTTCACCATTTATAGCCTTGTACAATAAAACCAGTCTCTGGGTCCTGCATGTCTGCTTGCTCCCCATTTTTTATCTAATTTTGGGTTGGTGGGACCCAATTTAGTTCGTTTGCCATTTCTAGAAGGCAAGGTACACCCACAGACAGGCATGTCGATCCAATTTGCTAGTGAGGAGGGCATTTTTAGCAAGAAAGTCCGTTTGATGACATGGATGTATGGCCAATGCACGACCCAAAGAGTACATTGATATAAGCTATACCCAAATAGCAATCATATACTAGTTAATATAGGTGAGACCCAAATGACACCCCTATATTTCCATAGTTGTGACCCAAATAATACCCTGTATTAGTTATTATAGCTATGACCCAAAAAATAGCACCCCTATATTGATTATTATAGCTATGACCCAAATAGCACCCCCGTATTGATCATTATAGCTATGACCCAAATAGCACCCCTGTATTGATCATTATAGCTATGACCCGAATAGCACCCCTGTATTGATCATTATAGCTATGACCCAAATAGCACCCCCGTATTGATCATTATAGCTATGACCCAGATAGCACCCCTGTATTGATCATTATAGCTATAACCCAAATAGCACCCCTGTATTGATCATTATAGCTATAACCCAAATTATAACCCAATTTTTTGTAGCTATGACCCAAATAGCACCACTATATTGATTATTATAGCTATGACTCAAATAGCACCCCTATATTGATCATTATAGCTTTGACCCAAATAGCACCTCTGTATTATTGTAGCTATAACCTGACCGTGCTAAACAGCAACACGCTTTAATGGGAGCTCTAACTCATTTTGGCTTGCAGCATTAATACTACCTATATCCCATATAACACCAAGCCTTGCTAAAAGTAGTAACCCAAATTGCATTTCTAGCCAAACATAAATAGCAATCAATGTTAAAGAAGGTGTTCAATCTTGCCAGCCAGTTAAGCAGGAAGAGAGTGGGGCTGAAGTCTGGATGGAGAGAACGATGCACTCAACAAGACCTCACTGATTGCACAATATGCCCAGTTTATGCACCTCTTTGTAGAAGGTCTTCTATATTCATCTTGGTCTCAAGTAACGTTTTAAATGAGACTACCAGATAATATGTATGGTTGCATCTGTGGTCATCCTATAATATCTATTAAAAAGCCTTTGGTGCTTCCTGTTAAGAGGCCTTTGGTGCTTCCTGTTAAGAGGCCTTTTGTGCTTCCTGTTAGGAAGCCTTTGGTGCTTCCTGTTAGGAGGCCTTTGGTGCTTCCTGTTAGGAGGCCTTTTGTGCTTCCTGTTAGGAAGCCTTTGGTGCTTCCTGTTAGGAGGCCTTTGGTGCTTCCTGTTAGGAGGCCTTTGGTGCTTCCTATCAAGAGGCCTTTGGTGCTTCCTGTCAAGAGGCCTTTGGTGTTTCCTGTTAAGAGGTCTTTGATGCTTCCTGTTAAGAGGTCTTTGATGCTTCCTGTTAAGAGGTCTTTGGTGCTTCCTGTTAAGAGGTCTGGTGCTTCCTGTTAAGAGGTCTTTGGTGCTTTCTGTCAAGAGGCCTTTGGTGATATCAGTGGTGAGTACATGTCAGTGGTGAGTACATGTCAGTGGTGAGTACATGTCAGTGGTGAGTACATGTCAGTGGTGAGTACATGTCAGTGGTGAGTACATGTCAGTGGTGAGTACATGTCTGTGATGTCAGAGTTGAGTAAATGTATCTGACAATTGTAGTGAGTACACTGATTGATGTCTGCAGCGAGTACATTATGATGAGAACATTATGATGTCTAGTACGTACACTGCGTCATGCCCATGATGGTTACATTCTATGATGTCTCAAGCAGGTCTCTTGAAGTGAACACTTTGAAATCTCACCTTTTATTGACACACCACATTCAACATGTCTGCAGCCACATTACTTGTGACCATCCCGAACCCCCCATAACAGGACTATGCCTAAGTCGACCTAACACGATTATCCTGCATCCAAAAGGTGTCAATACTCATCTAATGCTGCAATTCTCGTCTCTTCAGTCATGTTCTTCAGGCTGCAGTTTGCATGGTGAGCACTCCATCAATATTTAATATAGAGCATTCTGTTGGCATCAAGCTGGCACAAGTGAGAGATGCCAAGAGTGATTTGCCCCGTGCCAAGTATTTGCCTAATACGTAGCTTCTCACCACCACACCGCACATAACGTGTCTCTCGCAATTCCTACGCCCTCTCTCAAATGGCTGCAAAATTAGGATGAATTGTGGGCTACTTGGTTGGGCAGTTGGAAGCAAGCTTTGGAGGGGAGGAGAGGGGGGGGTTGAGGGGGGAGTAGGGGGGAAGAAGGGGGTGGAGGGTGGGTGAGGATATAGACAAGGTATGACCCGCACCTCCCCTCGCATCCCCTCACCTCCCCTCGCATCCCCTCGTTTTCTCTCCCGGCAATGTAAGGCTGCTCAGCTACACAGCACATACACAAAAGAGGCCTGATTGACAAAGGCTTCCAAACCATAAAGAACTTTGATTATGGCAAAACAGTTCCTGAATAAAAGTCTGTACTTTGAATATGTTATGTTGAGGCCTTATGTTGCATTATTACATCTGAGGTCCTGACCTCCATCAAAAGTGATGGCTGCCCCGACCTCCTGTCAAGCTGACAAGATCGGCATATGCTATATCTACATAATGTCTCATACAAACAAACATCCCTGCCAAAAACGATGAAGTCTACGGCTGCAGCAAACATGTCTGTCCCTGCTGAGACATTTCTGGCCTATACTGACCAAGGTATACCCTAAAATCATATACTACAGGGTACAGTTATGCATTCTTCTGAGAAGGGCTTTGTTTAGTAACATTTGTGCCTTCTTTTCATAAGGGTCTGTACTTTTTACAGTTGCCAAAACATTTCTGCATTCTGTTGAATAGGGTACAGTTGCCATAACATTTCTGCATTCTATTTGTCAGGGTACAGTTGCCATAACATTTCTGCATTCTATTTGTCAGGGTACAGTTGCCATAACATTTCTGCATTCTGTTGAGTAGTGTACAGTTGCCATAACATTTATTGGGTAACATTTGTACCCTATTTTAGCAAGGATATAATAAGACCTTTCTCAAGATTAAGGATCAGCAGTATACGTTGTGTGAAGAAGTAACTTATTTTCTGTGTGTCCATTATTTTTCAACATTATTTTTCCTTCTACACAGACTGATTCTTTATTTGGTTTCACCATTAATATGAATATTGAACCTGAGTTTTTTGTAACCAAATCATTAAAACAATGTGAATTTATCATGCTGGCAGCAAGTCTAAAATGAAAAGGCTATAATTAGCTGAAATAGCCAAAATTTTACATCTATTGCATTCAGAATACAGTTCTTTTTGGCCATCAATTAAGTTTCCTATTGATTTTACTAAAATCTACTGCAGGGAAATGTGGTTCTAAATTATGCAGTGATTAAACTGTCTGCAGAAAATGGACAATTTTCAATAATAGCTGACATTGCCCTCAAACCTCGTAAATATTACATTTTATATAGAGGACCCAATTTTCTCGGCGCAGTCAGCTGTTGACTTTCTCAGTAGTGGCTACTGCATCTAGATAATTTTCATCAGTTACATGGCAATGTTACATAATATCATGCTAGAATGATAGATGACCGAGCTACTTGATGAACCCAGCACAAACCTGAAATTACCATGCTTAAATAAAATTTATCTTCTAGCAGGATGAAAAATTCATCCCATAATTACACAGCAGGGCCTCACAATGGAAGTTGAAATTGTGGCTTACCGTGGCAGGGTCGAAATGTTCGTCTCCCTCGGCGGCTGGATTATGTGCTTCTGCTGGTCCACGGCCTCCTAAAACAATAATCACAAAAATCATTGTCGTGAAATAACATTTTATCTAAAATTCACCATACCTATATTTTTATTTTTATTTGAGATTCATGCCCTTGAGATTTGTACCCTTGAGACAAAAAGGTCCTTTTTTACAAGGGAGACTTTGATCAATATAAGGCTATCATTCTGGGATAGCATCAAGCAAATTATCGTACTGCTCAATTATCTTTATTGCATTTAGATTTAACCTCTGTATTGGAGGTCAAATCAAAAGAGCCCTATATTGATGATTGAAGCATATGATAACATGACCCCTGGCTAGAATAATCTAATATATTTATATTTCAGATGTGGTCAGATGCGCAAAGGTATGAGTAATATCAATAGATTAGCTGCACTGAGAATCACTTTACTCCAGATTAGCCAAGCTCCATGGTTCTCTGGGTCCCTAAATGGTTAATCCTCCCCAGAAAAATGGCAGCTGCTCGGTGCAATTATGCCACTAACGACCTTGAGATGACCTTCCATTGTGACCTCAAGTCTGGCCCTCGTGAAATATGTTATCTCAAGGCAAGAGATATGTGTGTTACTGTGTAAATCATGCTCAGGGCTGAGGAAAATATGAGCAGAATGGCATGACCAAGATGTGTGCTCCACACTTTATGGGGGGCATGCGGCCCATTACGCAGTGTACATCTTGTCAAAAGCCCATTGCAGCACTATAAATTTGTGCTGACCCCATAGCCAATATTGCTTTTGACACAAATTTTGCAGTGGCCAAATTTGGAAGTTCTGAAGAATATAGGGAGCGAGAGGCATAATGAGACAAGACTAAATGATTTGTTCATGTTGCTAAGGCTGTGTTGAACCCACAAACACTCATGTGAATGGAATCACTTATATATCATCAGTCCATAAGTAGCTTCCTATCTCAGACATGCTATGGTAGCTCTCCCCCTAATGTGCACCTCCATAAAGAAAAGGCCATTTCTTTACGGAAAAAAAGACGATCTTAGCGGGATAACAAATGGGGAGGGAAGATGACCTATATGCGGGCAATCAACAGACAAAAACCCTGCCCGGGATAAAAGCAAATATTTGATCTCAGTCCTATTAGGATGCACACAATATCTGTATAAAAACCAGAAAATCTCCATAAGATATATCTCAAATCAAAAGATTGCTTCCGTGATAATCAACTTTTTGCTGTCAGTCTGATCGTGAATGCTTTGATGAGATTGAGTGGGGTAGGTTTAATCTATTTAATATAATTGGGGTGATCTATCTGGACCACTGGTCTGACCTTGACTTTGCCGGTGATGACTAGTCTTGGAATCCATCAGGATTTTCTATCTCTGGACTCTTCCTCACGTACTATTATGATCAATCACTCCCACGTGGTCTGATTGGAAAGTAATTGGAATCATGATATATAAGACATTAATCACAAGGGTTGGGATGGCAGTGAGGGTGGGGGAGACAGGGATCACAGGGGGTAGAGCAGTGAGGGTGGGGGACACAGGGATCACAGGGGTAGAGCAGTGAGGGTGGGGGACACAGGGATCACAGGGGTAGAGCAGTGAGGGTGGGGGAGACAGGGATCACAGGGGTAGTTCAGTGAGGGTAGGGGAGATAGAGATTACATTGTAGGGTTAACGGTAAGGGTTGTGGAGGCATTGATCACAATGCTAGGACAGTGAGGGTTGTGGGGACAGCAAGGGTTGTGGGAACATTGATCACAATGCAAGGACAGTGAGGGTTGTGGGGACAGCAAGGGTTGTGGGAACATTGATCACAATGCAAGGACAGTGAGGGTTGTGGGGAAAGTGAGGGTTGTGAGGACAGTGAGGGTTGTGGGGACAGCGAGGGTTGTGAGGACAGCGAGGGTTGTGGGGACAGTGAGGGTTGTGGGGACAGCGAGGGTTGTGAGGACAGCAAGGTTTGTGGGGACATTGAGGGTTGTGGGGACAGCAAGGATTGTGGGGACAGTGAGGGTTGTGGGGACAGCGAGGGTTGTGGGGACAGTGAGGGTTGTGGGGACAGTGAGGGTTGTGAGGACAGTGAGGGTTGTGGGGACAGTGAGGGTTGTGGGGACAGCGAGGGTTGTGGGGACAGTGAGGGTTGTGGGGACAGCAAGGGTTGTGGGGACAGCGAGGGTTGTGGGGACAGCAAGGGTTGTGGGGACAGTGAAGGTTGTGGGGACAGCGAGGGTTGTGGGGACAGCGAGGATTGTGGGGGGACATTGATCACAAGGTCTCTGTTGTCGGGGAGCATCCTGGTTATATCACATTTGAATATTGGTGTCTAAGACCCAGGCCTTACAATAGCAGCTATCAATGTGTGTATGCCTGATACCACCATAAGCTGTCTCCCAGATAGGCTTCACTGCCCAAATTACCTGCCATAATATACCACCGAATCACACCAATACATCTTCCTGACATTTCGCCTGATAAATGTCACATGAAAATGGTTTCCACTCAACTGTGCGATAAATCTTCCTGCTTACTTGGGAGGTTTTTTTGTGATAGGCCATGACAGTTCTGGCCAGAATATTCCATCAGATTGAGAAAGAGCCTACCAAACTATCTCAGACACCATAACTTTCAAAATGAAATGCTTTGCTGGCAAGATACGACCGTATGCTTGAACCGTAAACCAGGATATCTTCTGTTATTTTCCTGAAGACAGATTCTGGGGACTATTTTGAAATAATTATTTCTTAGAACAACCACAAACGGGCCTAATATTTACACAGCTGTGTTTTTTGTGTGTTTTTTTTTGTCTTTGTTCCAGGAGCCTGTAATTTAGTACACAGACTGACACCATAATCCCTGCTTTATTTGAGAAGAATGGTTGCTAAGCATTTTTTTTGCTGGGTGACAAAGCAATCTTTCAAATCATGGTCACACAAAAGCATTCAAACATATGCTTCTTTTCTCAGCTTTTAGACAAAACCTGATTGAAAAATTGAATTGGTTATTTGAAGGAAATCATGTAAAATATTAACAGTGAGAATTAACAGTTTAATTAATATGAAACTTGGTTACTGATAATCCAGTATTAACCTAAATAAGAGTAAGCTTGTTATCCCATGTATCAAGATTTAATGAAAATCACAGAACAGTTTCCTTGGACTTAAAGGCTTGGGGCATCCCCAATGTGACCTTCAAAGGTCACATATCTGGCACTAATTAACAAAGATGAAATATAAGATATAAATTCATATCATGTTTTATGTCCAACATAATTTGAGCAGAATAAAATATTAAATGTGACTCTGATCAAATAATGTTTCATCAAATAACGTTATAAACAGTTTGTTTAATATGGTATATTACATGATCATAAATTATCCGATGTCAGGGGTGACATGAGAGCACTTCCTTATAATAGGCCCAACATATCACTATCCAACCTACATAATATCCTCACTCCCAAATAATTGGATATTTTACACCAGATTGCCAATATTAGCTGCAAAATTAATACTTAATCAAGAAGTACGGCAACATATCATCAATCTATGACAGCTTTAAGTAGAAAATGGTAATAAATACTAAGGTAGTAAATTTGGATAATGTCGCCATTTTACACTACGGTATAAATTTGGTTTCTTTGGGTTCTTGAACTTTTCACGTTTATGAAGAATCAAGTAACCGTTGCAACCCAACTCTCAGAAGACCGAGCAGATTGAGTGAATATCAAACCCGGGCAAATACTTGAGATTTTTCAGGCCGGAGATTTACACAGACCGCCCTCTTCTGCTTGTATCTCTCGGTCTCCGTAGATTTATGTGAGCGGGTCACACAGTAACATCCTCTATAGTTCACAGAAAATATACCGGAGAGAGAGAGTGTCTTAAAGCTGTGCTCTGCATTATCTGGGGATACCCGCATTAAGCACACATTGTAAATGGCCTGGAACAATACTCCAAGCAGTTTAAGATGTAAGATGGGGCAAGAAGAAATGGCTCCGTAAGTAAGCTTTACAATGAAAATGCAGGCATCCTATAAGAAATATAGGAAGAATGTATATGATGAGATAGAGTTTCTTTTTTTGGTCTCCAGAACCTGGGTTCTGATTTCAGTCATTAAGGTATTGTGTATATTAGTCCACAGTCCCACAACAATATATGCTCCAACCCAGTGCCTTCCCACCATATCCTGCTGTGCTGACATCCGAGAAAAAAACTGCATTATGTGCAAAGTTGGAGCAAACCTGTAATTAGCCATGGATGAACGTGACCACATTTTGTCACACAGAGTAACAGAATGAAGATGTTGATCTGAGCCTGAGGAGTGAGATCTGTGACTTTATAGGGTCACACTTTTTACCTGACCATATAGAAGCCATGTAACTGATATTCTGAGGATTTCACAGTAATGTATAAATAATTGGACACATAAAACTCATGCATGGAGTATATGTGAGTGACCAAATATAGCCACCCAACAGCTGTGAGTGACCAAATATAGCCACCCAACAGCTGTGAGTGTGACCAAATATAGCCACCCAACAGCTGTGAGTATGACCAAATATAGCCACCCAACAGCTGTGAGTGTGACCAAATATAGCCACCCAACAGCTGTGAGTATGACCAAATATAGCCACCCAACAGCTGTGAGTGTGACCAAATATAGCCACCCAACAGCTGTGAGTGTGACCAAATATAGCCACCCAACAGCTGTGAGTGACCAAATATAGCCACCCAACAGCTGTGAGTGACCAAATATAGCCAACCAACAGCTGTGAGTGTGACCAAATATAGCCACCCAACAGCTGTGAGTGTGACCAAATATAGCCACCCAACAGCTGTGAGTGTGACCAAATATAGCCATTCAACAGCTGTGAGTGGCCAAATACTGACACACATTTATGTATGACCAAATATAGCCATTCAACAGCTGTAAGTAACTAGATAATACCATGCTATGATAATGCCGGCCATAGTCACATTTTTAGCTGACTAAATAGATTTATGACTGCATCTCTTAAAGCTACATCTCCACTCCCACTTAAAGTCAAGGAAGCCGAGTTCCAGTTTGAAGGAGATTATCTTTCTGGTTTAAAAGGTCGATGTGTATTATGATATGTGTGGGATCTGCCACTACAGCTTCCCTGTGTGAGCAGAAGCAGAGCAAATATACATTTCTCATTAAACACGCACTCCGAGATATATTCTCTGCAATTGACACAAGCAAACAACAAATAAGAGATAACATCACATCCATTTTATTAAATTCATGATTCAAATGGTATTGAAAAAGGTTATTTGATTAATTTTAGTTTTTTGATACATGAGGATGTTTACTATTGTGAAGTAATAACATTTCTACAAATATGACTCAGTAGTGTTTAATATTGAGAAATATCCTGTCATGATACCATATGGAATATCTCAGATGAGAGTCAGAAGTGCAATATTTCAAAAAAGCATGAGAGAAGTTTGAACTCCCAAGCAGGTGCCAATCAGCCATGTCTTGGGTATTGAGAATCAGGTGTCAGGGCTTCTTCAAGCCAAGTATAAAGACCTTTTCAAGCCAGGTGTCAGGGCTTCTTCAAGCCAGGTGTAAGGGCTTCTTCGAGCCAGGTGTCAGGGCTTCTTCAAGCAAAGTATAAGGACCTCTTCAAGCCAGGTGTCAGGGCTTCTTCAAGCCAGGTGTAAGGGCTTCTTCAAGCCAGGTGTAAGGGCTTCTTCAAGCCAAGTATAAGGACTTCTTCAAGCCAAGTGTCAGGGCTTCTTCAAGCCAGGTGTCAGGGCTTCTTCAAGCCAAGTGTCAGGGCTTCTTCAAGCCAGGTGTCAGGGCTTCTTCAAGCCAAGTGTCAGGGCTTCTTCAAGCCAAGTGTCAGGGCTTCTTCAAGCCAGGTGTCAGGGCTTCTTCAAGCCAGGTGTCAGGGCTTCTTCAAGCCAAGTGTCAGGGCTTCTTCGTGCCACCTGCTCATCAAGAAACCACACTCAAAGCATAACAATCTTTTTCTCCAGATTTTGATTAACAATCTCCGTCCAACAGAATTTCCCTTTTTTATGGGAGACAATCTAATTTTTGATCGTAAAACCTGCACCATTTCAATCATAACCCATTCCTCGCCTATGTCTCCATTCTTCATGTTGCTACATAGACTACTCCAATAGGCTGGTAGATCGTAGTGTATTCACCCACAGATCTACCTAGGAGTTTCATACCAGTGTAAATATTTCCAATGTGACATATTCAATAGCAATAAAAAGACCATTTCAAAGACACACACACACATATCATAGGCAAGATCAAAATATGATCCATTGTAAGTGCTCAGGTTTCATCAAAGTTATGCTAAAATGTTAACAAAAAATAAGAAATTTTCACATTCCTGATCAAGTTTATACACAAAAACAGTCTTCAAAATACAATATTTTGCACAATAGGAATCTTTGCATCATTTCTATTGCAATCTATGCTCATATTGACGGTATTCAATATGAGCATAAGAATGTTTGTTATAGGACTATGGACATTTCTGAACAATAGTGTCAAGCAAACATTCAATGGCTAATAAAGTCAAACTGAACAATATGGATGCTACCTCTTTCAGTGTGAGTTTTAATCTCTCCAAACTAGATATACAATTCTTTTTTAAACAAAGCTTTGGGTGAGAAGTGTAATTAATGCCCACATTTGAAAGCTTAATGTTCAGGTTGGATTTTGAACACTAGATTCTATTAGGTAAAACAATGGCCTAATTATCATTAATGCATAATTTTATTCCCCAAAATTATGACAAGCTAAAAAGCATTTTTTTCTTGTTTAATACACGTTTTTGATAAAAGAGTATCTAAAATGCATGAAATCTCTTACAAAATCATATCATATATGTTGATATTGATAACAAAGAATAGATAAAAGAGAAAGAAAATGCAGGATAGAACAAGCTTTCACAAAAACGAGTAAAACTTGCAGTTATTGTTGTCGATACAATTCCAGAAATATTTTCTTTTTCTGATAAAAACTTGCCCCTAAACCAGTGTTTGCATCCTCTGTCGATATTTGATGTTCACGTGTTACATAATTGAACAAGGACGCGACAGAAGTAGTTTAATTCTGACAAATTTTCATTCAAATTAAAAACCACCCAAAAGTAGTGCCAGAAGACTAGAGCGGGATTGGAAGGCCTAATTCCATTTACATTGCACTATTAGATTTATTTAATGTGTCTTCACAATGACAAAAAGACTCTAAGTGGAGATACCATCATGATAAAACAAAGCGCCCTGTTTATTGTGCCCAAGGAGAGCTCCACAAAATGAACAATTACTTTTACAAATTCAATAGAAAATTTTGCATTAGCATATTGAGTTTATGGAAACCAAATTTGCAAATTTCTGCAGGGGGAATTCATATCTTAATGAGGATGTGGCATCTGAAGGAGGTGCATGTTAGTTACACATAAGATACGGAAGGGGGAAGTTGGGTGAGAGGGTCTTAATGGTCTCACAAACGGCTTCCACCCTCCTCTGCATACCAAGTAGCCATCTCCTTTTCATATAAATTCATGTCAAAAGTTGTGCAGTCATTCACTAATCCGACAACAAACACAAACTTTGTGAAAACCTGGCCCTGATTAGATTAGCAGTCATATGATTAGCAGTGGCATACAATAAGGACCCTAACAGCCTCTGTCAGATACAATCTGTATAATGAGCGCCACCTTCTTTGTTTTATTTAATCGATTCCCATAACAATATGTAGAGGTCCAAACTCTGCTTAATGATGTCTTAATATGTAACTGAAATATAAATAATATCAAGACAGAATCCAAATTGAATCCAAGTTTTGGACAAATATGTGTCACTATTGTCTAGCATCAGCCCCCTCCCTGTATGGACCCTCTCAGCATGAGAAAGGGTCATAAGGGACGGTAACAGTCACATGTATCTACCACAAATTTATCAATTTATAATGGCATCAACTTGCTTCTTTTGGAAGTAACCATGACTAACATATTCAAAGAAGAGTGTTTTATCTGATTATATTAAAGAACCCCTAAAAATTCAGTATATATCTCGCCCAATGAGAAGGAGACTAGATATGTTTATCAAACAGTTGAATCTAAAGCTTTTTAAAATAAAACTGTTTATCCATATCATTTAAAGGCACATGCTATAAATGTATATAATTAGGTCACGTGCCTTTTGTGCATTTGAATGGTTTACATTTTTTGACTTGACAATTTTTCGCCTGCTTTGACTTTCTAGTTCTCATATCAAGGAGAACGAACGTTTCATGTCACATCCATTAATGTGACATCCATTTGTGGACTTTGTTCAAAGGGCAAAGACCCTACGCATCCAAAAAGAAATAATTACACACAAATGACTTTGCATAATTATATCCCTTGAGCAACTTTGTTTGAAATGATTTCTGTGTATATGTAACATGATATAACTAGGAGAGCTGCTATCCATGCCGGTCAACCAGAGAACGGGGTCCGCAGCCTTTATTACCAAGATATCACAGGAAAGGAGAATCATTTAATTCTCATTAAGGTCGAGCGTGCATTGATGATTGATACTGCCTCGCACATCGGAGGCACATCTAACTCTGTGTATTTCTCCCAGGTGGCGTGCCGTTTCCCTGGGTATGAATACTCTTCATGGGTGTGGTGGGACAGCACCATCATTTGTCTTATAAAATATGCACACAGATGTCATGCGTACCCCAGCTAAGTAAATTGCTATAAAACGTGTTGGAGGAACGCCGGCCTCCGACTGGATTCTTGTAATTAATTTTGAATGATGCAAATATGATTACGCGACACATTTCTGGAGTAATTATCTCATACATCATGGAGCAAAACCTGCCTGGAATGAGTGGCTAACCATACACTCAAGATGGTCATTTTGACTTTTAACTCTTTTTTTCAGATTATAAACAATTTTTTTTTTGCAGTTAGGAATATTGATGGAATATCCATTTTAATATTCATGAGATAATTTAGCAAAACACTTATTTTTGTTGAATTGACGTGTCTAGTGCTTTTTAAGTACTGAAATCTACAAATTTTAGGGAATTAATATCTTTGAAAATTACATCATTTTTAAATATATAAAAAATACCAGATATTTCATCCTGTGTAAATTACACCATTTTCGTGTCTGTATTTAATAAGTAAACTTTCAGGGAAAATAACCTATTCTATATATACAAGTAATAAGCAGCGAATGTCAAAAATAATGTATGGAAAGTCCCAATAAGAATCATAAGAAGAGGGGGAGACGGTGACATCGGGTCAGAGATGACCGTGAGGGGCGTACAGAGACGATAAAAACCACAGCGGACCGCGGAGAGTGCAAATAGCGGGGCGTCGTCATGACGGGCAGGAAGTTAGTGCAGAGCTGGTTGGCATGGCTCATTTCCGCGGTGGTCGGGAGGCTGGGTGTTTGATGTGTCGTGTTCGGGGTGGTCTCGAGTGGCGGTCTGGTCCTCAGCATACACTCCTACACCACGTTACCACCATTCCATATTCAGCACACGCACGTATATACAAGTCAGCAAACCTTAACACCAAGGCCACCAACATTCATATCCCTGTTTTACACCGCACAAAATATTTGATACAAGCCTCCAAGATTAAAATTGGTCAAATTTTGATATTTATAGTACCACAAAATCACCACAAAATCACCACATAAATTTACTTAGTTTTGATAAAAAAGAAAAATGTCTTTAGAGTAATGTTGTATATTTATGGTTTGATATAAGTGTTGGTCTTGCCTCATATTCATGCAATAGTGAACCAGTACCACCTAAGAGGCTCATACAAAGAAGGAAATGAAGCGACATATTCTAGACAAACAAACTCTGCCACTGTTAGATAAACATATGGCAAATACCACATCAAATACTACCATATCACCGTATTAACAAAGAAAAGATCTCAAATGATGGGAACCCAGCAAAGCTCTCTCTCCAATATAAATATTGATAAATGCAAATATGATATTGCTATATATATATGTATATCTAGGAACATATATATATATGTACATAGATAAGTGTGTGTGTGTATGTGTAGATTTACTGTATTTCATCAATACAATCTTACTTTCCGGTATAAAAACAGAAATTTGTTACAAGAACGGACATGCGATAGAGTCGAGTCATAATGGAGTTGGGGAGAGCATTTTTGCACCACATAATCTTGTATATATACATCGTGCACTGCCTAATATATGCCTCATAAGATATATCTACACAAAACCAAGTGCTATTTTGCTGCTGGAGATTATCCATAAACATGCAAAGGTGGCATTGGCGGCTCCTTTGAGCACTCGCTGCCTGCTTTCTAATCTCCCCCGTCTCATTGTTCTTCTTGGCCTCTTTCCTGTACAGATTGCATGTACTTTTCTGTCGGATATGTAGTCAAAGCTAGGGCTACCACGGCACATGCAATAATCACCTAATGCCCGTCTGACTTGAGAAAGGAGAGTGGCAAAAATAAACGAGAAAGGATATATGAGTCAGACGGTGTCATTCTGGTAAACACGCTCAGCTCTTGTCTGCTTTGATATATTTACACATTTCTTTATTATTTTATACAGTTGTAAGGTGATTGTAGGGTGATTGTAAGGTAGTTGTAAGATGGTTGTAAGGTGATTTTAAGGTGATTGTAAGGTAGTTGTAAGATGGTGGTAAGGTGATTGTAAGGTAGTTGTAAGGTAGTTGTAAGGTAGTTGTAAGGTAGTTGTAAGGTGATTGTAAGATGGTTGTAAGGTGATTGTAAGGTAGTTGTAAGGTGATTGTAAGGTGATTTTAAGGTGATTGTCAGGTAGTTGTAAGGTGATTGTAAGGTAGTTGTAAGGTAGTTGTAAGGTGGTTGTAAGGTAGTTGTAAGATGTTTGTAAGGTGATTTTAAGGTGATTGTCAGGTAGTTGTAAGGTGATTGTAAGGTAGTTGTAAGGTAGTTATAAGGTGGTTGTAAGATGGTTGTAAGGTGATTTTAAGGTGATTGTAAGGTGATTGTAAGGCGATTGTAATCAGAGTACACACCCTATTTAAATTCACTCTTTAGTGCAGTAAGATTTATTGTGTTTTATTACTTCCTTATTTAGATTTTGTAAAATTTAATAACAAAAAATTTTTTGTTAGAGTTTTGAGAATTTAAGACTTAAACACGGTTACAAATGTTACTGGGTAGGTTATGAAGAAAAGAAGACTTGACAGTTTGACGGATTCAAATTCAGCTAAATGTAATATTCCATATCAGGTTGTACACTTTTGCATGATATTTTTATCTCTATGGTCATTATAAGGGTAATTTTCTGCAAATAACTAGTGTAAAAAATACATATTTTGGGTGATTTTCGACACTTTCTCATAAAATTCTATATAATTTCTTCAAATGATTACCGGTATATGTAAGAAGAGTCAATGGCAAAACAAAGTATGAATACTGTTTATATTGATTGAAACAAATAGATATTGCTACCTACCAAAATTATCTTTTCAAAAATGTCCCAAATGAATTTTTTTCTTTTTAATGTTTGATCTAAACTTAACTTTCAAAATGATTCCTTTAATTGTGAATGGTTTAAGTTCTATGTTCCTGAAATAAAAAGTACAATTCTCGGCAGTTTTATGTGGCATTTTGGGCCTGAGTTGAACCATCCATAATAGTCATTAGATGCAGACAATGCATGAAAAGAGCGGAGGAAGCCATTGTAAATCTTACCCAAACTGACCCCCAAATGTGGCAGACATGCCAGTAAACCCCATTAGGGCTGCAGTCTTTTATTTACACCACACTCCTGTCTAGAGTAAGCCATAGTATGGGCAAATCTGGCCAATTTTCCAGGATGGCGGTTCTGTTTGTATGCAGGGGATGACCTAGCCCACTGTGGCAAGTGTGAGCGGGGTTGAAAACACACCACACTCAAGCGGGCTCTTTGAAACTTCACAAGGAAACACTCCCGCAATGCCACTGTTTGCAACTGTACAAATACATTGCCTCTCTGTTTGTAAACTGTCTTCTGGCTTTGGATTGGAGCTCATTACTTTTTAATGTACATTTTGCCCTCATGTATTAAGTTCTGGTGGACAAAGGCATCGCTACCTAGTTCTGTAGTTTCTACTGAGAGAAATCTTTTATTAGAATTCTAGGCAGTATTACATGGCAAGTGTCCAAAGTGAACTATCAGTTGAAGAGCCACTTTCTCCTGGGCTGTTCTTTTTCAAGCAGAAATGTTGGCTCTCTGATGTGATTGGCTGACAAATGATATATCCTGTGTTGAGCATTTTTGACACTTTGCAATTCTGATTGGCTGTCACCATGGTGACAGATGACAAGACCATTTTGCATCTGTGACATATTCTTAATATCACTGCCTATCCTAATGTAACATATCAAAAACTACTCTCTGAATTCAAGCTGATTTTTATTGTTTCTATTGGCAACTCATATTTCCAAAATAAAAAAGAGAATGAGGAAAAGAATTCTGCATTTTCTCAGATGTCAGTAATAATATAGTATTACACAACTATATCATATGAAATTTTGTTTTTAAAAAAAACCCAAAACAAATAAATATGAATATAAAAAGATAAGTGAGCATACCTTGGTTTCGATGTGGCACATGTCGAAACCTGCGATGTTCAAGTTTGCAATACCACCAGATGAGCACTGACATCAAGGCCAGGAATATCACAGCTGCGATGACAGCTCCGATGATCACCGTAACTATCCGTGAGGAGGACTCTTTGTAATCCTGCAATAAAATATCAACATATATGTGAAGACTCAGCATAGGTGACAATGGATCATGATTACTATATATAAATATATGTTTAAGTTTCTGTTAATATTTGTTTTATTGAAGATTTATATTATTATCAAATAAATATATATATATATATATATATATAAATATATATAAAGACATAATCTCTCTGTAACTATCCATGGTCAGGAGTCTTCATATAAACAATAGGTGCAACTCTTTGTGGTATTGTGGGTCCATAGCAAGGCCTACAAGACTGGTACAGGTCACCTAAAGGTCATAGGATCAGCACAACAATACTGCATGGTGAGATTCAAATATTTATCAAACTAAAGAAATAATTCATGAATTCTTTTATCTTCAAAAAGGAAATGATCTTGAGATATATTTCAGATCTGTCTAAAGACGTTTCATAATGTGGGGAAACACTTCTAGGGTTTAAGATGCCTGCCTTTGTCTCGTTTGTATTACACAATTCAATTGCTAAATAGATTCCGATATTGATGAAATGAGCTCAATGAGTCCTTTAATTGTCAAGCTTTGACCAGTGTGAACTGGTGTACAGTATTATGCTGTAAATCAATAATGATTAATATGAACTTGGTCCAAAGTTGATCTATTATGTAGTTTTAACTCAAAACAATAACAAAATTATCTATTCTCAACCTTGCATGGGAATTATACATATTCTGAACATATCTTGTTAAAGTAAATCATTCACAACAATAATGGAGATCGTTTCTAGAACTACTTGAATATCAAACAGTCACTCCGGAGTTAGTTTATCATCTTAAATATAACTTTTACTGATAATACATTTACAATCCAAACTTCCTTTTTGTAAAATGAATGCCAATATTGATCAGTTGATTTGTACTGTCCCTTCCAATGTATATGACTATCACCAATATTTATTCTACTCACTACTCCAATGTCATCAATATATAAGTTCTTCCCAGTAAAGCGTCACCACTGATGCTAATGTGATATTTTCATTTGACAAATGATTGATGACGGTTTGTGTATTCTGCTATCACTTTGAGAGCTGAGCCATTTTGTTTCTCTGATCAAATATGTGTGGTGCTCGGCGGAGTGATCACAAGATATATTTTATGTGGGACAACACCTTTATGAGTTTATAGGAATTTCACAGACCTCATTTGGTTGTGTTCTCACTTTGACATACACAAATGCGGCAGGACGTCGATAGCACCATACATGATGTGAGCGCGGATTTAGCTGTGTTCATCGTCACACACTGCATTAGAGGTACCTAAGCTCACCTCATCAATTACAAATCACTTCATAACTGTTTCCCTTTTTATATGGTTACACTCCCCCGAAAAACATACAACGGAAAATGGGAGTTTGCAACTTTTAACCTAGTTGTGTTGAATGCTGGCCAATTGTTCCAAGTGTGTGAAATCAATAAATGTGTGTTAAGTGTGATGAAATGATAGGGGAAGGCAATCAGGCATGGTTTGACATTGTTGTCTAATGTTAAGTACATTTATGAACCCGATGGGAGTGATAACGCGGGTGATACACTGCAGATAAGTTAAACACTGAAATAAACACAGCCTGATGTGCAGCTCGTTAATATGAGCAGGGAAACTGACGTGCAGCTAATTATAATTACTGAGTAATACTATGAGGTATCCACAACTGGGCATCAAATTACTATCTGACTCTCTCAACATGTTGCATGTAAACTCATATTAATGTAATCAATATTGTTTGGCAATTCTGGAAAAAAAACCCGCATATGACGAATGTCAACCAAAAAGGGACTTGAAGGTTGCTTAAAGATATTATACATGATATACAGTTTTGTACTTAGAATTTTGAATCGTATTCATATTAATGTAATCAATATTGTTTGGCAATTCCACTAAGAAAGAATGTACATAACGAATGTCATCCAAAAAGGGACTTAAAGGTTGCTTAAAGATATTATACATGATATACAGTTTTGTACTTAGAATTTTGAATAAGGCATGAGATGCTGAGGAACAATTACTGCTCTGGAGTGGGACACTAAGACTGATTAACTACACCAGCCTTGTGGGATATTGATCAGGAAAACATATAATGTTCAGCCAAGCGTGAAGGCTGCCTGCATACAAAGTAGATGTACAGGTCCCCCACCCAGACTCAAGCCGAGGCACCGCTACCAGGGGAAACATAAGCATATTAATGGTACATCTACCCTCACTTGTTGATACTCACAGTGTCTCAGAATCAACGCAATCACCATAAGAAACATAAGCATATAAATACGATGTGCTGCCCTGCTTGTTGACATGCATACAATCTTGGCTTGTACATTTAGTGCCCTGCTAATACCATAAAACTGAATCTTCGAATTTTCCATACAGTCCTTGGAAACGTGTGCTTAGTCAGTTTATATAAACATCTTAAGATTCAATGAGACATATTTGCCCAGCGGCTGTCACGTGTGCATGCTTGCTGATGGCAACATGGTTGGCAGTCATAATCAAGGGTATGGGGATATAATGGCTAAACGTCAAGCGGTGGATGAGATCAAATTCCATCATGTAGCCACTTAGAAAATTTGCATGAAAAAAAATGCCATTGAAATCATAACATGTATTGTTTGTCTGTTTGTTTGTGGTTTTATGTCACTTTCAGACATTCAAATTTCTCAGTGTATAGCGGTAAATAAGTTTTAAACTGATTAAACTAAACCTCTGGTCATTGCCTATTATAAAAGCTTTAATCTTTCCCATTCATCATATCTGCACATTAAAGTCCATGAGTAATGTGCCCTTTCTTCATTTTTTTTTGCTGACATTACTCTTGACGACTCAAGATTGCATTCCAAGTCTAAGTGATGGCACCAGAGGGGAGACATGTCATGTGATGTCAGAAGCACCACTGCATTATGGAGCTTCTGATTGTTACTACTGCATGTTGGAATAAACTGACCCACTTTTTACCTCATTGCACAAATTCAAAAACACTGGCAAACCAAATCTGAAATCAGGAAGTAACAACATTATTATCTCACAAGCAGATATTGAATTGAAGGGAACGTGACTTCTTTAAACCTGTTGCTGGAGATCGTGTTTTACCTGTGTCTCAACTTAAATATGATAGGTAAGAGTTGCGTATGTCATTTTATTACTTATCTCATGTCATTTTTTCCATTGTCTGCCATTTCAATATGTTTCTCTCTCATTTTACAACCGAAGCTTTCATTGTGTATGCAACAAACATGTTTTATAGTTTATTGACAAATCATAGTAAAAAGACGCAATTTCCTGTTTACGTAGGGAAGACATATTGGTGAAATTACAAGCTCAGTATTTGTTAGATAAAATTGTATATTCATATCCCTGTCCCAATTAATCAGGACATGTTAGCAGAAAGGACCTCTGAGAGTTGTCCTATATTACATAGTCAGTCATAAGTCTGACATTATGAAGTGTATACAAATTAAGTTGATCTCTCTAATCGTTTCATCACCAACCCATTGCAAATACATCACACATACCTAAATAATGGAATACCTATGTTTAATGCACTGATAAACCCATTATCACTAAGGGCAACATCATCCTCTCCATTTGGCATTCTAAAAGTTGCTGGTGAAGTTTGTCATATGTCATCCCTGGACCGGGAGGCATCACTTTTTTTAAAATAAATTTAGAAGAGTTTGATGATGGCTGTATATTTTGTAATATCAAGAGAAAGTTGCTGGAAGATGTACAGGATCCCCGTACAAAGATGGAATTGTTTGAATTGGCTTTGATTGATTATTTATAAGAAGCCCATAAAGTGAATTACCGGTATATGAGTAGATTCTGGAGGCAATCGGCGTCGCTTGTAACCATTCAGACCTGATAAAGTTAAACTTTTGTTTCTCATACCCACAGTCACATTTGCACTGATTTCAGTTTTGTTGTTGTTTTTTTGTTGTTTTTTTTTATGTTGACAAAATTGCCTCGCAAGGTAGCTGTGAGAACGCTGGAGGATTATCGGCCACAATCTGCAAATTTTTAAACGATGTATGGGTTGCGAGGAAGTTTCAGCTAAAACACAGAAATTTGCCACCATTTTCATAATATTTTCTGACCAAACTTTAACATTAAGTACATACTGGGCTCCTGAATGTGGCAGGTATTTTATAAAATTATCTTAAGGTTGCTGGTGGCATTGTATGGGGATTTCTTTTTAATTCATATAATCCAGATTGCTTCAAACTATGAAGTAGAGCAGTCAGCAGATGGCCTCACACTGTGTCATAGTCTTCGTGGCGCCATACAATATCCTTCAGGTGTCTGTGCGATTTAATCTTGCAGGTAGTGCCTGTATGTAACGTGACCAAGCCCACGGAGCATCTTAATTATCTGTCATAATCTCTCCTATGCTTGAGACACCGTGAAGCTGACCAATTCTTACTTTCTGTCCGGTACCCGGCACAACTGTGACTTAGATATCACATTGGTTACATATCACAAAGAGGTTATGTCCTAATAAATATAAAGAATCAAGACTAAATCTGTCCAACCAAACAATTATTTCTAAATATTTACTCAAAAGGCGCTCCAAAATTTGTCCTCCACAACCTATTTCTTTTCTGAAATGCTAATGATGGCTTTCAAATGCAAAAGACTAGAGAGAATTGAAATGATTTAGGAAAGCAGAACACTTCTGGCTTTGACAGTTTTCGCAGAGTGCTTGGTTGGCAAATGTCTAATGAGAATGTGAATTAACACAATGCCATCCATCTTGTGCCATTCTGATAGCATTAACAACTTCCATTCCTCACAACTGCTCATTTCATTTCTTTGATGGAAGTTTCCATCTTTAACATGTTCATTATTGAATGATGGATAAATTTCAGATTAGCAGCCACATGCTGCGTCCTGTTCCTCTAAACTCTGATCAACAGCTGAACAAATCCCTACCCAAATACATACAGAAAACCCTTATATTATCTGAACTCTGATCAACAGCTGAACAAATCCCTACCCAAATATATACAGAAAACCCTTATATTATCTGAACTCTGATCAACAGCTGAACAAATCCCTACCCAAATACATACAGAAAACCCTTATATTATCTGAACTCTGATCAACAGCTGAACAAATCCCTACCCAAATATATACAGAAAACCCTTATATTATCTAAACTCTGATCAACAGCTGAATTAAATCCCTACCCAAATATATACAGAAAACCCTTATATTATCTAGACTCTGATCAACAGCTGAATTAAATCCTACCCAGATCATTAAATTAGGGGCTCATCCATATTGTCTTACGCACGTAAGACAATATCATGGTAATCCTGTACTGTGCTGTTGAGTTTCCAATTATAGATAGATATCTTATTGTCTAAGTAAAATAAATATCTATAAGAAAATATTATACTATCATATTATTAAACTCTTATATATCAAGTAGACAAAAACATATCGTAAGATGATACTTTAATCAAAATTGTGATTATTTTCTCTAGTTATATTGTGATGAATTCAATATTCATAAGAACAAATAATAAATGACTTCAGTGAGTAAACAAGATGCTCATCATTATGAGGTGAATATTTTGTGTCCAGTACACATCATACATTATGACCAATTCACACATAAATGATTAAATTCTTACAGAATAAGTGGAAGGATATGGCAAAATATGACAAGAACGTCAAATATGTGCTTCATATTTTAGGATCTGTGGCAAATAAATTATTATATGGATTAATTTCTTTGATGAAAGGTCATTTTGGCATGTATGGGTCATTGAATATCTTTATTTGATAGGCTGCTCATGATTTAATCAGATGCTGCTCAAGGCTATTGCAATTTGCAAACCCCTTCAAACACAGAACATTCACAAGCACATCATGCCTGCGGGTCAAATAAAGATTCTTTTTTCAGAAACTGCCTTATGTGCACCTAAGATCAACATTTAAAAAATACGAAATGGCTTTGAAAATTTTGTTGTTGTTGTCAGACATGGCAACATATTAATTTCATGGACAAGATATGAATGTGGACCTATTTATGAAAATAACATTCATGTGATTTTAAAAATAAATATACAAAAGTGTATTCCGCAGGAACAGAGTTTGAATGTTGATTTTGATATCAATAGATTATGAAGGTACATTTTACATATAGATATAGAAACCTGCATTTGTCTGATTGATGAGTGCACACAGAATGTGTAGGGTATATTTTCCAGCTTTTGTTTTCTGGGCTAGATTCCAGGCTTAGTGCGGTATGGATGTTTCTGGGAAGTCTGACGGAGATGAATACTGAAGTATGTGCATGGGTCTGTGGCATTGTTTGTGCAGCTAGCTTGTCACAGGTAGCATTCATAATTCAGCTAGGTTATGACAGTTGTATATTATATCTGAGGCAGGTTGTCAGGGCCACAGTCCCCGGACGCTTTGCTCTGCCTTACTCTGACCATCATGGACCCATGTAATTATGTCCTCATGGACAGTGGTCAGTCTGACTCCCAGAAAATTCCCCAAAACTAAGTTTAAGACCAGGGCCATACTGCACAGCCATGCTGCAGGACCCAACTGCAGGACCCAACTGCAAGAC
This sequence comes from Amphiduros pacificus, assembly GCA_949316495.1. Classification (NCBI taxonomy): domain Eukaryota; kingdom Metazoa; phylum Annelida; class Polychaeta; order Phyllodocida; family Hesionidae; genus Amphiduros; species Amphiduros pacificus. The sequence continues at coordinate 8,866,702 of OX439003.1, read as the reverse complement.
CAAACTGCAGGGCCATGCTGCAGGACCATACTGCAGGACCAAACTGCAGGGCCATACTACACGACCATGCTGCAGGACCAAACTGCAGGGCCATGCTGCAGGACCATGCTGCATCCCAGGCTGCAGGACCATACTGCAGGACCAAACTGCAGGGCCATACTGCAGGACCGTACTGCAGGACCATACTACAGGACCATACATACTACAGGACCATGAATCTCACATGGATAAGGGTCTACCTTACATACAAAGGTCCCACCTGAAAAGATGTCCAAATGACAAGGAAGCAATCCCTCTGAGAAGACAACATGACCTATGGAGACTGATGATGTGCCTCCAGAGAGAGAGAGACACGTACATGTGACCGTTGCCTTCTATGCGAGTGTTGGCGATACAGAGGCCCATGCATTGCCGGCCTTGCCAAGTGTTTTGTGTCCAGTTGGGCAGAACACAGGGCCTGCCCCCTTGTGTCTTTTGCTCCCGACATCTTTGCCTTGCCACAAGAAAGCAACCACAAGTGGCACTCCAAAAGGTCAGCTCCGCACAAATTTCCAGTTGGTGTGTGGGGCAGTCCCGCCCCTGGGAGGGCCTCATTCCTCGACATGCCATCCTTCATGCACAGTCAATAACAAAAACAATGGCCCAGAAGGGATGGTTTGCATCACCCTGCTGCAGGCTGCAGTCAGCTGTGTTTTAGGATGTTTGGCGGCCTGTCAAGGCTACCAAGGGCTGAGTGCAGCCCTCACAAAGTGTGAAAACAGCTTGTAAAAAGCCTTGTCAAACTGAAAGGGTCGATGTGCTTAGAGGCTCCTTCTGCAAAATTCTGTAAAATTGGCTGGTTTCCGAAATCTTCAAAAGATTCAAAATGCGTAAAGCAACATAATTATAGATTTGGCAAAAAAGTGAGCACAGACAGGAAACCTTTCCTGAAGGAAACACAAAGAGGAGTGCTGTCAATTTGGATGTCATATCAGACAGTGCCCCCCATTACAAAATGTCAATCTGTGATCAAACCATTCCACGTATAGTTTATCAAAGTGAAAACCATGGCCACCTCTGTGATGACACTGCGCAGGATTGTTCCACTGGCAGTAAATACTGCTCCATTGAACCCCTCCATCTTGTGCCAATTCTGAACTTTATTAAAGACAATCAGAAAGGGAAGCAGAGGGGCTGATGGGCTGGCAGATTGTGATAGGCTCTCTGGTTGCCAGGGCCGACCATTGTTTGTCATGCTATTGTTCTACACAGCACTCTCACATTCACACAAGGAACAATTCCTTCCTCTACATATTCAATCATACGTTTCGAACCTAATTTATTCCAAATGATATTCTGTACAATGTATAAACATTTACATCAATACTTTGATGATGTAAAGTTTACAAGGACTGGGTTTGCAGGAGATTGCAATGTTGGGCCTGCAGAGGGTTAGAGTGGTCAAACCCCACTTATTACTGGGGGACCTAATAAGGCTCAGAGGATGAGCCATTGTGGCCAGCTTTATGACAACAATCAGACAATGTGGGACGTGCAGATCACCGAGGATGTGATCAGGGTATAGTCTAACAGGCCACAACTGTCTCATGCAAATCATCTTATTTGAGATCAGATACATGACATGATTTCCAATAGATTTATTACACCATGTTCATATCATTATGTCAAGGTGTAATTTCAGACAGAAGCTCTGTATCATTTATCTGAAAAAGTAAAAAAAATAAATTTCAAAGACACTGAAAGAAACAACAATAGTGACATAATTTTGAACAATTATAGATTATTTTAGTTCAAAGATGACCTCTTGTGTCGACATTGTAGTAGCCACTAAACTGCTTATTTTGTTTTGTACCTTCAGCTTTATTTTGTTTTGCTAGACTCTGTAATCATCTTGACAAGAGACTCCTGACATACATACAAGGGTAGCACCCCCACCCCCTCCACCCCACCCACCCTACACACCCCTCGCTACATGCATAGCATGTAACATGTCACATGCACGGCAACATGATTCACCGACACCTGTGTACATGCTGGATTCAATCAGAGGCTAGTGGCGGTGATTTGCTCACATTCCAGCATTAATCTTAAGGTACCTCCCCCTCCATATCATCTGCCTTCCCATGGAACATGCTGCTCATTAATTAACTCATCAAGCTTTTTATAGATTTTTTTTCCCATGCAGAATTCCTATTACCTTTGTGGAGATGAAATTAGTTGGGAGGAGGTCTGAATACCGGCTCCACTTTTGTCTCTCCATATTTTGTCCTCTGCATACGTCTCACTACATCAGCATCTGGGTTATGTTTAATTCCTCAAATTATTTAGCTTTTTTGTCTGACACTCATTTCAAACGAGTCCCAGGATATTTCTTCATTTGATTTAATCTATGAGAAAATTGATTCTATGGCAACAAATAAGAATTGCCTGACAGATTATTCTTGGATAAACTTTTCTAATCATCAAAGGTGGCTTGTTTCAGAAGAACCTGTTGCAATTGTCATGTTTTGCTTTGAGGATAATAATTTTGATAAGTTTGACGTAATCAAGCTAAGATTGCGATGGCTGATGTTATATTTTATCATCTTGTAAGAACTGTGAAGTGGAAATTCCTATAATTTAGTCTATAATTTCCTCTCCTGGCTTCTCTCATGCTGAACACCATTAGTACTGCACCAGTAAGCAATTTAAACTAGGTGTGATCAAATCAAGTCAAGGATTTACCATAAGGTCAAAGGTTATCAGATCAACAATGAAAGAGCTCCACCACAACAATACCGAGCTGATGTCAACTTCACATCAAGCGACCTTGAAACGAAAATCTCAATGTTTGAAATGATAAAGAAAGTTGTTGTGTACGGTAAAACCTTTTGACCTGAAGGGTTAAAAGAAAGATAGGATCCACTTTGTGGTGACCCGGTCCGAGGGAGACGAATCAAGCTGGACGGACAGCAAGGAGGCGGCGAGCACGTTTCTTCCAAGTGAGTTTGTGCCATCAATAAGTAATGAGTAGCGATGTTCAGGCACACCATCGCAGGCTTTGTATCCCGGTGCTCGCACTAACTTATAATTCTGCCACGCAAAATTCATGAGTTCTCACCACAAAAGCTTACTTTATGTTTTCCTCATCTACCACCACTCAACTGGATGATTATAAGTTGGTACGAGTGAGACATGACTGTTTTTACTTCGCGCTAATAATAAGCAGAACACTTATATCTTTTAATGATGCAATATTTGCCAGGTTTACGTTGGCGCATATCTTTTGGGTGGCTTGATTGGCTGGATGTTGCATTGTTTCTGCGCTGCCTGCTGCAAGACGCTGCTTTGGGCAGGCTGGTTTATGTGTTCATGTGAAATGTTATCACGTCTGTTTCGCTATTGATGAACTGTGAGCAGTAGAGAATGAGTCCGAGATTATCCCTAGAAGGCAGTGGCCAACTCTCCATGATTAAACAAACAATTCATTACCCCCACTCTTTAAATCTCCACGCCAATTTCCACCAAGCTGCCAAGTTTTTGTTTCATCTTTTTTTCCTCTGTTGATGAAATATACGAAAGTTTCTTAGAAACAGTTTGAGCATATGTTGAGGTAGAGACAGACTGCCCTCTGGTGGGTGTCATGCAGCGAAGCCTCCAGCTGCAAACTTGTGATTTCCTCCTCATCATATTCGTGCAAGAAAAAAAAGAAGGATTTCGAGAGCTTTAATAAAAGAAACGTGTCTCATGACATGCCGCGACATGCAAACATCAGTAACCTATGTCCCGGGTCCCTCTCGTATCTTACTCATGTAATTTTTTTTCAATCATCTCCACTTGCCATGAAAGATTAATACTCAGACCTCAAATTAATCTTGCACACAACACGTGTCCCAATGGTGGGCTCACATGCTTCAATCCAAATTATCAAGTTTACCCTAGTGACCTGTGAAATAACTGTGACAGGCTTCCCTGGTATCAGTCAGGTCCTATCTGCTGAATCATCGCCTAATGAGCAGTACAAAATCACTGAATCCCAGACTCAACATTGAAATATATCAATTATGCAGAGGCCTTGGCTGAATACTTTGATACTAATAATGTCAAGAACTTGAAAGCATTGCATGTGTGAGAAGACTGTGTGTGATTTCAAGCAATATCGAAGAAATGTGACACAAGAGGCAATTATTTGCAAAGTGCAACTGAATATGCGAAAATATCTCAGAAGAAATTTTACTTTATGTAAAAGATCAGAAAAGTAGCAACTGAAAAGTGTTGTTCAACTTTCATGAATCCGTTCTCTTCTTGCGTTATCAAATTTCTTGGTGGTTAGATTCAACAGTGACTTCTAAAGAAAACTCAATGTAGAAGTCTTTTCTCAAGAAAGTCTGAATGTAGCAGTGTTTTCTCAGATAGCTCAATGAAGCATTACTTTCTCAAGAATCCTTTGAGCAGTATTTTTTCAAGAGGGTTCTCTGTAGAGGTATTTTCTCAAGGCTTGTAGAGGTATTTTTTCAAGAAGGCTTATAGAGGTATTTTCTCAAGAAGGCTCACTGTAGGTGTGTTTTCTCAAGAAGGAACACTGTAGAGGTATTTTCTCAAGAAGGTTCAATGCAGAGATGTTTTGTAGAGGTCTTTACTCAAGAAAGTCCAAAGTGAAATTTTTCTCTCATGAAGGCTCAATATAGCATATTTTCTATGTAACAGTAGTTTTTTATATTTTATGTCAAGATCATTGCCTAAATGAGATCATATGAGACAAGATGATAAACTGATGTACACAATCTCCTCCAAGATGAATATCTTTATTGGGATTTCTTCAGATAGGTGGAGACGGTCTGACAATCTCCATAGCTGCATATCTATCATTTGGCAGAAAAAACACATTTGTTTTAGGAGGCAACATTACCTTTTGGTATAAACTATAACTTGTGATGACAAATAATATTTTCATTGAATTTTCTTTGTGGACATTTTTTCAAAGAATAAAAAGGTCTGTTTGACTATTTGCAAGATATCTTATTAACTTGTTTATCTTCCCCTTAATATATTGATTTTGTGGGAAAATGAGTTGACTTGTCAATCCAGGTTCATTTTGAAGAGTTTTTTTCCTGTAGAAAGATAGCCGAAATCAAGATTTGCAAAGGGATGAACTTGTGTTCTCTAAATATTTGGTAATAATCCTATTTTATATTTGAACAGCCAATTGCAATCCACATTTAGAATGTCAATGTTGGTTTTCTCTGCTATTGGAGAGTTTTATTGAAATATTTTCTTCAGTCTCCCATGTGAAAGGCATAGATCCCCCCAGGTGTTTTTTCTATTCATATGCAGCTTTTGGGGATATGCTTTCTATGCTAATTTGTTTGCTACTCCAGACCTATTGAGGGAGGCTACAGTGAGAAACCTGATATAAGTTTCAGATCTTTTATTCATTCAAGAATGGGGTAAGATTTTGAAGATAAAAAGTATTCTCATAGACCATTATCATAATTATCTTTATTTTCTGAAGTTGTAATGCAAAACTACCCCATTGTTAGTCACTTTACACAGAGAACTGATAGTTCCAGGCAAGAATTTCACAATACCATGGATGAATATAATGTAGACTTTCAAGGGTAAACTTATGCATGCTCGGAGATTGGTGAGGTAACCACAGAACCCTGCTAGGTCTTTTTTATACCCAAGTATCATGGCCAGGTAGGACGTGTGGCTTTCCCTATACCCTTATATCCCGGCCAGGTCAGACGTGTGGCTTTCCCTATACCCTTATATCCCGGCCAGGTCGGACGTGTGGCTTTCCCTATACCCTTATATCCCGGCCAGGTCAGACGTGTGGCTTTCCCTATACCCTTATATCCCAGCCAGGTTGGATTTGGAGCTACCCGTATTCCCTTGTATCACGGCCAGATTGGATTTGGGGCTACCTGTATTCCCTTGTATCACGGCCAGGTTGGATTTGGGGCTACCCGTATTCTCTTGTATCACGGCCAGGTTGGATTTGGGGCTCCCCGTATTCCCTTGTATCACGGCCAGGTTGGATTTGGGGCTACCCGTATTCCCTTGTATCACGGCCAGGTTGGATTTGGGGCTACCTGTATTCCCTTGTATCACGGCCAGGTTGGATTTGGGGCTATCCGTATTCCCTTGTATCATGGTCAGGTTGGATTTGGGGCTACCCGTATTCCCTTATATCACGGCCAGGTTGGATTTGGGGCTGCCCGTGGCCACCAATATTGTGCCACTCTGGCCTATGACGCATCTCAATTTGTAGATTTAGGGCGCAGTTGTGAGATAAGGTGGCCTCCTTGGATTGCACTCGGGTTCTTTGATCAAAGACGCCCCGCCCTGCAGTATCAATATTGTACAAGAGGGCAGCAGGATCTCCTGCTCAGAGTGGCCATCATGGCTGTCTTGTTCAGGTTAGTTGGGTCAGCCACATAACACACAGCCACATAAAACAGTAATTTGCTGGGCATCAGATGCTCCTTGTTGCGGCCCCCATATTGAGGCCCAAAATATCAAACGTGTTGCAGAAGGCCATCCACCGCTGAAGCCTGATCAGGAAAAACAGCCACTTTGGAACCCTCCGTCCCACGTTTATTATAGCAGTCTAATAAATGTGTCATAGGAGGGGATTTAGGAGGACATCGGTGGTCTAGAAGTCATCAAATGTCAGCAACAGCTTGGCTGGGGATTTGTCACCTTCTTAGCATTAATACCTGGTTATTTATATATATATATATATATATATATATATATATATATATATATATATATATATATATATATATATATATATATATATATATTTTTAAAAACGTGTATATTTTTAAAAACGTGTCATATTCTGCTCATGAATATATTCAAAAATGGAGCAAAACTCAACCCGATGCAGACAGAAATGCAAGTATATGGAGTTTGTGATTGAAATGCATAAATTATAGGATATGGGAGTGCCCAGGATGGGTTGCTGGGGGCCAGACAAAGTATGGCCTAATATCAGCTATTTCACAAGGTGACCTATTCCAGCCAGCTTGATCTATTAGTCAGGGGACCAGCGCTGAGTTCATAAATCACACCTTGGTGTTACAACCCATGTTTATCTCACAGAGAGAACATGGGACCAATCCGGGGCCGTCGTCCCCCAACACGACTTTGGCTGCACCTTGACTGGTGTCCAGCCTCCATTTTTTTATTTTACGGTCTCATGCCTATGAGACTTGGTAATGAAAGGCTGGCAGGAGCAAATGACTCAAGCAGGGAATGTTAAGAGAGTGTCACGTGTAACCACTATATTACATACATATCGCAAACACTACAAATGCCTCTGTCTGGAGTGCGCGTGTGAGGGGCGGCCATTTGCTGACAGCCTGTCAAGTGTGTTATAGTTTCTGGTCCATCATGCTCGGTGGAATGCTCGCAGACACTCCAGGCCTCCAGCTTGCCTCTGCTACACTACACTCTAACGTACTTAGCCGAGCCACACTCCAAGGATCTATCATATACATGACAACCTGTGTGAATCTTGTGCCAAATATCAACCGTCCTTCCTACACATAGTGTAATCCTGATTTCTCATTTGTAATATTGATGATGTGTTTTTTGTTGGTGATACATCACTGTCCACCATTAATCATGCGAATCTTATGAGATGTTTTATACTTCTCCGTGTTCTATGTTCTTCTTATCTTATTTATTGTCCTCAACATCCCATCCCTGCAGCAACACAAGGAAATAGGAGAATTTATCAAGATACATCGCATCTGATGATAATCAAACTTAATATTATATACGGCTGTATCAGGTTAAGTTTATTGCATATAAATACAAGACTCCAGCAAAAACAACGCAGAATAATGGATGAAGACTATTGTTGAAAAGTCAAAAGTATTCATAACTTGTTGCTTTATCAGGCCATACTAATAAATTATTATAAATTATAATCTTAAAAATATGCCATTTTTGTAACAATATGAGATCCTGAAATAGTATCAGGATTTTAATCTTATTTTGATATTTCAATAAATTTGAAATCAAATAATCCACGTAGACTGAAGCAAAATTTGTACACATATTTTTTTATTAATAGGCATGGAACAAATGTTGAAATTAATTAAAAATAGATGAAAATATAAGCAGGGAATTGTAGAAATATCCACTCAAGCACATGGACGGATGGACAGAGTCTGGTGCTATAGCTAATAATACAGTCAGTCTCTAGATCTGATTAATGTTTTAAATATTAACAACAAATGTAGATAAAAGCTGTATTATTTCTTTGTATTTATTCATACCAGGTTGAATGGGAGGACCTATTTACACCAGGTAATTGTGTATCATTTCTACAAACTGTCAATATACATGCACTCAATTATCTTATTCTGACGGAGCTAATTTAGCCAGACTCCACCACCGTTAGGTCGTGTTCGTATTATAATTTGAATGTGTTTATATATGCAGTGGGAGTTTATTTATATTTCAAGATGAACTGGTTGACCAGTCTGGACACTGATCTGTGTTGGTATTTAAATCTATTATATATATTGCGCACTAACATTCATAATTATATAGAAATGCACTCGTTGTATGGTCATAAACGGAGAATTATTTACATAAAAAGGCACGGCCATTTCATTTTAAAGGCCAAATACCATTGCTTTATCATCCTGAGTGTGGAATCATTGCGCATATTGGTCGTCTGAAATCCATCAATATCGCTCAGGGTCCTGATTCCACAAAGGGACAGTTTTCCTGACAGGTCTCCGAACGTGATTCAAAATGTGAGGTTTTTGTTATCGTGTGTTGCTGTGGTCATTAGGTGGGCAGTAAGCTATTAGCCCTGTCTGGGCATCTCCCCTAATAATGTGGCCATCAATCATCTTCCACGGCACCCTATTAAACTTTATCATCTATTCATTAGTGAACATGCGTATTAGAGATTCCTCTGTGAATTAGTTATAGGTAATCTTGTCATGCATTCTTAAGCCATCTGTTTACCTGGGCCAATTTGCAGCCTCAGTCCTGAACCAAATATCTCCTTCTGTACTTCTAAGTTTTGTGCCTTGTTCTCAAATTAATGAATCAGCACTTTCATATAATATGATTCCTGCTTTAATTTTGCTCACTGAGGATAATGCAGTAGGTTCCGTTACCATGGTAACAAGCAAAGAGACAAATGTCTCTAGTTTGCCAAGAGATGTAAAATCAGGCAAATTGCATTCATATTGTTCAGTGATGTTCAAACATAAAATAAACAGCAGGTGATTACTTGGCGAGTTCTGATACCAGTGATCTGCGTTTGATGAGGGTGTTTAAACTGTATCCATAGTTAGAGGAGTGCCGATTGTCGTAGGATTAATGACCTCTGTGACCCGCTACTCTGATCAATCAGGTCAGCGCTATGTAACATTCCAAGGCCCTTCTGGTGACCTTGCCATTTGGAAATTGCAGAAACATGGTGGCCTGGCCCCCTGGTGAGGGCTTCTGTCTTGCCGCTGACAGCTGTGTTTTGTGAGGGGGATTTCCGAGTCCTACTTCGATACAGCACCCACCGTACTTAACATTACTCAAACCTTAAACGCATTCTTGCAGTGAAAAATGTGCCTTTTTATGTGGATATTAGATACAGAAATTGCTTTTTGGAATCTTTCATCACTCTTCCTAATCTATGCTGTAACTCTTTGTGGTATTACGGAGGCCTTCGACCAGGATTAGGTGTTAATATATGTAAAACTAAGACTGTTGAAACATGCCACCCTCAGAGGACTCAGCCATGATTGAAGCTCTCACTGATAAAGAAAGTCACAAGTTTTACTCCATGAATTATTTGATAAGTGGGGATAAAGTGCAGCTTGCCGAGATGTATTGCCATGAGTGATGTCCAACATTAAGTGACTCTCTCACCTTGAAAAGGAAATCAGGTTAATTCACGGCAAAGGAAGGAATCTTTACGCTCCAGTCCACGATGTTTATACGCCAATAAATCCATCAACACAGTAAAATGTCTTTAATTCCACAAAACTATGCATGAAAACTGAACCTGAATTCAAAACGTAGTACATTTCTACATTTTGTATAAATATAAGCAACATCTGCTGTATAAGGTCTTGGCATCTGCAAACTAGCAAGTAGGCAAGGTCAAGGTCAGTATAGTCTCTAAGCCTCTTCTCTACAAAGGTCAGGCTGGATGGTGAGTGGGGGCCAAGCCACCTCATTTAGTGCACTTGTCACTGGACATGTTTGCCTAAAATTACACTGGGGCCTGGCGGGATGGGAGTGCAATGTCTGGCAATATGATTCTCTTGGAATTAACAGCATTCCTCCATCCATTCTATCAACACCATTTCTCACTTAAACCTACATCCAAGTGCAAGCATGGTCAGCAGGACAAAACTTTGAACACAAGAAAGTTTGTCCATGGCATCTGTGAGTGTCTGATGGTTCAGACCAAGGAAAAGCCAAACAGCCAATTATCTTCTTTTTTTTTTGTTTAAAAAGATTTTTTTTACCAGAAGGACGTATTTGGTATGTTATACAATAAAGATTTATTCACATGGATATTTGTGATATCCAAAAGAAAATTTGTCGAGAATTTCATCCCATCACACTGTGTTATGCGCTGATTCCTCATTTCGTTTGCAATAAATAAGTCTAAAGCAAGCCACAGAACATTGCAATCCCCTTGTGAATAGTGAGGGTTGGAGCAGTCGGTGTCCAGCAGCCCCCAAGCTCCAGACGTGGTCGTGTAAAGAATCACAGCCCCAATAGATGTAATGTCCCTTACTTAGATTGATGGCACACATCTGTGTCCACGGCTCGTAACTTGATACACGTCAACCATAGACACAGATCCACAGCCAGATTGGGTTTTTGCTCCCTCTAATGGATAAGGAACACAACATAACCTTGCGTTCTCAAGGGTTTCATTTCTATACAATTATCTCAGTCATTAAGCCTGGTCTGTTTTATGGACGGCCATAACGATCCATGTGGCTTTTTCCTGGGAATATTTGCGAAGATTACCGATATTTTCAGAATATGAGGCTCCTATTCCGACAACAATATCTCCTGTTGTGTTAATATGAATTTATCCCTAAGTTATCTTATATTTTTGATATAAAGAGATTCAATTTACTTTGGAGCCTGATTATATTTTCTTTGCAAACTAGACACTTTGAGCAAAAGGCATTCCTTAAAAGTTGTTTTTCAAATTTCTTTATAAGTATCATTTTTTCACTTAAGATGGCAAACATTTAAATATGGACACATATAGCATTGAAGCTATCCCCATCTGACCTACTGACCTAGTTTTCATTATGTGGGTCACATATCTTGTCCATCATGCTAGATTACATAATGTGTGCAGCCAAGTAACTCTGGATTAAGCGATGTTGTAGGCCCTTATTTCACTATTACCGGTAATATTTATGTATCTGTGGCTGTAAATCACTGCAGGGCCTGCTTTTTAGACAATCTCAAGCAATAACTTGAAATCTAATATATAAGTATGGTCTTCAAAGTTGAGATGGTGTCATTATTTGAAACAAGTTTGTGACTGATCTCATGTAAACAGAATATAACACTTCACATTGCCAATCGCATCAGATTTATTTTGTATATCTATATCATCTGTAAGCATCTACAACTTCCATTTGGCATTAGAATATACTCAATTATTGAGTTGTTTACTCCATGCTATCTGCAGATATGTCAGACAAACTGAGCAATGGACAGCCAGACCAAATACTATTTCAGTATTCCGGTGCCTGAATGACGTTATTTCACTACATGTGTTACATCATCTATATGTTGCAATATTAACAACTTCAATATCTTAAAGGCTTTATAAAACAAGCTTTGATCTCATATCAATTATGTTCAAAATTTAATTTCAAAGATGATTTTTGAATGATCTGTTCAATGCAAGGAGGCAACAAGTGTTGAATTAACTCAAGGAGGTTGCCTCCCGGTTGCCGCTTCATTTAGTTGTCATCATTGAGCATGACACAGGCTGAAACTAACAATTCAACCCGCACTACACAAGGACTGTTTTTGATGTTTTCGCCCGGAGAGCATACTTAAGTCACTTGTTTTAATTGTGCTTTATGATGACATGATCTGTATGTGACAATACATTGCCAAACTTTCAATCCAATTGTTAATTCTTGAGTGTTAATACCCTTGACTGTCGTTCCACTCAATTATTGTTTTTGATCAACCAACCTTAGTCCAAATTAATTAAAGTCTTTGGCTTTAATTTGGAGATTGAATGGTGGGGCTAATAATCAATCTTATAAATCATATTAGAGCTGACAGATTTCTGCTAGAATGCAGCCATATTGTTCAGCTTGTTGCCAGTCAGCCTGTTAAAACTACTTGGCCTAATGAGGTTAATATTTATTCTAAGTTTTAAAATAGGCAATTATTAATTTTCATGACTGGAGATTACATCCACCAAATTATTTTGAATGCAATAAGTGATAAAGTGATAACATTTTATAATGATAAAGTTTTATAAAAAAAAAGATTTATTTGATGGCTTTTTATCTGCTACTCAGTACAAGATAGAACAAGTCCTAAGCAACATACATCAAAGTGTTGGTGATGACAAAAATCTGCTTCACTTTCATCTCCCTGTCACCTCAAAGTGGGTCAAGGTCACTCAGTGTAACTGGGTCAAGCTAGGTTGGTGGACAGGTGGCCTTTGTGGTGGTACAGAGGGTATAAGCTATGGCTCTGACCTCCTTCCCATATCGTATTCAGACCTGACAGGGATACGACCGTCTGCCCACACAAAGCATTGTGGGATGTTTGGCATGGCAATAAGGAGATCATCCGGCGACACAATGGTGCATTGTGGGAAGCTCCCAGTCTCCTGCCAAGATGGATATAAAAGGTCATCTTGATGGGGATTACACCATAAATGCAAGAAGACCTTTATGGCATCAGCACTGAATATTATCTCTTACATTAACTCTCTGCTACTTCATAGTGGAGTTCCCTCCCGTCCTCACTTCTCAGATCATTGTCAACCCAATGCCTATATAAACCATACACACACATATATAAACGATATAAATATACGCAATTTTACACCATTTATATATAACCTATGAAAACTTGGGTTGGTTATATAAACCACATTCGTTGAGTATTCTGTGTTTGTAATCTGTATTTTTTTCTCCATAAAATTAGACTTTTTTCAGTTTGAGAGGCAATATTGGAACTATTGAGGGGGGATGTAGTGGTATGTTATGTCTGATAATATTGTGTAACAATGCCGCCCGTGATGCGCCAGACTTGTCAATGATACAAGGTCTATGACGGATTGGCCCATTAGATGGCCGTAATGTCTCTTCAGGCTGGTGCACATCAGTTAGCATTCACTGATTATAATATAGTGAGGCACTTATACTAATGTCCTAATCTCTGATCCATACGTGAGTCAACAGAGTCAACATATCAGTCATAATCTTGTGCCTTCTCTGCTCAGATTGGATTACCACCATTCCTTAATGCCGTGGATTATCATTATCATATTGACACAAATGTGAGGGAGAGTTAGGTCAACTGAAACACAGATATGATGAAAACTAGATCACCTGAAGTACAGTAATAATGAAGAACTAGGTCACCCGGAGCACTGTAATAATAGAGATCTAGGTCACTTGAAACAGTGATAATGGAGAACTAGGTCACCTGAAGCACACAAATAATGGAGAACTAGGTCACCTGAAGCACACAAATAATGGAAAACTAGGTCACCTGAAGCACACAAATAATGGAGAACTAGGTCACCTGAAGCACACAAATAATGGAGAAGTAGGTCACCTGAAGCACACAAATAATGAAAAACTAGGTCACCTGAAGCACACAAATAATGGAGAACTAGGATGCCTAAAGCACAGTAACAAGCAAAACTAGGAAGAACTGTGCTTTGCTTATGCTTAGGCTCATTATCATTTCTGCCTCTGATAATGGGATTATTTTGAGTGTATCAAATTTGCCTTGCATCTTGACTAGAAATCTGTAGGTATCCTTCAGGGTGGCACAGTGATGAAAATATTTGCCATTTTACAAGGCATGAATGGAGGCATGCTAATTGAAATGACATATTAAATGATATCATGTTTCCATAGATACTGGACACAACGTATAAAAAGATGTCAGGATGCTGGAAGTGACATATGATGTCATGCATTTTCGTGAATATTTCATGATCGCTAATTTTTTTCTTAACTGTCATTATTTTCAAATGTTGTATTTCTCATGGTGCCAAGTAAAATGCCATTATTTTAAGCATCACTTTTAGCAGTCTTGTCAGCAGACACAGATATCAAAGAACCTGGGGCAGACTTTTCACATTTGAATCAAGATTGATGCAGCTAACAGGCAGGTGCAAACTTTGAAAAACAAAGGTTTGCATAAAAGCTCTACTTATTCCTGACTTGTAAATAATGAAAGTAACTGCTTTGCTCAGCTTTGAGTACTCTAGGTACAACACACCGACTGCCAGAATTTGAACCCCTCTTTTATGTTATCTTCTGTTGACTATTCAATACCATAATGATAATATGCCCTGACATAAGTACAGATATCCACAAACATAAAGCACTACTAGTATTTATAATCTTATGTTTTATCCCTCAAATCAAAGGAGTTGATTTCCTGACTTTGTAATATACTCAGGAAGAAATAACAAGAAATGTGGAAATGTACTGAGTCATGAAAGCTTACGGAAGTATCGCCTGAGGACTAATGCCATCCACAACAGTCATGTCCAACATTGTCTACAGTCACACATGGTTGTGACCATATCGGGCCACCATCTCATCTACTGTGTGGTCATGCCTTTGTAAGCAAATACGGTCACATCTCAATTTAAGATGTCCAAACAAAAATGCGTTAGAGGATCTTTGTTCACGTATATTGTTAGAGGATCTTTGTTCACGTATATTGCATGAGTATATATATATGTCTGGACTATTGCATTATTATATATATGTCTGGACTATTGTGTGATTATATATATGTCTGGACTATTGTGTGATTATATATATGTCTGGACTATTGTGTGATTATATATATGTCTGGATTATTGTGTGATTATATATATGTCTGGACTATTGCCTGATTATATATATGTCTGGACTGAACTATACTGTTTTCATCCACATTAAGATAAAAAGTTTTGTGGGAATGGAAGCAAGGATGATATTACTGATTACGTGACACTTTATAGAATCTTGATAATGACACATATATTCCCTTATTGTTAAATAAAACAACACAAGAAATAATGATCACGTCATATCATAGATAAAATAGTATTACTTTCCACATTTATGTAAAAATATTCCTGAAAAAGAAAGATTTCTCAACCTATCACCAATTACATGACCAGAGGATTTCTTGGCATCAGGAAATGCAGTTAATATAGACATCTAGTCAGTATTAAGTGCAGGTAATATAACCATCTGGTCAGTATTAAGTGCAGGTAATATAGCCATCTAGTCAGTATTAAGTGCAGGTAATATAACCATCTAGTCAGTATTAAATGCAGGTAATATAGCCATCTGGTCAGTATTAAGTGCAGGTAATATAACCATCTGGTCAGTATTAAGTGCAGGTAATATAGCCATCTAGTCAGTATTAAGTGCAGGTAATATAACCATCTGGTCAGTATTAATGCAGGTAATATAGCCATCTGGTCAGTATTAAGTGCAGGTAATATAGCCATCTAGTCAGTATTAAGTGCAGGTAATATAACCATCTGGTCAGTATTAAGTGCAGGTAATATAACCATCTGGTCAGTATTAAGTGCAGGTAATATAACCATCTAGTCAGTATTAATGCAGGTAATATAACCATCTGGTCAGTATTAAGTGCAGGTAATATAACCATCTAGTCAGTATTAATGCAGGTAATATAGCCATCTGGTCAGTATTAAGTGCAGGTAATATAACCATCTGGTCAGTATTAATTTTTACATCCACTACATATATATTTTAGTATAATTTTGAACTTTCTTTGGGACACATTATAATAATCTGTTTTGATAACATAAAAACATTCTTTTCCAGTTTGCATTTGATATCATTTCATGTTTGTCAGGAGGTTGACACCAAAAGAGTCTACCAGTAGAGTATGTGAGGGGGGAGTCAGCCAGTAGAGTCTGTGAGGGGTGAGTCTGCCAGTAGAGTCTGTGAGGGGTGAGTCAGCCAGTAGAGTCTGTGAGGGGTGAGTCTGCCAGTAGAGTCTGTGAGGCATGAGTCTGCCAGTAGAGTCTGTGAGGGGGGAGTCAGCCAGTAGAGTCTGTGAGGGGTGAGTCAGCCAGTAGAGTCTGTGAGGGAGGAGTCTGCCAGTAGAGTCTGTGAGGGGTGAGTCTGCCAGTAGAGTCTGTGAGGCATGAGTCTGCCAGTAGAGTCTGTGAGGGGTGAGTCAGCCAGTAGAGTCTGTGAGGGGTGAGTCAGCCAGTAGAGTCTGTGAGGGGTGAGTCAGCCAGTAGAGTCTGTGAGGGGTGAGTCAGCCAGTAGAGTCTGTGAGGGGTGAGTCAGCCAGTAGAGTCTGTGAGGGGGGAGTCAGCCAGTAGAGTCTGTGAGGGGTGAGTCAGCCAGTAGAGTCTGTGAGGGAGGAGTCTGCCAGTAGAGTCTGTGAGGGGTGAGTCAGCCAGTAGAGTCTGTGAGGGAGGAGTCTGCCAGTAGAGTCTGTGAGGGGTGAGTCAGCCAGTAGAGTCTGTGAGGGGTGAGTCAGCCAGTAGAGTCTGTGAGGGGTGAGTCTGCCAGTAGAGTCTGTGAGGGGTGAGTCAGCCAGTAGAGTCTGTGAGGGGTGAGTCAGCCAGTAGAGTCTGTGAGGGGTGAGTCAGCCAGTAGAGTCTGTGAGGGGTGAGTCTGCCAGTAGAGTCTGTGAGGCATGAGTCTGCCAGTAGAGTCTGTGAGGGGTGAGTCAGCCAGTAGAGTCTGTGAGGGGTGAGTCTGCCAGTAGAGTCTGTGAGGTGTGAGTCTGCCAGTAGAGTCTGTGAGGGGTGAGTCTGCCAGTAGAGTCTATGAGGCGGGAGTTTGCATCAAAGTGCAGTCTTTGTTTCACAATTAATGTTCTACAATCGCTTCATTTTGTTTGAGATCTAGACTGACTGGGAAGAGGAGCATCTGTGTCCCATATACACAGCACAAAATGCATGAGGCCCCCTCTATCATTGTTAACATTTGGCCCCTTAGCACATGAGACACCTGTCTTGTCTCTACGTTAATGTATCATGGTCCTCCAATATGAACGGACACGGAGAGAATGGCTCGTTAGGCCCAACCATAATTAACAAGCACGTGGCCGGACAGGTCTTCCCGTGTGAATCACACCCGCTGAGCACAAGTCAAATCACCACTCAGGGGTCTCACACCTCATTTGTGATATACTTGCTAAAATTTCTCATTTACTCGCTGTTTCTTAAGGGAATGTGAGTTAGCTGGGAGGAATGATGCATCGAGAAAAAAACAAACTCTATCCAACATCTTCCTCAACAACTCTCGTGTTCTATCTGATCACAATTCCCAAAATATCTTGTTAATATCATCTCTGTGTGTATTTTTCTTTTAAAATGAAATAATGATGCAAAAGTTCAAACTGAGATAACTTTTAAACTTTTAACATCTTCTGAATGTGTGCAAAAATAAAGAAATTTCTTCAATGTGAATTCTAAAGAAATTGTGCATAAATAAAAAATGACTGCAATGAGGATTCTAAATCAGCCTTACATAATCCATTAAATATTTTGCCCAATATATAATGATAGAAACCAAATGTCATATCTTATCATATTTCTTTTGCTTTACACATACAAATCTACACAAATTCCTATAGAAATCCTATATATTTTGCCGAAGCCTCTTAGTGAAATCATAATCATGTTTTTTGACTCAAGAGAAAATAAGTTTAATCCAAGGAGAAATTGTATCCGTAAATGTATTTGGGATTGAATTACTTGGACTGTGCGTCCCCATGTTGACTGGAGACAAGTTGTGTCACATGACACTGCACCTCCAAGCAAACATTGGTATATCTAAAGTCCTGCTATTATCCCGCCAGCTCCCCTTACATCCTCTGAGGACAAAACAAGTATTATTCTGAGTTTATTTCAGATTCATCTTGGCAACATTTAAAGTGCTTAATTTCTCTCCAATTTCTAAATTCATACTTACCACCTTGTAGGCGTGACTTACAAAATTTGCCATTGGCATCATAACTTTTTAAAATTATCAGTCCAATACATTTCTTTTATGGTTTCAAATTGGTGTGGGCCTGATTTCTATTTTATCATGCATGTCAGAAAAAATGTGACCTTATTTAATTGTAGAATTTTGGAGGTTTGCAAAGTGTCCTCTATTGGTCAGTCTTCATTGTTGGTTAGTCACTATATTTGCCAATTACTTAAGTGCTGAATTTTAACAATAGTGCCTTTCGCATCATCCCAGGATGCCGATGCCAAGTTTTTACAACGATGACATATATCTTCAGCTGGGTTATGGTGCTATAAATACTGTGCCTTGAATGCTAGATCTATTGAAAATCACTGCTCAAAAACGTCTCGAATGCAACGATATCTAAAAGAGTACAATAATTGTGAACCTCCCAGTCTGTTTACCATGCTATGCCTAGTTTTACATAGATATATCTTGAGTCAATACTTATAGAATATTTAAATTTATCATGACCTGAAACTGGTCACTACTGCAAGGTATGTCGACAATAATCAATAGTCTGGACATCTTTTCCTGACAAAACAACCATTGTGCTGCCCTGAAGGAAACCTGGTGACAATCTCACTAGTGACATCATGCTAGCGACATCGTGCTAGCGACATCTTGCTAGCGACATCATGCTAACGACATCATGCTAACGACATCATGCTAGCGACATCATGCTAGTGACATCGTGCTAGCGACATCGTGCTAGCGACATCGTGCTAACGACATCATGCTAACGACATCATGCTAATGACATCATGCTAGTGACATCATGCTAGCGACATCATGCTAGCGACATCATGCTAGTGACATCATGCTAGTGACATCATGCTAGTGACATCATGCTAGTGACATTATACTAGCGACATCGTGCTAGCGACATCGTGCTAGCGACATCGTGCTAACGACATCGTGCTAACGACATCATGCTAATGACATCATGCTAGTGACATCGTGCCAGCGACATCATGCTATCGACATCATGCTAGCGACATCATGCTAGCGACATCGTGCTAGCGACAACATGCTAGTGACATCACATTGCCTTGAAATCTGCAGACCTCTCCCACATACTGGTGACATCATGTTGCCTTGACACCTACAGATCTCTCCCATAATGGTGACATCATGTACATACATGTACATATAAAAATAATATATTAATCAGGCCATTTAGCAGTCAATAAGAGGGAGATGATCTGCTTGAAACTAGATGAGGTGGGCCCAGGTGCAGGTGACATAATATGGGCTTTGATGTTACCGTTTGTAACTATCTGTACGGGAGTTATGCACTATGGTGGCATATGCCTGACAAGCCGTGCTTCATACCACACCACCACAAACATGTGCAATCTGCGCAAATTCTCACCAGTTAGGTTAACATAAAAACAGGAATGCGGCCAAATGAGAAACGATTCAATGCCAAAAACACAACAATTTTTTTCACAGCGTTCTTCTCCTCAATAATTATTCTTTAAAATTCTCTATTTTTATTTGTTCATTTAGAAAATCCTATGGAATTGTAAGACAATGCTGTTGTACAAAATGCCATGTTATGTTATATATAAAAGAACCTCGGAAGCACCCAGAGCATAAGAGATACAAAATACCATATACCATATATATACAAGAGATATTAAACTCTGGCACAGGAGACATGCAACTGATCCAAACCCCTGAGATCGTGCAAGAATTTACCCACAAGACTTGCACCACAAAAGGAGATATCACAAAACATGGACCATTACAAAATCTTAACATTCAAAGAACCACACGTTCAAACAATCGTGTAAATTTAATGATCCTCAGAGATGCCATGTTTTTCTTTCTCCCTCGAAGCGTCTCTGTTTAGACTGTCGGCAAAACATTAAATTCTACTCCTGCAAATTGAATGAGCCTTAAATGGCTTAAAGATATTTTTTTCAGCCATACACTATTTACTTCTTTCATTGAATAATAATGACTTGTTATGCCATGCCAGAACAACCCTGGAGATTTCCTTGCCAGCGATATAATCTATATGAAGAAGGAAAAGGTGGCAGGAAATAGGTCTGATATTCCTACTATTTCATCTGATCAGATTATATGGTGCGGGAAGCAGAGTGATGAGCAAGAACCAAGATGATCTGACCACACTAGAAAAATGTGTTTCTGAACCATGGACTGTGCTCTTCAGAATTGAAGATAGGAATGACTGCCCAGTGGGAAGTCATCAGGGGATCATGGGAATACATTCTCCATGTATTCAAATAACAAAGGCAATTACGAATGCAACGGAGCATAGGTATCTTAGGTTCCAGTCACAGTGGTCCTGGGTCAGCAAAATTAAGGCAATTATTGACAAGTAACGGCTAGGCAATAAGTTGTCTAAGTTAGGCATGAGAGAGAGGATTAAACTAGATTTCTTTATGTATTCCTGACGCTAAGTCACGAAAACAAACATCAAACACAGTTCTATATTTTTATGCCAAATCTTCTCTCTTGGTAACGCTCCAAACCAAAGCTTTGTAAAATGGAACACTTTCAAATTATCAACCTACCCTTGTGTAATTAGATCATTTCTATCAAGCATGATTTAATTTTCAATGGATCTCAAACACATCACCCTAATTGCAGAATTTCATGGTCATAACATGCAAAATCTCATCCTTTCATCTTTTTTTCATTGTTAACTGAACAATAAACATTGACTGACATAGATTTTGCGAGTTAGGTTATTGAAGCATTTCTAACTTCCGCTTGTAAGATATTATTATATTTCATGAAAAATAAAGTTTAAATGGATATTTTGTTTTAATAAGGATATTTGAATCAGGATTCAGACGATTAATTTCTGACATTTTGTCCACGAAAAAATGTACATCTATTGAAAATAACTATAGAAAAATCTCTCTGCCAGAATATATGTGAGTCAACCCATAAGCCTGGGCGGTTCATTTACATGATGAGCTTGCAGTGTTTACAGTGGCATTCTCAGGTGATGGGTGGTGGAGTGTGACCAGCACAGGATGGACTGGTACCCTAACCTGGCAAGAGGCCTGGGTGCCAGTGGGTGCCAGTCCAACCCTGCATCATCATTCTGTCAGCCTCATCATGTGCTCCCAAAATACCAGTCTAAAACTGCTCCCTCATAAACTACCTTTATCCTCATCATTTTCTGACTTATATCAAGGTAATATAGCAACAAGCTAGGCATTAATGCCAGCAAAGACAGATATCTGAAAGGATGCCAAGGACTGCCAGCCGTAATTAAGACAAACACGATCCTCATGGCGTTCCTGGTGTGAATTTGACTGTCTTTATTTGTAATTAAAACAAATGGTTAATGTAATTAACTTCTGCCACTACCTTTTTAGGCTAAAATGTGCAATCAAATTTCTTTTGAATTAAACAAGATAACAAGTAGGTTCAGAGGTCAGGAACAGACAATCTGTCTTATTTGTGAAAACTAAATAGAATTATATGAACATATACATCCATTAGAAAGTTTGCAAATTATCACAAATGAGCTGAAACACAATTATACAACACAAAACAGACAGGAAACAGAATTATTCTCTAAGCTGTCTCATTTCTTGGAATAATTACTTCCTGTGTTTCTTGCAGTAACTAATAGCAGTTTGATGCATTAAAGCATAGCTATGATTTATCTCCGTGTGAGTTCTGGCTATGATTTAACGGAGCCCCGAGCTCACAGCAAGGACCTTGTGAAGGTGTGAGGGCCTCCCAATCAGCTTGCAGGGGGCGACACACTAGCTGACTCATCCTCCCAGTCCCTCCACTTTATCAAGCATTTATCACTTGTCACTTTGACTCTTCATATCATACATTAATATTGTTTCAGATGGTTCCATATTAATTATGTCAAGTAGCATCTTCTGTGGCTGCATATATGCATGTGACCCACGCATTGTGTAATCCTTCCTCCCACCATTGGGATCAAACTCTCTCCCCCCATGACTCTCAATTCAACCAAATATGCATTAGTCACAGGTTAATTTACATGATACCAATAACCTCTAGTGTATCATTTCTATCAATCAATAGTTCATGTTGTTATCATTTGAATTATCAACAACAGAATCAAATATAATATTTGAGAAGAAAATCATCACTACTTAATGGGAGCAATTTCATAATGTATTCCTTGGTTCCTCTAAGTAGGTTTGGTACATTAGTGTTATGATGCTTTCAAAGCATTGGATGACTCAACCATTGCAGTGCCCCCTGGGAGAAGGATCAAAATTACACAGGTATCATTCACTGTTAAATATTATCTCAATAATGCGGAGCACCATAAATCAGATTTAGCCATTAAATTTCGGAAGGATGCACTTCCTATTTATGATAATGGAGAAAAAACTCTACACTAATAGATCTAATAGATATAAGTATGTTAATATAATAACATCATACACTTCTTTTCTTAAAAAGTTCTAAAGGTTGACCTTATAGTCATACCTGTCTGGATGAAATATAAGTCATTCTAATCACGAAAACACATTAGATCTATTCAGATGCAAACTCAATACATTATCCTTATCCAAAAATATTCCTTTAAGCTAAGCCTATCATATCCTGTGATGAGAACACAGATCAGCTGCCTGATCCACACCACATAGAATCTATTGTTTTCTTTTATATATGATAAAGAATAGAGAGCAGATGAAGATAGGAGGCCTCTTACCACTTGTAGCACGTAGACAATCCCATATCCGATGTCATATAGTGTCTGGTTGATGGCTACATTCTCCAGCAAACTCTGGGCAGCCGCAGTCTTATCTATCTCTATGTTGATTAAATCGCTTCCAGGAGGTCCATCTCGAACTTCTACTTCACCCTGAAATTATACATACAAGCATATATAATCATATCTAACACTCCGGTATTTAGATATCTGAAATCTACCTTGTTGCATATCATGTCTCATATATCAAGTTTCATATCATATTAAATATTATAATAATTATCTTTCAATGCAGTATAAAAATTACAAAACAACTATGTTGAATTATGTATCAATTTGATATTATGTAACCTCATCATACTAAAAGGTCAAATTAAATATCACACAAAAAGGCCAAGCTGAATGTCACAGTAAATGGTGAAACTGAGTATCATGCAAAATGGTTGATATGAATATTTATTGCAGATATTCAGTGAACATGAAACTGGAAGGTCCTAATTAATTTGTTTGGCCTTGACCATCTGAGCCCCTAGAAATTGATCTGCTGGCCTTTTTGGCTCAGCTTCTTTGTTTCTTTGCCAAGAATGTCACTGGCAAAAATATCTGGCTGTAGGGATGTGATTACACTTTAAACTTCAATACACTTATCATAATCTTCTATAAAATAGATATATATCTAGATATATCAATAGAAGAAATATACTGATGTCTTTTAGAACATTTCTGTTGCAATATTGCATGCTATAACCCACTCATTCATAAATGACAATCCATAAAAGTCATGTAATCAAATTTCAGTTTATCAATAAAAAAAAGTAATATTTAAAATATATGACATTTCTTGTTATTTACTTTCTCATATTTCCTTGAAATCTCAAATCTTCCTAATTCATCAAGCGAGTTACACATTTTCTAACCTGTGATCTTTGAGCTTATACATTACATTCCATACCGCATTATGGCCCCAATAAAACAATAACTTTCACCTCGCCATTAAATAAACACGTGACAAAGTGGAGCATTAAGTATAACCTGTGAACCATTACAGCATAATACAGCAGCGAGTGTGGGCAATCATGCCGCGGTCATTTTAGTGATACATTGTTTTATTGCCCCATATCCATATCACGCTCAGTCCCAATTATTTCAGTATTTCATCACCATTCACAGTCCAATGTGTTTGATGTGAGTTACAATAGTCTTATGCTCTCCCTCCTGGTTGACCATCAGATCCTTGCATAAAACACAAATCTGATTTCTATTAAACTTCCACAAAAGGCTTTTGCCTGTGATGTGGATGCACTGCATTTACTGATCTGAAGTGCATTCATTGTGTGTTTTGGCAGAATAAGCTTCATAATTAAGTGAGGTTTCATTATGCTTAATGCCAGAGTACGTTCTATTGCATCTAATGATACACCTGGGGCAGATACTCCTGTATATGCATCATGCTTATGAAATGCAATTAATAGATAAACAAAAAAGCATACATATGGCAACATTCAGAGCATCATAATGAAAAACTATTAAAAAGATTTAGTTTGATAAAAGTGTCATCAGAAAGTCTTCAGGACCACTTGATCAAAATGTTTCATTTCAATGCTGATTGTTGGTGTGAGACAGGAGATAAGTTGTGTGTTAATTTTTCAGAAAACTTCAGGAGATCAGATT
Source organism: Amphiduros pacificus (assembly GCA_949316495.1). Classification (NCBI taxonomy): domain Eukaryota; kingdom Metazoa; phylum Annelida; class Polychaeta; order Phyllodocida; family Hesionidae; genus Amphiduros; species Amphiduros pacificus. Next base: position 8,842,123 of record OX439003.1, on the reverse strand, counting down.
CAGACCACAGAAATTCATTGATATCTCAACCAAAAAACCAGTTCACGTCTTGCAGCCGCCCTCATGTAAATAATAATGGACGGTACATAGAACACTGTGAGGAATACATCTCAACACTGATATATACTGCGATGTTATGTAAATATTGTGTATATATCAAGTGGGAATGACAGACAAATCTCCACAAAGCAATTACTGGCTAGCATTTATTGGGCATGATTGTGATAAACCTTGTATCTTTATGACCTTATATATGACATATAAATAGCAATGTAATATACAGATCCGTCTTATCTGACATCTGTGGCGATCTGATTTACGTTAACGTATTCCAATAAATGCCTTAATTCATATGTGTTGTGTCATATCTCATCTTACAAGGAGAAGACGACACATCCTTTAAGCATATGGCGTTTTGTTTAAATGTTTTAAACATTGTTAAGTTTTCTTTCTAAACTTCAAGTAAATGTTGGTTTTTTAGATTTTTTTAATCTTAATTTTTACTAATTAATATTAATATTATATTTATGTAAGGTCTTCATTTTACTTCAATATATAGACATTTTGATATGTGGGCTATATCTTGCCAACATACTTCCATTCTGCTCTGCTTTTAAAGACATAATGTAATCTCATATATTTTTTTCTCTGTAATATACATTTTTAATCAGGAAATGCAGTATTTGCTATGTTATATCTCCTTTTATCACATACTTTTTTTTAATGTGATGAGTTTTTTTCGCAGTGTTTGCATACAACATACTGGGTAAGGCCGAGACACTCTACAGGTGCTTACGGCAGACGTCTGCCCTCGGCGGCAATGACACCATCTTGCCGATGTTAGCGAGACCACCGTGCCACACCACCCGACATCACACACAACTTCACCTTGCCACTGATTAGGTGCCGAGAAGAGTCACAGGTGACTGGGCGAGTTATGTACGCCATCACTTAGAGGCTCATCTGTGAGCGGTACAAATCCTGCATATTAACACCACACAACGTTTGATGTGCCGTATATAGTTCCCCTGTATGTCATATCTTTCATCTCGACTTCTCAGCAGCCGATATCCATAGCAACAATTATCTGCCATTAATATACACTTTCCCATCAATTCACATCTTGATTCCAACATGTCTGAGGTTTCACCTCTCATAGATATCTCTTACCAAAAATATTTGTAATTTTCAATTTGATATCATTTTTTTTGTACAGGAATCTAATTATGCATTGTGTATTATAAGAGATAGGGAGGGGAGTTCTCGTGATATATTGCTTGTATAATCCTGGAGAAATCCACAAGTGTAATTAGATTAATATAATTCTTGGTATGCCTCGTAGCAGCCTGCAGGCTTCTGCAGGGAGAGTTAACTGCGGAGGCTTAGTCTACCCTGAGAGCGTGCATCATTTCCCCGTCAGCTACACCAAATGTCTGGTAAATGATACACACTGTGTCACTGCAAAGTCACGCACCGCAAAGACACAGTTTGCCAAGTCATTTATTTAAAACCCATTTGCCTTTGTTCCTGTATGTACCTTGGTAACATCCTGCAGCTTCTGTTGGCAAAGCCTGACTTCATCAGATCCCTGCGCTACCATGAAAAAGCCTGCGCAATCTCTTCTGTCCACATAATGCTTTCTTTGTGCCCAGTTTTGGTTTTATGGCCATGTGATTGTTGTGTTTGCCAAAACAATTACGTATTTCTAAATAGACTTGGCTTAGATAGTCCTAATGGCCAGTGTATGGTTTCATTATTTGTATATGTCTAATCAATCTTGTGGCTATTGTTGGACCACACCTTGTGACACCCAACTGAAAATAAACTCTATCTGGGTACGTTTTTCTTGATCTTGATTCTCAGGGATATTGTTTAGTATTATCTCCCCAAACATGAATAATCAGCGAGCATAAATTTCCATCATGATTAATTTCGGTATTTATGATTATCCTCAGCAGGTGGCAGTATAAATTGATGTTATTTATTGTTTATTGGCTCAACTAATACAAGTCTGATAGGATTTTCTCTGTAGGATTTAAATATGGTATCACCTTTTGAAGCCCCCCACACAATATAAGAACTGAATCATCCGAGTTGAATATTATCAACATCATTGACAAGAAAGGGAAAGGAGAGTGTCTGGGATGGTGATGTGACAGAAGACAGCGTCTAGGATGGTGATGTGACAGAAGACAGTGTCTATGATGGTGATGTGACAGAGGACAGTGTCTAGGATGGTGATGTGACAGAGGACAGTGTCTAGGATGGTAATATGACAGATGGCAGCGTCTAGGATGGTGATGTGACAGAGGACAGCGTCTGGGATGGTGATGTGACAGATGGAAGCGTCTAGGATGGTGATGTGACAGAGGACAGTGTCTGGGATGGTGATGTGACAGAAGACAGCATCTAGGATGGTGATATGACAAAAGACAGTGTCTAGGATGGTGATGCGACAGAGGACAGCGTCTAGGATGGTGATGTGACAGAAGACAGTGTCTAGGATGGTGATGTGACAGAGGACAGTGTCTAGGACGGTGATACAGAAGTTGGGCAATACTGAGATGGACATGTGCCAAATATAACCAGATCCCCGCAAGGAATTACTTCCAAATTAACAGTGAACTTACATCTATAAAATTTGCATAAAAGCCCTTAAATCCTGCAATATACACCTTGCAGCTCTACAGTTTAAGCGTACATTTCACACCAGAAACAAACCTTCCAATAAAAACGGCAGGACTCGGAGCAGGACTTGGTAAATTAATAGCGGGCATCCATTTACAGCCAACGGCCTGCGCCAATTCTCTCAAATCAATTGCATGCCTCAAATGGTGGCATTAGCGCAGGCGGAGAGGCCGTAGTTTTATCCTGTTTGCCAGTGTTTGGTTGAGTCAATGAGTCAGTTAGCTGCAGTATGCCCCGTCCAGGCAAACCTACAGCAGGATGCAGGATGCCACTAATAGTTTTTTCATGTATGATTTTGCAGGAAGAAAAGAGTGCAATGCCCTGATACACAAGCTGTGGGGTGGCTACTGTCCTGATACACAAGATATGGGCACAGTTCACCATTATGACATCATACTACTAATGATGTCATAATACAAACACCATTCACAGCATGACAATAAGACATCTTGGCCACTGATGTGTCCAGTGATGACATTTAGTATTTTTGCTTAACAGCATTTTTAGGGACTACTTTGACTACTATGTCATCATAACCTGTCTCACCCCCTATTATCACTCTCAGAAGTGGGTCTTTTCGGGTCAAACAATTCTGGCCAAGTCACTTTCTTCTGTTTTCACACAATACATATCTTGTTTTTAATAAATCTCTCCATCCTAAGCTTGTTGCATAAACAGAATACAAAATGATCTCATAAAACAAGGATTATAATAATATTTATTTTGTCTTGCACCAAAGTGCATTGCAATCATGGTAATATGCTGCAGGGTTATAGATGCCTTAATAGATAAAAAAAGGATTTGAGATAAATAAACTAGGTGGAGAGACGGGTTTTGTATCATCATTGTAACATTACCTATTCTCTCAGAACATTCATGTATCTGCAGAAAACTTTCTCCTCAACCTGAACTTTGACAAACAAGAGACTTTGTCACATGACGTAGAATCTGTATTCGTGTGTTGTGCAATAATTAACACACCAGTCACCTTCATTATGCGACACACTGCCGCAAATCACGCACGTTGTAACGCTTTCTTTACAGCAGGCTTCGTTTATTGTTTGATTCTTGTGTCAAATCTCTATAATTCACTGGTGTTTCTAAACATTTGTCTGTCATGAAGCAGCTTTATCTATCTCCTACTCCACTCTTATGATAAAGAGTCTTGATTCAACCTTCAGACTCTGTGTATATATCTCACATTTCACAGTCTTTCCTTCTCAGCATGCAATTTAGAATTTTACTTTTCTATTCGTATGTAACATACAGGGAAGGTTGATTTTTATAACATTTTGGTCAGTTCCACACATAACATAGATGCACTCTATGGAGTTTTGCATTCACAACTTATGATATACAGGCTGACTTGATGTTTGTTTTTAATAAATAAAACACAAATGTGTTACATTATGATTTTTCAATAGGCCTCTTTAGTCCAAACATTGAAGAATGTCACTTTTGTGAGGGGTTTCTTATTCATGACTATAAAGTGCTAACAGAAACCATTCGCTAAAAAAATTGAAAAATTTACATTTACTGTCACCAAGTCTGACAGATGACGTATACGATGCATCATATGGCATGTGTTTTATTCTGTGAAGTATCAATAAATTACAAAGTAACAACCAATGGCACCTGGAATATCCTGAAATATCAAAAATAGATATTATGTTTACTTGTTGGCAATTTGAAAACTGAATGCACATTATTGAGGCATTAAAATTATTTATAATAATTGAAATGACAAACTGGAAAGTGAAATGGACAGTAATGAAATTTTTTTTTTTAAATGAGGCATTGGTTACCACATATGTCTTGAGTACATATTTTGGCTATTTTTAGAACAGATTTCATTTGAGTTAAACATTTCTTAAGAATATAATGGCATTATGCCCATCATAAAGAAGACATTCACGGATGAAATGGAAGACATAACATGATACCTTGGTCTTAAAACTCTCATAAAATCACAGAGGTCACAGGCAATTTTATAGAGATTTGAGGCAGGTTTAAATGGTATGTGGTCATGAAATTGGGATACAAACAAGCTTTCTTATCGAAATCAACAAAAATACACCTGCCAGGATATGTGTGTTTTGCTGAAAGTGCCAAGTACTATGTGGTCACACGAGTACAAGTATGTGCCCACTGCTGTGACTTGTATCAATATAAACAAAACTAACGGGCAAGCAGGTGAGCAGCTCTGTAAGCCAAATCACTCCACTGTCCCAATCTGAAGGTGCCCCATTGTTAGCAAAGCTTTGCTAAATAGGTATTTGTACTAGGTCATTGGTCAGCCAAGCAAAGTTTGTTGACAAAGCGTCTAATGGATGATTTGGATTTTAGCAGATGACTCATCTTCTTTCAACCGGCACAGAAATGTATGTAGGCAAAATATTATGGGTATTACCCGGTAATAACATTTGATCACAAAGTTTCAGGTTTTAACATTCATTTCATGCAGGAAAAAGTGCTTGAAAATCTGATTTCTGCTTTAATACACTTAATAATATTTAAAATGTTTGATAAACTTTGACAATTTAACATCACTTTTGTGTTACATTGCTTTTGACAATGTCAAAAACATATCATAAATGTCACATCTGTTTGTCAAACTAAGCAATGGAAGATTTTAAATTCACTTCATTCCAGCGTTATTTTTTTCAATTGCCCCTAAATTAGTTATATCAAAACACGCATTATCGTCATTTACATCAACAAATAAAATTACTCTGTAACCTCAAACCAATATTAACCTTTGTGTCAACATCTGAGAATAATAGAAAGTCTTTATCAATTCCAGTGCCTCAGGTCTTCTCCCCAAAGCTGGAGGCATTGGCAATCTGAAAAGCTAAGATAGTGCCAAAAATGCTTGATCAATGCAATGTCTATTCTCCTTACTGTCATAGACAACGAAAGGGACGAGAGCTGAAATCGCCACCTTGGATAAAAAGATTTTAAATCCATATATATAGGTATTAATTTTACTTTAATGATATTTCTGTTCTGTACCATCTAATCCTAATATTCAGTATTTCAAATCTAACCTAGTTTATCATTGATTAATATTTCTACCTAAATCAAAGAAAATTTGCATAAAAATCATAAAAGTTTGTGATTCTGTTGAGGGTATTTAGGAATTGCAGAACACTATTTTAATCCTGTGCTCAGTTACTGCCTTGTGGTGTTTTGCAAATATGATGAGGAGTTGAACAACAGGGGGCACACAATATGTAAAGTTCTCGGGAATAATCATATTCATTGGGTGTTCCACCACTCAATCACACTTTTTTCTCATTTCTCTTGGAAGACAAATTTCAATATCATGAAAAATATATTGTAAGAAAGTAAAAGCTAAGGTTTACAGTTTCTAAAAATATTTTGTTATCTTAGCATTGTATTGATCATATCCTTTAAATTTTAGAATTTAGGTGACCACTTTTGACTAATGTGGTGAAAAGCCTTTCATGCCTTTAGTTTATATAGAGTAATACTATATTTCAACACATTGCTCAGCTCAAACTTATTTTTATCATTAGTTTGCAGACTGTAAATGGCTGGAGACATACAAATTGTGAAATTTTACAACAAATTAGTTGTATCACAAATAAATTATGTTTAATAAATTAGGTTCATGAATATTTTAGCCAATTTGCAAATTTTAGTGCTGTAATATTCACAAAATCTGATAGACTCAGAGGCTGTTTTATAAATGATATGACATGGTGTATAAGGTAAGCATGACAAGAAGTTTCTGACAGTCTTATCACACCGTACAGAAAAAAAAATAGATTTAATTTTTGATTAGTCACACTAATGGAACAACATTTCAGCCTCATATGTTGTTTTTTAAAATCATTTTTGTCATTTCCACAACAACTGTTTTGAAAAAGAAACCTAAAAAGAAAAGATGTCAGAGTTACGACTGTGATAATAAATATTTTGTATATTCCGAATTGTGGAAAACATATGAGATCTCTGCTGAAGTTAATTGATGAGACACAAATTAACACTTATATAAAGCAGAAGCTGCTCGCACAACTTCATTTATGACAATTTCCAACTTGTCTATAAGCCCTTGTCAGACATTACTGCCTATCGGAAACTGCGATAGAAATGTGAAATAATCAACACAGTTGGAGATACAAATTCTTATGTACATGATTGTATATCTGGATGATTCAAGAATAATTTGATAATAGTTTTTATGTATGTTGCAGCCCATAACATAAGTTACTATTGATATTTGGGCAACTGATTTTTTTTTTGCCACCTATCCTAGCTATGTTTAACTTCAAACTAAGGTTCCTGCACAAGAACTGCTCAAGAACCGGTCATGTCAAACACCTGATAGCTTTTCAGATTTGGCCGATTATTGCGGCTGGCATATCTTAATTATGATGCTGACAGGCCATAATAAATGTCACAATTGAACAAATCTTAACCTTTGTGAAAATAGATGTGTGGTGTAATTTCCCATGTACTATTTGGTGCAAAACAGACTTAATTGTCCAAAAGGGAAAAATTCTGACTGTCAAGCGAACATGGATATGTGACCAAGGTTACTACTAACAGTTTGTGGATGGGGCCATTATGCAGTGAACTTATATGATAGAATAATCCATTATTTGTCCCATCCTTTGTGCTGCTAGTCCCTTGTCGGACTTGACCTATAATACTTTCTTAGGCCCACCAATGACAAATTTGCATCCCATGATAGTTTTAGAATTATTAAACCTCTTGTGCCATAATTACTTTCACATTTATTAGCATTGCTGTATCTGTACTTTTAAAAAAGTTCAAAAACTGGCAATATATTTGCTGTGTGACATATATGTTTTAGAATCCATAGAAACAATTTCATCCAGATTTGACAAGAAATAATGTCACATGAATTTTTTAATATTATGTAAATACAATCCCAAAGGAAATCTTTTCAATTCTTTCATTGCCTCTTTTTGTCGTGAATTTCGGATTACCTTCCTTTCTGCACTTCACCTGATTTGATTAAATTTTCTCCTTTGACATCACCCAAATGCAACGACTTTTGTTTTTTTCTTGTCAGTATATGTTTTTTTATATTACCTGCTAAATCAACTATTTTCCTTGTAGTCTTAGTAATATTACCTTTTATAAGGTAAACTTTAGGTTGATTTTTCTGCATGACCTGTTACATCACACATTCTGGGCTGATTTTGTGACATTCTATATGACATCACACTCAATGTAAAGGATTATGTTCTATACGCAGCTTAATGCATTTGATCCGATGCACAGCATGCAGATAGGGAACCCACATAAGGTCGATATGGAAACAGGAAGTAAATGACTTTTAAGGAAATATGTGCATGAAAGATGGAGATGTCATTTTCTTGTTTCCTGTGGTGGAGAGTGCACTGACAGGTTGGCGTGGTGAGAGGAAAGGTTTTCCATACTTAAGCAGACCTCTAAAGCTCACATGTTATCCAACAATAAGTCATCTCTCCCCTCTTGCCATAGCTTGTCTTCCCAAATTTCAAACCCCATTGAGAATAAACACCTAATGGACTCCTTTTTTCATAGTTAATGAAGGAAACATTAATAGAAATCATCCAATTTAGTTTATTGAATGAAGGACTCCCTGACTTGCAGTGCTCTTCATATTTAATCAAAAGTGCATTCTGCACTAAATTCACAATACCAAGAGAACTGCTGGGTCCAACATTAGACTGATTTACCCTGTCTTTCTTGTCTTATATAACTTTTTTTTTAGTTTTAACATTTTGTTGGGAGGAGATCTGTCTCAACCAAAAAGATGGTTTATATCAGATACTCCAAAAAACATTGTCTACTAACTCATTTTACATTCTGGGAGTCCAGTGCCCAGAAAGTGCTCCAAATCGTTGCATCCTTCTCGGGTTCACTGCTTATACAGTATATACACTCGCCCAACTCATGGCACCATTAGTGAGGTCAGTGCTCATAGAATGGCCTTGATCAGTTAATCATTGCAGAGGTCAGTGCTCATAGAATGACCTTGATCAGTTAATCATTGCAGAGGTCAGTGCTCACAGAATGGCCTTGATCAGTTAATCATTGCAGAGGTCAGTGCTCATAGAATGGCCTTGATCAGTTAATCATTGCAGAGGTCAGTGCTCACAGAATGGCCTTGATCAGTTAATCATTGCAGAGGTCAGTGCTCATAGAATGACCTTGATCAGTTTACTATTGCACAGGTCAGTGCTCATAGAATGGCCTTGATCAGTGCACCATTGCAGAGGTCAGTGCTCATAGAATGACCTTGATCTGTTAACTATTGCAGAGGTCAGTGCTCATAGAATGGCCTTGATCAGTTTACCATTGCAGAGGTCAGTGCTCACAGAATGGCCTTGATCAGTTCACCATTGCAGAGGTCAGTGCTCACAGAATGGCCTTGATCAGTTCACCATTGCAGAGGTCAGTGCTCACAGAATGGCCTTGATCAGTTCACCATTGCAGAGGTCAGTGCTCACAGAATGGTCTTGATCAGTTCACCATTGCAGAGGTCAGTGCTCACAGAATGGCCTTGATCAGTGCACCATTGCAGAGGTCAGTGCTCACAGAATGGCCTTGATCATTCACCATTGCAGAGGTCAGTGCTCACAGAATGGCCTTGATCAGTTCACCATTGCAGAGGTCAGTGCTCACAGAATGGCCTTGATCTGTTAACTATTGCAGAGGTCAGTGCTCATAGAATGGTCTTGATCAGTTCACCATTGCAGAGGTCAGTGCTCACAGAATGGCCTTGATCAGTTCACTGTTGCAGAGGTCAGTGCTCATAGAATGGCCTTGATCAGTTCACCATTGCAGAGGTCAGTGGTCATAGAATGGCCTTGATCAGTTCACTGTTGCAGAGGTCAGTGCTCATAGAATGGCCTTGATCAGTTCACCATTGCAGAGGTCAGTGCTCATAGAATGGCCTTGATCAGTTCACCATTGCAGAGGTCAGTGCTCATAGAATGGCCTTGATCAGTTAATCATTGCAGAGGTCAGTGTCTGGAACTGCCCAGTTGTATACACCAGCTCTTCTCATGAGCGGAGCATATCTGCAGCAGTGGTAGTCACAACTGCTCGCAACTCTTACAGGACAATTCTCACAGGACAAATCTCACTCTCACAGGACAAATAGCACTTCCATAGGTCAACTCACACAAAGGAAAGTATTGATTTCTGCTGTGGCTCTGATTCACAAAGTCTGGCTCATCTTAAAAAATCTTTCCTCACCTGAACAAAATTATCTTGTCTGTCCGTGTGTTAAACATGAAATTGTTTTGTTTAGGCACATTTGGACGTTTTATATAGAAGAAAGCACCTTCCATATCTGCCTTTGCACATCCCTATAATTCTAAACACATACATAATAAAGGAGAATTTTAAATAAAGCTATCCAATCCTCGTTATCTGGTTATTCTGGTGTAGGAGGCAAGCACATGATTTGGGGAGGGGAATATTTGGTGCTAAATGAGAGTTTGAGTATGGCGTGGTGGTGAGCATGGAATCTGGGCATCCATCTCGCCCGGTTCTGAAAGCAGTCGGCACAGCAAAGCCCCCACATTAAACACTCACACCACCTCCCTCTCTCATCATTTGACATTAATGTCAAAGTTGATGATCTTAATGGAGAGCTTATCATCTCCACTTTAACATTAAGATTTATGGAAAACTGACAACCTTTCTTCATCTCTTAAGATCACCTAGGGAATGGATTAATGTGGTGTTTGGGGTTTCCCCATTATGATTTTTGTGTAAATCATTTCCACCAAATTGCAGCACGAACATTTTAAAAGGCTCAGTTTTTCTATCTACGCCATTTGATAATAAATTCTTATCTGCTTTATATGTTTCACTGTTCAGCTGCTCAGCATCCATTTACATAGAACTTTATTACTGCATAATATGTGTAGACTGATAGCATCAATTTTTCCAATAATTTTCCTAAAGAGATTTTCAATGACAAACATAAAAAAGTCTGCTAGAATTCATATTTTGTGGATGCTGAAGGGTGCACAGGGTTGAAATTTTTTTTTGGTGGATCATGTGACTTGGGGTGATCATGTGACCTTGTATTTGACCCAGATACAGACAGCTGTCAGCAACAGTGTGATACACAAACTCCGATGCCAATTACCAAATGCATTAGTGGATCTGCTTTCATCCAGAGGGAGCTTCCATGAATTCGGAGAAGCTATCCCAGAGTGCCTTGCAGTCAGAGTCTTGTCTCAGACATGTCTTGCGCTGGACACAGTAGAATGTCCCCGAAGTCTCACATAACTGGAACACGTTGACATTTGCAAAGCTCCTGACGGGATGAAATTTTACCGGGTCCTACCAGGGACACACCCAGAAATATCACTACAGAGACTATGAAGATGTATTCTCTGCAAAAAGTCCCGAAATATGAGTCTTATTGCGTGACCTCTCCAGAGCATTAACTGACTAAACACACCTCACCAAATCATATTGATCAGAACAGTACAGATCAGGGTTAAGCTGAAACACGTGTTCACTTTCTGGGTCTGCATGTCACAAATTCCCTGAATCAGTGTCAGTGTCAGAAACAGTGTCGATATTCAGTCTCTAGAAAGTCAGAATAGTTTTTTTTGAACTCTCAAGTTTCTTTGTGGTTTCCCATAATCTTTATTTATAAGGAAACTTAAGTGGCTTTTATACATTTCTTAACATTAGAAATATAAAGAGAACAAAAAAAGTATAATCCATCCCAATCAATAAAAATAAATGGAAGGACGAAAAAATACAAAATAATGACAAATTGGATTTGGTTTTTTTGTAATTTTTTTTTCTCATGGAACTGTGCACACTGCACAGGGTTTGACAAGCAATGACAAGCAAGCACAGATAACTAGTGTGAGATAACTTGCTTTCAGACAAGACCAAAATGAAGTTTTGCTAAATTTCATTATGTTGGTTTTGGAGAGATTTCCTTGGAGGTCTCCTTGACTAGATTAAGTTTGGCCTGAGTTGAACCCTTGGCCTTACCTTGACATTGGGGCTCAGTCCACCATCAAATAAAGCCCTTTTTAACGGCTGCACTATTAACCTTTCTCCTGTCGTATCTGCTTCCATTTTTTGTCAAATTATATGCACAACGACTTGGAAATATCTTATTTTCTTGGATTTTAATTGGTTTATTCTGTCAATTCTATATGTATAATGAATTCCGATACAATGTTTTGGTACTATGTTGATCAGGATAAGCTGGGATTAGCCTGGATATTAATCCAAACCTAGATATTGACCCATCTCAGATATTGACCCATTTCCTGGAGATCAATAGACGTGTGTATATTTGTGCCATCTGTGTGGCCTTTCCTTATATTAAAAGGGAAGGGGGACATTTCTGTATCAAATTGGAACAAACCTATGCAAAACACAAGAAAATGTTTAAGAATATCTCCTTAATCTATTAAAATTGATGGAAATAAGTATTGTAAATTCTATTTATTCTTTTTTTTTTTAAATTCTAAAAATATTTTCTGCAAAACGCAACTCACACGGCAAAATCTAGTTTTGTCTTTTGAAAAATTGAAAATGAGTGTTGTTTTAATTGACGAAAGCCGTCAGTCGTGATGTATGCAACTTGATGTTGAGTTGTCAAACATTGAGGATCTCGTACATGATGGATCGGCTTGCACACTCTCATCCAGATAGTGTTAGCCATACATTCCAGCCATGATAGAAGAATTTCAAGTTGGAAATGTGGTTTAATTTGGTCCTGGTCTTGTATCTAACATTAACTATCAACTTGCAAATCTCTCGCAGCGCACAGAAGATAAAAAGAACATCTTATTGATCCAATAGGCAACAATTTCTTTGTGCAAAACGTACCATCTCTTGGTCGATAGATCTTCTAATTATAAATTTCAGACCAGACCCAGTTGTTTCAGTGCTATGGGCTTTTAATCTGTCTAGCCTACATCTTGGGAATTACAAATGAACCTTCAACAACATCTATGAATGTGCAAAATAGTACCATTGCTGTGCTTCAGGCAGAAAATTACACTTTTTGTTCTCCTGTGAATTCATAAAAGTTAAATTTCTCTTTCCCTTGAATCAATAACATGTATCTATTATGTGGCTGCGTACAATGCATCTTTGCTATGCTGCTTTGGTCTTAAAGGGGGATTAAGCGCAAGAAAAATGTCTCGGGCGGCCAAAATAATTCATGGTGGCCACTTGACTATAAGCATGTGGTATAAAGATCAGGCTATTTATGATTGTCTAGAGACGGCCATGTTGTATTGCCCTATTGCATGGTGGGTGGTATAATGCGGCGAATATTACACAACCATATCGCACCAAACATCATACGTATCACTAACTTGCTTGTCAGACCACCGGGCCATTCAAGGGTGTTTATACTTGAATCAATAATCTCTGCTTAATTCCTTGATAATCGTGATCGGCTCACAGGACGATACATGGCTCCCCCTGGAGGCCAAGGTGGACTATTGATTATTGTGAGCACGGATGTGGCACAAGTAAGCACTTGACGGTGATCGGTGCGATTTCCTTCCTGCGCTCGCACATGACACCATCATACAGGACATTCTCTCTGTCCCGCCGCTGGCGTCTTCACTTGCAGCAACATGTCTTCAACATCTCCTGCATTCGTCCCTATCTTTTTATTAAACACAGATATCAAGATCCATTTGAAGAAACATTCTTTATCACATCAATCTGATCAATGTTTCTTGAAAATTCTTTCCGCAACTGCCATATATCATTCGAGTCAGAAGATTGGAGAAGCCGGCCGTTAAATAAGAAAAAGCATGCAATTTTGACTGCGGTGGTTGCCTCCCCTCATTCTCAGTTGTAACTTTATTGTACTCCAGAGAAATAACTGGTCTCTATTTTGGCCTTGAGTCAGTATTATACTCCATACATATTCCTTTCTCAAGATGGCAGACAAGATTAGATGTTGAGATCTGACATCAGCTTTGTTATTTCTGTAATAATGATATCCGTACACATATGGACATCATAATCACATCTAGAATATGATATATCTGGTTTCAATAATAATGATATTTATTCACTTGTTTCAGTTCATAATATTAATATCTATACACTCAGATGTCTAAATGTATATATAGTCTGCTAGCATCGATTATTACTTGAACCGTCTGTATAATATCACATTGGTGAAGTCTCAGTCACATGATCGATGGTCTTACCTATCCATTACTTTAAATGTCCAAACTGAAGTCCAATAAAAGTATTGATTCAGGTCTTAAACGGATTCAGATCATGAGAATGGCATACAATCATGTTCATTACCATAATAACTGGATGTCAAATATTCTGATGTATATATATCATATATTTGTTAGACACCATTTCAAACTATTTATATTTTTCATGAATTACTCAAAAACTGTGGTCAGGGGACAATTCCATTTGAACTTATAAAACAGACTTCATTATTTATTGATCTAAATGTATAACCAAATTGGTAAATCTATTCTCTCAAGTCAAGGAGAATAATACAAATTATCAATTATTTATTAGATTTCTTATGGTCATTAAAGTACAAACAATCACATGTAAGCCATGCTGGTCTTCATGGAAATATAAGAAAATATCAGAATATCAATGTCTGAATTTAACAATATGGATATGGAAATAAAATATTTTTGAGACACCTGCAGTTGTCTTTCTGAATTGCAATTATCTATGGTTTCACTGTAAGATGTATGTTGCGGGCAAATGTTGTTCAATCAATCACTGCTTCCCAAACATATCTGGGTCACCTTTACCAAACAATAGGAATTGGAAACTAACAACCAATTAATCACTTGAGGTAATTTATAGATAGGCTATCTTCCCGGAGAATATATATGTTCAAAAGAGCTTAGCAGCGAGGTTTATGAATCTGTTTTCGGAAGGCAAAGTGAGCAATGGGGACGTGAACAATGTGTTTGGTTATCATATGGTACGCCCTCCCTGCTGAGTGTCGCTGGGTCTGGACCTCTCCAAAGCCCCCCAGATCCAATTATAAAGGACCTTAATCCTTCACCTCTAATTTGACTGAATCCAGGCCCTACATTTGGCTCTATCTATTGGATCGTACAGTTGCTCTCTTGCCATTGGGGAATTGCTTTCAAAGGCCACACATCAGATACACACAGATGTATAAATGTTTGATACGGGATATAAATACATTTCTCTCTGTGTTATAACACCGACCAATTAGCTTGCAGCTTATGACATATGTTCATCTCCCAGATTGCATCATATCACTAATCACCGTGATAACACACACATTCCTTTATATAAAAAACAAACAATCAAAACAGATGAAATTTTCAGCATGTCTGTAATACGATCAGAATTAGCTTCTTTTACTTTACAAATTGTCCTTTATCATTTATTGACTCTACCTTATAATTAATGACCAGAATATAATCCGTTATTATTTAAAGCGGTTTGGGTGAGGCAATGCCCATAATAATGGCATTACCTTGGTGCAGTTTGCAAGTTTTATTATACACCTCAAAGCTAAACTAATCAATAATGAAGAGAGTGGCATTTGCAACACTAACATAAACATTGACGCAAAAAGGACATTTTGTCAGTGGCATTTTAAATGTCAAAATGCCATACTGATCCATGAGCCATAAGCTGGGCCTGCACACATGAAAATCTACACCCTGTATAAAATGTGCCCACGCCACTTCACGTCAGTTTTTATATTCCCACAGGATCTTTCCCTCACTGTTTACAAATACTGCATCCTCGGAAATTAATGTTCTCCACTTTAATATGTGTTGTATGCACACATTGTAAAACAAACAAACGTATCTTTGTGCTGAGCTATTTTTGTCTGGTACCCTACTTGCTATTCACATATTGCAAATGATTGGATGATAATTCTAATCTGTTCGTTGCACCTTAGCCTGGTTTTCACACATCAAAATGATTGGATAATTCAAAACAGTTCTGCACCCTTGTTAGTTTTTCAACCAGGATTATGATTGAATATTTCTTCATTTTTTCTTTTCTTCTAAATATTTTTCACAAGTCATGAATAATATTAAAAAAAACTTCACAAATTTCTTTACACCTCCTTGTTATTCACACATCATGTTTGGATATTTCCAAGCAGCTCTGGATCCCCGCCTATCATTCACACATTTTCATGATTGGATAATTGTAATTAGTTCAGAATCCCTGCTTACTATCCACAAATTACTAATAATTGGATAATTCTAAACAGTTTTGTTCACACCCATGTGATTCACACATCATTATGATGAGATAATTTGTTCCAGGCCCATTGTCCATGCATTAATTATCATCATTGTATAAATATTTGTATCTATCTTCCGGCAAAGATCGTACAGAAAAATACAAATATATCATAGAGCTCCTTAAGTCTGCATAAGATAAGCTTTTTTTTAATAACAACAATTTTAGTATCCAAATTAGAGACTCTCAAATCATATGCATTTCCTCAAGTAGATTTGTTTCTTTCATTATTTATTGCCTGTGCAACATTCTATAGCCCAATTTGATTTACTGGCGTTTAGCATGCTTGGGAGTCTTGGTCATGTGATCAGGTGTAACCAGAACCAGGTGTCTAATCAATGGGAGATTTTACCCTGCCAACTTGTCAAGTGCCGCCAGCTCCGGTCAAGATCACTCGGTTAAGACCACTCCAGTTAGGATCAGTCCAGTTAGGAAAAGTCCAGATAGGACCACTCCGGTTTGGACCACTCAGTTTAGGACAACTCCGGTTAAGACCACTCCGGTTTGGACCACTCCAGTTAGGACCACTCCGGTTAAGACCACTGCAGTCAGGACCACTCCGGTTAGGACCACTCTGGTCAGGACCACTCCAGTCAGGACCACTCCGGCCAAGACCACTCCGGTCAGGACCACTCCGGTCAGGACCACTCCGGCCTGGACCACTCCGGCCAAGACCACTCCGGCCAGAACCACTCTGGTTCGGACAACTCTGGTTAGGACCACACCGGTTAGGACAACTCCGGTCAGGACCACTCCAGTTAGGACCACTCTGGTTTGGATCACTCCGGTCAGGACTACTCTGGTTAGGATCACTCCGGTTAGGACCACTCCGGTCAAGACCACTCCAGTCAGGACCATTCTGGTTAGGACCACTCCGGTTAGGACCACTCCGGTTAGGACCACTCCCTCCAAGACTCCTGATGGCAAGATTTTGCATGCAACTATTTTTTTCAAATTTGATCAAAAGCACTTGCATGACTCGCTTGTGAAGGCAGGATGTAAATCAAGCTGGGCCAGAGAGCGTGCCCGCACATATCAATGACCTCTGTGGGTGGGGAGATGTTTATATTGTGCACATATCATTATACTTCAAATATCTGTGTCACCATGGCCTTCTAATATAACTTACAGTAGATCTAAGGAAATTCTACTGAAATTAAGTGTAAAACACAAAATCCTGAACCCACACATTTCTACATTACTTGCAAGTAATATAAAAAATATAAAATTCATAACCTACAAATCTGTAGTAACTGCACACATAACTTGTATATGATTCTTATACTGTAATATTAAACACCACACATTTCTGAAAAAAAAATGTAGAGATCTACTTCTTACTGCCATATTTATATGTTTTAGTAAAAGTAAGTGGAGACATTTTTTCCTTTCCATCTGATTTTATGTTCTAATTATTTATTGAGAGGAAGATGGCAAAGCTTGTTGACCTTCAGCTCATGAAATAAACAAGCACATCTCTCCTCTGCCGAATCATAAATTATCAAAAGGCCTCCAACAGCCACAAGTTTTTCCTGTCACAAATTCACACCATCTAAATTGGCTTTAAGACTTGTAAAGATGTGTTTTTTTGTCACTTGGCACTTGGGTAAGATACCTCCGAGACCGTGGAGTGCAAGTGGCCATCTCAAGTACCTAATTACATCTCCTAATGGCCCGTGTAAATCTAAACTTCTGAAAAAGTCTATGCAAAAAAACCCCACATAAATGTCCATATTTAGATTTGGTTTCATTGCAGTGGGCTGACTTGGGTTTGATAAGATTAACAGTGAGAAAATGAGCCGTGAAATTTTGTGCTTTCTTCCCGAGGTTCAATTTCCGTCAGGACACCTGGGAATCCCACTGTGTAAGTGCACCCTGGGGCAGAAGAGAGAATGGGTGCTGTCTCAGCCATTAACAACTAGAATAATATATTGACCTGCAGTACAGGTGTGAAGACTCATAGTGACCACCTTAATTGGCAAAGTCAGAGGCACACTGTTAGCAGGGAAGTCTTGCTTTGATAAGATTATGGGGGACACATATTACTGACACAGCTCTATGCCATTACCTCATCCACATTAGCTTGATTAAAATCCTACAAAAACACCAACAATCCCTGCGAAAATGCACCATTTAATCACCTCTCAGTGGGGGGAAGTGGGCAGAATTTAGGAAATATTTTTCGATGAGTTACGTCGTGTTACTCAATCTACGGCAACAAATTCTGTACATTTGTAACAATAATCCTGATACTAATTGTCAGAGAAGTGATTTTATGTCACAGTTCTACATTGTGACATCAAACATAGCGATAACTTCATTCACAGTGATGTGATAACTCCAAGCTTTGTGACTTGCAATATGATTTAACAATCCCGCTTCAACGTCTGCATTATTTTTTGTACATTACATTAGATCATGTCTGATATGTCTGTATAATGTTTTTACACATGTCTATCAACAAGCCTTTCTGACGATCTCTCAAATTCTGCAAAAAACATCTGAAGCCAAAGTTAACCTGTGTTCTGAAAGTGGTGTAATTCCATCATGACATCAAACATGACAAATAACATTATTCTTGTAAAAAACAAAATAATATAGTATTCCAACATCATATTAGTTATAGAAATGAGAGTGGCAGGTCTTGTGCTTCACATAATGTCAGGATGTTTTTCAGACAATATATTAGTTTTGACTGAGTATTAAATTAATAAGAGAGGATTTTTAGTGATGAAAGCATCAGGTCGTGTGCATCATATTATAACTCCTAAAGCTGATATGAAATCTAAATTCCATGTGTCACATGACCTTGTACTAACTCCTCTCACAGATGTTGTGTTCTATCATTTTATGACCAGTGACTGTTCCTACTGATCATAGGAGACACATGTTTACCACCACTATATGACCAGTTACTGCTCCCACTGATCATAGGAGATATGTGTTTACCACCACTATATGACCAGTTACTCCTCCCACTGATCATAGGAGATATGTGTTTACCACCACTATATGACCAGTGACTGTTCCTACTGATCATAGGAGATGTGTGTTTACCACCACTATATGACCAGTGACTGTTCCTACTGATCATAGGAGATGTGTGTTTACCACAACTATATGACCAGTGACTGTTCCTACTGATCATAGGAGATATGTGTTTACCACCACTATATGACCAGTGACTGTTCTCACTGATCATAGGAGATATGTGTTTACCACCACTATATGACCAGTGACTGTTCTCACTGATCATAGGAGATGTGTGTTTACCACCACTATATGACCAGTGACTGTTCCTACTGATCATAGGAGATATGTGTTTACCACCACTATATGACCAGTGACTGTTCCTACTGATCATAGGAGATGTGTGTTTACCACCACTATATGACCAGTGACTGTTCCTACTGATCATAGGAGATATGTGTTTACCACCACTATATGACCAGTGACCGTTCTCACTGATCATAGGAGATGTGTGTTTACCACCACTATATGACCAGTGACTGTTCCTACTGATCATAGGAGATATGTGTTTACCACCACTATATGACCAGTGACTGTTCCTACTGATCATAGGAGATGTGTGTTTACCACCACTATATGACCAGTGACTGCTCCTACTGATCATAGGAGATATGTGTTTACCATCACTATATGACCACAGTGACTGCTCCTACTGATCATAGGAGATGTGTGTTTACCACCACTATATGACCAGTGACCGTTCCTACTGATCATAGGAGATGTGTGTTTACCACCACTATATGACCAGTGACTGCTCCTACTGATCATAGGAGATATGTGTTTACCATCACTATATGACCACATTGACTGCTCCTACTGATCATAGGAGATGTGTGTTTACCACCACTACATGTATATGACCAGTGACTGTTCCTACTGATCATAGGAGATGTGTGTTTACCACCACTTTATGACCAGTGACTGTTCCTACTGATCATAGGAGATGTGTGTTTACCACCACTACATGTATATGACCAGTGACTGTTCCTACTGATCACAGGAGACCTGTGTTTTACCACGTATTTATCACTGTATATTTCTTATCAATTGGTCTAACTGATCACAGGAGACGTTTGTTTTACCACGTATTTATCACTGTATATTTCTTATCAATTGTTCTAACTGATCACAGGAGACCTGTGTTTTACCATGTATTTATCACTGTATATTTCGTATCAATTGGTCTAACTGATCACAGGAGATGAGTGTTTACCACATGTTTATCACTGTATATTTCGTATCAATTGGTCTAACTGATCACAGGAGATGTGTGTTTACCACGTATTTATCACTGTATATTTCGTATCAATTGGTCTAACTGATCACAGGAGATGAGTGTGTACCACATGTTCCATCACATGTTTACCACCACTATTGTGCCTCCTATGATTGATCACTGTCCCACATTCTGCAATCTCGGCCATCCTAAAATAGCACATATTGCCCTTCACTTCTTTGCTCTTGCTTTAAATTAGCGAAGGAAATGAGACCAAGCAGTCGCCATTATAAGTGGCAACACAACTAAGATCTAAATTGGCTTACAGTTAAACACATCCCCAAAAAAACATGGCTTACAAACTCTCCACAAAGTCTCCAGACAATATAACGTTACCAATAATGATTTTGTAAAAAAAAAAAACCCACACATTTGGTCCCATAAATGTGTGTGATGCCAGTATAAGATATAAAACAAGAGTCAATATCTGTTCATAAGATGTTGTAGTATTTCCCAAGAAAAAAAATGTACTTCTGATTATTTCTTGATGACGAAATTTACCCATAGTGCAGCACTGCCAAGACAGCCATATATCTGGTAGACAAATAGAGAAAGGTGTTAAGAGTGTGCCAGAAACGGTTTGAGATGCAGCACAATGAGAAAAGGGAAAGCGTTACCCATGAGACGAGGAGCTTGCCAGGATAAAAAGGTGGAAGCCTGGAAACTATGGAGGACAAAAGTGTGTGACAAAGGCTTCAAATGGCCCAGGATGGCAGCAGGTTGCACATTTTCATCAATATAACTGTTTGCTGGATCATTTGTCTGTGAGACTGTTGTCCCACTGGATTTCTAACGCTCTGCATTCATGGCTGCCTATGATGTGCTTTTTTGGATATGACAAATACAAGCACGAGTCCTGGCTGAGGCTGAGGCAGAAAGGCAGGGATGTCGCACCATACACACTATAAATCACATGGTATTTGGTGAAAATTTTCCCCAATTTGTCACGCACTTCATTCTGTGCTGGGATGGCTGGTTGCAGTCTCAATTTGTGTGCGGCTGGCTGTACAAATATCGCCTACGAAGGGTGGCACCGGCTTCCGATCACCTCCAAAATGGTCCAGTCAAGAGTGAGTAAAGTGAACAAATCATCTGTACAAGAGAAACTTGGGCTCGTCTGTCTGTAAATCGGCCAGCACAAGCATCAAGGCTGGGGCATCCAGGCCATGAAAAGTACTGAAACACTGTGATCGATACTGAAGGGGAGGAGGAGGAGGAGGGGGGGAAGCCAACGAGAGACTGGTCGAGGTCTTTCGGGAGAGCCCACTCTATATGCTATAGCCAGGCACAGATAGGAAAATGCCTGCGTCCACTCTCTAACACGGCTCTCAATGCCTCGCTTTCTGGCTGCATCTATGCTATTCTCCATGTTTTCTCTGTGATTCCCTGAGGTCAGTTATACCAGACGCTGACTACGAGTATTCCTCCTTATCTCAGTGTCAAGCTGGCACAGGTCACAACTTTTCCTCGCTCCAATCGGTGCTCGATTCTATGCACTACACTGCCCTCAATGTCTAAATATAGACATCGCGATTTGTCCCCAGGCACAAGGAATTTGGGTCACATTTCAGTCTAGAGATTTGTCCCTCTGACACAAGGAAACTGGGTCAAATATATACTAGCCCTACGATACAAGGAATCTGGGTCAAATATATATTAGCCCTTAGATTCAAGGAATCTGGGTCAAATACAGACGGTGAAATTTCAAACATGATGTACAAAATCTTGATAAAACATTATTGGTGGTATTTGGAATGAAGAAAATTGGGTCTTTTTTTAGCAGAGATTTGTCTTAACATAATGAATCTAGATCAAATAAGTAGGTTGATATTTTATCTCTCAATTCAATGAATAATTGTTTTTTTCAAACAAAGATATACTCTGAGCACCAATGCATTGAAGCAATAAATAATTTCTATTCTCAAATGATATATGTAAATGATGTATTTATCATGAACAAGATAAACATTGGTTAGAAATCCAACACAATGGCTGCATTTGAACATTTTCCTTAAATTGTCCTTATTACAAACATTTCTCATGCTTATCTCAGCCAAAAAGAATGAATGAATCAACATTTAATCTTATTACTTTAGCTTATGTGAAGATTGTCACTGAAATCAATTATGTTGTCCGACAAAAGATTTTACATAAAAACAATCTCATAATCCTGAAGGCAAAAGTAATAATTGCTTAGTGCAAAATTATAATGAAAAATTATCCCATATATATATTGTTTTTATTGCCCGAAAATAAAGCAATTTGTCCTCGTGAAAAAGGTAGATGATTTTAACAAGATCTTATGTGATATGCTGGAAGATACAGGAAGTTAACATCTTAATAAGACCCGGGCTGCATGTGTTCTGCCATGCTCACAAACCAATTATATCCAAGCCGCTCAACTGAAAGATTTGGCATCGTCATTGAAAGCTTAATGTAACCGAAACACTGTCAATCTAACCAAAACAGGAGAGAAGCATCAGCCAAGACTGCAAAATACAGCCATAAACTTTGCAGCAATGTGAATTGAGCATGTGCACAGCTTTTATACAATGTACATTAGGCTAATTGTGGTTTTGTCTTCAAAGTAAAAGGAAGAAGCATCCTGTCCACCTGTCCAGCCTGACAGAGCTCGTTATCTCACCTTTGATGTTGTCTCCTCCTTAAAACTTTAACTGCTCTCCATCTTGTCTATACTGCATACCAATCACCTTAACCCATCTTAACCTATTTCTAATTACATTCAATGCTTTCCATTTATGCTTATTTAAATATATATGTGTGATTTAATACTTATTTCTCTTTAAAGGAAATCTTTTTTTTAAATCTAAAGCATAGGCAATAAGTTATACAAAGACTTCTTGCGGGTATATGTGGTGCATACAAATGGTTAATTGTTCTGAAGAAAAGACAAGAGGTTGTCTTGATAGGGAATGACCTTTTGTTGCAATTGTTATTGCAGACAGTGCACTGTCATAAGTTTTGACTAGTTTCATCTCCTGAAACATGCACAACCATCTCAACTTCCCACTGTGCTCAACATGTAAGGAAAAGTTTGTGGTGTTTTCTGAAAGTTTCATTCCATAAGATCATTTTTGTTTTCACGCAGCTTTGAGATTGAATTGGCTGATTCCACCACACAAGATGTTTATCTAAGCACATCATAATTGATGTGAATTTCAAGTTTTTTGAAAACTGATATTTCTTCATAAACAAACGATCAGTCTCTTTGCAAAAACATATTTGTCATGGAGGTTGTATTACCTCCAGAACTTGACATGGAGAGTGCATGTGTGCACACTGATAATGACTCTGTCATGTTGGAGGGCAATGCGTGGAGAGTGCATGCCTGCACATTTACATTTGCTCGTAGTGAGAACGGTGCGAGACAGTTAAGGAGAGAAGCGATGGTCCCGCCGGGGCACCGAGGGCACCTCCCAGCCTCATCCTGCGGTGCTCACTTGAGTTAAAATCATCTTGTCACAGTCTCTTGTCACAATACATTTTTTTAGGCAACATCAAAGGTTATCCTGTGTCTGAGGAATCCATCATGTCTCGCCACCGCTGCGCTTCTTTCTCCCCACCATGTTTAACAGAGGCTTGATAAGCAAACAGCACCATGCAACTTTAAACGTCTCTCCCTTGCAATCAATCTCTCTCCTTCTTATCAACCTTCCAGACTCTGAGCTCTATTCTCTGATCCGTCAGTTGAGCATGCATTGAGGCGTGATACATTTTGCTGGATGACAATTTTCTCTGTGACACCCTGGCATTAGGAGCGTACATGTCGATCACATCTGTACCCAAAGCGACATCACACTCCTACCATTCTTAATATGGGGGCCCCCCAGATATGAAATATCTCCCAGGTGTGGAAGGAAATATCAAAGTTCTCCAATCCCCTCACACCACTAGGCCCACCTCTGTGTATCCTTCAGGAAGCTGCTGATTTCCTTAAAGACATTTTACTACTTCATTCCAGACATAAAACAATAGCATATAATCAACACAGCAGACATTTGCTATATCCTGCAGAAAAAAAAGATCTCTTATTTCTTATTTTTTCAACAGACAGAATATGGTTTTAACTATTCAATTTTACCTCAGGTTTTCTCAGAATGTCATATTCATAAACGGTTTGAACCAAACATCTATTTGGTCACACACACCTTCTACCCACAGTCAATGCATGACTCTGTGTGGTCACGCTCAGCTGTTGAGTGGCTTAATTTGGTCTCGCATATTTCATGCGTAGTGCAATGTGGTCATAACCTGACCCTACGTGACCTCATATGTTCACACCTTTTTGCTAGACCCTATAGATGATTGGTATCACCTGATACAGAATCAGACTGGAGTGGCTTGAGACTGTCACCTGTGTGTGAAGCAACGCCCATCAAATCGGCCGAATCTTGAGAGAGATATCAGACTCAGAGACTGATCAATTCTTCTTGATATAATATTTTCCTCCAGGAGATGGCACTGGTTGTTTTGGTATGACGTGGACGAGTGGAAGAAGATGAAGACACTTGATGACAAGATGCCCTGTGTAAGCACAGGTAATATCATGCCATGCCAAGTGTCAGGGCCCGTCCTCTATATTGATTCCGTCCCCGCCATGTGCCACAACACAAGCCTAAAACGTTATAATCCAGAAACCTGATGAAAGCTATAACCTCACTGCATATACATTTATGTATGAAATCTTAGTTCTTAACAACACAGAAAATCATTTGTGTAATTGAATAAGATAAGGCCTGCACACTTCAGAACGAATCCGATTCCATTCCACGGCCTTGTTTTGCATTAGAAAGAGGAAAAGTAAGTGTTTTCTGATAGCTGACGCTGTGTCTGGCATGCATTATGCTAGAGTGCCATGCCAAAATGTGGGATATATTTATATGCACACCAAATAATTAGTCAATCACACCAAAACTGAAAGCATACAGGATCAATCTCCATCCACATAATTATAAATAAACAAAAAAAGGGTATTGCTTTACATTTTATAAAAATAAAAAAATTCAGACTGTCATACTGCTGAAAACTGCATTTGTGTAAGAATAAGTAGATGAAATTTATCATTGATAATATCATTACTTATTTGATATCAACTGGGGCAACAAAATATGCATTTATGTTTGGAAATATAATATATTTCTAATGCAATTTAAGCTTACATTCTGACATTTGATCTTTTGTTGAGCAAATGTTTAGTTCATGGCTGAGGAAAATATTATTGTAATTATTGGCAGAAAGTCTTTCCCGGCGATATACAATACCAATCATTTGGGATTTTGCAATGATGCAGTCATATATTTAAATGAATATAATGAAAATAAAAAAATAAGACATCCTGATGAAATATTTTGCTTTTATCTAACATTACTTTACAACATAATGCATTTTAAAATCAAATAAATATCTCTTCTGTGGTGTGGGTTTTTGGTGTAAACCATATGATTTTTACTAGTGACTTTTTCAACCTTTACATTATTAATTGTTTATTTATTTCTTTGCAAGGGCTGCAAGCATGTGTATTTTTAATGAATTATTTTCCTTAATTCTGTACAAACTGATAAATGTTGGTTGCATATAGACATTTTACCGTCTCCTCAGACATCAAACATCACCTGGGTCCGTGAGTTAAGAAGGAGAGGTAAAGCTTAGTCCACATAAATTGTGTTTATATTTGTTTCCAAATTGCTTCCCTTGAGATGGAAATGTTACTTTGAAACAGAGAAGAATGGCAAATAGCATGAAGCTTTGCAGAGATGCTACCTGGGAAGGCAAGGAGATAGATACACAAACGTGGGGACCACATTTTCTAATAAAAGGGACAGCATTCACATGCTGGAAGCACAAAGCATGTCTCTGAATATCTTCACAGTGAAATCTCTCAATATGCTGAATAAAGATAGCCATTTCAGAAGCATTATCATTTATTTACCTAGGGCAAACTTACACATATTTGTCATGTGACGAATACTTGTAAAAAATAAAAGATTTGCATAAGCTATTACATTACATGAAGCCAGAAGTGTCATTTTGTCGATCTATCATCTGTCAATTCCTATCAGAGCAGATGGTAGCACAAATTGCCAACTTTTTATCATACTTCCACAAGTAAACAATTTCTTCATAAAAAAAACATTATATCTTTAATTACATGACAAAAAAGCTAAACTTCTCTTATTGCTCCGTCCCGTGCTTAATATTGCTGCAACAAAACTGCTTTTTTCTACTTGTTACGTGCTGATGCTCCAAAAATGAAGAGCTGATTTTGTTTAGGATATTGTAATATTGCATGGGAGCCTGACATTCTACAGAATTGATTTGTGCAATCAAATGCCATACATACATGTGTAAATAAACGGTCAATCAACCACAAGCACTGATATAAAGTTAATCCCTATTTTAAAAGCTCATGTCTGTTTAAAATATTCATGGCCCTTAAATTACACATTTTTGGACAATTGCCAATCAAATGTTTCCCACCTGTAATTACATGTTCCCATGTGGCAGGTCTTATTTTTATAATCACATCATATGAGTTTGATCTTTCAATTGAGGATAAGTAGTGCGACAATATATATATATCGGGTTCAGTCGCTAAGCACTTACCGGGTATATCATATCAGGTATCCCCCCCAGACCAATGTACGCCATGTAACCAAAAACAACACAAATTGTAATTGGGGAAATCCTGCCACATGTAAAGTAATACTGTTTTAATTACTGAAATTCAAAGTGAATTAAAACTTAGAAGTGTTGCATTGCCAATATGAAAAATGTAAATGTATTAGAATACTGAGTGGTGTCATCATGAGCAATGCAGTTTGCGAGTCAAATTCATTTGTCAAATTGCCTATTTTTTTCACCATTTATTATTACCACTTTTGCTCTAATTGATGTTCACTTATACCATGTTTTCCCATGTTATTCATCTTCTCTCTGTAATAACCATCAAATTTCCCACATTTTTACAGTTATACCTTATCTTCTATGTGACCTACTTAGCACCATCAACTAAGAGACCTTGGGTGTTGAAATTTAACAATAATTGAAATAAAACCGGGTTTTTCCTTTTTTTACCAATGTAATAATTGGTATAAATATAACCTTCAAAATGCAATTTAGATATAATTTTGTTGTTGACTAAAGGTTTTCTTGTTCTATAACTAACTATTACAACCCGGCACATTATATATGTTTTAATACTTATATCTTTATTCCTCATTGACCAAGTTTGATGAGTATTAATCTTTTAACATGCCATAATTTTCTTAATCTTCTTTTGCCAATTTAAAGACTGTTCAGGTTCAATCCAATTCTGAAAAGTGTTTTTTTCTCGTACTCTGGAGCATAAGGGAGGCATAAATTAGAAAAGTATCTATAGTTGGCACTTCAATATAAACATTTAACATGTTCTGGAAACATTGTAATCTTCTTTATATTGACCCTGGAGAGAAATTTCATTCATTTTCCATGATTAAAATGTGTATAAATATATATATCTAAGAATGAAAATGAAATTTAAAAGTTTCTAGGCAACACCAATCCATTCAGTCAATAAATCGATTCTGTTAAAATGAGATATTACAGTTGAAAAAAGATGGACACTGTTCCTAGTTACCACTCACATTACATGTTATGGATAGAGACAGACACGTCAAATCCTAGGGAATATTTTGATCAGAGATCAGATCAACTACACGCCTGATATTAAGAACGAAGGTGTTGTGATTTACCCGAAGACTTGTACATAGAATTTCATTCAGTTTGCATGTAAACATATTAGACACATTAGAGGTGGTCATAATATTTACATATGACCAGTGTATATTGATAGTGAGGCTTGGTGGTGCATTGTGGAATAGGTGACCAGTAATGGCCGTCACATGCTGTGGTTCTGGTAATCTGCTGACATATCTGATCACTTAATTGCTCCTATACAAACTTCACACTGCCCAAGGTCAACACGGTCATTGTAGACCGTTTCACTGTGATATGTGTGTATCGCGAGTAAACATCCCCATATTGTCATCTTCCCAACCTAATCAGGCCTACCGCTCACTTCACATATAGTATGCCAAGCCCCCATAGGGCAGGCTGTGTGGCTTAATTTTAAAGGTTAAAAAATCCTTATGAAAACACAATACTCTTCTAAATTTTAAGCTTTTAAGTGTTTAGATATTGGCTTATGTCAGACCTATCAAGAGGGTTTACTCTGAAAATATTTGAATTTACATATATATTTTAATCTATATATTGAGATATACAGAGGGAGAGAAACATGAGAAAGGAAGGGGAGGGCAGGGAGAAGGAGGACAGGGAGAGGGAGGACAGGGAGAGGGAGGACAGGGAGAGGGAGAACAGGGAGAAGGAGGACAGGGAGAGGGAGGACAGGGAGACGGAGGACAGGGAGAGGGAGAACAGGGAGAAGGAGGACAGGGAGAGGGAGGACAGGGAGAGGGAGGACAGGGAGACGGAGGACAGGGAGAGGGAGGAC
The DNA here is from genome assembly GCA_949316495.1 of Amphiduros pacificus. Lineage (NCBI taxonomy): Eukaryota > Metazoa > Annelida > Polychaeta > Phyllodocida > Hesionidae > Amphiduros > Amphiduros pacificus. The sequence goes on along the minus strand of OX439003.1, from coordinate 8,813,330 downwards.
AGGGAGATGGAGGACAGGGAGACGGAGGACAGGGAGAGGGAGGACAGGGAGACGGAGGACAGGGAGACGGAGGACAGGGAGAGGGAGGACAGATAGAGAGAGAGGGAGAGGGGAGAGGGAGGACAGGGAGAGGGAGAGGGGAGAGGGAGGACAGGGAGAGGGAGGACAGGGAGAGGGAGGACAGGGAGAGGGAGGACAGGGAGAGGGAGGACAGGGAGAGGGAGGACAGGGAGAGGGAGGACAGGGAGATGGAGGACAGGGAGAGGGAGGACAGGGTGAAGGAGGACAGGGAGACGGAGGACAGGGAGAAGGAGATATACCACTAAACATCCCTGGTATATCTCCATGACTTGTAAACCCACCACTCTCCACTAGGTGGCACTGTACCCATTCAAGCCTTACCTTAATATGGCTGTATAGTTTTATTTTTCTGGATATCTTCTGGACAATTGCAAATTATACAGAGTCTGGTGGGAGTCTCCAGTGAAAACACTCTCCAGAGCAGTATTGCTCTGATATCTACACCCTGTTGCCACGCACTCCAAACACAATCAAACTGCCGCACTCTATTTATCAAAGTGTTATTGAATTTTAACTTACACCTATGAGAAAAAGCGTAGAAATATACTCTATGTAACTTGATATAGAAACTTCCTTGAAATCACACTGCCACTACACAACAGTTAATGAGATTTTTACAGGAATGTCAGATTCTGTGAAATCAGCGTTCGTTCGATGAGGATTCCCCCGAGCAGCGTGGAGCGTTAAGATGGTCAATATTGAGCCCAAGTCTTAAACTGGTCTTTTCAAAGTCATTGATCGGGTGTGAAAGGAGCTGTATTTACACGCCCTTCTGTCCACTTAAACTGATACCCCCTTCCTGTGAAAACCCCAGACTTGTTTAAATCCTCACAAATAAGCCACTCTCCCCAAAGTTAAGCCCGGTTAAAGCTTAACAGAGAACCGTGATTTATGCTCCAGTGCTTTATTTTATTATAAGATAATCTGCCATCAATGGGTCATGAAAAACCAAAACATAAAGACAAACATGAAGAATAAAGTGTGTTTAGATGTCGTGATTATTACCAGATAATGATAGCTTGGTCTTCTCCATCATGGAAGAGTATGAATTAGAAAAAATTACCATCTGATTAATAGTTAGGCAGCCTTTCATTAAGATGATTCAGCTATTCCCGTCAATTGAAACATTACTAAATTAATCATTATGCAATGTTCAAGTTAAGAACAAAACAATTTAACCAACAATTTCAGGTTCAGGGGTGTAACTTATCAAAGGATTTCTTGTGAAACAGATATCATTCAAAACAACAGAATTTGCTTGAATGATTATTGAACCGGGTTAATCAAAGACATGGTTGTCTGGAAAAATGCATTTGCTATGACTTAAAATAGAAGAATAAAGAAAAAAAGCAGTTCTAGGTGCTGCTATCAGTATGGGATTGGCAGGTTGAATTTAGAATCAATCAAACCCCTTCATTTTATCGATGTATTATTCACAACATACAACATGCTGCTGAAATGTTGCTGCATGATAAACTGATGCCGCAGAGGTAATCTGCAGATAATAACAGGGCAAGGATCCCACCCTTGACTGGTACCCTGCCACCAGGCACAAGATGGCTTCCTGGTGGCCATCTACAGGCAGATGTTGATGACGGAAAACCAAGGAGTCATGCTGTCTACCTGCACAATTTAGCAAGAGAAAAATCAGTTTGACGAGGTTGTCCTGAACAGCTAAGATTAAGCATGGATCAACATGTAATCACTTCTTAATGATGCACAACTTGTGTTTAAATACATTACAACTGAAACTTGAAAGGAATGCAGTTTGAAAGGCCCAGAAGGGAATAAAACAATCAATCTCACTTTCTTTTCCTTTATTAGTATGATTAATCTGTATTAAGGTGATGTTTCTATTCTATAATTCTTAAGTCTTTATTTGAAGGCATAAAAACAAAAAAAAACAATTCAACTCATTTCTAATGCTCTCAAGAGCTTCATATACCTAGAGTTTTCTGACAAACAATGTATTTGACCTAAAAAATGACCTTTTATCTGCCAGACAAAATCATTTACATGTTGTACCAAATGGCCGAAAAACACGTGAGGAACAGATAGAGGAAACCTCATCTCTATGCAAACTCTACGCAATAAAACAGTCAAATGCCACTTCTATAACAACATTTTGTATGGTCATGCATCCAGAACATTTTTTCTATTTTAAAAATAAAGTTTCTGGTTTTAACATATTGACAACATGGTGTTGGGAAGTTTTTGCAGATATCATTTGTTTGTAGCTAATATTGGGAGAACACTTGAGTGTAATTGATGAGTTGACAAATATCAGCACATCTCTCTCTCCTCTTCAGTGGTGTATAGTGTCTTAAGGCAACTGCCGCCTAAGCGATCAGGTCTGACATACTGTGTACCTGTGGACTCATTCCTTCACTTTGCATGCTATCTAGCATATTACACTCAATTCTCAATATGATACACCTAATATACCATCTCACTATATGATTTTGCGACATATTTCATGTCATGATAAACCAACATATTTTTTTTTAAACTTTATGTTGAAGAATGGCAAATAGTTGAACGGCTGAATATGAGATTCTCACAAACATACAAAATAGTTTCACATGAAAAACAGATGTAACATGTACATGTATTTTGTGACATTAAATTGGATATCATGAAATATTAGCATGTAATTACGACAGAATTGAGCCATGACACGTGCCTGTCTTAAAGCATGTTGACCTCTGACACTGATGTGAAACAACTATCAACTTCACCTCAGGGTACGCAGGTGACAGGTCTAAATGCGCTTCATACTTCACTGTAAACACTACAAAAGATATCAATTAAGCCACAATTGAGTTGAAAAATTAGCTTAAAGCGATATGTAAGCAACATTGTGAGAGAGAATTGGACGGGTTGTCCGACTCAACCGAAGCCCCGGGTCACACCACTATACACCGTGACATTGACATAATTGACTCAATTGGAATGTCAATAATCAAACTTTGTTTGAAATAACAATATATGCCACAACTGGGACAAAGTTATATTTAAAACGTGTGTATTTTGTCAATGTTGGTGTTAGAGGAACAGACGAGAATTAATGTGAGAGAATGAAGTGGAACAGTTCTTCTGATGTAGGAATATTAAAACAGAGAGGTTTCCGCAGCATGATGCAGAAAGAACGGCCATTTTGTAGGTTTACACCATTATGGCACTAAAGGGCTATGCAATTTACAGGGGTATTGCGTGTTTACGATAGGACGCCACCGAAAACAATGGCAAGTCAGTGTGCACCCTTTGTTCCTCTCTGCACCCATTATAACTAATATAAACCAACTATTGAGGTTTAATTACATTTATAGGCAATTTGATATAGATTAATGACCGCAAAGTCAATGTCCGCGTCTGGCAGTCCCCGTTCAATGAATTGCTCTCACCTCATCATTCAAATTGAGGCATTTTTTACAAGGCTCATTCTGATACTCTAGCAAAGTCATTCTGATACTCTAGCAAAGTCAACTTCACAATAAATTTGTGACTATTTATTTGATTAATACTTCAATTGTGGTGTATTACCCTCCAAACTACTCACATTGCACATTTATTTTGCACAAATACACTCACATACATGTATATAACACACATACACACACCCATACATATATAAATACCCTCTAAATTCCTTATACCCTATGAACTCCTAATACCCTCTAAACTCCTAAAACTATGCAGTTCTATTATTTTTTTAACCTCGAAACTATACATTTTGCATGGGTCTATATATATTAGGGCAATCTGTTGATGTGCAGACTCCTGCAGGGAGTATCACTATAGTAGTGTCATACAAAGGTCGTATCCTCTCATTCTGTCCACACTTCCTGTCCCCAAGCATTATCCTATACAATATCCTCACACCAAATAGATGTGCACGTACATCGAGGAAATTAACTCATTTCTCTGTTCTTTTCCCTTTTCTTTCACTGATCATCATTTACACCATTGCAGATCAATCAATGAATTTCACAAGACATTGCCTCACGCTTCATGTCCTGCAAATACTTTTTAAACTCTAAACAAAGAGAGTTGTTTCCTTTGTCCATCTTGAAGTCATATACCTCCTGCTATGTAAGATGTTATCACAGACAATGGCATATACATATTTGACATTCCAAATATAATCACATCGGACCCAAAAGAGGTGAATTGTCCACATTTTAAACTTGAATGTGAACATATAAAAAAATCCATTCTAAAACTGCACTTCAAATTTTGTATTTGGAGAAAAAAAAAACATAATATTTCCTGAAGATTTTCCATAAAAATGTATGAGAGAAATGTGGAGCACATGAGACAAGCTTTTAGGCATATTGCTGTGTACACTGTGAAGAGTTGCATGGTCTATGGAGTCTTTCCTTGTGACTGATTAAATCCGGCCCCACAAGGCTTGCTTTCTCTGGACCCCTTGTAGTGTTTTTCCGGTTGAGGAAACGACATTTGACATTGAGTCAAGGGTCGCAGAGTTGAGTCGGTGATTTTTACTTGTGTGGTCATATGTTACAGCTCATATGTTTCATTTGATATGAAACTTGTATGCTCAATATTGTGTATTAAAGCAAAATCTATGAACAGAGAACAGATGAGAATAAATGTGAAAACAAATATGCCATTTCTTAACATATAAAGCACTCCTGAAGCATTCTAGCAAAATCATAAAATTTTATATTAACCTGCTGAGCATATTGACATTATGATATATATTGTGTGATTATACTTGGTACGATTTTTGTTTTTAAAAATGCTCTGAAGGTTATTATTTGCAGTCTGTGGAAAGTCATTATGGATTGTGTAGCATACCCTAGCAATAAACAAACATGACATTGGAAAGACCATACATTACTATTGTCACGGCCACAAGGGGGTGCAACAAGTGCACAGATAGCATTGTACTTGAGGGGACGGGGAATCATATATCAGCGCCCGTAAGCAGGCAGGTGTGTGCGGGCCTTATTCTACGGACACACAACATCTTCACTACTCAACATAGTGCAATTACCAGTCTATACAAACCCTTATAGTTATAAAAGCGGCGGCAGTTCTGCGAGTAGGCCACGTATTTACAAGTGGGTGGTTGTTGCCAGAACGTACGACTGACGAGTAGCAGCTGAGACCAACATTAATGGTTTGACATCTGCCCACTGTGGCCAGACCCATATTCGACATGCAAATAATGCAGCAATAAATTTGCATTTCTATTTGCATTTTATGATATTATCAGCAAATAATTGTGAGGGATAATCCAGTAATTTGATTATTAAGTATCTATCAAATTAAGATATTTGTATCATGATGGTTATAATCAAATAGTAACTGATAGCCATATGTGCATGGGCTGAACCTATCAATGCCGAGATCTGGGAGGTGATATGCACCTTTCAATGCTGAGACCTGGGGGGTGATGTGCACCTTTCAATGCTGAGACCTGGGAGGTGATATGCACCTTTCAATGCTGGGACCTGGGAGACGATATGCACCTTTCAATGCTGGGACCTGGGAGACGATATGCACCTTTCAATGCTGAGACCTGGGGGTGATATGCACCTTTCAATGCTGAGACCTGGGAGGTGATATGCACCTTTCAATGCTGGGACCTGGGAGGTGGTATCAATGATAACAGATGATATGTGTGTATATTAAATACATCTTTTAATCATGATACCTGTGAAGCAATATATGTGCCTTTATGGCATAAGAGCGCTTTATTCATGAATTTGGAGATTCATGACATATAATATTCCTCATTTTGCCATTGTTTATTTTTACTTTTGACATAAATACAACACATAATAAATCTTTATGTACATACAGTTTCATCAAGTTCTTGTTGTGAACCCTTTTATATCACTACCAGCAAAATGATGCAACCCTCTTTAACATGTTGCATGTCTTGTATGAAGAATACCAGCCTAGTGAACAGGTTTCTATTTTCACAAAGGACATATGACTATGAAAGCAGAGTAAAAGTGAGCCTATCTTATCACCAAAGTGTGAACCAGTGTGACATTGACACAGACTGATTATGCTATGTAATGAACCAAAGGCAATGGACAGAAAGTGTGCATGTGATAGAATAAATGGCTTGAGAATGGCCATCTTGATACCTGAGACATATACATGATATGAGGCTGGGGTGACATGCCTGCTAGACATATGTGAACACACCTGATCCCCCACTTGTCTTCAGTATCAAATTATCCTATATTCCTAATTAAAAGCCTTCAACTGACAACCCTCTTCTGACATCTGACACCTGAGTGTGGCCACCTGACAGTCAATTATGGCATGACATTGATGCCACCTTTGGGATGGTCACTGTCTCCTGGAGGCTGCAGAACAGATGTATCCATCCCACTCTTAATGTACACACCATGCAACTGTACACAGTCTGCTTAATGTACGCATCATACAACTGTACATAGTCTGCTTAAAGTATGCACCATGCAACTGTACGGAGTCTGCTTAAAGTATGCACCATGCAACTGAACAGAGTCTGCTTAAAGTATGCACCATGCAACTGAACAGAAGTCTGCCAAATGTACACATCATACAACTGTACGGAGTCTGCTTAATGTACACATCATACAACTGTACGGAGTCTGCTTAAAGTATGCACCATGCAACTGAACAGAGTCTGCTTAAAGTATGCACCATGCAACTGAACAGAGTCTGCTTAAAGTATGCACCATGCAACTGAACAGAAGTCTGCCAAATGTACACATCATACAACTGTACGGAGTCTGCTTAATGTACACATCATACAACTGTACGGAGTCTGCTTAAAGTATGCACCATGCGACTGTACAGAGTCTGCTTAATGTACACACCATGCAACTGTACAGAGTCTGCTTAAAGTATGCACCATGCAACTGAACAGAGTCTGCTTAAAGTATGCACCATGCAACTGAACAGAAGTCTGCCAAATGTACACATCATACAACTGTACGGAGTCTGCTTAATGTACACATCATACAACTGTACGGAGTCTGCTTAAAGTATGCACCATGCAACTGAACAGAGTCTGCCTAATGTATGCACCATACAACTGTATGGAGTCTGCCTAATCTACGCACCATACAACTGTATGGAGTCTGCCTAATCTACGCACCATACGACTGTATGGAGTCTGCCTAATGTACGCACCATACAACTGTATGGAGTCATCCTAATGTACGCAACATACGACTGTACAGAATCTGCCTAATGTATGCACCATACGACTGTACAGAGTCTGCCTAATGTATGCACCATACGACTGTATGGAGTCTGCCTAATGTACGCACCATACGACTGTATGGAGTCTGCCTAATGTACGCACCATACGACTGTATGGAGTCTGCCTAATGTACGCACCATACAACTGTACAGAGTCTGCCTAATGTACGCACCATATGACTGTATGGGATCTGCCTAATCTATGCACCATACAACTGTATGGAGTCTGCCTAATCTATGCACCATACGACTGTATGGAGTCTGCCTAATGTACACACCATACGACTGTACAGAGTCTGCCTAACGCACCATACAACTGTACAGAGTCTGCCTAATGTACGCACCATACAACTGTATGGAGTCTGCCTAATCTATGCACCATACGACTGTATGGAGTCTGCCTAATGTACACACCATACGACTGTACAGAGTCTGCCTAATGTATGCATCATACGACTGTACAGAGTCTGCCTAATGTATGGACCATACGACTGTATGGAGTCTCCCTAATGTACGCACCATACGACTGTATGGAGTCTGCCTAATGTACGCACCATACAACTGTACAGAGTCTGCCTAATGTACGCACCATATGACTGTATGGGATCTGCCTAATCTATGCACCATACAACTGTATGGAGTCTGCCTAATCTATGCACCATACGACTGTATGGAGTCTGCCTAATGTACACACCATACGACTGTACAGAGTCTGCCTAATCTACGCACCATACGACTGTATGGAGTCTGCCTACTGAACAGAGTCTGCAACTGAACAGAGTCTGCTTAAAGTATGCACCATGCAACTGAACAGAAGTCTGCCAAATGTACACATCATACAACTGTACGGAGTCTGCTTAATGTACACATCATACAACTGTACGGAGTCTGCTTAAAGTATGCACCATGCAACTGAACAGAGTCTGCCTAATGAATGCACCATACAACTGTATGGAGTCTGCCTAATCTACGCACCATACAACTGTATGGAGTCTGCCTAATCTACGCACCATACGACTGTATGGAGTCTGCCTAATGTACGCACCATACAACTGTATGGAGTCATCCTAATGTACGCAACATACGACTGTACAGAGTCTGCCTAATGTACACACCATACGACTGTACAGAGTCTGCCTAATGTATGGACCATACGACTGTATGGAGTCTGCCTAATCTACGCACCATACGACTGTATGGAGTCTGCCTAATGTACGCACCATACAACTGTATGGAGTCATCCTAATGTACAGATTACATGACAGTATGGAGTCTGCCTAATGTACGGACCATACGACAGTATTGAGTCTGCCTAATGTATGGACCATACGACAGTATTGAGTCTGCCTAATGTATGGACCATACGACTGTTTGGAGTCTGCCTAATGTACGCACCATGCCACTGTATGGAGTCATCCTAATGTACAGATTACATGACAGTATGGAGTCTGCCTAATGTACGGACCATACGACAGTATTGAGTCTGCCTAATGTATGGACCATACGACAGTATTGAGTCTGCCTAATGTATGGACCATACGACTGTTTGGAGTCTGCCTAATGTACGGATCACACGACTGTACAGAGTCTGCCTAATCTACGCACCATACGACTGTATGGAGTCTGCCTAATGTACGCACCATACAACTGTATGGAGTCATCCTAATGTACAGATTACATGACAGTATGGAGTCTGCCTAATGTACGGACCATACGACAGTATTGAGTCTGCCTAATGTACGGACCATACGACTGTTTGGAGTCTGCCTAATGTACGGATCACACGACTGTACAGAGTCTGCCTAATGTACGCACCATGCCACTGTACATAGTCTGCCGGCATGGACCATCGATCTGGGAGTGGACTACAGGTTGAGGCTTAAACTATCTCCACAAACCTGCTGGTAATTGCCAAGAATTCTGCGATTATGATCTGTGTATTTTGCATTGCACAGCTTGCATGTGATAACTTGTCCAAATATGGGGGAAGAATGACAGGTTTATGTTCACCAATCAGAACCGTCCTATGACTGGGACTGACAGCTCGCCGCTCATGCCACCCGCATACTGATTTATGCCACTCATATGTTTTGCCACATCTGCCATGTACTGAATCATATCAACATGTGGCATCCTTACAGACCGAAATAAAAAATATGAGGAAAATTTCTTGATTCTTACTAAATCATTCTATCCAATTTCATACAATTTGGTGGAACTAAACTCCCTCTAGTGAGTATTAGATCAAGTGCCAAGTCATTTAATATGTTATCTTTTGAACATTTAGTGTTATCATCTCCATTAAGAGCTATATTTGATAAAACTCTGTAAATCAAAATATCTAATATCTAATAAATTAATTGGTTTTCTTGATCTTTCTGTCTTTGTTTATAATGCAATCTTGAAAGGATAGAGGACTGTTCACTTTATGAAATTCCCATTTCATGTTAATAATGTCAACCTTTCTTGAGTTACATTTGAACTTTCCAGTTTTGTAATGTCAACCTTTCTGTGAGTAGTATTTGAACACATCTTTTCATGTTACTGCTTTAATAAAAAGATCTCACATAAAATCACTGCATCACCGATTTTAATTTTTTAGGTTGGTTTTGACTTCTTTTGGTTCATCAAAAAACAAAATGGTGTTGACACAGAGTGACATGTGGGGTTACTTCAGGGCTGATGTGCCGATGACATGTGCATAATGGCTGCGACATTGTGGCAAAGCAATCTCATGTGTTCACTGATACTCTGGAAGTAAAGAAAGTTTACTCTGTGAACTTCTGGCTTCACTATTTTTGCAGTAATCAAGTTTCTCAGAGACATCAAAGGCTGTGCACCCTGTTTGTCTTTCCTTGATCAGAAATGATCAAGGCAGGCTCAACATTTTTCCGGATATATTTTTGTTTAAATCTTGACAATTTCAAATTCCAGCAGTTGCATCATAAAAAGTATAGTTTTTTTTTTAAAAAGTCATTAAATCTTGGGACTATATTATTGTCCAAATAGCACCATAAAAATGTGTGGGTGTAATAAACTGAAGTGTTATTCAACATCTCTATTACCAATGATTAAAAATAGAGGAGTTGTACAGTCCTGGCTCTGGTAAATTGTACAGTTCCGGTGTGTACTTAACAATGGTGAAAAAAAACAACATGGAGATCGGCAATCAGCTTATGAATATGATAGGCAACAATCTGCGGGTAGACATGGTTGTGTCAGCAAGATGTTGTAGTCGTAGGTCTTTACCTCGTCATGTGTGAGACAGTACGAGAGGTCAAGGTCATCTACACAGTGTGAGACAAGTGGCTAAGGGCAGAAAGTAGATAATGATAAAACCTCCACCCACACAGGTGATCAACATGCTCATCTGAGCATTATAACATTGCATTCTGGGTAAAACAGGAAGCTATCCTGCTGGCCATTCAGTCTTTCTGTCAAGATCAAGTCCGCCATTAACAGAAATTCAAAACATTGTTGTATTTGCAGTATAGAAGAAGCATTATATAAAAGAGTAAATATTTACAAAAGGAGAATGCTTTGTTATTCTTAGGAATGTTTTTTAAAGTTTTGTTTGTGCAAAATGTGGTTTGACTGTTTGCTTTATTTTGTGGCTCAGTCTTTCGTACTGACACAGGCGACAAATTATGACCAAATCAAGTCTAAAACAAACACGATATACTCATCATCCTGTCAAAATACACTAAATGAGCCATATGCTGATGTTAGATAAACAAACAAGGCCGTGGTCCGGGACCGAATTATTCCAATCCATTATGAACCCACTGTTTTCAATTCACGGACTACTGTTTAAAATCTGGCTTGATTACATCAATGGAAATTTATCTTCATGCAAATTGCCTGAATCAATGAAATACACAACATTGAACATTCTATAAATATTCAGCACCGATGAATTATAAAGAATTGTTTTACTGAATAAAGTTAAAATCATTGAAAAAGCAAAATGGCAGAGTTAATTTTCAGGAATTCAATATGTCGTGCAATATTAAGTGGTTACCATCTGTACATGATTGTATCAATACTTCAAGTATATTATCTCTAAAACAAATATCATAATACAGATTAACAATAGATTTCAAATTCAATCAAATGCACTGGACATCAACTGCTTGATTTATAAAACATACAATCGTGATCACAAGCAGCAGAATTTGGAGGCAATGGGAGGTCACAGAGATCCAAAAGTGGGCATCTGCTCTGAGGCAACATTTCTGCATGTTCAGACACACGACACGCTCATCATTTACTGGAGATGATATTTTAATGCATTTCAGTGCATATATCATTCTCTCCTCCATATTTCCAAACCTTAAAAGATCTATAATTCACATACCCCAATGCAGTACAAGTTTATGTTGATTGGAAAATGGGGAGAAAAAAAAAGCTCACTGCAATAACATCACTGTCAGAGCTTCTCTACCACTTAAATGTTTAACCTTTAGCCACCAGGAATTTGCATCACATCTTAACCCATTCTACCATCTATCAAAATGAACTCTGCCTCTATTTATAGATGTAAGCTGAGAAGCTTCCCGTTTAAGTATAATATCTAAGTAGTGGTAGTACAGTGCACATATCACACCCCAGTTAACAGCTAAGGCAGACAAATTAGGGCCCTTTTCTGCCAGGAGTTCCGCTTGCAAGACTCTATCAGTATTTACGCTATTGTATCATTTCATATTGCGTATTACTCATATCGTGTGTACATTATCATGTTTGTAATAAATTCCTCATTTTAAATGTAATGTATAATGGAAATGACACATGTATGGAAAAAATCTTACTCTATCATAATTCATACAAATCTAAACTTGTCGATATTGCTACATATGTCGCATAACATAATCATGACAATTTTATCCCTAAAGCCATTTATGAAGAAGATTAAATTTTTGATTTGTGCATGGTGATTTTGACACATATTAGCCAGAGGCTACAACATCTATTGAAGTGTATTGAAGGGCAAAGCTGTTTAACATAGAGATATGTATCTGGGCTTTCTGCAGCAAACTCTATTATATGATGTATAATGCACATTTTACGCGACAACAAACTGCTGCCCATTGCCGTATGTACGTGAATAACTTGAGCTATATAATGTGATTCACACCCCACTGCTTAAACAAAATACAACCATAAAGACAACCTTGTTCGCTCGTACACGATCAGCCTTTAATACATATAAACATATATATATATATATATATATATATATGATTTCTCTGCTCTCTTCTGTATGCTCTTCATATGCACACATATTTGGGGTAAATATATCAGGTTTCTATGACCATTTACAACACGTGTGCTGAACACCTTCTCCTCTCCCCACCGTCCTAATCTCACTGAACTCATCCTGACCTCACAAACCTCCAGCATACTGACATCATGAACCTCCAGCTTTCTGACATCATAAACCTCCAGCATTCTGACCTTATTAACATTCAGCATTCTGACATCATGATCCTCCAGTATCCTGACCTCATGAACCTCCAGCATTCTTACCTTAAGGACCTTCCACATTCTGACCTCATAAATAAACAGCATTCTGACATCATGAACCTCCTGCATTCTGACCTAAAAGATCTTTGGTATCCTGACATCAAAAACCTCAAGCATTCTGCCCTAATGAACATTCAACATTCTGACATCATGAACCTCCAGTATTCTGACCTTATGAACCTCCAGCATTCTGACCTCATAGACACACAGTATTCTGATCTCATGAACCACCAACATTCTGCCCTCATGAACCTTCAGCATTCTGACCTCATAGACACACAGTATTCTGACCTCATGAACCACCAACATTCTGCCCTCATGAACCTCCAACATTCTGACCTCATAGACACACAGTATTCTGACCTCATGAACCTCCAGCATTCTGACCTCATAGACACGCAGTATTTTGACCTCATAGACACACAGTATTCTGATCTCATGAACCTCCAGCATTCTGACCTCATAGACACGCAGTATTTTGACCTCATGAACCACCAACATTCTGCCCTCATGAACCTCCAGCATTCTGACCTCATAGACACGCAGCATTCTGACCTCATGAACCACCAACATTCTGCTCTCATGAACCTCCAGCATTCTGACCTCATAGACACACAGTATTCTGACCTCGTGAACCACCAACATTCTGCCCTCATGAACCTCCAGCATTCTGACCTCATAGACACACAGTATTCTGACCTCGTGAACCACCAACATTCTGCTCTCATGAACCTCCAGCACTGAGGGCTTTACCAATGTGGAGAGAGAGAGAGAGAGAGAAGGCCCAGGTACATGTGGATTGTCTGATGTGCACCTGGGTGATTTAGTGCACACTATGACAAACACTCTATGGCCTGGAGCATGATGTAGCGATGGACCAATGCTCCAATCAACAGTTGTCAGTCATTGCCACCATTATACCGCTCGCCTGCTGCTACACATATATTATACACAACGCACAAAAGTTGTCTTTTTACAATTGTGTGGCTAAATTGTTGCCTGTTCGGTCAGCCACGAAGTCATTTTCTGTGTGACAGTTTTCGTTGTGAAGCACAATAGGAGTTGTCCATTACCATGATTACCACATATTCCACACACATACATTTATACATATACTAATCATCACAACTTCTACATGTATATAAGAATCCTTCTAAGCATCCATATAAATAGGTGACGCAGTTTTCTCCATTATTTCCTCCGTGTCTGAAGAGCTCTGACTATCTAACATTTTCACTGATGATGTTTATTTTGGCAAACGTGAAGGAGGATGGAATAATGGTTTGACAATGGCATTGTAAACTAGGTTCATATGATAGAGTATGGTATACGTTAACATGAATAAAGTCTGACATTTCAAATTATAGAAAGCAGGTCTTGTCGTGACCAGGGCATATTGGTGGGTTGGTGAAGCCTGCGCTGGATGATGGCTTCCACTGAGCAGGTCTGCACAGGAAATAACCTTCTTTTCATAATGATGAAATGTAGATAGACTAATCAAGCTTATGGAATTGTATTTCATTCAAGAATCAAAAATATCACTTGGATAAGTTCCTTAAAGGGTTGATGAGTTTTTAATGTAAGTTTTGTATAAACCATGAATTGGCAAGAGTGTGGTAATTACAGAAATATGCTGGTGTGAATTTATGCCTTAAAAGATAGTGCTCTTAAAGCAAAAACGTGATGTTTTCAATACAGACAATAAACGTTGAAGAGGCTACTTATGCACTGAGATATATGTAACCGAAACTTTCTGACAAGCCTATGTGATACACCTCAGACATTCATGCCTTGACTCGCAAATCTATTTTGTGATATTGTGTAGCCTATGGGGCCGTGAAAGGTGGCATTTTGCTGAAATATTCATGACAAAGGAAGCAAGGTCTTTTTGGGGTTATTATCAGCCCGCTGTGAGTGATTATTAAGAGTATCAATTTTCATTAAAGATTTCCTTCATACTCTGTGGTGGCGCTGTGATAAACTGTCACCCACTGTCAACACAACCACACCAGGCCACAAAAGCCTGTGGGAAATAACTCACAATGCATTTTTGTTGCTATGAAACATAATCTGACAGAATATCTTAAAGTTTGCCCATATACTGACCGAGGGTAGGCATCAAAGCTTATAATATCTTGTCCAAAGTATCTCTTCTATGTTGTTCCACTTTATAAAAAGACCATAATGGCGTCTATCATTTTGTTAACACCTTATGATTACACGACAACCAAACATCTTTCAACTTGATATCCATTTCCGACTCTTAACCCACTAATTGAAAGGACCGCCCTTTTTTCACAAAGGGATCTTTATCTTTATTTAAAGCGTGGATTATTAGCACCTAGACATGTCTAAATATGGAGAGGTATCTGTTCTGCTAAAGGTTAATTTAAAAGTAAAATTGGTTACAAAGGTAAAGTCCCTTTATTGCCTTGTGTGATATATGATTGTTGCAAGATGAGATCAATTAGGAGAGCCCCCTGGTGGGGCTGAATAAACTTTGCCCATGAGGGGGGCCACTTCATCACAGCACAGCAAAGTAAGCACTTGACTGCTTAGTGGCTTTGATTAACATGTGATCCTATGATCCGTCCGACCTCACAGACATATATGCCTCACTCAACCCTCTGTACTCCTCCAATTAGCATGAAGATTTCTTTTCATGAAATTTCCTACAGTTATTCAGAGTACAAAACAAAACTTTTTTCTTGCTCTTGTAATATGATTTTTTTTCTCCAACATATATCCTTTAGGTATTATTATTACATGAGCTCTGGTTTTCATTTATCATTTGTCGTTTGAAAGAAAGTGAGACACACCTTTAGTTGGGATCAGTCTTATATATAACATGGTCACATAGTCTCATCTGTAATAATGTTCTTCACTTTTCAATATCTGTGTCATGCTAAAATCATCAGTATCACAGTTGTCAGTGCCTTTTGTGGTCATATTGATCACTTTGCCTGTGTCACCCTATTGTGGCCATATTGATCACTTTACCTGTGTCACCCTATTGAGGTCATATTGATCACTTTACCTGTGTCACCCTATTACAGCCATATTTATAGTATTGCCTGTGTCACCCTATCACAGCCATATTTATCGTATAGTTTGTGTCACCCTATTTCACCCTATAATGGCCTATTGATCATTGCTTGCAAATATACAAATACCATGAACAAATACCATGATTGTGTGCAAATACCATGATTGTGTGCAAATACCATGATTGTGTACAAATACCATGATTGTGTACAAATACCATGATTGTGTGCAAATAACATGATTTTGTACAAATACCATGATTGTGTACAAATACCATGATTGTGTGTAAATACCATGATTATGTACAAATACCATAACTGTGTTATATTGAGAATGCAGGTCACTTTTTTGCCATATTGTATCATTTCTTGGATATACATTGCTTTGCCTGTGTCACCCTGCAAGAAGTACAGTCATATTTTATTCATTAAACTATGCAAGGTTATTTGTGCACTCTTTATGACCTAATAACAGTCAGAACCAGACATCTATTTATTTGGTCACATCACAGATTAGGAGTCCCATTTAATCATGACCAAATAATGTCAGGCATATTAAACCTTAAGTGTCCATAATGGGCCACAAATACTTCTAATCATTGTATCATTCTACTGAGCTTTTTCTTGGACTCGCAGAAATAGGATGTGTCTCAACAAGGTCTAACATGGATCTGTGTGTGAAAAAAGGATTAAATGTTGACTTCACCTAATAGTATGTAACTGATATAGGATCTCTGTGGATGAAATAATCCTTTTATGATCATGATAATTGTGAAGATTCCCAACAAAAACATGGATAGGGGCCATGTTGAACAATGTCATGTGATGTATGACAAAATGGTGACATAACAAAGTGGCTTCTGGGAGTTTCTCAAAAATAGATAATATTGTGTAAAATGGAAAATGATCATTATCCGAGGAAAGAATTAGCATCTTGTGAAGCTCAATACTGTATCACATGGCACCCGGGATTTACTCATTTTGTTGGCAAAACAGAGAGACACTGACAATGGATAACATATTAGACCTGTCTATTGACACAATGTATAGAAGTGTTTGAGACCTCCTTGTGCTCGGCACAGCTGGTCTCTCAATGCACGGCCATGTTGTGTCATGCACAAGGTATGTATGACAAAATAATGTCAAACAAGAGCTGTGCTAACCCAGATAATGTCAAACAAGAGTTGTGCTAACCCAGATAATGTCAAACAAGAGTTTCTTTATTTTGTCACATTTATACATGACCACATAAATATTTGGCTCCATCTTTTCCATATAATTATATAAAATCCACAAGTTTCACTTTAACTTGAAGTGTTTTTTAGCGCCTGAGGTTATGCTTAATTCTAAAAATAGACAAACTTCAGTAAAGTTTCCTATCATGAACTGAAAAAAGTTTAAAAGCCATTCTTTATGCACTTGCTTGACTGAGGACACAAACAATATTCTCATATATTCTTCATGTTGGGAAACTACTTAAAAGACAAGAGTTCAGATTACATTCATGCACATATGATACTTCCCAGGTGAGCGGGTCAATATTGAGATTTCACCCAGAGAATCTGCCGTGTGCTTGTTGGTTTTCTTCATCTTTTCTGTTCCTAACTCAGTTTGCCTTTAATCAACTTTAATTGCGGATCAGTTATATGAAGCATGCTGACACATATACAGTGCAGTATTTATGTCAAACAAATTTAGCATATAAAAAAGGCGATTTTTCTCAATCACTGATGAAGAGTATAATATGATCTGATCAGTGTGATTCTATTTATGTATGCAAGTGAATATAATTAAAAGTGAAGCATTTGCTATATTCACCAAGCCAGAGGAGGGATTGGTACATTATGCATGTCGTCAATGTTTTAAGGGGCCACATTGATCCATAATCTAGATCACAACTCAAGCATACAGTGTAGAATTGATCTTTCCTAAAATGTCAACTCCTGCCAACCACAATACTAAATGTAAATAAAATGTTAAAGAAATTGTGACCTCAGATGTTCTGAGGCATAATAATGCAAGCGACACTTGGAATGGTAACAAGGTCTCTTTATTTTTTAATATATATGAGATGAATGACAGATCTACTTGTGTACATCTAGCATATTTATATTCCACACATTTTGTGAGGTATATTGACTACTAATGAGACCGTGCTGATAGGACCTTGACCACTAATGACCATAAATGGGACTGTAATCACCAAAGTTCATAAAATGTCTTTCATTTCCAATGGAAGTGTTTTTTTCAGCACATACTTCTGAATATCTGATCTGACCTGAGCTAGGGTCACTGACTCATTATGCTTCTTTAAGTCCCTGAACATATCGCTGGCTGGCTGAGCTAAGCCGGCTGGCTACTACTAATTATGCTACTATAAGTCCCTGTACATATCGCTGGCTGGCTGAGCCAAGCCTGCTGGCTACTACTAATTATGCTACTATAAGTCCCTGTACATATCGCTGGCTGGCTGAGCCAAGCCTGCTGGCTACTACTAATTATGCTACTATAAGTCCCTGTACATATCGCTGGCTGGCTGAGCTAAGCCGGCTGGCTACTACTAATTATGCTACTGTAAGTCCCTGTACATATCGCTGGCTGGCTGAGCTAAGCCGGCTGGCTACTACTAATTATGCTACTGTAAGTCCCTGAACATATCGCTGGCTGGCTGAGCCAAGCCTGCTGGCTACTACTAATTATGCTACTTTAAGTCCCTGTACATATCGCTGGCTGGCTGAGCTAAGCCGGCTGGCTACTACTAATTATGCTACTATAAGTCCCTGTACATATCGCTGGCTGGCTGAGCTAAGCCGGCTGGCTACTACTAATTATGCTACCATAAGTCCCTGTACATATCGCTGGCTGGCTGAGCCAAGCCTGCTGGCTACTACTAATTATGCTACTGTAAGTCCCTGTACATATCGCTGGCTGGCTGAGCTAAGCCTGCTGGCTACTACTAATTATGCTACTATAAGTCCCTGTACATATCGCTGACTGGCTGAGCTAAGCCGGCTGGCTACTACTAATTATGCTACTATAAGTCCCTGTACATATCGCTAGCTGGCTGAGCTAAGCCTGCTGGCTACTACTAATTATGCTACTGTAAGTCCCTGTACATATCACTGGCTGGCTGAGCTAAGTCTGCTGGCTACTACTAATTATGCTACTGTAAGTCCCTGTACATATCACTGGCTGGCTGAGCTAAGCCTGCTGGCTACTACTAATTATGCTACTATAAGTCCCTGTACATATCGCTGGCTGGCTGAGCTAAGCCTGCTGGCTACTACTAATTATGCTACTGTAAGTCCCTGTACATATCGCTGGCTGGCTGAGCTAAGCCTGCTGGCTACTACTAATTATGCTACTGTAAGTCCCTGTACATATCGCTAGCTGGCTGAGCTAAGCCTGCTGGCTACTACTAATTATGCTACTGTAAGTCCCTGTACATATCGCTAGCTGGCTGAGCTAAGCCTGCTGGCTACTACTAATTATGCTACTGTAAGTCCCTGTACATATCGCTAGCTGGCTGAGCTAAGCCTGCTGGCTACTACTAATTATGCTACTGTAAGTCCCTGTACATATCGCTAGCTGGCTGAGCTAAGCCTGCTGGCTACTACTAATTATGCTACTGTAAGTCCCTGTACATATCGCTAGCTGGCTGAGCTAAGCCTGCTGGCTACTACTAATTATGCTACTATAAGTCCCTGTACATATCACTGTATGGCTGAGCTAAGTCTGCTGGCTACTACTAATTATGCTACTATAAGTCCCTGTACATATCGCTAGCTGGCTGAGCTAAGCCTGCTGGCTACTACTAATTATGCTACTGTAAGTCCCTGTACATATCGCTAGCTGGCTGAGCTAAGCCTGCTGGCTACTACTAATTATGCTACTGTAAGTCCCTGTACATATCGCTAGCTGGCTGAGCTAAGCCTGCTGGCTACTACTAATTATGCTACTGTAAGTCCCTGTACATATCGCTGGCTGGCTGAGCTAAGCCTGCTGGCTACTACTAATTATGCTACTATAAGTCCCTGTACATATCGCTGGCTGGCTGAGCTAAGCCTGCTGGCTACTACTAATTATGCTACTGTAAGTCCCTGTACATATCGCTGGCTGGCTGAGCTAAGCCTGCTGGCTACTACTAATTATGCTACTATAAGTCCCTGTACATATCGCTGGCTGGCTGAGCTAAGCCTGCTGGCTACTACTAATTATGCTACTGTAAGTCCCTGTACATATCGCTAGCTGGCTGAGCTAAGCCTGCTGGCTACTACTAATTATGCTACTATAAGTCCCTGTACATATCACTGTATGGCTGAGCTAAGCCTGCTGGCTACTACTAATTATGCTACTGTAAGTCCCTGTACATATCACTGGCTGGCTGAGCTAAGCCTGCTGGCTACTATTAATTATGCTACTATAAGTCCCTGTACATATCGCTGGCTGGCTGAGCTAAGCCTGCTGGCTACTACTAATTATGCTACTATAAGTCCCTGTACATATCGCTAGCTGGCTGAGCTAAGCCTGCTGGCTACTACTAATTATGCTACTGTAAGTCCCTGTACATATCGCTAGCTGGCTGAGCTAAGCCTGCTGGCTACTACTAATTATGCTACTATAAGTCCCTGTACATATCACTGTATGGCTGAGCTAAGCCTGCTGGCTACTACTAATTATGCTACTGTAAGTCCCTGTACATATCACTGGCTGGCTGAGCTAAGCCTGCTGGCTACTACTAATTATGCTACTATAAGTCCCTGTACATATCGCTGGCTGGCTGAGCTAAGCCTGCTGGCTACTACTAATTATGCTACTATAAGTCCCTGTACATATCGCTAGCTGGCTGAGCTAAGCCTGCTGGCTACTACTAATTATGCTACTGTAAGTCCCTGTACATATCGCTGGCTGGCTGAGCTAAGCCTGCTGGCTACTACTAATTATGCTACTGTAAGTCCCTGTACATATCGCTGGCTGGCTGAGCTAAGCCTGCTGGCTACTACTAATTATGCTGTAAGTCTTCATACACAGTTAACTGAGCTAAGACCTCTGGGGACTGCTAATTATGCTTCTGTGAGTCTCTATACATAAGCTGACTGACCTAAAATTGCTGGGTACTGCTAATTATGCCACTATAAGTCTCTATACATATATACAAATAACTGAGCTAAGACTGCTGGGTACTGCTAATTATGCTTATAAGAACCTGGGTACTGCTTGATATTGCTTAGTATACTTCCCACAGAACCAATTCAAAAGCAAAATGATCATTTGACCTTAAAATAAAGTTGCAAAGAATAAAAAATGCATTATATCATCATAAACTGCCATCATGTGCAAACTTTGTTCTGCAGTGATTTAACATACCATTGTTCAGTTTTATCCTAGCATCCTTATCATATCATTTATGGTTATATTCAAGCATCCTCATCAAACCACTGGTTCATTCTACCTCAAACATCGCAAGCCTAAATGAATGAATGCTAAAAAATATTCAGCATTGATTCATTAGCGATCCAAACAAATATGATTTTACCATTTTGCCACTAATTAATCATGCCAATTAATAAATATAGAAGCAAAGATAGGAAAACAATTTTTTCTTCAAATGATCAGCACTCGGTTGACAAGGGATCATAATTCAGATGCAAAGTGGAAAGCATTTTTTCCCCTCTGCTCTGAGAAGTTTGACAGAAATGGTGGCAATTATGGCGCATAAAACAAAGCACGTTTTGCCCCAATGTTGTCAGCATCCTCACAGTTAAGCTATAGATCCGAGGAGTAAATTATTTACCTCAACCAAACTAGCATCATTTGGTATTCTGCCAATATTGGAAAACTCCAACATAAGTTTGGTCACCGAGAACAATGATGCATATTGATATGTGCAGTACAAATACAGAATTGAGCTGAATACATCTATATAAACATTGATCAAACACAAGCAATTATCATATTATAATGTATAGTGACAATCTGACAAAAGGAAGCATCTGCAAAGCTGTCAAAAAAGATCACCTTTATTTTCAGATCAATATGGACAAATGAAAAAAGACCAGCAAAATTATAAGATATACAGACAGTTTATCATGAGGATTAGTCATCAGCACAACTTCTAGGAATTATAATGTGGAAAGAATGAACATAATATTGTATGCATGGTTGTGTTTCCTATAATATACTTATATTGCAAGGATGGTGATATTGTATGGGTGGTGATAGTGTATGGAAGGTGAAACTGTATAAATGGTGATGTTATATGGGTGGTGATATTGAATGGATTGAGATGATGTATACTAGATGGTAATGTTGTTTGGATGGTGATATTGCTTAGATGGTAATATTGCATGGATGGTAATTTTGCTTCGATGGTAATATTGCAGGGATGGTAATGTTGTTTGGATGGTGATATTGCTTGGATGGTAATATTGCATGGATGGTAATGTTGTTTGGATGGTAATATTGCATGGATGGTAATGTTGTTTGGATGGTAATATTGCATGGATGGTAATGTTGTTTGGGTGGTAATATTGCATGGATGGTGATATTGCAGGGATGGTAATGTTGTTTGGATGGTAATATTGCATGGATGGTGATATTGCAGGGATGGTAATGTTGTATGGATGGTGATTGTTGAATGGTTGTGATGAGTGGACAGTTGCGTACTATAATACACATGGAAGGTGATACATGATGGAAGGCAAAGTTGTATGGAATATCATATCGGCAGTTTGCAAGAATCTGTCAAAGCATAAATATATATAAACACAGATCTGCACCTCAGGGTCACATGACACACTTGTAGGCCACTGTGTAAAGCTCTGCAGGGCTGTCCTGATCACAAAGGACTAATTGCATAATGCAGCTTTCATCAAGAGGTGTACACATTACAAAGCAATGAATAGCAACTCACTCGTGTGAAAGGCAAGAAGTTTAACTAAGCAATTTAGCAATAAGATGAAACACACAGAAAGAGCTACGGGCTACAGACAGCAAGCTAACCCAATAAATAGCAAATTTGGTGTTACTATGGTGATATTGTGATGGTGATTGTGTGAGGGTCGTGGCTTAGACACACCAGGTCCCCCATCCTCTGCCCCTTGGGACATCACTGCTTATCAAAATATAGGGAGACTAGGGGCAAAATTGTCACGATCAGTCTCAATCACGTTAATATATCTTCACCAAATTGCATTTGCCAGAAGTTTGCAAATAACCTTAACTCATGAGGATATGCTATTTGGCAATCTATCTTCCATCTGCCTATTACAAACTCCATTTGTAGAGAGCCTTCACAGTATATTTTTATTGTTCTGTTTCTTTTTTGTTAAAAGAGTAATCAACAATCCCGTCCCTCCTTCCCAAGAAAAAAATACCTCTGATAATGGGTTTATAAAATTATGTAAAAGGCGCTTGTTATGTTATGAGGACACCAATTAGTTGGTGCTGAATGCATTGTCTGTTTGGGCTAACCCCAGTGTCCTTCCTCTCCGTGTCTGCTACTGCCCTAATGAGGCTAATCAATGAGGAAAGGTGGCGCCAGCCATCCTCCCCGGGTGTTGTTTATGTTATATAATCACAATGACATTTACCACTCTTCCTCAAGGACTCTTCAAGCAGTTGCCTTCAAACATCTATCTGGTCTCATGATAGAAGGAGGAATGATAAAAGGGGGTATGATTTAAGGCGGTATGATAAAATGGGGTATGATTTAAGGCAGTATGATAAAATGGAGTATGATATAAAGGGGTATGATAAAATGGGGTATGATATAAGGGGTATAATAAAATGGGGTATGATTTAAGGCGGTATGATAAAATGGGGTATGATATAAGGGGTATAATAAAATGGGGTATGATTTAAGGCGGTATGATAAAATGGGGTATGATATAAGGGTATAATAAAATGGGGTATGATTTAAGGCAGTATGATAAAATGGGGTATGATAAAATGGGGTATGATATAAGGGGTATAATAAAATGGGGTATGATATAAGGGGGTATAATAAAATGGGGTATGATAAAATGGGGGTATGATTTAAGGCAGTATGATAAAATGGGGTATGATGAAAGGGGTGAGATAAATGGAGGCATGATAAAAGGAGGCATGGAAAAGGGAGTATAAAAAGAGGCATTATGATAAAAGGGGCATGGAAAAGACATGATAGAAGGAGACATGACATAAGGAGGTATGAAAAAGGGAATTATAATAATGGGCATGATAATAATGGGCATGATAATAATGGGCATGATAATAATGGGCATGATAATAATGGGCATGATAATAATGGGCATGATAATAATGGGCATGATAATGGGCATGGTAAAAGGAAGTATGATAAAAGGTCATGCAAAACCAAGAAATAACATGATTATATTATGTCATGTTGGAGTTTTGTATGACTGAACATAGATTGCCGATAGTTCTGCATGACAAATGGAGTCAAATCAGTCCTGCATGATTCAATTTTATCATGTTTGTGCATGAAAATAAAGTTTTGTTCTGACTGGAAAGATGGCATAGGGTTATTGTGTAAATGAACTCTGCACTTCTGGCCTGGCTCCATTCCACTCTATAATCTGGGTCAAATCAAGGCAGATCCTTCAAACATCTGAGATAAACATATCCCAGATCTAGTATCTCAAGAAACTTATTCATTGACAGACAAAAATACAGGTCATATTGAGAAACCCACTTGCAAGTTTATTTGATATTTACTGTATCTGGAAGTGGGTGATAATTTCCTGGCCAATGGATAATAATGGATCAAGTTACAGAATTTCCAAAGATGTGATGATTGTAGTGAAAATGGGCCATGAATTAAAGAATGGCATATCAAATTTTGAAAAATAGCTCAGAACTAGTCAATTAGTGGTGTGAAAATAGAAATATTCTAAAAACTGGTGAGAGTATAGTGTACCCAGATCAAGTTTACACCCAGCGTATATACAAACATTGATAAAGAAGTTTTAAATATTTAAAGCTTTCATGAAATCAGATACTCTGCATAAAATCAGTTGTAGTGCTAGTAATTGAATTTTCTTAATAACTCTGCCATTATTGCCCTCTGTTGACGCTGTTCAAAATTTGCTCTCCAAGTCCAGTCATGTTATTGAGTGGTGGAACACCCTTTTAATAAGAATATTCCATTGACAGTTAACCAATTTTGAGCCCCCTGTTGCTCAATTGCCCATAATATTTGCAAAGAACTTGTCGCTATTGTCACACCCCATTGAGCACAGGATCTAAATAATATTCTGTGGGACACTTTTCATTTCTATAACTCCCTCAACAGGATCACCAATGTTTCTGATTTTGTACAAGTGCTCTCAGAATTTGGCAGAAAAGTGAAGCAGTGAAAGGCTATGGTAAGTTTTTAAACATTTCATTTAAGGATCAGGTGATACAGAAGAGAAATGTCCACACTTGAAGGCCATGAAAGTAAAATTAACAACCCTATACATGATTAAAAATATTCTCATCCAAGGTTGTGATTTCAGCTTTCATCCCTTCTGTTGTATATGCCACAAGGGAGAATTGATATTGCACTGAATATACAATCTTAGCTTTTCAGATTCCTATGACTATTTTTTCTCTTGTGATTGTGTTATACTTATACTTAAAGCATTGGTGAAACCTGGAAAGTTGCAGGCAATTTTACAGTGGTTTAAGGTATCTGAAAACAATATATGATCTTAAAATTGACATACATACAGGCTATCTATCTGAAATCCACTAAAGAACATCTGCCCTGAGAATTATGATTATTTGTGACCACCAAGTACTGCCAGGACTAAACAGGAAGTGTGTTGTGTGACCTTGACCTTTGAACTGTCAGGGGGCTCCGTAAGTCATAGGAGGTGTTGTTTACCAATTGTCAAAATTGGAGCAACACATTTTGGCCTTTTTTTTCCCACTATTTAGAGAATGAATTGGAAGATAATACTTATCATGATGATAGTGCATTTTCTTGGCTTTCTTTTGGTGGTAAATTTATTAAAAACAGATGAATATTTATGAAGTTATAAATGATGAAATCATTTTTTTTTATATTATATATGTTTGCAAAAAAAAGTTTTAAAAAATTCTATACAGCCCAGCTTTTAAGGTGGAATCCATGCAGCCTTTGATGTCTTCCCATTCAATGGTGTGAAAAACCCCAAATTTCATCAAAGAGGGTCATATCATAAATTTTACTGATACCAATTATCAGCATTCACAGTTTTGCCATTCAAAGTCATTGTGATTTAAGGCCAAACCAGTGATCAAAGGGTTTAATGTCACTTTTTCAATATCACGGCCTTCAAGTTAAGGGGCATTCCATGCAACCTTTGAGTCATGTCTTCCCTTTTTGACAGAAAGGTTTTCATATGCATAAGATACTTTTCAAATAAATAGTATACTTTTCCCATAAATGATATATCTTTCACAACCATAAGATATTTGTCACAACCATAAAATATTTTTCACGGCCATGAGTTATTTCATTGATTCAAATAATATTAAAATAATCTTATGTTGTTCTGAAGTATACTCCTGGCAATAAATTGATAAATTGTACAAAACATCTTCACCCTGTTTCCCAAGCTGGACAGGTGCACAACTGGTAACTCATTAGGTGTTTACACAAGATCACATACCAGCTAAACAAAGCTTGTTGACAAAGTGTTCAATTGCTGGTGTAGGTTTTAGCAGACAACTGATCAACTTTCAAGTGCCACAGAAATTTGTTAACAGAGAATATTTTGGGTACTACTACATAAAAGCACTGTTTAGGGTATAAACATTCATGTTATGTAAAGAAAATGTGTCTGAAAGTCAGGTTTCACCAATGCTTTAACAAAAAACAATGACCCCAACTGGCCATGTTATCACATGTGACTCGTAATTCATCCAGTGGCTACTTGTTATTGGTTGCTGACCAGTAAAATATTAGTCTCTTGGAACCCACTTACACAAATAGCTCTGGACAAAACGCAGAGGTCGTATATGACTCTACCTCACTATGAAGAGGAACAGTAAACAAGAACACTTCAAATTAAAATAATGGATAACTGTCACATTGAAAACAAGAACACTTCAAATTAAAATAATGGATAACTGTCAAATAGAGAAAGAGAACACTTCAAATAAAATAATGGATAACTGTCATTGTGAACAGAGAAAGCTTTTATTAAAGACTGTTTAATTTTTGTTGTGAAAATTAACAACCTATTTAACATAAAATAATCATCAGATGAATTTGGTGAAAATCATAAATGAATAAATAAATAAATTTTAATGCTTTGTAAAATATCTGTGCAAAAGTGGCACTGCTAAAGTGATGTGTTTAAATGCCTGTAATGTGAATGGTGACACAAATGTGTTGCTATGCAGCTATCAATGGGCGGCAACATTCCGCTGCTTGTGAGGCTGTTTGGTAATATGTCCCACTCTCAGGATTAACCATCTGACGACCAGGTGTGATTACCCATAATCTGCAATCACAGACTCTCTCACAGCTGACCCCCCTCCTACTTTGTTATCTGATAATCCCTCCACACGGCTAATTACTATGTTACAATACAACGCAGGTAATCGTCAAAACACACTTAATTAATGACCGGGAGTAGCAACTCACACTGTGAATCGATTGGTTAATCTGCGCTGAGAAGTTGGTGTGTATCTTGCATCACATTGCCTGTGTTTGTCTTGCCATTGCCATAGACCGGGCATGAGTGGAACGTGTCAATGTTGATGCATTATCTGTGTGTCTGATTATATTTGTGCTGTCACTTTCTATGATAACAAGATAATTTCACCATGAGGCCTATAGTAATAGTACAATGAGTTGGCAATCAATAATGCCTGCCTGCATGCCTCGCTCAAGTGATCCCATCACACCAGCTCACACCTCTCTCTCCTATTTACCTGGCAAAAACCTCCTCCTCCTCCGCTGCTGGACCATGGCTTGATGACCACGGCTCAGATGAGGGATCACGTCAATGATGCGGCAGCTTAAGATCACATAATGGCTACGTTTGTACAACAGATGAGCTGGCTGAGGATCAGCATTGGATGTATGTTCAGGCAGATATCAGCCTTTACAAGAAGATTGTATAGATATAAGCAAGATTAGGAAATACATCCACATGAGATTGCTATGAGATTGAGCAACTTCAAGTCTCCCAGTTTATTATGACTGAGATGAGATCATGTCAGTTCTAAGCACTTAGTCCCTGAAACACTAATCCTGCCAAGCCACTGAGTCAGTTCTAAGCACTTAGTCCCTGAAACACTAATCCTGCCAAGCCACTGAGTCAGTTCTAATCACTTAGTCCCTGAAACACTAATCCTGCCAAGCCACTGAGTCAGTTCTAATCGCTTAGTCCCTGAAACACTAATCCTGCCAAGCCACTGAGTCAGTTCTAATCACTTAGTCCCTAAAACACTAATCCTGCCAAGCCACTGAGTCAGTTCTAATCACTTAGTCCCTGAAAAACTACCAAGCCACTGTTATAGCACTGACTCAGTCCCTGATACACTGAGCCTGTTATAGCACTGACTCAGTCCCTGATACACTGAGCCTGTTATAGCACTGACTCAGTCCCTGATACACTGAGCCTGTTAAAGCACTGACTCAGTCTCTGTTATAGCACTGACTCAGTCCCTGATACACTGAGCCTGTTATAGCACTGACTCAGTCCCTGATACACTGAGCCTGTTATAGCACTGACTCAGTCCCTGATACACTGAGCCTGTTAAAGCACTGACTCAGTCTCTGTTATAGCACTGACTCAGTCCCTGATACACTGAGCCCATTATAGCACTGACTCAGTCCCTGATACACTGAGCCTGTTATAGCACTGACTCAGTCCCTGATACACTGAGCCTGTTAAAGCACTGACTCAGTCTCTGTTATAGCACTGACTCAGTCCCTGATACACTGAGCCCATTATAGCACTGACTCAGTCCCTGATACACTGAGCCTGTTATAGCACTGACTCAGTCTCTGTTATAGCACTGACTCAGTCCCTGATACACTGAGCCTGTTATAACACTGACTCAGTCCCTGATACACTGAGCCTGTTATAGCACTGACTCAGTCTCTGTTATAGCACTGACTCAGTCCCTGATACACTGAGCCTGTTATAGCACTGACTCAGTCCCTGATACACTGAGCCTGTTAAAGCACTGACTCAGTCTCTGTTATAGCACTGACTCAGTCCCTGATACACTGAGCCTGTTAGCACTGACTCAGTCCCTGATACACTGAGTCTCAGCTTATCTTCTGTATTGATTTGTCTCCGTTCATCAGTACTACTGCACCAGATGAGGGGTGAGGTGTCTAGCCCCCCCAGCTACCAATGTTGATTTAGCTTAACCCTCTGCCTGTTGGATTACTATGATGACATTTTTCATCACAGAGTGGAGGTGTGATACTGCAGTGGGGTTAAGGAACGTCACACTTGTCCTGGGTGCACGCCAGCTGAGATGAAAGACTCCGTATTTGTAGAACAGAGAGATTCCAGTTAATCAAACATCTAAAATTTTGTTTAAAACTGTTCATGCATTTAATGATGGCAGTTCTGATTTCAGAATAAACATGCAAATACCAACAAATATTGATCAAAACAATGTACTCATTGTTCATTTTTGATGCCTTTCCTTTTAAGAATTGAGTGGGATATCCAGAAATGAATGTATATAATTATACTTTGTGAAATTGTGTCGCTGTGTATGATGCCTGGTGCTGTGTGGTGCTGTGTTTTATGCCTGATGCTGTGTATGATGCCTGGTGCTGTGTATGATGCCTGGTGCTGTGTGGTGCTGTGTTTTATGCCTGGTGCTGTGTTTTATGCCTGACGCTGTGTTATATGCCTGGTGCTGTGTATGATGCCTGGTGCTGTGTATGATGCCTGGTGCTGTGTATGATGCCTGGTGCTGTGTATGATGCCTGGTGCTGTGTTTTATGCCTGGCGCTGTGTTATATGCCTGGTGCTGTGTATGATGCCTGGTGCTGTGTATGATGCCTGGTGCTGTGTATGATGCCTGGTGCTGTGTATGATGCCTGGTGCTGTGTATGATGCCTGGTGCTGTGTGGTGCTGTGTTTTATGCCTGGCGCTGTGTTATATGCCTGGTGCTGTGTATGATGCCCAGTGCTGTGTATGATGCCCAGTGCTGTATATGATGCCTGGTGCTGTGTGGTGCTGTGTTTTATGCCTGGTGCTGTGTTTTATGCCCGGTGCTGTGTTTTATACATGTTGCTGTGTAATATAACTTGGCAAGTTTGAACATCAAACTTGACTGACCTGAGCATGCCTAGAAGTCAACTGAACAAAGATTAACCCATCAACTGGTTGTGGAGAAGCCAGTTTCCACCTCGTGAATAAAGGCCCTGAGTGAGGTACCCTGCTGGTTTTAGGCTCAGTTGTTTTGTTCAGGGAGAAGAAGGGAGGGGGGTTGGTAGAAAGAGGTGAGGGGGGGGCAGTGTATTGTTGGTTTTCTCATCAATATGTTGTATTGATCACCCACAGATAGCTGGACCTTGCGTTCCTGCACATCCTCCACACATCAGGAGACTTCCAAAAATATCTTCACTCTCCTATGCAAACATAATTATGCTCTTTGTTCTATCTTTTTTCTCATCAACGAAACAATTTGATAAAAAAAATATAGGGATTTGTCAATCAATTTTACTAATGCTTTATAATTTCCACATGTGGCACAAGAAAACCAGTTTAAATTATGCACAATTTGCATTTTGTGACATGACTTCAGCTTCAGGGCAGTTTTTAATTATATAAGCATTAATCTGAAACCTCAGGAGATCTGTTTCACCAGAACATGATCCTGACCTGTGAGTTATCATCAATGATAATTATGTTGAAAAAAAAAATTGAGACTGAGATTTGAAATGTTGATCACATTATTCTGTGAGAATACATTACATTTTCCTGACAGATCCTGTGAACTGTGTGCAAATTGGTGTTAAGACTTGAATGTCCTCGATAGGTGAGGCATTCAAAAACGACATTAATGGGAGCTCTTCTTTTCACACATTGATCTTATCTTAAACAAATTTATTTCCTGTAAATCTTACTACTTTGTTGATTTTGGCCCCACTAACTAAAAAAAAGTGAATAAATACATACAATAGCTAGGGCACTGTCTATGGGGGTGAATGGGGATATAGACAAACATTTTTCTTGCAATTTAAGATATATGTGATTCTATATCTGAAAACTGAAGCTTTAATGACTCATTCTACTACTCACTTCATGGCACATGAAAACAATATGTAGGGATACATCAAAGGTAAAAAGCCTACACATGTTAGAAGAAAAATAAACCACTGGCTACATCAAAGGCAACATGCCTACACATGATACAATATATACTTAATGCTCCTATGCAGAGAAAGAAAATGGTGATCACATGACATCGGCCATGCTTATTTCTTCTCTCTGGTTCTACTGTTTCAGAAAATAACCTATAATGTATTTGGTAATATCCTGAGAATATCTCTGTGTGGCATCTGACGAGGGAAAAAATCCTGCTTCATCCTGTGTAAGACTTTATACTGAAAGATATATGGCAGAGTGCTTCATATTTCACTGTTAATATGATATATGGCAGAGTGCTTCACATTTCACTGTTGATATGATATATGGCAGAGTGCTTCACATTTCACTGTTGGCATGATACATGACAGAGTGCTTCACATTGCAATGTTGGCATGATATATGACTGAGTTTTAACATTTCAGTTTTATGATATATGGCAGAGTATTTCACTTTACAATGTTGAAATGATATATGGCAGAGTGGTTCACATTTCAGTATTATGATATATGGCAGAGTGCTTCACATTTCAGTGTTGATATATGGTAGAGTGCTTCACATCTCAGTGTTGATATGATATATGGCAGAGTGCTTCACATTACTGTGTTGACAACCAGCAAGCACTGTTCTGATACAAAATATTCTTTCTGGTATAGGCCAGCAAATGGCATTATGTGAAAAGCAATTCCATCAGGCAAGACATGATGGGAAACAAGAATCTACTGATAGGCCGGAACTGTCCAGTGCTGTGTGAGAGCGTGGGACACATCTCCAAACCTTACTCGCATTCAAGTGCGGCAGCAGGCTCTCACGTTTATGTCTCACAATACTCTCGAGATCCTCAATTGCTTTCATGGGACGACAATTTCTGACCACTTCTAGCAGATGGCATGCATGTAGAAAGCGTCTAATCATTTTACTGGGCTAAGTCTGGTGTGGCCATTTCTCGGGCCAATATCCCCTCTGCCACGAATGCCAGCATCCCGTCTCTCCGGTCTCTGCAGAGAACGCTGTGATCTGTGCTAAAACCTGCCCAACATATACACTTCCCCAATTTGGACATCATAGGGCCGTGATTTAAAGGGACTGTTTTTTTTTCTTTCTCATATAAAATAGGCCACTGCGACTGGTACATGAGTTGAGTGATGAAGTGATACCAGAAAACAGGCATGGATGGGGAACTGGCAAGCATTGCAGGCATCTTGGTGCCAGCTTCAGACTCCAGCCTTAATACTCACAGTGTGCAAGCTCAGGCCTCACACCAGCCTCCAACTCCAAACCAGCCCAAAACTCACAGCCAAACTAACCCATAAAAACCATTAACACTCCTCCTTAATTGTACTTATTGTCACCTGCAGGCGGACCTCAATCACTGCTATGTCTTCCCTGCATTAAAACCCTGCATGCCATTTGCCACTGCCTGCTGTGCCTTAATGGCTTGATGGTCTAGTCTTCCTTTAAAACAGTTGGATTCCACAATGCTTAGTATTACTTCATTTCGATTATTAAAAAAAAAAAATATTTATATATCAGTGATGAAAGGTCACACCTACCTGAATATTATGTCTAATATGAAGCTCCACAACATTTCCCGCTTTTCTTTCCACTTGAAAACTTTGGCTTTTGGAAAACTTTTGACACTGAAGTTGGGAAGCTTTGACAAGAGAATTGCTTGGACCGAGGATTGCGGTGCCGAGCACGGCAAGGCAGAGGCACCACTTGCCGGGCCAGACGCATCCGAGCCTCCCGTACATAACTCCGCACTGCCACCCCTCACAAACTAACTCCGCATTAGACAAACACTATTCCTGGACCAACTGGCTGAAAAATACTCCAAAACCATTTGTAAAATCCACGATTTAAGAGTAGGAAATCCGCGGCTGATGTGACGAGCTGTGCTCACCACAAGTTCTGGGCATGACTGGTGCTGCTCATGTACGTCGTGCTGCCACCTGGTGCGCACACTCCCACCGACCCTTCACGCCAAACACACAAACACAACCCCCAATAAATTACCTTTTATTTATCTTGTAACCAATCAACCGTGCGTTTTATGTACATGGTTATTTATCTAAACAGGTCAAGTTGAGTGTTTTAATATTTGGTCCATATTTGTTATGTTGTAACAAAATATTATTGTGGCTTTAAGGAGAGAGATGGAGGGTGGCGATGACTGTTGGAAGAGCCATTTACATTGTGTACATCGGGGTTGGCTGTAGCAGCAAGGCAGGAGAATTGCTATGTTAAAACAACAACCTACATCCAAATCTACCGCAATACTACGCCTTCTCCACCATTTAGGATCCAAGATGGAGTCTCAGAGCCCCAACTGATCACCCCAGCGCGATCATATAAGGTAGGTTTGTAGCGATTTCCTTAAATGTTCATTGCCTGTTTTGGATCCCAGGCTGGCTGCATGTGCCTGCAATGGTACGGTCAATGGTCTATGGAGGATGCACTGTGTCAAAATAATTTATTCGCGCGCTTCGTTTTCTATGGTAAATACCAGTTTTCAATTGTGACGTCAGCTGTAACCCTTAAGGATTCAACAGAGATGAGTGAAATCCTAAATTTGAGTAATACACATGCGCAAAGGGCCATTATTCTATCGACATAATTCACATGATAAATTTGACAATGTGCAGACAATGATAGTAATGTATATTTGACACGAGTTGAAGACATTACCTAATTTAGATGAAATTGCAGGCTCCAATGCAATTTGAATGTGAACATCCATGTCCAGATATTTTACATAAGATTGATTACTGAATGCACCTATAAATTAATCCAGGTCTATTACAGTAATAACTCATGCCAATATTACTAAATATATATTTGCAAATACAAAGTCCATGGATTTTTAAAATAAGGATAAACTCCTAACAAGTAATCTGATCTCTCAAGGAAAAGGTCCTAAAGGGACAATTATTGTCCAAAAAATAATTAAAGTCTAAAATGTATTGTATGACAACCAGGAAATAGATTTTTTTGTTTTGATTTTGAGGGTCAGATAATGCAGGTTTTTGAATAATATGAATAAATAAGAACAAATATATGACTTCATCCATTATTTCAGACAAGATGGCAGAAAAGTCTCTATGTCTTGCCTTGGTTGCCATGGTGATTTGTTTTTGCCATGGCAACCCTGAAGGTAACCAAGTGATGATGTTCAGAGACTTACCTGAGAATGGTGAATTCCCACTCCCTGTTCACTTCATCATCAGAAGCACATTTGAGGTAAGATTTAAGTTTCATCTGAATTGAATAATGTCAACACAATAGAAATTTCAATATGAGATTTCTTTTTGGTTATATTGATAATCCATTATTGATATGAACTGGTAATCTATTCACTTTATATGAACTGGATGACAATTCCCATTTCACGTGAACTCCCTCTCAGTTTCCTTTTTAATATACTTCATGTCAAACTACCCATGAAGGTCCTACTTGACAAGCAGAGTCCATTAAGAATGCAGTGCCTCTTAGTGTTTATTTAAATAAATTGCAAATAAATACTCTTTTATTGATATTACCCATTAAATTGCCTGTCCTTTTTATATACATTTCTTAATCATCTTTAAGATTTATTCAATTTATTCAATTGGCACTGCCTTTCAAGGTCCTTTACAATGTGCATTGCCTTCTTAGGTCCTTCCTTAATATAACTGCATACCATGGTCCTTTTAGATGTGCACTGAATGACATGGCCCTTTTTACATACACTGCATATAGTGGTCTATTTTGAATATGCTGTACATATCGTGTCCTTTTGTATATACAATGCATAACATGGCCTTTATTGTTATGCACTGCATATCATGGCCTTTATGTTTATGCACTGCATATCATGGCCTTTTAATCATTTTTGCATGCACTTGCCACTCAAATATGGCATCAGTCTCTGTGATTATATTATTTTATAAACAAGAAAATGAAGTAAGTGGATACGTCAGGCTCACCTTATATGAATTGCTTTGTTACATCACATTTTACTCCCAAGTATAGAAGAAATGGGCTTGTCATAGCATATATCATGTTTTGCAGAATTGAATAAATCAGAAACATGAATGTTGTATTTATCCTGAACAAAGGATGCTATTATTTACAGTCAAATAATAGTTTGTGTTTTTGCAGCGGTCATACCAAATAGTGTTTGGATTATTTACTGCTCTCATATTTCTTCCAAACCATATACTGATTAGACCTGTGATAGCATAATGAAGTAATTTGATTCACAATTAAACGTTGACTGATCCATGTTAAGGAATTCAGATTTCTTCATGACAGTAAAATATGGTAGATTTTGTGATGGAATATTAAACTCACTAATTTTGGGCAGTGTTGCTGTCGTTCATGTCATCATGATTTAAAAGCGCTGTTAATTTTGACTTGGATATAATTCATGTTTTAAACAAATGACTTGGCTCCATGTCTCAATCTCAGTGACTGTCCTATCACAATGATACATGCACCCATGTTAATTATACTTTAAAAGCATTATCTATTTTAAGAGGCAAGATAAGTCATGTCTGTACAAATGACTTGATTCAATAAATCTCTCGGCGAGACAGTTCCGCGGCAAGTGCCCATGTAGATACGATCACTCTCCACGATATCAGTCTCCGTGACATTCGGCAATATCTTAGATGGCAGTAGCATATTATTTTTGGAATAAAGTAAGGCTTAAATCCAAGCGATTTATCAAATATAATTACTTCAGTGGAAAGAGACAGCCATCACAATGGGAGGGACATTACTTTTGAAATTTACACTCAAAATCTAATTAACTAAACAGCAACAATATATTTCTCAATACAAAATCTATTTTGGCTGTTATGTGCTTATGGATATGGTTGGGCATATCTGTAGAATGTGATAATATCAATTGAGTTGGGTTACAATGAAGAATGTCTTGTTATATGGCTCCATCAAAATTACATTCTCCATTATAATTACTGTGTCTCCTGAAATTAGGCTTATTGAACAAAGCACATTAAAATTGTCATGCTTTGAACGCAGACGCCTGCAAATGAAAATGTAAAGAAAATATGTCTGAGACAGCAACAAAAATGAGTTTGTTGTCTCGATGATACTCAATAACAGAGCCATATTGAATTTGAATTAGTGTGATGGCAGTTGAAATTGAGTGAAGAAGAAAGATTGTTATTCTACGGGTCTTCGTTTGAATCTGTGGGACAAAT
Source organism: Amphiduros pacificus (assembly GCA_949316495.1). Classification (NCBI taxonomy): domain Eukaryota; kingdom Metazoa; phylum Annelida; class Polychaeta; order Phyllodocida; family Hesionidae; genus Amphiduros; species Amphiduros pacificus. Next base: position 8,776,915 of record OX439003.1, on the reverse strand, counting down.
CCGGGACATTATTGCAAAGAGAAAGATCAAGTTGTGAAATCAGGCGTTGCATATTAAGAATTTGAACAAGATTTGTCGCTCTCCAATGTGTCCAGCTGTCACTCACTGAGGGCTGGGTTAAGATATTGGATGAGCATGGATATAAGGAGCCCGGCAATATGGCCGCTCGTAAACATGTGGCCCCCTATGCCATACAGACAAGGCATCCATGAGCGGCATACACAAACAGCAGCTTCATAATGGAATAAGGATAGCCACTCTTTCTTCCTCCTTCAATAAACATGATAAAAATCAAGTTTTTCTGGAAAGTGAATAGAATGTGAGGCCCTGCAAATGGAGGCAATGAATTTTGGCTGCCATATCAGATCAAAGTTGAACCTCCCTGTGAATTCACATCACGTCCGATTTATTGTAGGTGCCTTCAGATTGAGCAATATTTCTCTCATATGATTCCCCTCATTTTTCAAAATCAAACTGTACGAATAAAACAAGAAAAAAATCCAGCTAAATGATAGAAATGAATGGAGCTACAAAAAACACATGACATGTAAATTTCATGGATGTGTAATTTCAGGCCATGGGGCAACTGGCATTAAATTTGTGCCAATCCTTTGCAAATAAATCATCGCAAAATGAAAATATTCCATTCTGCACAACACATTTTTCATAGTTGTAAATAAGAATATAGCAAACGTGTATTTTGTGTTTGAAGCTGATGACCGGGCGCTGAGCCAAGCAATAACACGATCCTAAATCATGCATCGCAGCATGAAGGCACTGTCCCCCATCGCTTCACACATATCCCACAATACAGAGCAACATGAATATTTCATCCTCAAACTGCTTAGGCCCGTGATATCTTGCTTACATGGTCAGGGTCAGTGCGGGTGTGAAACACAAATGGCCATACGTTGTGATTGAAAATTAATTGCTTAATTTATTTTATTTGTGCATCATTGGATACATAAATATATATATATATATATATATATATATATATATATATATATATATATATATATATATATATATATATATATATATATATATATATATTTGTCAGCCTTGTGTGAAATCTGTTCTTGTTCTTTGTGTGTTCATATATTCGAGTTCGCAAAAGTGCCCAATTATCGCCCACTGACGTCACGGCCCTGGGGGGACCGGTGAAGTCGTATCGTAAAATTCTTACAAAATTTCAAGCCAGAGTCAGGTGTTTGCATACGATCTTAGCAGCAATTATCTCTGTACACTGACAGTCAAATTATTTTCGTTTTCTCACAAGATATTGAATTAAATTTAACAAATATTTTACTCCAGTTTCACCGGAATGGCGGCCGCTTGGTCACGTGACCCCTAGTCACGTGATCATTGACGTTGTAGATTTGCTGGGCAATATTTTGTTGTTTTTAATGAAAGAAAACAGTATACAGTCTAATACTATGATATCATTAAGCTAACAATAAAACAACAGCTTGATTCAAAAGTTTCATCTACAATAGAATTTTTTATGTTTTTTTAAACAGGGGATGACTTATTGATTGACGGTTTTGTCATAAAACTTAATCACAACATGAAATGTACTGTGTACAATTAGCAAGGTACACAAAAAGATTTATCGTGATGAAATGGTGCCCCATTTTTCACATGCAACATATTATGGTGAAATTGATGACTCTGCCTGGGGCAGTATGAACAACAGTGATATATGGGCCACGACCCCTATTTACATTTCAGAAAAGTTCTGTTTTGAAAACAATAGATAGCAAAACACAACACAATTCTAGTATATATATATATATATATATAGACATATTATTGTCTCTTTATGACAAAAGCAATTAACAAATAAAGAAGTGGGTGACAGGGCATGGAGAATGGGGAGGAGGGTCATGTTTAACTGAATGATGGAGTTCCTAATTACCTCCATTGTCACACTATTTGTGCCCCTCCTGCACCTGGTATAGCACAGATATCAAGTATGATTTCATCATCACTGGGTATCTGCAAACCAATGATAAAACATAGCTTAATAAAAAAATAGTAGAGCCAATGGCTGAATTTTCATTTTTTTAAATCATATTTAGTTATGAAAGGCATGTTGTTAACTTTTCAGTTAAAGATGAAACATTTCTAGCATATGTCTGATTTTATATATGTCAGTTTTGATACATTTGCATGTCAGTAGGAGGTAACTGTTTGACGCTAGTGCCTGGAGAAAGGGGGTCAAATTAGTTGTGTATAACTGCCAATTTGTCAGCCCTAAACAACATCGATGTCATCAAAGGTGAAGATTCGGGCGGACATAAAGTGACATGAGAATTTAACTGTACTATAGGACTGGCTCATGGAGATAAGGTGTAAATTACGTCACAGAGGTTGGTCACTCAGGAAGTTAAATGAGTGCAAAGAGGACTCCGGGCTTGAGGGATGCCTGGATCAAAGATGGGATTAGCAGAGCAGGGTGGTGAAGATCACCCAGCCATTGTTAATGTTCACCAACTATATGGTTAGGACCATCGTGCCGATAAAATCCCTCAGTACGCAAGCCACCATATCTCATAAATTGAACCTAAATTTCCTCGTAAATATAAAACTAAGTCGGCCAGAATATGTGGGCCTATCGTTCAGACTGAGGTAGATAAAACTGACCCATAATCTCGGGGAACGGTGGTACTTTACTTGAAATGCCACGATTATTGTTAGAATAGTTTTTGCTTTATGATGAATGTCTCGATTTAAAGCTTTTCTGAAGGTTTTATGCTTGATATGAAAAATTATGGTTATTTCCTCATAAAGATATGGGTCAATACAAAATCAATGCCACAGCTTAAATTAGACTAAAATTCCCAGCAGCAGTCACATGATATATCATGGAAATTGGCAGGCCTATATTTGAGCTCTATTCTGCTCTGAAAAAATTCCTAAGCTTTGCTTTGCTTATTATTGAGGTTTGGTTTGGCACTCTCTCTCTCTTGGCCACATTATCAAGAATACACATCTCAGTATATCCGAATCTGGACTAAATCATAGATGCCTGTGTTTCCACAGTTTGGCTGGTACCATGAACAGTCCCTTATATCTGTATACAAGACTGGTGACCCGTTCGGGAGTGTGGATCACTGAGAGGTGATTTTGCGACGTTTATGACTCTGCTTTACGTCCCAAGTGAGGCAAGATCGATCACCCTTGTTCCTTTGGGATAGAAACCACATCGCACTTTTGCACGCATCCCTCGATCCCTACTTGGGTTTGTAATCTTGTTAAGATCCACCACGTCTCTAGAGACTACCCCATTGAGCCCAGTCTTAAGGCAGTCTCATTATCCCATAATCCACGTTTACTAATCCTCTACCACTGCCACTTATCTCATTATCCCAGATTAGTAACTCTTCTCTCTACCTCTATACCATGTGACCAGAAACTCTCATTTTTATGTTATTTTCTAAATGTTGCAAAGTTGCATACATGCCACCAGAAAGCTCTCCCAAACTGGACAGTTTATAATGGAGAAGTGCATCCTGGGAAATGTACACATGATATTGACCACAGTGGAATGAGCGTGCCAATGATTGTGCATATTTCTGCTGGATTAGACACATGATTGATAAATAATGAGGTGAGAAGCGGGCGATATTGACTGCCTCGTGTCATCGCTTCGTCCCAGCTTCCTGTGTCATTTATTAGCATTAATTGTGTGGCACTAAGTGCCAGCATGTGAGCTCTATATGTGTCTCGTGCGCAAACATCCATGCATCTCACTCCGTCACAGGAAGATGAAGCCTTATTGATGGTTTAAGGCTGTGAAAGAGTCCTCATCTGATGACCTGCTCTGTTAGATGCTTGCTTATTGCTGGGCAGTCGTCCAGGACAAATTAGAAAAATGCTCACTTTCAGTCTCTCCTGGGCAGTGCCACTATTTAAACAAAGGAAATAGTCTCAGGAAAAGAGAAGTCTGCTGCAAAATAGGCAAAGTTGTGAGAGGAATACAGAAAGGCTTAAACATGGCTTTTTACCCTACAGTCAGCAAATCTGCAACACTCTGGCATATTCCATGGATCTGGAATTACAATAAAATGATATTGTCTGATTAGGAATTGTTTGTATAAGTGACACCTGGTGGGCACTAGTCGCGTCCTTGATTCTCTGTGAAAGAAGGTCATTGTGAGCATGGGTCTAGAGTAAATAAATGCTGGCCTTGACGTGTTTGGTCTCACATAAGTGTAAACCATTGATATCGTTCACTCCACAGACTCAAGTTGGTCATATTGGACCTTTGCATGAATCCAAATGGAAACTGTTATTATTATTATTATTATTATTAGGTTTGTGGGAGGCGAGTTGTTGCATGCTTGTCTCCATCAAATGTGTTTATGTTTCTTGTGTGCATCAAAAGTAAAATTTGATATAACTATTGGATGGCACAAGAAAACATTCAAATTTTAACATAAAAATAAAAACTTAATCAAATCTTAACCAAAGGTTAGGGCACCACAAGTTATAAGGTTGGAAGGAGGGCCGATGGTGGCTGATACCTGTTTACCAAGTTCACAGAAAATATTAGCATTATTCAATTTTGTAAAATAAGCTTCCTATTGGAATGAGAGGTGCCTGATAGCATCAGACTATACCACTGATCCCCCAGCCAATCTTCCCCGCCTCACTATTAACATAGTCCCAGCACTTCTCAATGTTTTAATAAAGCCAGTTAATGCTCTCATCTGTTTAATGTATGGCCTTAATGTAGGGCCATAAGAAGATTTCACAGAGAATGTATGTGTAAATAAATCATATATGTACAAGCCACTGGCCAGTATTTGTCTGTGATTCTTGACTTTGGCATCAAGCATATTTGAAGCGTGAGAAAACATTGAAGTTTGCAGATTAGGGTTGTAGTGGACAAATAGGTCGTATTTTGTATGCCAATGCCAAAGCTGCCCTAAAACACAACATAAACCTTTTATTCAGTTCCAGCACAACATGTATTACCTTACTCAATTGCCTATATAATATCTATCCCCAAATATTACACTCAGGTTTAAGGTAGATTTTGAATAAAACATAACCTAGAACTGCAATAAAAGGCCCATTGTACTACCAGGTATAACATATATTCTCAAGATCACAGAGAATGAATATATTTGACATAAAACCAAAATTTCAAATATTTATTATGAAACAACACGGCGTTTCTGGTTTGTGTGGATGAAAGAATTCAAATATCTCTTAGCTGTTTGAAACAGGAAAATTCCATAAACTTGTAAAAGAAATTGAATTACTGACTGATGATCAAGGAAGTTCAGGAGAAATATTAAATACAGTTTAATGTACAGGCCTGAGCAGATTGATAAGCTTTTAATTTGAATACACGCAATTTTAAACAAAATGTGTGAATGCCTATGTTTGGTGTGAGGAGATAATGATCAGGTCTGGAACACTGAGTCATCAGCCTTGCCTCAATTGCCCAGCAGGTGGCGCACCTGCTAGACCTCTGCAAAGCCTTTGATATTCACCTCATTCCTAGAGTACAACAACAACAACAAAATACACCATTCAACCCATAAAACATTTAAATCTTAAGATTTGTCCTATTTTGGTGCACCTGGTTGATTATATTAAAATGTGATAAAAATAGATTACATTTGGCATAAAAGAGTTAATATCTGTCCTCTTTGTGGTTCTGACAGATGTATTCATATGCACTAGAAATATGTTATAATGTCAGGCTTATCAGCGACATAAAGTGGCCAATTATATGTTGATTATCATACAATATTGACTTGTGTATTACTCCTGTAGTAGTTATTGGTATATCTGGCTACTTTGCCTAATTACTGAACCAGTTTGAGATCTTTATGGAAATATCATTGCTGTTATCTGTCTGATCAAAAGATTATGTCTGATAAGTGTGTGTGTTTGTGGATACATTGAGTGTGATGGGAGATTAATATCTAGACAGGGTTCCCATGCAGTCTGGACAGTCAGAAATCTCATAAGGTTGGGATCCTCACCAAAAAATTCGGGAAGTCGTGCATAAAATCGGGAAAATATGTAAAATCGGGAAAATATGTAAATTGGGAAAATATGTAAAATTGTTTTGAAATTTGCTTGAGATATCAGCACTGCTACCATTCAAGTTTGGCGGCCATTTTACATAAATGTAGATATATAGTGTCAGGGATCCATCATTGCACAATATATTATTATGTAGACTATGAAATGAATACGCTCTGCTGAGGCTGCAATCGTTTCTCGCCAAAAGTAGGAGCTTTTCCCCGTCACTTCCACTTTCCACAATGGTGGCCTCGTATTGTGTATGCATGCTTTAGCGTTGTTAAAGTCACATTTTCTCTATCTTTTGGATACATTGCACTTATGAAACATGGGCGGACTACAGTTCACAAATTTATTTTCTGTATATAATCATTATCTAAAAAATATATTCTTTGTTTGCAATAAATAACTGAATTCTATATGTTCGAACATGCATTGTGCTTCTTAAAATATTGTGAGCAGATGGGTCAGGAAAAAGACCTGAATTCCAAAAGTCCTGATGAGTGGGAACCCTGTCTTGAGCATGATGGGAGATTATAAACTCGAGCATGATGGAGATTATAAACTCGAGCATGATGGGAGATTATAAACTCGAGCATGATGGGAGATTATAAACTTGAGCATGATGGGAGATTATAAACTCGAGCATGATGGGAGATTATAAACTCGAGCATGATGGGAGATTAACACCTCATTACTGCCACTTATATACTGCTGCTATATTATTGACATTTTTCTCATTCCTAGTAACGCACACCTGTCTGTCTGTGTGTCTGTCTGTGGGCCCATATTCGTGGTGTTAGTCCAATGCCTTGCCTCTACTTAATTAACGTTCCATATCCAGTGTCTGCTGCCATTATGGCAGTACTTACATGTATGTGATATATACCTCATGCTCCTGCTGTTCTTAATTTTGTTGGCTTGAACTCTGATTGCATTAATTTAAAATGAATCCACAATTTTTGCATTCTATAATATAAACTCATGCTCACTTTATAATGTGTTTTATTATAAGAAAATTAAAGACGGGTTTGGATAAAGAATTAGGTTCAATGAATTAGACAACGATTGTGTGATAAAGTGTCCAGATGCTGATAGGTCACAACAAAAATTGAAGTATTTGATTTATTACATAACGTATATTGAAACAAGGATTTATCTTTTTTGTTTAGAGGGCACTTTCTTGTTTCTTTACCTTCTATGTTTGACAATAAAAAAGTCACCAGGTCCATGAGAGTGTTGAATACCCGGGAAGCAGTAGGGCGTAGTGTAAGGGGAACACACTTGTTGCTGTTGTGACAGAGGGGTGAAGGTGGTCGCCCTCCCCAGGGGCACTTCACCCCCCTCCTGACCTTCCCTTATTCCACCCCCTCTATCTCTAACAAACTTCACTGTGCCCCATATCAAGAACAGCAAACTTTTACCAACAAGTGTGACTTTACCCACTTGGGTTGTGAACTCAAATAGCCTGCCAGTAATATCACATATTTGTTATAGAGAACGGTCTCCACATATCGGTTACAGAGAACGGTCTCCACATATCAATCTTTTTAGAGAACAGTCTCCACATATCGGTTATAGAAAAGTCTCCACATGTCAGTTATAGAGAACGGTCTCCTCCTATTGGTTATAGAGAACGGTCTCTATGTTTGTATAAGTGACTGATCAAATGATATTGACCCTCATTATTTATAGATACCATAATGACTCCAATTATCTTAAACCATAAACCTCATGCTGTTAGAAATATTCTTATTTCTCTTTGCTAATACATATGAGTACATATAATTATCATATTAGTGGTGATTTATATGGGTGCAATGTTTTGGTGGTTAGGAGAGATCTTATGCATATGTCTACAAGAATCTGAGCATAACGCGGTAAATAGCTTGCACTTATAAGTTGGAAATTGAATAGTATAGAGGACAGTGTTAGACGTGAGAACTGCCAGGTATTTATTGGCTGACCACTTCAAGGCAATTGTGTTGTCATTAATATGGCCTCTGAAGCTTTTACAACCTGATGAATGGAGCAATTATCATAATTCACACCTAGGTGACTCAAGTGGAATGTGGACAAGAGACATCCTGACAGAACGGCTGGCCGCAGCTTTATTCCTCTTAAACCTTATTCAACAAACAGAGAATTTATAATAGTTCAATGCCAAAAAAAATGTATTTTTAATTTTTTTTTATATATTTTGATTATTTTTATCACTGGTATTCTCCCGTTACTTTTATCACATATAGTACTCCCATAAAGCATTCTCCTCTCATGGGTGACAAAACTACTTTTTAATTATATTTGACGATAAATCTTGATCTTTACAATAGTGAAAGAGGCCAAATATATGAGCTGTCATGTGACAATTTCCACTGCGGGAGAGTGAGGCTTTAAGAAGGGGACCAGACTAATGGTTTTACAGCCATGAGTATGCACAGACTGGTACCATACCTCTGTATACCTGACACAAATTTACCGACTTTCATCTATTTTGCCGCTTCACATAAAGGAACGGCAAGTCGTTATGGATATTACGCATAGTTTTCTTTCACAGTCATAATTGACAAAATGTGTCAAAACATTTCATTTTGTTGGTTTGTATGTTCTTTCCTTGACTGGTGACACACCGCTGAGGGTTAAATGTAATTTGGTTGCATGCCATTTTGGCAGGTAAATTGCTGTCAATTGCAAGTGAAAGGAAAATGTTCACATTAAAGATGTCTATGTTTACAAAAGAAAGTTGCCCATCATGTCAATGATTTCTATTTCGAGGAAAAAATTCTTAAGAGGTCTTATATATTAGAATTCATGTAAGTAAACAAACTTAAAGTGTATTGAAACAGCAGTCGTGTTTCCAAAGGACAAATTTTATGTAACTCTTATCATATAGGGTGCTGTGGTTTTTATATTGTCAGGAGTGGCGTGATATTTTTCAGAATTATCAGATGTGACAGATTTGATATCCTTACACTTTTAAAGACTTGTGCAATAATTTGAGCGTACAGCAACATGTTTGATTCCTTTGAAGGCTGAGGTCATGCACATGAGGTCATGCACGTGAGCGCAGCCACATTCAATTAACTTTCATGACATAATCATGATAAGCACACATAATGTGAAATAATCATCTTATTACATGATAGGCAAGGCAGACGGCTTTAATCACATACAATATCACCATAAAGGTCCCAGTCAAACTTCATTGCAACTATGGAAGACCTGGAGGGTATAAACTTTGCTGTTATGGTCACCGAGGTCACTATGGCCAGGGGGCTCTGACACTCACCTTTGTTCAGTTATAAATAGGGCAGCAACCTCGTATATTTCACATGATATATATGCATATAGTATTCCGCTGCTTTATGGTTTTTTAAGTAATAAACTATGTCGATAACAAACTTGGGAGAAGAAGATAAAGAGGGTTGGCTACTCTATATAAACAGTAAGCCTAAACGGTCAGACAGTTAGTATCCTCAGGACAAAAAGGACAAGTGACTTGTATGGCGACTGACCGGTAGTGACCACAGTAAGAGGTCTCCCACTATGGCCATTTAACACCTCGGCTGCTGGCTGCTATTCTAACCTAGCACCTCACCAGTCGCGTCAACGCCTGTCCGCTCAAACTATTTGACCACCGACCCTCTTCGCAATAAGTCATATTCCTGTGGTGCTTTTCTCCAAATTAAAATCATAAATCACTGATATTATCTCAAAATGCAGGATGGGTTTTTCTGTGAATATTGAAAATTATCTTTAGCTGTTGTTTTTTTTTTCTCGGCAAGCTGATGTGGCTAGATGGTTAGCCCATGGCAGTGCTGAGTTTTAATGATTTCAAATGAGCTGTTAGGACAGCAATCTCAGTGACAATTACCTGTTGGCTATTTGAATTGATGGCACAGATAAGCAACGCTGGTGTTCTTTCAAAGCCAGCCCACTGTCTTATTAGGCCCTTGAGCTTCGTAATAAAAAAAATCAGCAGCTTCAAAGCTAGGCAGAGTAATTAACCCGCCCTTTTTCCTCGCTGTTTGATTACTGGCACAAAGAGACACACTCGCTTGAAGGGGTTAAAGTATGTCAAGCCATGATGGTGAGGAAAAAGAGGTTGATCACTGTAGAAGCAGGTGGACAGCAGGGGCTGATGGGTAATGGGCCTGGGACGTCCAGACAATACTCAGTCACACCGCATTTACTTGTGAATGTCAAGTATCTCAATTACGTATGCCCTCTCATGACCTTGGCCTGAGCGAAGTTGACATTCTCTGGAGCTCACCTTGATATATTTCGTGACACAACATTTCAATTTGAATGTAAACAAATAAGAAATGATGAGAAGGGTTTATTTTCTTAAAGGAACTGTATTTATGTGATTAGATATTTGATGGGCTCCACAAATCGACCAAAGATGCTTCTTTCTGTGGACCTCAGAGAAAAATAAGCCTCAGATTATAGAGAAGATTGAGGTCCTGTTGGGGACATTCCGGTGACATCTTGAGGGATAATTGTGGTAACCCTATATGAGGCCCTGCACAGAGAAGCAACCAGCAACAGATAAAGGGTCAGTAAGGTCATGACAAATTGCCTCCCTGACAAACGGCAAGAAGATGACATGGTAAAATTAGACTGGTCACTTGTTGAATACTGCTATACAAAGGAGGCAAGTGTAATTATGCTTGTCTGGGCCACAAAATATTTTCTGCTTTCAGCCAACACTTTTTGAGGGAACAAACTCTTTTGTTGTGTGTTGGTGGAAAAAAATCGACTTAAATGAAATGTTAAAATATCAAATCTTGGACAACATTATCAGTAATTATAATCCGTGTAAAATGAGCTGCACATTTGTTTACTAACATAAAAAGAAGTGAGTTTAGTGCTGACATTGAATGATGAATCTGTAACCTATATTTTGTTGGCCGAGGTGAAGGTCACGAGAGTTGTGAGTGTGCAAGTGTTGATGTAATATGTATGGTAATATTAAAGTGCAGGATGATTTATCCAGGCAGACTATTTCCCTGACATGTTCTTACATAATTTGACCTGTTTAAAGGTCGGATAATCACAATGTGGAGCTGGGTCTAATTACATGTTTAACATGTGTCGGATAAAAAAAAATGTGATCAGAAAAAAAAAAAAAGAAACATCACATAAGCTATAAATCCCTGAGAAAGGATTAAGGAGAAAGCTTAAGGAAAGGGAAGAATGGATTAAGGAAAATGATGAATGATATTTTCTCTGTGTGATTTGTTAAGCTCATCAACTGTTGTCATGGAGAATTCCAGTAGAATCAGAGGAAAAAGGACAAAAATATCAAAAAGAGATTTATCAGTATGAGATGATAGTCATGAAATGAGACTTTTCCATTAAGTATGATAAAATGCATAAAGGAGAAGCGATATCTCGGATCATGTGACACCTATAATGTGGACATGAGCTCAAAAAATGTCCTTGTTTATATGTAATATATGGCAGATTTCATAGTGATATATATTGCACTTTTGCGACATATCTGACAGTTGCCAAAAAATATGCATTATTATATCTCCATATAATATGCAATTATGTTTAGCGTTTTAAGCCCTTCTCCCAGGAGGTCATTTTGATGAATAGAGCTTCAAGGGTGATTGTTTGAGAGGCAATCACAAGTTAAATGGTTAATATAGGATAATAAGAGATTGATAGTTAGTTCTAGTGCCTACCTCGCATACCCACTTAAATGTGGTGTTTAGTTTTAACCCTCTCGATGTCATACAGATTCATTTGTGCCCAAACAAACTTGACTTATAAAGTGTTTGTCAACTTAACCCACAAACATTCACTTCACATTCCCAGGTTCAACATCTGTGAAACAATATAACCCTCTGTGCACACTGGAAAAATGACTCAATATTTGGATCAATATTAATGTGATTAAATCTTTTTATGCCACATTTCTCTCATTCATTATTAATAGGCATAGCAAATTTTATCCTAATTTACAGATCATATAAATATGATATAAATAAGCCATATCCATTCATACATATCAGGTTGACTTGTTAATTAGCTATATATATGTGTGTGAATTATATTGCATGACTTCACACCAGGAGTAACAAATATAAATTACATTAGGTTAAGTCAATACACAGATAATAGTGCAAGATATCTGTGATATTAATTAGCAATAGTCTGAAAGAGGAGTGTGTTGAGACCATTGTGCGGCAGTGCCCCCTGCTGAGTGTTGTGTTTGGCACACTTCTCATTGTGTAAATAAGTCGATATCCCATCATATTATATGCATCCCATTTTATATATTAATGATCATCCAAATGTCATGGCCTGTGCCAAGACGCCATTGTCCAATTTTCAACCAATGGGAAGATCTGTGTCATTTGTGAATGTGAAATAGGCATGCACTCAGGGTTAGAGGGGGTGAGAGGGTCATCTCGCTCACTCAAAAGCTTCCTTTTTCAGATATTTTGAATAGCTGTAATAGGATGGAGGCCAAAATAGTTGGAAAGATAGATTCTGTATTGTGATTGACAGGTGTACACAAGATGTCTTTAAAGAAAATCAATACTTTGTCAAGGACATCAAAGGCTTGTTTTTGGGTTGTTCACGTTTGCATCAAGTTGATCAAAAGAGTTATTGCATGATCAAATAAAATATATTCCAGGATTAACAAAAAGCTTTGCATAAATACAATGTATCAATGGCTTAAAATTGGTTACTTGATGTTTTGTTACATATAAGCGGTCATTCTTGACAGGAAATACTACATTATCAAAGCTGCAAAGCTGACTATTTAATGTTGATTATCATGATCATTGATGAGTAATTATTATAATATATTATTAAAAAAATATAAACCCTTCTATGTGTGACACTTCACATTGTTGAGATGGGATAAAACAGTAGAGAAATGGGAAGATATATAACTGTGTGTTATGGCCCCCTGGTGGAGACCAAGGTAAGCGACCTCATACCCCCCTCTCCCCCCCTCCAAACGGACCGAGATCAACACAATTATAGGCAACCCAAGTGCTTACCTTTACGGTCCCATGAGGCATTATACAGCCTCCTCACGTCTCATTTAGGCAACAAGATTAAGTCCACAAAACATATATTATTCCTTGCAATCTTTCCATCCATATGCACATTAGAAATTTGAGAAGATTTTCAGTTTTCAATTCTGAAGATTATTTTGTTCTGATTTCCTGTTGAAGACTTCAGTATCAGATTTTCTATCACATTTCGAGAGAAGTTTTTAAACTAAATGACATTAAAAAAATAAATATAAGAAATAAGTGTCTGTATAGATGACAATCTCATCTTGATGTTTTATTTTAGATTGGAAGAAATATATATTTTTTTTTGTGAGGTCACAGTACCTTCTGTTTCTAGATACTCTGTTTTCAAACCCTCAACGGTATGTTTATTATTCAAGGTTATTGTCCAGATCTCAAACTTTGGTTCATTTATATTTTAAAGTACGGCACTCAGACATATTTCAGAGTTGAGTCTGTATTCACACCTTCACATCACACTGAAGTTGCTTATAACTTGAGATTATTCAAAGCGAAATACTATTAAACCAACAGAAATGCATAAATGTGTATTAATGGGCAGCTTGGCAGTGTTTGCTTATTTGGGTGAAGGGCAACCCTGATAAAGGTCCGACCCCTGCCTCTATATATACAGGGACACACACATATCATGACACTGTCAAATATTATTATTATCACAGCAGTGTTTGAGAGAATTATTAAGCAGCAAGCAGCATTAAACTGTGAAGCATAAGGCCTGGCATTCATGTTGTCCTTTCAAACAAATTTATGGCAGTATTTTTAAATTGCATTATTAACTTTTATATTAAGATTGTCAGCAGCTGGTTATTACATTATTTTTTAAACGTTATCATTAGATTGTGACTGCAGCATATTAAACATTGGAAAAGAACATTTAGTAAGTGTAAGGCACTAATTTAAAGGCTTTTTGTCAGGGACTTCTTGCAGGAAATGTGTCAGCAACACCGGCAAGCTAAACAAATCCACAATCAGAATCACAGGTATAGAGTGTGAATATTGGGCTGTAAATGGGGAAAATGCACAACAGATCAACACATTTGGGTGAATTCACTGCAAATGTTAGATCTAACAAAATATCATGAAGCAGTTAAATTCCTCACATTTACTTACTCGAAAATTTTCCATAAAACATTGTAAAACCTAAATGTTAATTTTTATGAAGAGTTATATGTTGGACACAAAATAATAATGAAAAATTTCATATCAGTACATTAGAAAGCAGCCAATCACTGGAAAACTTTAAATAATTGTGTCATCAAGAATATGATAGATATAATTTGAAATGATGATTGTATCAGATAACATGGAAGCATGTTATAGATATGAGCAACATTCACATCCTGACTTCAATGATCGATTATAGAGGAATATTTAATCCTCCCCCAGGCTTAACATTGCCATCATGATCCTGATAAAAGCAGGTAGCATACTCCCCACACCATGTCAGGTGGCATACTCCCCACACCATGTCAGGTGGCATACTCCCCACACCATGTCAGGTAGCATACTCCCCACACCATGTCAGGTGGCATACTCCCCACACCATGTCAGGTGGCATACTCCCCATACCATGTCAGGTGGCATACTCCCCACACCATGTCAGGTGGCATACTCCCCACACCATGTCAGGTAGCATACTCCCCACACCATGTCAGGTGGCATACTCCCCACACCATGTCAGGTGGCATACTCCCCACACCATGTCAGGTGGCATACTCCCCACACCATGTCAGGTGGCATACTCCCCACACCATGTCAGGTGGCATACTCCCCACACCATGTCAGGTGGCATACTCCCCACACCATGTCAGGTGGCATACTCCCCACACCATGTCAGGTGGCATACTCCCCACACCATGTCAGGTGGCATACTCCCCATACCATATCAGGTAGCATACTCCCCACACCATGTTTACCTGTAAGAGTTCAGTCCAGAGCATAAACATGATAAAATAAGGTCATGCATGATCTTTGAATTTGGGAGCATTCTTGCACATTTACTTGTGATGACTTGACAGCATGGAATGGCTAGTCCTTTCCTCGTCTCGACCTCTCCTCTTCTTGACAGACATCTCCTCTTCTTGACAGACCTCTCCTCTTCTTGATAGTCCTTTCCTCTTATTGACAGATATCTCCTCTTGTTGACAGACCTCTCCTCTTATTGACAGACCTTGTTGACAGACCTCTCCTCTTGTTGACAGACCTCTCCTCTTATCCAGCGCTATGAACAGACTTGTCTGGTATCAGCGCTATACAAATTTTATTATTATTATTATTATTATTGACAGACCTCCTCTTCGTGACAGACCTCTCCTCTTCTTGACAGACCTCTTCTTGACAGAACTTTCCTCTTGACAGACCTCTCCTCTTCTTGACAGATCTCTCCTCTTCTTGACAGACCTCTCCTCTTTTTGACAGACCTTTCCTCTTCTTGACAGACCTCCTCTTCTTGACAGACCTCTCCTCTTCTTAATGTGTCAGTCAATATGGAGAAGGTGTGGAAAATTTGCTATTGCATGAAATTGGAAGGATACATTTGGCACGGACCGTGATTTAGACTGTAGTACCCACCTGTACCAGACAGCAGATGATCTTTGTGTAGGCTGTGTTTTTGTTGGTCAATGTTGTTAATTATTCACAAGCATGATGTTCCACTTGTTCATTCAGTCTGGCAAGTTATCACTGTCTCAGTCAAAATACCATGAATATGCAAGTGGATTAAAGTATTGATTTGTGTTGATCTGAAGGTTATTTTCGTTCATCAATATAGGAATTTTGCCTAGCAAAGTTTACACCATGGTGGAAGTAACTACTGCGACCTATGCATAGTACACATCTGGGGGCAGGTGTGAAAATTAAGGTCATCTAAATGAGATTACATCATAAATGAAAAACAAAACTGGTTCATGGGTTATAATGCATAAGAGCCATATATGAGACAATTCTCTGAAGTACTTGTTAGGGCACCAGCTCAGACAGTGAATAGAATGAGTTGAGGGGTTAAGTGGCAGGCAATGTTGGGTGATGACTGGTTCCCTATTGTGTCCAAAGAAAGATAAGTGCAAATCATTGATAAGGCACCAGATTAGACATCCAGTAGGACATGGAGAAGGGTTGTTTAGTTATTTTGGTTGAAGATTGATCTCAGTTGGCAGCCCTGATCCTGATGCCAGGCTGACATGTAATTTCTTTAACAATAGCTATATTTCCTTTGTACTATATGATTCGTTCTTTCTTGTAATCTTATCCACTACACACTGACAAAGGGCAAAGTAAAAAGCCTTCCATTGAATTAGCTTCAGGGCCCTCTGGTGGTGATGTTGATGAGGCTATAAATATTCTTTCATGTACAATGACAGCGTAATAATAACTTATAATCATATGATGCCAAGTACAAACTCACTGAGCTATATTTACCATTTAAAGAGTGCATGTAGGGCAGGTGATGTCATAGTGAGTACGATGTGAATGATCTACAGGGGCAGGTGATGTCATAATGAGTATGATGTGAATGATCTATAGGGGCAGGTGATGTCATAGTGAGTACGATGTGAATGATCTATAGGGGCAGGTGATGTCATAGTGAGTGCGATGTAAGGAGGGCATGATGTGAATGATCTATAGGGGCAGGTGATGTCATAGTGAGTGCGATGTAAGGAGGGCATGATGTGAATGATCTATAGGGGCAGGTGATGTCATAGTGAGTGCGATGTAAGGAGGGCATGATGTGAATGATCTACAGGGGCAGGTGATGTCATAGTGAGTGCGATGTAAGGAGGGCATGATGTGAATGATCTATAGGGGCAGGTGATGTCATAGTGAGTGCGATGTAAGGAGGGCATGATGTGAATGATCTATAGGGGCAGGTGATGTCATAGTGAGTACGATGTTAGGAGGGCACGATGTGAATGATCTATAGGGGCAGGTGATATCATAGTGAGTGCGATGTAAGGAGGGCATGATGTGAATGATCTATAGGGGCAGGTGATGTCATAGTGAGTACGATGTAAGGAGGGCATGATGTGAATGATCAATAGGGGCAGGTGATGCCATAGTGAGTGCGATGTAAGGAGAGCATGATGTGAATCATCTATAGGGGCAGGTGATGTCATAGTGAGTACGATGTAAGGAGGGCATGATGTGAATCATCTATAGGGGCAGTGATATTGCATAGAAATAGAATGCACACACCATCATTTGCATCACTATGTCTCATGTCTGTTTAGCATCCACATAATATGCAAAAAACCAGACAGTTTTGAGTAATGAGTATTTTCATTAATGTTTAATACACAGAGGCCAAGGCTCCATTCATTAAGTGGTGAAAGAAGGCGGTCTGAGAAGTGACCATCGGTCAGTCCTGCAGCTGACTCCCACATACTGCTATGTGGAGCATGCACGCCGCTGTCTGCCGAGCATGTGGTACGTGCATGTACTCGACTACAGGGAATCGTATTGTCAAGTGTTATTAGATTTTTATGCTAATCTGAATGGTTCTCAAACAAAAGCGGGTGCACTTATACACCGTGTCTTACGCAAGGCACATTTGGGTTTATTGAACATTTCATTTTGTGACAACGTGAATTACTTTACTCTGAGAGACTGACAGTCAGCTTGACAACCGCCATAAATGGCGAC
Organism: Amphiduros pacificus; assembly: GCA_949316495.1. Classification (NCBI taxonomy): domain Eukaryota; kingdom Metazoa; phylum Annelida; class Polychaeta; order Phyllodocida; family Hesionidae; genus Amphiduros; species Amphiduros pacificus. The sequence goes on along the minus strand of OX439003.1, from coordinate 8,759,159 downwards.
AGCTTTTGCTTAGTGCTGGGCCGAACGTGTCATAGTATTTGGTCATGTATAAATGCGACTCGAGCAAGGTCATTGAATGCCACCATGCAGCCATATTGTTCTATTCCCATGACGTGTTTTTGCCATAAGAGGAGATACCTGAAACCATGGAGTGAGGAACAGTCATGGGGGATTGAAAAAGTTATATAGGGGAGAGCAGCAAAAGCATTCACACATATTATGTTAGTGGAAAAAACATTTGTGAAAATTGTAGCAAAGCATCAAAAACCTGGTGGCTCTATTGGTCGAATATTGCATCTAAATTGCACAAGGGCCTAACACGTAATGCCAGAAATTTGTGTCACCAAAATATTTACACAGTTAACAATCATGGTTATACATGACTTTTTTTGGTCACCTATTTGGTCATGACTTTGTAATAGCTTGGTTCCTTTCTTTTATTTACCTTGATGAAATCTACACAATGATGAAGTCATTATTCTATTCCCAAATAAGGTCAACAGTGTGTTTCAAGAAATCCTTAATTAGAACATAAACAAGGCACACAAATTAATTGTTTGAAAGTGTAGTTTTTTAAGCAGTCTAGACTGGATTTATATTTGAATCAATTATTTCAAATTTCAAGTTTTTACATAATATAGTCATTATTGTCATTCTGGAGGCAATCTTGTCATTTTCTAAGCAATTGTCACAGTGCTCCCCAGGCCACGGTGATACAATCCTGCCATTCTGTAGACAATCCTGCCATTCTATCAGCAATCCTGCCATTCTGTAGACAATCCTGCCATTCTATTGGCAATCCTGCCATTCTGTAGACAATCCTGCCATTCTATTGGCAATCCTGCCATTCTGTAGAAAATCCTGTCATTCTATTGGCAATCCTGTCATTCTATTGACAATCCTGTCATTCTATTGGCAATCCTGCCATTCTGTTGGCAATCCTGCCATTCTATTGGCAATCCTGCCATTCTATCGGCAATCCTGTCATTCTATTGGCAATCCTGTCATTCTATTGGCAATCCTGCCATTCTATCGGCAAGCTTGCCATTCTATAGGTAATGTTATGATCCTACAGGTAATCCTACCTTTCTGAAGGCAATCCTGCCTTTCTATAGACAACCCAACCTTTCTGTAGTCACCCCTGCACATATGTATGAATTCTAAAGTGATAAAAAAAGTTTTAGAGAATATGCTGCGATATCGGATGATACTGATAGAGATCTGAATATCTGATAACATCCTGCCGTAGCTGCTTTGCTGAATAGAGTTTAGACTTGATATGATGAAAAAAACATACATCTCATTTGACTCTAGTGTGACATTTACAACATGTTCTATTGAAAAAAATACCGAGGAATGATCTGTAATTTGCTTCTTGAAAATAGTATATGAATGAAAGAAAAACATGATATTATATTGTATTAACTCGGCTATTTAAGCTTTTCGAATTTTAGATATTACAATCTTTCTGTGCATAACATGCAGTCAGTACAAATATTACATTGGTTCACTTCTCTGGGTGAAATATGGGTTTCCTTTTTCCCAATTAAGTATTTTACATACTCATCCCAATGAAAATCATCCCAATGAAAATAATGAATTTAAATTTAACAAGAGTGAGCATATAGATTCACACCCTGTCAAATCTGGTGACCTATACATGACCTAGCTTGAGAGGACAGACGAGGAGATGGAACCTTCCATCATTGTGTTAACCTAAGCAAGTAGCATGTCCTCTCCATGCTCTGACGGGGAATTAACCAAAGGAGCAGAGATGGGACATGACATGGTGGTAATTATGACACACTTGTCAGAACTCCGACACACATATCTTCTCTTCTGAAAATGTTCTCAATACAGGCTTGGGCAAATATTTTGACTGAGAAATGCATCTGTTCCTGAATGGATAAAAATGACATAAATGCCAGTATCATGTGACATCCATGGTATCATGTGACATCCACAGTATTATATGACATCCATGGTATGATTTGACATCTGCAGTATGATCTGACATCTGCAGTATGATGTGATATCCATGGTATGATGTGACATCCACTGGAAAATCGAGGAGTCCATTGTGTGAAACACCGGACAGTATAAAGTATGTATTACTGGACTGTTGAAGAAAATTTGATAACTATCTTATTTTATAGGTAGGAGATGACAAATATACATACATGTAGATCCTGTCTCGTGAAAATACAAGCAGTGTTACATTTCTAATTAAGTATTGTACATGTACACAGTTTTATTTTTTACAGGTTTGTGAATATTTTGCAAATATTATGTGAGCACATTTTATCCCAGCCATGACTGGTTACAGTGATTTATTAGGTATATTATTAGCAGGCTAGGCTCGGCTTGTTCATGCCGTAATAGATAAAAGAACATACCTGAATAGTACCAACATGTTTAACCATGTGAAATATAGATCTTGTAATATGTTTGATAAATGACAAATATTCATCTTGTGATCTGTATGTCCAGTGGTATGAACGTCATAAATCAAATGGACAAACAATATTAATGACAATAAAGTATAATATGATTGCAATCTCTTTGCAATAAATCTTGGTTTTGCCATTACTTGTTTAAATGAGGTAATTCTTTTCTGATATTTTCAATAAAACTTCATTTATGGCGCAATGCATTTTCCAAGTAGCATTTGAAAAAGTAAGTGCTGATATTACTAATACTGATACAAAGCAAAAAGCAAGATTGAATTACTGACTTTTATTGAAGGATTTAGATAACATAATGTAAGAAAACAAGGTAAGATATTGAATAGATATTAAAGTTGTTTTATTGTTTAACTTTCATGAAGTAATCTGAAAAGAGACTGTTTCCAACAGAGGTCACCATAATGTTAATAGCACAAATTACAGGGTCTGGCCAGGGTTGATTTTATCAGATAATTAGTGGATCAAAGCACTTTACAGATGTGGTGGGGAGAGGGGAGGGGGGAGTTCTGTTATGTAATAAGGGTAGAACAGCAGACAAGTGAGGAACTCTGGGTGACGCATAGTTGTCTAATGTAATGACCTCTCTCATGTGATGGGGTTGTCACGGCAACTCCAACCTGCCATCTGGTGGCGGAGGAAGCAACCCTCACTGTACAGCAAGCTTGTCACACAGAATTTATGACATTGAATTTGATTGCCAGAAAAAAAATATATTTCTCAGTTTAGATATCCTGTGTATTTTAATTGCTGCTTGCAACAAATTACTGAACTGGATTATGTATTGTTCTTAAGAATAGATGTTATGGATGATTGATTATGAGATGTGAATTTTATATCTTTGTTATAAATATACAAATGAATTCTCCGGATATATTCACAAAGTTTGGAGATATATGGATAGCTGGATACAGCTTGTAAATATTTGTCCTAAACCTATGTGTCCTGGTTGTGGTCTGGTCATCTAAGTATAGGATTATGAGAGATGTCAGATAAGTGCTACCATCCCTGTGACATCGTTCAGAGAATCAAAATAGTGTCCATCATCCCTGTGACATATTTCAGAGAATTAAATTAGCATTATCATCCCTGTGACATCGTTCGGAGAATCGAATTATCGTCATCATCCCTGTGACATCATTCAGAGAATTGAATTAGCATTATCATCTTTGTGACGTCGTTCAGAGAATCGAATTAGCGTCATCATCCCTGTGACATATTTCAGAGAATCGAATTAGCGTCATCATCCCTGTAACATCAGAATCCTAGATGAAACCAATTATCCATGTGGAATTATATGAGATAAACTACGATGTGAGATAAACAACATCCCCATGAGATCAAAATATTTCTAATCAATACCAACATCCCTTTGACATCAGAATTTCATTTGTTAGTTCGTCACCAAGAGGTATGGCTCTTATATTTTTGAAAATATTGCATGACTTCTGTTGTGTGCCTGTTAGAAAATATGAGCAAGGGACACAATAACTTATTCTGGGAAGATGTCTCATTATTTCTGTCCCCATGCAAACATACAATGGATGCCTCAAATATGATTTTAATTCTTTAGTAGAATAAAAACTGGATGCTTCATTATCTTGTTCCATAATTTCTGTCTTCATATCTTGGTCTAATTGACTAAAATTATTGTTTTGATGTTTGATAAATACTTGAACATGCAAGAAATTTCAAGAAACCATGTAATATATAGAATATGATGTATATTCTTTTGTAATTATTCTTTATTGAAGTGAAATTGGAAAATGTTGTTTACAAACCACATAATTATGTTTTCAATTATTGAAAGTTTATTTCAAGACAGTGAGAAATGTTTATTTAATGTATCTCTGTTCTCAAGAAGCCTGATAGCTCATATTAGATGTCCTAGAAAATATAATGTTAGAAATTTAGAATTATTAAGAACAGAAACTTTGAAATTGATATTTATCGGAAAGGAAGTTAAGATTTGGTAAGCTTAGACAGATTAAAGAGAGCACATAAAGAAGTGTCACTGCAGAATCTAGCAAAGCTGCAGTAATGGAAATTGAGCCAAAATATCTTGTCCCATTAAAATCTCTGTGGGGACAATTTCCTTGAAACAGGGAGGCCCAAATTATCAGCATGAGGAAGGTAATAGCAAAACAGAAGCCTAGATGGTGGGTGGGACTGCGATCACTGATCTCAACACGATTTGACACACACTGCTGGTAACGATATGACAAAGACAAGTCGATGTCTATAAACAAAAAACTCACAAAACCAAGACACCATTTTGAAAGTTTATCCATGGCATGTGTCATTATTTGGCTTTTTCAGAGCAGCCAGGAATGCCTTGGGTTGCACTTGATGGTGTCGACAAGGGAATACATGTCACGATGAATTATATCAAGATGGGGTCCCACAATTCCTTTGAACTTGAGAAAATCTAATAAAAATCATAAATGCTTCCCAACTCAATCTTTCTCTTGACGAAAATGCTTCATAGAAATGTGGTTTTTTCGCATGGCATTCTACAAACACAGAGAGGATCGCAGGGAAATGTAAAATATGAGGAAATGACCAAGGCAAGAGTCATAATGGAGATGGCCATTGCTAGGAGCCGGATAAAAACAATGCCAAGACTTTCCGTATCCATGGTTATCCGGGCCAAATCAAATAATCAAGTAATTCCTGTGTCCATGCTACTCAAGGTCAAATGATGAGATTGATTAAAACAATTCATTCATTACAATTGGATGCCATGTTACCACGTGAGAACAATGCAAGTTCTGATATTCTTGGCTGTCTTGGTCACATGGTATGCAAATTTTGTGAATCAATTATTTCTCATGTCTATAATTTCAGATAATGAGAATGTCTAACTAATCTTTCTATACACGGTAGCATTTCTTGTCACATAATTATAAAAAAGGTAAAAGGTAATGTAATGTCCATGATAAAACATCTCTGCATTGAAAACTCCACACTTAAAACATAAACTGTTAATAAACTTTTTGTCAAAAGATAACAAAATTAAGATCTATTAGTTACATATTTATAAAAAAAGAATAAATGTACTGAGAAACTACAAAGTTTTTTGTTTCTTTAATTTAAAAATTCCAATGTTCACATTTGTGATAGATTTTGAAATACTTATTTACATTTAGTGAGTTATATACAGGTAACCGATAGCAACCATGTTTGGCTCCATGTCTGTATTGATACAGATTCTGAGCCATAGATCACAGCTCCAAGGTGATACACGGTGACATATTATCAATAACACAGCATCACCAACAAATATCATTACAAACATATCAACACTCTGCACACTAACCTTGTGCGTGGCTTATTGAAGACATGGAAACAGATTTAGTTTATTGGCTGCAGATTATATTTGAAATCCAGTGTGGATCATCTTGTGGTTGGCATTGGAGAGGACAACATTGAGTTACAGAGAGATTGGCTCAGGATGAGTTTTCACAAGTAATATTCTCATGATTGGTTTTTCCACATAGGTGGCAGCACTGACCAGGCCATTGTTGTTATTCTTTCCGTGTCTGACTTGGTGTTCATGCCTTCTTTTGTGACATTTTCAATTTGTTTTAAAGTAAATGTTCTTTTTCTTTGGTGCTATCTTGCTCTTTAAAATGTCTTCCTTATTTTGGCAGGATATTTGAACCATCAGTGCTAAAAATACCCTCTAATTTTGCTGCTGATGGTTATAAAAGCTGTATGGTATACTGTGTAATGACATTATTTAACATTTGGGGGAACAGACACAGACTTTATTTTGAGTTGTTGATCATTGCTAAGATACAGTTTGCTATGAACTCAAATGTACACAATGTTGATCCAAAATATCAATATAGCCAGACTCTATTTATCAAATCTTTTATAATAAGGATACAACCTTATGGAAGAACTCATCAAAGTTAGTGAGAGGTCCAGTGGGAGAGTGTGTTGTCTGTGGCATTATAATTGTATCTCAGTGATAATATGAGTAGTGTTATCTCTGCAAAATTACTTCACAATATTTGTAAAGTTACAAGATTGCTATTTCGTCTCATATTGTTAAATCCAAAATAACCTCACTTCTTCAGTTATTTATTTCCAAAATGAATAGATTTTTAAAGAAACATGAGATTAGAATTTGAAGCAATTGAAAAGTTTAATTTAATCTTCTCTCCAGTAAATCAGAGAAATAGTCAAGATCTTTATCACAATATCAAGTTATTTTAGGATGCTGTTCAACAATTTCAAGTGCCAACTGGAAATTTTAAGAGAGCAGACAAAGTTAAAATTATAAACTTTTCAAAAATCTTTATGTCTAGGATGATATCACAATTAAATTATTACAAATAGACCAAAAAAAGAAACAGGTGTCTCTAATCCATGATTCAATATATAAATCTAAGACACCATTTTCTAGTTGATTCTCTGCATAAACTAAGCATGGAATTGCTTACATTGAATAAGAAGTCTACCATATCATAACCAGAAACATTTATCTATATTTAACCTGAATGTGACTCTGACTGAAAAACAGAAAATGGTACCAAAAGAAAGTTAATGACTGGAGTAATATCGCCACCTTGGGGTGTATTTTTCTGGAGAAGCCATATGTAAAGTAGTGCGGTAGGATGTTGGTTTATAGGGAATAGAGGTTGAATATATGCTTGATTTCTCTTAAGGGAAGTACACGTCATGGTAGTTATTTTTATACAAAGCAAATTAGAAAAAACTGATATGAAACTTGCCAAATGAAGGATAAGAATGCCAACAACAGATTATTGCAAAAACGTCCAGAAAATATCACATTTACATAAAATTAAAAAAAAAATTATTGTGTAAGTAGCATATCATAATGTTATTTTTTGTCAAAGACAATTATTTGTTATTTACATATTTTGGATCTATAGTGAAAAAGTTGTTATTACCTTGCAAAGTCAGTCAAAATTTGGAAAAATACATTACTTGAAATGTTTTACCATTTTAATTTTTTTTTCTTGTGGTGAATGATGTTGAGAGTGAATGGGATGATCGTGTAACCCCCAGGGGAAATATTGGATGTGATTCGACACCTGGGTGAGGCAGTGGTGACACGTGAGATGACATATGTCGTGGAGTGTGACAGGGAGGTATATGACCCCGTTATCTGCTTGTCTTTCAAGCAGTTGATCTCTGTCAGTGCTGTCAGCTGCTCATCTCAGGCGTGCACTGCCGAGACTCTGTGAAACATCACGCTAATCTCGCAACGCTGACAAAAACTCCCTCAAGCAACAGTTTTATAGATATCTGTAATCTAAAAAGGCTGAACCGATTGAAACTTTTACACCTATAAATGTTTTTTTAGTCAAATTTCTGAAATAAAAAAATCATTGAACCAGTTGGGAACGAGACCAAAAATTCTGTTTGCTCCTTTGGTGTTTTGAAAATGTTGTGAAAGATAGTTGGTGCCTGGTATTTACAGACTTGAAATAGTCCTTGTTCAGGCAGAGGTCATGTCCTTTAAATGGTAACACCATGATGTCACCATCCAAATAAAATAACGAGAATATTTTTTTAAAACATGAATATGCCGGTTTAGTAAACATAGTGTTTAGTGTTAGGAGTTATTGGTTATGAAATATGGAGGAATGGTGGAAGATGGGTTGGGCGTGCAGATGAGCTTGGGTAAAGAGAGCAAATTGACCTCTACTGACCATCAAGGTCACATGCTCTGATGAAAGCTGGCAGTAAAGAGGTCAAACGGTAATCGTCTGGAGAGGGCTGTCACCCCAAGATATGGCTGCCTCAGATATACATAATCCACACACTCATTGTTGACCAAGCAGAGGAAACAAATAAACATAATTTTGTGGGACATCTTAGAAATAACTGGCTAACAATGGAAATATATGTGTCATTTGTGTGAGGCATCCAGGGTACTGGATGTTATATGGCTCCTGACGTGCCACTATAAAGCAGTGTTTATGAGGCCTGGGCCGGGGAGGCAGAGTCAGTGGTGAAGTTTATATGGGTGTATATGGAGGTGGTAGTCTGTGGGACCACGTCAGCTGCATCGGCAATGACACACACTGCCGGAGTGAGAGACTGGGTCACTCCAATCCAATCACTAGAATAGCAAGCATACAATTCACCATCACTGGAATAACCAGGAGTTTAAATAAGCTACGTCTTTTTAATAGTCAGAAGACAAAATGCCATTTCTCTAGAGTCATCAGTCAATTGAATACCCTAATTTAGAGTATAGCAAAGAGAAGAGACTGCACTAATCTGTACATATGAGTCAATGTGTGAGACATTTTATGATGTGTCACTATTGAATTAATCTAGTTCTATGCACTGCCCCTTTACCTCTCTAAACATATAACCAATTTTACCTGAAAGATCTGCTCAGTTGTTTAGTAGACTAGGTTTTTATGTCACAACTCATCTCAGTTACTTTTTTGCAGCACAAAGACAAAAGCTGTGGAGGGTAAAAAAAAATGCCCTGTGCTTTTCAAATAGTAATTTGGGCTCTTCAGCTCTTTTGTGTAGGGAGACAAATTATATCTCAAGAAGAGGCTGTTTTCATACTTCAGTATTTAAGATTATAGGTCTATATCTGGCATGCAAACATGTTATAAAGCCCCCCTTCAAGCCTTAGGGATTGTTGGAGAACTATACAGAGTTTGAGTTGAAGACAATATATTCAACGAAGATGTTAAAGATTTTATTCTCATATCTTTCCATCCCTATGTAGCCAGTCAGCCTAGCACCCCTGATCACATCTCCCCAAGTCTGCTCTACCCGTCTTGGGTGATCTCATGTGAAGTGCTCTCAAGTGGGTGTCAAGTCTGTGTAAAGTCTCCCCCACCCTGTGAAATGCCCATATTTATACTTTCTTAATTGGAATTAGTTCACTTATCTCCCTCAGTACAAGGAAAAGAACAAGGTGAAGGTCGGGACATATAAGACAATGCTATTTAACTACATATGTTTATGTGATCATTTTACCCTGAGGGGTATCCGTTCTGTTTTAGGTCAAGTACCCCACTTATCCAATCTGATCCTGGTCATGTTGTCCCCGATCTGATATCTTCCCATTGTTCTATTGTCTCATCAGTTCATTTCTCTCCCTGACACTTTGTATACCCAGTTGCTAAACACTTTAAGTTACGCCCAAATCCTACCCTGTCTGCAGAGTCTCATGGATCCCACTTGTTCCTAAATTTGCCATGGTTGACTGTATTCTCACAAATAAAATCTTATAATAATACAATAGATATAAATATTAATATAGGATAATCTTATAATTAATACTTAATTAGAAATATTTCAATTAGATGTAATATGGTGGACTTTAAATGTGATTCATGAAGCAGAATCAAAGCTATCGCCTGTGAAGTGTTCAAAAGCCTAAATAACCTAAACCCTTCCTTCATGAAAGAAATGTTCAAACAAAAAGACACCCCCATATGCACTAAGAGACGAAAGCCTATTAATCCAACCCAATTACCAAAAAATCAGATATGGCAGAAATACTTTCAATTATTATGGTGCCCACATTTGGAATACCATCCCAAATAATATCTAATGTTGATTTGGTAACTTTCAATAGTCTGTTACAGAAATGGGATGGGCCAAACTGCACTTGCAGTATGTGTTCATTTGTTCATGTTCAATAGTGACAATATGGATTTATTTTTTGCATGAAGTAAAGCGTCAGCATCAAGAGTGTTATTAGGAAAGAAGTTAGGATGTATATTATATTTGTATTTTATGAAATGCCACATTTATTACACTGTTTCACACGGAAACTACTAAGAGTAACCATTCAGTATGTCTAAAATTTGTCCACTGTGCCAAAAGCACAGTATGTTGTAAATATTGTAAATATTTCTCTTATGTAGTCATCGATAACTAGCTGCAAGCTAATGTTTATTGTTCAAATGATCAATGGAAAATAAAATTATCTTTATCTTTATCATCATCAGTAAATAATGTATTGTGAGATACTTGATTTCGGAGTATCATCTACAAGGTATCAGTATAAACCCTTAACATGTGTCTTGTATATGTATGAGGCTAAGTGGGTAGTAGCATAACATGTGATCTGCTCTCAATGATTCTCAGTGAACAGTAAATCTCAGCCTCTGTATTTGGAGGTCAGCTTTGTAGAAGAAGCATGTGATTTGCATTCTAAGTTTGCCTCTGAATGTTTTACCATTAGCATGTCTCCTTTGTGTGGATGTCATGTAAAGCATTGGCTTAACAACAAAAGGATGAAAACATGAGTTTTTATGAACCACAATAAAGAAAAGGATGTGGCAGTAGAGATAGCAATTTTGTTACTTCCCTGCGTGACCAAAATGCTCTCTATAAAGACAAGATCCAAATCTTTTAATCTGGCAAATTTATAAGCATATTCGTATCAAACATTGACATATTCCAAAAATGACAGATATATTTTTTTAAGGAAGATATAGTGCATTATCATTCTAAATCTTGAGAGGTAAATCTGATTATCCTCAAGTAATATTTAGTATTGGATGAATCCAGTATGTTTTACCAGAGATTTGTTTTTGTTAGCTTGAAGAAATGTAATATCGACGTATGCCTGCCTGGGGATATTATCTGCTTCCTGTATTAACATGTATTGACCACCAGGGGTCGGTCTGCAGAATCACAGAACCAGTAGTAAAACACGGACCAGTCAAGAACAGTGGTGGGAGCCTGCCAAGTTTCACCCACAAACTCCATATTCAGAATATTTGCCTTTGTTAAATGAGAGGGGATGTGCCTTGATGATTTATCATGGGGATTTATAGATATGGATGCATTTTGGGAGGATTATTATTATAACTAAGTGGCTAGGGAAATTTGGAAGAGAAAGTTATTATACACGGTGATGAAAATTGTGTGTGTACTTCATATGGCCCCTCATGTATCTTGTGATTCACTTCATTTGTACATCCAAATTCTATCAGTATTTCTGGGCAGCTGGGGGGCACCAAAAATGGACTTCTAAGTACAGTGTGATTACCACAGGCACAGGTTAATAGGATTAAAGAGGACTAGTAAATGGATTAGAGATTAGGGGGCCAAATGGGGTGATGGATAGGTGTAAGGTTTGGCAGTGTCAAGCCATTTATTCTCCCAGCATAAACTGGGCTGATAGGGGTTGCCTCCTTGGACAGATGCGTTCTACTACCAGAATACACATCTTCTGGCATCTGCAGATGGAGGTCACAAAACAGACATTTTGCAAAGTTGTGTCATGCTCACAAAAAAGGTTTTATGCAAAGATAGAAAGCTGTATTTTCTTGCTGCTTTTTTATCAAGATGTAATCAAAGGCAGGAAAAAAGCTTTTTTGTGACACTGTGAATGAGGTAATGTCCTGAATTTAGCAGGAACCATTTTGAATGTTGCATGATGGTTACTTATTGTTGCTGTCATCTTGGGGATGGCATATAAATTAAACATCAAGCAATCCTTCATTTTGGGATATATTGGAATCATTTCAGTGTTGTTTCAAAGAAGATGGTCACCGCTGAGATGTTTTTTTCGATTGGGAGCGACTTTGATATTTATATCTCTGTCTACATATATGTCCTGGTGTGTGTCGGGGCCATCACCACATATTCCTGCCACTGATTACACTCATTGTTTATGGGAGCTCTCACGCTCTGCTCAAAATCAAACTCATGGCCACTCAGAATAATTTACAAGCAACAAAATGGCTCCCATCCCATGGCCAAGCAAAAGACCAAGAGAAACCGTGATTTTGCCTAAATAAATCTGTGATGCACTCTCATAGAATCAAGTCCCCGGAGTGATGGGCATGGCCAAAATCACCGTCTATATGCATAGGTTTTTATCCATGGGAGTCGTCCATTTTGCAGCCGTGGAGGCCTTTTTGATATCTGTTCATTACTTATTTATAGCAGTGTGAAATACTTGTATGAGAGGTTCTGGATAGCTTGCCGGGGCAGTTGGAATATGCTTGTCACTAACGTAATTGAAATTGGGCTACAAAGATATTGGCCACTGCATGGGTATGACATGCTGTATGATGACTGGCTGATGTGTTGCTATCAAGGTGAATGACTTCTCCCATCCTCATCACGCCTCGTCTAATACCACCCCCTGCACACGACACAATGTCCTGTCCTGCTCACTACACCCCATCCCCTCCTACCTCCTGCTCACTACACCACGTCCCCTCCTACTTCCTGCTCACTACACCTTGTCCCCTCTTACTTCCTGCTCACTACACAAAGTTCTGTCCTGCTCACTACACCCCATCCCCTCCTACCTCCTGCTCACTACACCACGTCCCCTCCTACTTCCTGCTCACTACACCTTGTCCCCTCTTACTTCCTGCTCACTACACAAAGTTCTGTCCTGCTCACTACACCCCATCCCCTCCTACCTCCTGCTCACTACACCTTGTCCCCTCTTACTTCCTGCTCACTACACAAAGTTCTGTCCTGCTCACTACACCCCATCCCCTCCTACCTCCTGCTCACTACACCACGTCCCCTCCTACTTCCTGCTCACTACACCTTGTCCCCTCTTACCTCCTGCTCACTACACAAAGTTCTGTCCTGCTCACTACACCCCGTCCTCTCCTACCTCCTGCTCACTACACCCCGTCCCCTCCTACCTCCTGCTCACTACACCCCGTCCCTCCTACCTCCTGCTCACTACACCCCATCCTCTCCTACCTCCTGCTCACTACACCCCGTCCCCTCCTACCTCCTGCTCACTACACCCCATCCTCTCCTACCTCCTGCTCACTACACCTTATCCCCTCCTACCTCCTGCTCACTACTCCGAGGCCACGGGCCGTGGCGCAGTTGGTTAGAGCGCCAGCTTATTAGCACCAGTTCCTCTGTGGTGATCCAAAGGTTGTGGGTTCGAACCCCGGCCGTGCCGGGATTGAACTCATGATACAATTTCCCACATGAGCTGAGGCCTGTGCCAAAGGGTTAACCCGTTGTCCTTGTAAATCTGTGACCGGGTGGGTTGTCATGTCAAGGACCTGCGACATGACAATTCAGTGAGGCAGCACTATATCTGCTACAAGTAGGTCTCATCACGAAATAACTGAAATAATGTTGAAAGTGATGTAAAACCCCAAACAAACAAACAAAAAAAACTCACTATTCCCCGTCCTCTCCTACCTCCTGCTCACTACACCCCGTCCCCTCCTACCTCCTGCTCACTACACCCCGTCCCCTCCTACCTCCTTCTCAATACACCTGGTCCCCTCCTACCTCCTGCTCACTACACCCCATCCTCTCCTACCTCCTGCTCACTACACCCCGTCCTCTCCTACCTCCTGCTCACTACACCTTATCCCCTCCTACCTCCTGCTCACTACACCCCGTCCCCTCCTACCTCCTGCTCACTACACCCCGTCCTCTCCTACCTCCTGCTCACTACACCCCATCCTCTCCTACCTCCTGCTCACTACACCCCGTCCCCTCCTACCTCCTTCTCAATACACCTGGTCCCCTCCTACCTCCTGCTCACTACACCCCATCCTCTCCTACCTCCTGCTCACTACACCTTATCCCCTCCTACCTCCTGCTCACTACACCCCATCCTCTCCTACCTCCTGCTCACTACATCTTGTCCCCTCCTACCTCCTGCTCACTACACCCCGTCCTCTCCTACCTCCTGCTCACTACACCTTGTCCCCTCCTACCTCCTGCTGACTACACCTTGTCCCCTTCTACCTCCTGCTCACTACACCTCGTCCCCTTCTACCTCCTGCTCACTACACCTTATCCCCTCCTACCTCCTGCTCACTACACCCCGTCCTCTCCTACCTCCTGCTCACTACACCCCGTCCCCTCCTACCTCCTGCTCACTACACCCCGTCCCCTCCTACCTCCTGCTCACTACACCCCATCCTCTCCTACCTCCTGCTCACTACACCTTATCCCCTCCTACCTCCTGCTCACTACACCCCGTCCTCTCCTACCTCCTGCTCACTACACCCCATCCCCTCCTACTTCCTGCTCACTACACCCCATCCTCTCCTACCTCCTGCTCACTACACCCCATCCTCTCCTACCTCCTGCTCACTACACCCCGTCCCCTCCTACCTCCTGCTCACTACACCCCATCCTCTCCTACCTCCTGCTCACTACACCCCATCCTCTCCTACCTCCTGCTCACTACACCCCATCCTCTCCTACCTCCTGCTCACTACACCCCGTCCCCTCCTACCTCCTGCTCACTACACCCCGTCCCCTCCTACCTCCTGCTCACTACACCCCATCCTCTCCTACCTCCTGCTCATTACACCTTATCCCCTCCTACCTCCTGCTCACTACACCCCATCCCCTCCTACCTCCTGCTCACTACACCCCATCCCCTCTTACCTCCTGCTCACTACACCGCGTCCCCTCCTACCTCCTGCTCACTACACCCCGTCCCCACAGTCTCCTGCTCACTACACCCCGTCCCCTCCTACCTCCTGCTCACTACACCCCGTCCCCTCCTACCTCCTGCTCACTACACCACGTCCCCTCCTACCTCCTGCTCACTACACCCCGTCCCCTCCTACCTCCTGCTCACTACACCCCGTCCCCTCCTACCTCCTGCTCACTACACCCCGTCCCCTCCTACCTCCTGCTCACTACACCCCGTCCCCACAGTCTCCTGCTCACTACACCCCGTCCCCCCTACCTCCTGCTCACTACACCCCATCCCCTCCTACCTCCTGCTCACTACACCGCGTCCCCTCCTACCTCCTGCTCACTACACCCCGTCCCCACAGTCTCCTGCTCACTACACCTGGTGACCAAGGGTAGTCAGCATCACACTCCATGACATCACACTCCACACCATCACACTCCACACCATCACACTCCACAGCATCACTCTCCAAGGTATCACACTCTACAGCATCACAAAACACAGCCTCAAACTCCACAACATTGATTGTCCCTTTTGTCCTTTCTCAGCCACCCAGGCTCTCAGACAATAAAGTGCAGCATCGCATGTCTTTGTGATATTGCATTGTATGTGCACAGCTACTGCGAGGACAGAGAAATCCAATTGAGGGCATCTATTATAGAGGAGGGAAATGTTGAGTGGTTTGGGGTGGTTGTAATGTGGTGATGAGGTTGGTTGGAGAGGATGACCCCCTCACACCAGTGCTCTCTGCTCACCGCGTGCACCTCACTCATGCTGACATCATGTCCTCCCAGACCTGTATCAAACCACCAAAATACTCCCCTAAGTAGCAATAAACTGCAACACAAAACTCTTTGCCGGGCGCTGTACACATCGATGAGAAGCTCTCGGGTAACCCATGAAGAGTATCACATTGATTATGTAGGAAGGTGGTTGTTTCATGTGGCCGAGCCTATAGGGGGCGCCACCGAGGGTCGTCAACTGCCGGACCTACACCAGGCTTACCCACAATGCAAGCATCATGCCAGCCAATATGACATTTCCATCTTATTGCCTAAGATATATTTTGCCTATTTGATATTTTGATGGCGCACAGTTTGAATGGGTCATAACATGAGGGAGATGCCATATTTAATGCAATAACAGGAATTCTTCTTCCTTGTCATTATCTGGAAATGTAAAAGATATGATGTATAAACTATGATAAGTAAGCAATTATATTGCTAGATATGATAGAATTAAGTCAAATTAGTTTGATTAGCAACCATATTGCTTCATATTGAGATAAGACTTTGTGAGAAAGGAATGCAGGCGAGTTAATCAGAGCCGGAAGTGTTTTCACGTCCTCTCGTCTCATTAGATGCAGTTGCCTACCAAGTCTGATTCACTTAAATTGAATTCCCGCTGTGATAGGAGAAGTTAAAATAGAGCTGGCGGCACAATGCGATGAGCCCAGGTCTGGGGGATCACTTTGTTCTTGAGCCTGCTTAACAGCTTTGCAGATCACAGCTGATCTGAAATTTGCATGACATGCAAGAATCTTGATCTAATTTAGCATGGAAGTCTTGGTGATGGTGAAGAAAGACCACAAAGCCAGGCATGGGACCTCAGCATGGTGCAGTAACTACTTGTGGGTGAAAAACTTCCTTGTCTGCAGACTGGGTAGCAACCGTGTGCCCAGAAATATGCTCCCCTCCCAAAGTATCAGCATATTTTTCTATAGTTGAAATGCAAGCAATGAAAGGTCACAGCTTCTGAGTGATTGCTTATTGCACACACAATAATACATCAAAATGTCAGAAATATCTTAAATATCTCATGTCTCTCTATTGATTATATGGCATTTAATGATAGAGTCAGTTAGCGTGGTTAGAACTGGTAGAAGACTGGGCAGATGTCACTGGAAGATAGCACATATGATAAACTTCATCACAGGCAAAATATCACCTCGCGGTCCATCATGTTAAGTCTAGGCTGGTTGATGATAATAGGTTTGGCGAGAGGTGATCTCTACGTGTTTATTTTGGTGGCAGTTGTCTCACTCTGTTCACAGGGAGGTGTATCATGGAATTATTCTGCAGGGAACTTTTGTGTCAAGCAATACGGTCACGGCTGCAAAATGATTGATAACATAGGACAATATTGGAAATGTAATCAGCTCTGTGTTACTCTATAAAGCTTAACAGACTCCATATTTTTTGTCACTGGTTTAGCAGACACAAAAAAACTCACACACACACACGAAAAAAACAGGATTCTTGTTAACCATAAAAGACAAACCATTGATCGTAAAAAGCCCATAATTCAATGAGAGGCTGGAGAGTTAAGGTCAACGTCAATGTAGATCCTATTATATTTCTACAAAACATAGATCCCTCAGTAACCATCTGAAATGGATGTGTGTTAGAGAACAAAGGGGGGTATAAATCATGCAGCCAGTTTGACCCCCCTAATCTATCAACACCCTAAAAAAATTGTTCTCCGTTCTGGCCCCCTAATATGATTGTGGTTTTTGCCGGCCCGAGTGGCATTTTTCAGTGTTGTTTTCTGGTGGCAACGTGTAATACCAGGCAAACGGCTGCAGCAATTTGTGAGCAGGTCACAGAGAGAATACCTCCTTTGATGTGTAATTCCTTTAGTGGTTTCAAAGGGAGACTTGTAATAATTGAAGATTATAGCTTCACGGGGGGAGATATGATTGTTGAGCCGTCAGCCCCACGGTAGGTGCCCGTTTACCACGTCATGGATATTAATGACAATAATAGGAGTCAGCTTTTGTATCTTGATGTGTCAGAAATGCCTGATCCCCTGCCTCCCTCCCTGGAGAAAGGTCAGCTCTGGCCAGGCTCAGGCTGGACCAGCCATGTGTCACAGCCAGCCATTTGCTTTTGTTAAACATGCTGTAAATCATAGCCATTGTGTCTGAGTATGATATACAAGAGTATAAACATGTATGGACTCAGTAACTCAAATTGTCTCTTAATACTCATGGGTCAAATCACCCCTCTTTATCTCATAATAATCATGGGTCAAGTCCTCCTATCTCATAATAATCATGAATCAAGTCACCCCTCTTTATCTCATAATACTCACGGGTCAAGTCACCCCTCTTTATCTCATACTACCCATGGGTCAAGTCACCCCTCTTTATCTCATACCACTTATGGGCTAAATCACTATTTTCATCTCATACCAGTCTGCCTATTTATCTCATACCACCCATTGACCTATTTCCCATCTCATTCCTTGAGCTGGTTCTCAAGCTTCTAGTTGGTGATCTACCTGTTTGTTGTGATCTCTTCAGTCATAACCACCACTTGGTTAAATCATTTAAAAGAATCCTTAGATTCTGAGTGGCATAATTACTGGAATCATCTGCTTAATCATTGATCAGATGGATCCATTGATTGATTATGAAATGGCAGTCAGGTTTGATATGAATACTCATGTTTATTGTTTGTTTCTGCAGGGTGTAGTGGAGTTCATCGAGTCTCCCAACTTCAACATCCAGGTCAATGTCTCTGCTGAGAACATCGATGAGCTGTCCAAGGTCCACTACAACTACACAGACTACCGGGGCTCCGTGCTGCTACAGCTGGTAGGTACCCTAGAGGGCTGGTGGGAGGGTAGGAATAAAGGTGATCTATGCTGCTACAGCTGGTAGGTACCCTAGAGGGCTGGTGGGAGGGTAGGAATAAAGGTGATCTATGCCTCTACAGCTGGTAGGTACCCTAGAGGGCTGGTGGGAGGGTAGGAATAAAGGTGATCTATGCCTCTACAGCTGGTAGGTACCCTAGAGGGCTGGTGGGAGGGTAGGAATAAAGGTGATCTATGCCTCTACAGCTGGTAGGTACCCTAGGGGGCTGGTGGGAGGGCAAGAATAAAGGTGATCTATGCCTCTACAGCTGGTAGGTACCCTAGGGGGCTGGTGGGAGGGCAAGAATAAAGGTGATCTATGCCTCTACAGCTGGTAGGTACCCTAGAGGGCTGGTGGGAGGGTAGGAATAAAGGTGATCTATGCCTCTACAGCTGGTAGGTACCCTAGGGGGCTGGTGGGAGGGTAGGAATAAAGGTGATCTATGCTGCTACAGCTGGTAGGTACCCTAGAGGGCTGGTGGGAGGGCAAGAATAAAGGTGATCTATGCCTCTACAGCTGGTAGGTACCCTAGAGGGCTGGTGGGAGGGTAGGAATAAAGGTGATCTATGCCTCTACAGCTGGTAGGTACCCTAGGGGGCTGGTGGGAGGGCAAGAATAAAGGTGATCTATGCCTCTACAGCTGGTAGGTACCCTAGGGGGCTGGTGGGAGGGCAAGAATAAAGGTGATCTATGCCTCCACAGCTGGTAGGTACCCTAGGGGGCTGGTGGGAGGGCAAGAATAAAGGTGATCTACGCCTCTACAGCTGGTAGGTACCCTAGGGGGCTGGTGGGAGGGCAAGAATAAAGGTGATCTATGCCTCTACAGCTGGTAGGTACCCTAGAGGGCTGGTGGGAGGGTAGGAATAAAGGTGATCTATGCCTCTACAGCTGGTAGGTACCCTAGAGGGCTGGTGGGAGGGTAGGAATAAAGGTGATCTATGCCTCTACAGCTGGTAGGTACCCTAGAGGGCTGGTGGGAGGGTAGGAATAAAGGTGATCTATGCTGCTACAGCTGGTAGGTACCCTAGAGGGCTGGTGGGAGGGTAGGAATAAAGGTGATCTATGCCTCTACAGCTGGTAGGTACCCCAGGGGGCTGGTGGGAGGGTAGGAATAAAGGTGATCTATGCCTCTACAGCTGGTAGGTACCCTAGAGGGCTGGTGGGAGGGTAGGAATAAAGGTGATCTATGCTGCAACAGCTGGTAGGTACCCTAGAGGGCTGGTGGGAGGGTAGGAATAAAGGTGATCTATGCCTCTACAGCTGGTAGGTACCCTAGAGGGCTGGTGGGAGGGCAAGAATAAAGGTGATCTATGCCTCTACAGCTGGTAGGTACCCTAGAGGGCTGGTGGGAGGGTAGGAATAAAGGTGATCTATGCCTCTACAGCTGGTAGGTACCCTAGAGGGCTGGTGGGAGGGTAGGAATAAAGGTGATCTATGCTGCTACAGCTGGTAGGTACCCTAGAGGGCTGGTGGGAGGGTAGGAATAAAGGTGATCTATGCTGCTACAGCTGGTAGGTACCCTAGAGGGCTGGTGGGAGGGTAGGAATAAAGGTGATCTATGCCTCTACAGCTGGTAGGTACCCTAGAGGGCTGGTGGGAGGGCAAGAATAAAGGTGATCTATGCCTCTACAGCTGGTAGGTACCCTAGAGGGCTGGTGGGAGGGTAGGAATAAAGGTGATCTATGCCTCTACAGCTGGTAGGTACCCTAGAGGGCTGGTGGGAGGGTAGGAATAAAGGTGATCTATGCTGCTACAGCTGGTAGGTACCCTAGAGGGCTGGTGGGAGGGTAGGAATAAAGGTGATCTATGCTGCTACAGCTGGTAGGTACCCTAGAGGGCTGGTGGGAGGGTAGGAATAAAGGTGATCTATGCTGCTACAGCTGGTAGGTACCCTAGGGGGCTGGTGGGAGGGTAGGAATAAAGGTGATCTATGCCTCTACAGCTGGTAGGTACCCTAGGGGGCTGGTGGGAGGGTAGGAATAAAGGTGATCTATGCCTCTACAGCTGGTAGGTACCCTAGAGGGCTGGTGGGAGGGTAGGAATAAAGGTGATCTATGCCTCTACAGCTGGTAGGTACCCTAGAGGGCTGGTGGGAGGGTAGGAATAAAGGTGATCTATGCTGCTACAGCTGGTAGGTACCCTAGAGGGCTGGTGGGAGGGTAGGAATAAAGGTGATCTATGCCTCTACAGCTGGTAGGTACCCCAGGGGGCTGGTGGGAGGGTAGGAATAAAGGTGATCTATGCCTCTACAGCTGGTAGGTACCCTAGAGGGCTGGTGGGAGGGTAGGAATAAAGGTGATCTATGCTGCAACAGCTGGTAGGTACCCTAGAGGGCTGGTGGGAGGGTAGGAATAAAGGTGATCTATGCCTCTACAGCTGGTAGGTACCCCAGGGGGCTGGTGGGAGGGTAGGAATAAAGGTGATCTATGCCTCTACAGCTGGTAGGTACCCTAGAGGGCTGGTGGGAGGGCAAGAATAAAGGTGATCTATGCCTCTACAGCTGGTAGGTACCCTAGGGGGCTGGTGGGAGGGCAAGAATAAAGGTGATCTATGCCTCTACAGCTGGTAGGTACCCTAGGGGGCTGGTGGGAGGGCAAGAATAAAGGTGATCTATGCCTCTACAGCTGGTAGGTACCCTAGAGGGCTGGTGGGAGGGCAAGAATAAAGGTGATCTATGCTGCTACAGCTGGTAGGTACCCTAGAGGGCTGGTGGGAGGGCAAGAATAAAGGTGATCTATGCCTCTACAGCTGGTAGGTACCCTAGAGGGCTGGTGGGAGGGCAAGAATAAAGGTGATCTACGCCTCTACAGCTGGTAGGTACCCTAGAGGGCTGGTGGGAGGGCAAGAATAAAGGTGAGCTATGCCTCTACAGCTGGTAGGTACAGTGATGATTCTGGTAAAGTGAGTCAATGGGGGAATCCCCCCACCAGGTAGAAAACAATGGGGGAGTTTGAGAATCCAATGGGGGCAGTGGCGAGCGTGGAGCGTGAGCGTCGAAGGCGCAAATAATAATAATAATAATAATAATAATAATAATAATAATAATAATAATAATAATAATAATAATAATAACAATATTTATAATAATAATGATTTGTATAGCACTATATCAGACTAGGTCTGCTCATGGCGTGATATTCAGCTTATAAAACCTACATACCAACCTACATACCTACATATCTACCTACATACCAACCTATATATCCACCTACATATCTACCTACATACTAAACTACATACATACCTACCTACATATCTACCTACATACTAAACTACATACCTAGCTACATACCTACCTACATACCTACCTAAATATCTACATACATACCTACATACATACCTACATATATATTTCTGATCATTTCTCAATCGAAAATTAATCAAATATTCATTTAAAAAAAGCTAAGAATATCCAAAGTTGTAAAATTGATTTGTATAGCGCTTTATCAGACTAGGTCTGCTCATGGAATGATATTCAGCTTATAAAACCTACATACCAACCTACATACCTCCATATCTACCTACATACCTACATATCTACCTACATATCTACCTACATACCTACCTACATACCTACCTACATATCTACCTACATACTAAACTACATACCTACCTACATATCTACCTAAATATCTACCTAAATATCTACATACATACCTACCTACATATATATTTCTGATCATTTCTCAATTGAAAATTAATCAAATATTCATTTAAAGAAAGCTCAGAATACCCAAAGTTGTAAAATTGTCGTCTGCTCTTCTCAGGCTTTTTGACTGGTACGTGCCGTTTTTAATATGAATTTGAACTAGAAATAATTATAGGGGACCAGACTACGAACCACATTTGATTTATGTGTAAAGTCGTGCACGTTTTTTTAATTGTTAAATGAGTACGAATCCCGAAAACGTGCTCGACTTTTGAACAGGAATGAACACGGCGGAAATAATCAGGCAGGGACAAACGTAATGACCCGGATATAGCTCAAACTTTACAAAATGGCGGCAACCGAAAATCTCTGAAAAACGAACCAATAAAACGTATTTGTACCGACTACAATGAGAAACTGCGCAGGTAAAGAATGGCGGACAATTTGGCTGCCGTTTTCAGTCATTATCGGCGGACAATGTGAAAACACTGGCAGTTGCTGATGCGCATTATGGACGCGTTGGTCGACATTTGATTGCGGGAACAGGCTAAAATGATGGGGGAATCGCGCGCTGCGCGGCCCCAAAAACATCTCTGTAGGTACCCTAGAGGGCTGGTGGGAGGGCAAGAATAAAGGTGATCTATGCCTCTACAGCTGGTAGGTACCCTAGAGGGCTGGTGGGAGGGCAAGAATAAAGGTGATCTATGCCTCTACAGCTGGTAGGTACCCTAGAGGGCTGGTGGGAGGGCAAGAATAAAGGTGATCTATGCCTCTACAGCTGGTAGGTACCCTAGAGGGCTGGTGGGAGGGCAAGAATAAAGGTGATCTATGCCTCTACAGCTGGTGGGTACCCTAGAGGGCTGGTGGGAGGGCAAGAATAAAGGTGATCTATGCCTCTACAGCTGGTAGGTACCCTAGAGGGCTGGTGGGAGGGCAAGAATAAAGGTGATCTATGCCTCTACAGCTGGTAGGTACCCTAGAGGGCTGGTGGGAGGGCAAGAATAAAGGTGATCTATGCCTCTACAGCTGGTAGGTACCCTAGAGGGCTGGTGGGAGGGTAGGAATAAAGGTGATCTATGCCTCTACAGCTGGTAGGTACCCTAGAGGGCTGGTGGGAGGGCAAGAATAAAGGTGATCTATGCCTCTACAGCTGGTAGGTACCCTAGAGGGCTGGTGGGAGGGCAAGAATAAAGGTGATCTATGCCTCTACAGCTGGTAGGTACCCTAGAGGGCTGGTGGGAGGGCAAGAATAAAGGTGATCTATGCCTCTACAGCTGGTAGGTACCCTAGAGGGCTGGTGGGAGGGCAAGAATAAAGGTGAACTATGCCTCTACAGCTGGTAGGTACCCTAGAGGGCTGGTGGGAGGGTAGGAATAAAGGTGATCTATGCCTCTACAGCTGGTAGGTACCCTAGAGGGCTGGTGGGAGGGTAGGAATAAAGGTGATCTATGCTGCTACAGCTGGTAGGTACCCTAGGGGGCTGGTGGGAGGGTAGGAATAAAGGTGATCTATGCCTCTACAGCTGGTAGGTACCCTAGGGGGCTGGTGGGAGGGCAAGAATAAAGGTGATCTATGCCTCTACAGCTGGTAGGTACCCTAGGGGGCTGGTGGGAGGGCAAGAATAAAGGTGATCTATGCCTCCACAGCTGGTAGGTACCCTAGGGGGCTGGTGGGAGGGCAAGAATAAAGGTGATCTACGCCTCTACAGCTGGTAGGTACCCTAGGGGGCTGGTGGGAGGGCAAGAATAAAGGTGATCTATGCCTCTACAGCTGGTAGGTACCCTAGAGGGCTGGTGGGAGGGTAGGAATAAAGGTGATCTATGCCTCTACAGCTGGTAGGTACCCTAGAGGGCTGGTGGGAGGGTAGGAATAAAGGTGATCTATGCCTCTACAGCTGGTAGGTACCCTAGAGGGCTGGTGGGAGGGTAGGAATAAAGGTGATCTATGCTGCTACAGCTGGTAGGTACCCTAGAGGGCTGGTGGGAGGGTAGGAATAAAGGTGATCTATGCCTCTACAGCTGGTAGGTACCCCAGGGGGCTGGTGGGAGGGTAGGAATAAAGGTGATCTATGCCTCTACAGCTGGTAGGTACCCTAGAGGGCTGGTGGGAGGGTAGGAATAAAGGTGATCTATGCTGCAACAGCTGGTAGGTACCCTAGAGGGCTGGTGGGAGGGTAGGAATAAAGGTGATCTATGCCTCTACAGCTGGTAGGTACCCTAGAGGGCTGGTGGGAGGGCAAGAATAAAGGTGATCTATGCCTCTACAGCTGGTAGGTACCCTAGAGGGCTGGTGGGAGGGTAGGAATAAAGGTGATCTATGCCTCTACAGCTGGTAGGTACCCTAGAGGGCTGGTGGGAGGGTAGGAATAAAGGTGATCTATGCTGCTACAGCTGGTAGGTACCCTAGAGGGCTGGTGGGAGGGTAGGAATAAAGGTGATCTATGCTGCTACAGCTGGTAGGTACCCTAGAGGGCTGGTGGGAGGGTAGGAATAAAGGTGATCTATGCCTCTACAGCTGGTAGGTACCCTAGAGGGCTGGTGGGAGGGCAAGAATAAAGGTGATCTATGCCTCTACAGCTGGTAGGTACCCTAGAGGGCTGGTGGGAGGGTAGGAATAAAGGTGATCTATGCCTCTACAGCTGGTAGGTACCCTAGAGGGCTGGTGGGAGGGTAGGAATAAAGGTGATCTATGCTGCTACAGCTGGTAGGTACCCTAGAGGGCTGGTGGGAGGGTAGGAATAAAGGTGATCTATGCTGCTACAGCTGGTAGGTACCCTAGAGGGCTGGTGGGAGGGTAGGAATAAAGGTGATCTATGCTGCTACAGCTGGTAGGTACCCTAGGGGGCTGGTGGGAGGGTAGGAATAAAGGTGATCTATGCCTCTACAGCTGGTAGGTACCCTAGGGGGCTGGTGGGAGGGTAGGAATAAAGGTGATCTATGCCTCTACAGCTGGTAGGTACCCTAGAGGGCTGGTGGGAGGGTAGGAATAAAGGTGATCTATGCCTCTACAGCTGGTAGGTACCCTAGAGGGCTGGTGGGAGGGTAGGAATAAAGGTGATCTATGCTGCTACAGCTGGTAGGTACCCTAGAGGGCTGGTGGGAGGGTAGGAATAAAGGTGATCTATGCCTCTACAGCTGGTAGGTACCCCAGGGGGCTGGTGGGAGGGTAGGAATAAAGGTGATCTATGCCTCTACAGCTGGTAGGTACCCTAGAGGGCTGGTGGGAGGGTAGGAATAAAGGTGATCTATGCTGCAACAGCTGGTAGGTACCCTAGAGGGCTGGTGGGAGGGTAGGAATAAAGGTGATCTATGCCTCTACAGCTGGTAGGTACCCCAGGGGGCTGGTGGGAGGGTAGGAATAAAGGTGATCTATGCCTCTACAGCTGGTAGGTACCCTAGAGGGCTGGTGGGAGGGCAAGAATAAAGGTGATCTATGCCTCTACAGCTGGTAGGTACCCTAGGGGGCTGGTGGGAGGGCAAGAATAAAGGTGATCTATGCCTCTACAGCTGGTAGGTACCCTAGGGGGCTGGTGGGAGGGCAAGAATAAAGGTGATCTATGCCTCTACAGCTGGTAGGTACCCTAGAGGGCTGGTGGGAGGGTAGGAATAAAGGTGATCTATGCCTCTACAGCTGGTAGGTACCCTAGAGGGCTGGTGGGAGGGCAAGAATAAAGGTGATCTATGCCTCTACAGCTGGAAGGTACCCTAGAGGGCTGGTGGGAGGGCAAGAATAAAGGTGATCTATGCCTCTACAGCTGGTAGGTACCCTAGAGGGCTGGTGGGAGGGCAAGAATAAAGGTGATCTACGCCTCTACAGCTGGTAGGTACCCTAGAGGGCTGGTGGGAGGGCAAGAATAAAGGTGAGCTATGCCTCTACAGCTGGTAGGTACAGTGATGATTCTGGTAAAGTGAGTCAATGGGGGAATCCCCCCACCAGGTAGAAAACAATGGGGGATTTTGAGAATCCAATGGGGGCAGTGGCGAGCGCGGAGCGTGAGCGTCGAAGGCGCAAATAATAATAATAATAATAATAATAATAATAATAATAATAATAATAATAATAATAACAATATTTATAATAATAATGATTTGTATAGCACTATATCAGACTAGGTCTGCTCATGGCGTGATATTCAGCTTATAAAACCTACATACCAACCTACATACCTACATATCTACCTACATACCAACCTATATATCCACCTACATATCTACCTACATACTAAACTACATACATACCTACCTACATATCTACCTACATACTAAACTACATACCTAGCTACATACCTACCTACATACCTACCTAAATATCTACATACATACCTACATACATACCTACATATATATTTCTGATCATTTCTCAATCGAAAATTAATCAAATATTCATTTAAAAAAAGCTAAGAATATCCAAAGTTGTAAAATTGATTTGTATAGCGCTTTATCAGACTAGGTCTGCTCATGGAATGATATTCAGCTTATAAAACCTACATACCAACCTACATACCTCCATATCTACCTACATACCTACATATCTACCTACATATCTACCTACATACCTACCTACATACCTACCTACATATCTACCTACATACTAAACTACATACCTACCTACATATCTACCTAAATATCTACCTAAATATCTACATACATACCTACCTACATATATATTTCTGATCATTTCTCAATTGAAAATTAATCAAATATTCATTTAAAGAAAGCTCAGAATACCCAAAGTTGTAAAATTGTCGTCTGCTCTTCTCAGGCTTTTTGACTGGTACGTGCCGTTTTTAATATGAATTTGAACTAGAAATAATTATAGGGGACCAGACTACGAACCACATTTGATTTATGTGTAAAGTCGTGCACGTTTTTTTAATTGTTAAATGAGTACGAATCCCGAAAACGTGCTCGACTTTTGAACAGGAATGAACACGGCGGAAATAATCAGGCAGGGACAAACGTAATGACCCGGATATAGCTCAAACTTTACAAAATGGCGGCAACCGAAAATCTCTGAAAAACGAACCAATAAAACGTATTTGTACCGACTACAATGAGAAACTGCGCAGGTAAAGAATGGCGGACAATTTGGCTGCCGTTTTCAGTCATTATCGGCGGACAATGTGAAAACACTGGCAGTTGCTGATGCGCATTATGGACGCGTTGGTCGACATTTGATTGCGGGAACAGGCTAAAATGATGGGGGAATCGCGCGCTGCGCGGCCCCAAAAACATCTCTGTAGGTACCCTAGAGGGCTGGTGGGAGGGCAAGAATAAAGGTGATCTATGCCTCTACAGCTGGTAGGTACCCTAGAGGGCTGGTGGGAGGGCAAGAATAAAGGTGATCTATGCCTCTACAGCTGGTAGGTACCCTAGAGGGCTGGTGGGAGGGCAAGAATAAAGGTGATCTATGCCTCTACAGCTGGTAGGTACCCTAGAGGGCTGGTGGGAGGGCAAGAATAAAGGTGATCTATGCCTCTACAGCTGGTAGGTACCCTAGAGGGCTGGTGGGAGGGCAAGAATAAAGGTGATCTATGCCTCTACAGCTGGTAGGTACCCTAGAGGGCTGGTGGGAGGGTAGGAATAAAGGTGATCTATGCCTCTACAGCTGGTAGGTACCCTAGAGGGCTGGTGGGAGGGCAAGAATAAAGGTGATCTATGCCTCTACAGCTGGTAGGTACCCTAGAGGGCTGGTGGGAGGGCAAGAATAAAGGTGATCTATGCCTCTACAGCTGGTAGGTACCCTAGAGGGCTGGTGGGAGGGCAAGAATAAAGGTGATCTATGCCTCTACAGCTGGTAGGTACCCTAGAGGGCTGGTGGGAGGGCAAGAATAAAGGTGAACTATGCCTCTACAGCTGGTAGGTACCCTAGAGGGCTGGTGGGAGGGTAGGAATAAAGGTGATCTATGCCTCTACAGCTGGTAGGTACCCTAGAGGGCTGGTGGGAGGGTAGGAATAAAGGTGATCTATGCTGCTACAGCTGGTAGGTACCCTAGGGGGCTGGTGGGAGGGTAGGAATAAAGGTGATCTATGCCTCTACAGCTGGTAGGTACCCTAGGGGGCTGGTGGGAGGGCAAGAATAAAGGTGATCTATGCCTCTACAGCTGGTAGGTACCCTAGAGGGCTGGTGGGAGGGTAGGAATAAAGGTGATCTATGCTGCTACAGGTGGTAGGTACCCTAGAGGGCTGGTGGGAGGGCAAGAATAAAGGTGATCTATGCCTCTACAGCTGGTAGGTACCCTAGGGGGCTGGTGGGAGGGCAAGAATAAAGGTGATCTATGCCTCTACAGCTGGTAGGTACCCTAGAGGGCTGGTGGGAGGGTAGGAATAAAGGTGATCTATGCTGCTACAGCTGGTAGGTACCCTAGAGGGCTGGTGGGAGGGTAGGAATAAAGGTGATCTATGCCTCTACAGCTGGTAGGTACCCCAGGGGGCTGGTGGGAGGGCAAGAATAAAGGTGATCTATGCTGCTACAGCTGGTAGGTACCCTAGAGGGCTGGTGGGAGGGTAGGAATAAAGGTGATCTATGCCTCTACAGCTGGTAGGTACCCTAGAGGGCTGGTAGGAGGGTAGGAATAAAGGTGATCTATGCCTCTACAGCTGGTAGGTACCCCAGGGGGCTGGTGGGAGGGCAAGAATAAAGGTGATCTGTGCCTCTACAGCTGGTAGGTACCCTAGAGGGCTGGTGGGAGGGTAGGAATAAAGGTGATCTATGCCTCTACAGCTAGTAGGTACCCCAGGGGGCTGGTGGGAGGGCAAGAATAAAGGTGATCTACGCCTCTACAGCTGGTAGGTACCCTAGGGGGCTGGTGGGAGGGCAAGAATAAAGGTGATCTATGCCTCTACAGCTGGTAGGTACCCTAGAGGGCTGGTGGGAGGGCAAGAATAAAGGTGATCTATGCCTCTACAGCTGGTAGGTACCCTAGAGGGCTGGTGGGAGGGTAGGAATAAAGGTGATCTATGCCTCTACAGCTGGTAGGTACCCTAGGGGGCTGGTGGGAGGGTAGGAATAAAGGTGATCTATGCTGCTACAGCTGGTAGGTACCCTAGAGGGCTGGTGGGAGGGTAGCAATAAAGGTGATCTATGCTGCTACAGCTGGTAGGTACCCTAGAGGGCTGGTGGGAGGGCAAGAATAAAGGTGATCTATGCCTCTACAGCTGGTAGGTACCCTAGGGGGCTGGTGGGAGGGTAGGAATAAAGGTGATCTATGCCTCTACAGCTGGTAGGTACCCTAGAGGGCTGGTGGGAGGGTAGGAATAAAGGTGATCTATGCTGCAACAGCTGGTAGGTACCCTAGAGGGCTGGTGGGAGGGTAGGAATAAAGGTGATCTATGCCTCTACAGCTGGTAGGTACCCTAGAGGGCTGGTGGGAGGGTAGGAATAAAGGTGATCTATGCCTCTACAGCTGGTAGGTACCCCAGGGGGCTGGTGGGAGGGCAAGAATAAAGGTGATCTATGCCTCTACAGCTGGTAGGTACCCTAGAGGGCTGGTGGGAGGGTAGGAATAAAGGTGATCTATGCTGCTACAGCTGGTAGGTACCCTAGAGGGCTGGTGGGAGGGTAGGAATAAAGGTGATCTATGCCTCTACAGCTGGTAGGTACCCTAGAGGGCTGGTGGGAGGGCAAGAATAAAGGTGATCTATGCCTCTACAGCTGGTAGGTACCCTAGAGGGCTGGTGGGAGGGTAGGAATAAAGGTGATCTATGCCTCTACAGCTGGTAGGTACCCTAGAGGGCTGGTGGGAGGGTAGGAATAAAGGTGATCTATGCCTCTACAGCTGGTAGGTACCCTAGGGGGCTGGTGGGAGGGCAAGAATAAAGGTGATCTATGCCTCTACAGCTGGTAGGTACCCTAGAGGGCTGGTGGGAGGGTAGGAATAAAGGTGATCTATGCCTCTACAGCTGGTAGGTACCCCAGGGGGCTGGTGGGAGGGCAAGAATAAAGGTGATCTGTGCCTCTACAGCTGGTAGGTACCCTAGAGGGCTGGTGGGAGGGTAGGAATAAAGGTGATCTATGCCTCTACAGCTGGTAGGTACCCCAGGGGGCTGGTGGGAGGGCAAGAATAAAGGTGATCTATGCTGCTACAGGTGGTAGGTACCCTAGAGGGCTGGTGGGAGGGTAGGAATAAAGGTGATCTATGCCTCTACAGCTGGTAGGTACCCTAGGGGGCTGGTGGGAGGGCAAGAATAAAGGTGATCTATGCCTCTACAGCTGGTAGGTACCCTAGGGGGCTGGTGGGAGGGTAGGAATAAAGGTGATCTATGCCTCTACAGCTGGTAGGTACCCTAGAGGGCTGGTGGGAGGGTAGGAATAAAGGTGATCTATGCCTCTACAGCTGGTAGGTACCCCAGGGGGCTGGTGGGAGGGTAGGAATAAAGGTGATCTATGCCTCTACAGCTGGTAGGTACCCTAGAGGGCTGGTGGGAGGGTAGGAATAAAGGTGATCTATGCCTCTACAGCTGGTAGGTACCCCAGGGGGCTGGTGGGAGGGCAAGAATAAAGGTGATCTATGCCTCTACAGCTGGTAGGTACCCTAGAGGGCTGGTGGGAGGGTAGGAATAAAGGTGATCTATGCCTCTACAGCTGGTAGGTACCCTAGAGGGCTGATGGGAGGGTAGGAATAAAGGTGATCTATGCTGCTACAGCTGGTAGGTACCCTAGAGGGCTGGTGGGAGGGTAGGAATAAAGGTGATCTATGCCTCTACAGCTGGTAGGTACCCCAGGGGGCTGGTGGGAGGGCAAGAATAAAGGTGATCTATGCTGCTACAGCTGGTAGGTACCCTAGAGGGCTGGTGGGAGGGTAGGAATAAAGGTGATCTATGCTGCTACAGCTGGTAGGTACCCTAGAGGGCTGGTGGGAGGGTAGGAATAAAGGTGATCTATGCCTCTACAGCTGGTAGGTACCCCAGGGGGCTGGTGGGAGGGCAAGAATAAAGGTGATCTATGCTGCTACAGCTGGTAGGTACCCTAGAGGGCTGGTGGGAGGGTAGGAATAAAGGTGATCTATGCCTCTACAGCTGGTAGGTACCCTAGAGGGCTGGTGGGAGGGTAGGAATAAAGGTGATCTATGCCTCTACAGCTGGTAGGTACCCTAGAGGGCTGGTGGGAGGGTAGGAATAAAGGTGATCTATGCTGCTACAGCTGGTAGGTACCCTAGAGGGCTGGTGGGAGGGTAGGAATAAAGGTGATCTATGCCTCTACAGCTGGTAGGTACCCCAGGGGGCTGGTGGGAGGGCAAGAATAAAGGTGATCTATGCTGCTACAGCTGGTAGGTACCCTAGAGGGCTGGTGGGAGGGTAGGAATAAAGGTGATCTATGCTGCTACAGCTGGTAGGTACCCTAGAGGGCTGGTGGGAGGGTAGGAATAAAGGTGATCTATGCCTCTACAGCTGGTAGGTACCCTAGAGGGCTGGTGGGAGGGTAGGAATAAAGGTGATCTATGCCTCTACAGCTGGTAGGTACCCTAGAGGGCTGGTGGGAGGGTAGGAATAAAGGTGATCTATGCCTCTACAGCTGGTAGGTACCCTAGAGGGCTGGTGGGAGGGTAGGAATAAAGGTGATCTATGCTGCTACAGGTGGTAGGTACCCTAGAGGGCTGGTGGGAGGGTAGGAATAAAGGTGATCTATGCTGCTACAGGTGGTAGGTACCCTAGAGGGCTGGTGGGAGGGTAGGAATAAAGGTGATCTATGCCTCTACAGCTGGTAGGTACCCTAGAGGGCTGGTGGGAGGGTAGGAATAAAGGTGATCTATGCCTCTACAGCTGGTAGGTACCCTAGGGGGCTGGTGGGAGGGCAAGAATAAAGGTGATCTATGCTGCTACAGCTGGTAGGTACCCTAGAGGGCTGGTGGGAGGGCAAGAATAAAGGTGATCTATGCCTCTACAGCTGGTAGGTACCCTAGAGGGCTGGTGGGAGGGTAGGAATAAAGGTGATCTATGCCTCTACAGCTGGTAGGTACCCTAGAGGGCTGGTGGGAGGGTAGGAATAAAGGTGATCTATGCCTCTACAGCTGGTAGGTACCCTAGAGGGCTGGTGGGAGGGTAGGAATAAAGGTGATCTATGCCTCTACAGCTGGTAGGTACCCTAGAGGGCTGGTGGGAGGGTAGGAATAAAGGTGATCTATGCTGCTACAGGTGGTAGGTACCCTAGAGGGCTGGTGGGAGGGTAGGAATAAAGGTGATCTATGCTGCTACAGGTGGTAGGTACCCTAGAGGGCTGGTGGGAGGGTAGGAATAAAGGTGATCTATGCCTCTACAGCTGGTAGGTACCCTAGGGGGCTGGTGGGAGGGCAAGAATAAAGGTGATCTATGCCTCTACAGCTGGTAGGTACCCTAGAGGGCTGGTGGGAGGGTAGGAATAAAGGTGATCTATGCCTCTACAGCTGGTAGGTACCCTAGAGGGCTGGTGGGAGGGTAGGAATAAAGGTGATCTATGCCTCTACAGCTGGTAGGTACCCTAGAGGGCTGGTGGGAGGGCAAGAATAAAGGTGATCTATGCCTCTACAGCTGGTAGGTACCCTAGGGGGCTGGTGGGAGGGTAGGAATAAAGGTGATCTATGCCTCTACAGCTGGTAGGTACCCTAGAGGGCTGGTGGGAGGGTAGGAATAAAGGTGATCTATGCCTCTACAGCTGGTAGGTACCCTAGAGGGCTGGTGGGAGGGTAGGAATAAAGGTGATCTATGCCTCTACAGCTGGTAGGTACCCTAGAGGGCTGGTGGGAGGGTAGGAATAAAGGTGATCTATGCCTCTACAGCTGGTAGGTACCCTAGAGGGCTGGTGGGAGGGTAGGAATAAAGGTGATCTATGCTGCTACAGGTGGTAGGTACCCTAGAGGGCTGGTGGGAGGGTAGGAATAAAGGTGATCTATGCTGCTACAGGTGGTAGGTACCCTAGAGGGCTGGTGGGAGGGTAGGAATAAAGGTGATCTATGCCTCTACAGCTGGTAGGTACCCTAGAGGGCTGGTGGGAGGGTAGGAATAAAGGTGATCTATGCCTCTACAGCTGGTAGGTACCCTAGAGGGCTGGTGGGAGGGTAGGAATAAAGGTGATCTATGCCTCTACAGCTGGTAGGTACCCTAGAGGGCTGGTGGGAGGGTAGGAATAAAGGTGATCTATGCTGCTACAGGTGGTAGGTACCCTAGAGGGCTGGTGGGAGGGTAGGAATAAAGGTGATCTATGCCTCTACAGCTGGTAGGTACCCTAGGGGGCTGGTGGGAGGGTAGGAATAAAGGTGATCTATGCCTCTACAGCTGGTAGGTACCCTAGAGGGCTGGTGGGAGGGTAGGAATAAAGGTGATCTATGCCTCTACAGCTGGTAGGTACCCTAGAGGGCTGGTGGGAGGGCAAGAATAAAGGTGATCTATGCCTCTACAGCTGGTAGGTACCCTAGGGGGCTGGTGGGAGGGTAGGAATAAAGGTGATCTATGCCTCTACAGCTGGTAGGTACCCTAGGGGGCTGGTGGGAGGGTAGGAATAAAGGTGATCTATGCCTCTACAGCTGGTAGGTACCCTAGAGGGCTGGTGGGAGGGTAGGAATAAAGGTGATCTATGCCTCTACAGCTGGTAGTTATTCTTTGGTCCAGCGAGGGCGAGGCTATTGGGGATCTGTTGCTACGGCTGATAGCGTAGGGATGAGGGTTATAATCAGGTAGGGCAGGAGACCTGGGCCCTCACAGGGGGATGGTAGGCAGCGTGACATAGAGACACAGTGATAGGCCAGATGGCGACTCTGCTACACACCTCAGGCCACCAGCTCTCCAACACAAAATACGCTCTGACAACTCAATGCATATTTTATACCTAGAAAGACATTTGTATTAGTGGTGGAGACACAAATCGGGGCCTAGGGTCGCCACCAGAGTCGGCGTCAATTAATAATAGACAGACGATCAGTTGTGTTTGTGTGTGCAGAAGTGACACGTGTATGGAGGTAGTAAATGACACAATCAGCCAAGCCGTCCGTCAGCGGACCCTTCATTCTGCTCCAGCATTAAATGATGCTGACATCACTAACAAGACCCGTCCAGCTCAGAATATGCAATCACAGTGGCCCCACAGGCCCCTGACCTGATAATTGTGTCACAAAGGGCTGCAGCAAAATGACCTTACTATATATGTCACTTTGGACCGCAGCAAACTGACCCTACAATATATGTCACATTAGGACCGCAGCAAACTGATCCTGCAATATGTTACACTAGGAGTACTACAAACTGATCCTGCAATATATGTCACATTATATGTCACACCGCAGCAAACTGACCCTACAATATATGTCACATTAGGACCGCAGCAAACTAACCCTACAAAATATGTCACACTAGGACCGCAGCAAACTGATCCTACAATATATTTCACAGTAGAACAGCAGCAAGCTGACCCTACAATAGATATCACACAAGGGCCATACCAGACTCACCCAACAATATCACACCAAGGCCTCTGCAAAGATGTGGGCAATAACTTTGACATTTCAATATATTTCATAATTTTAACAAGCAACTAATGGCTGGAACATCAGGGGCCCATCAGTTGTCTTTTTTATTTAAACTTGTGTTTTCTGTATTAAATATTATATTAAAACAAAAAAGAACATCTAGTGGAAAACACAATAATATTGTTTCAAGACAACCAAAACTGGAAGTCATTTACAGAAGTGCAATGGTGACAATGGTTTCTACATTATTAGCGCTCATTCCATAACCTTGTGATGACATTTTGACATCCATCCAAACAGTTTCACATGTAACTTATTACCACAAACTTATCAATTACAATTCTATTAATTATGGTAATATTCTTGCCATTTTGGGAACAAAATAATCTCCCTTGTACTACAAAAGAAAAACAACTCAGTATTAGTGAGAAAGTCACTGCCAAGCCATGGTCCACCGATTTTTGTAAGCTATCAACATCTTCATTCTAATTTTGGGAGTGACAGGAGGCAGTCACATTTTCAGTTTCTCTTAAAACAAAGAACAATGGAACAAGAGCCTCAGTCAGAATAAATAGGATTAAAATACTAATTAAGAAACAGATAAGTAAACAGACATATTTACAGGTTATCAAGCTAGATAAAAATTTATAACCAAGTAAATACATCATAAATAAAGAAATATAACTCAGTGAAACAGTGAACATAAGTTCACAAGACTCAAACTATCCAAAGTGAATTTTAGCCTTTGAAAATTAATTAAAAGAAACTAAAACAATTGACATACACATGGGCAATGTTATCTAATTGTGGCTGTCTTATATCATTACCAACTAAAAGGATTTTGGATTCAAGAATGTAAAAAGCCTTGACCATTATGAATTCTCGGCGGGATGCCAATTGATTTCGCCAAGTAAACTTATAGATGAAGATACTCATACCATTGTAGATTTCAATAAATCATCGATTTCAACAATCACTGATTTTAAAATATAAATTCATGTTGTAAAGAAGAGGGTGAAGTGGGTGAAACTGTTAGTTGTTTCTTTCACCTGAGCACTTTGGGACAAGAGGCGTACATTTCAGGGTGGTGACTTGGAAGTGTTAATGTCACTTTGAATATGATTTGCTGTTCAATTGCTGTTTAATATCAACAATATGTAAACCAATGAAATAGCGTTCTACATAATGGGGTCCGACATATCAGTTAATTAAAACTGCTTGAAATAACGTTGATTTTTTGGGTCATATATTTACATTTGACTTCAATATTTTACATAAATTATTTCAAATATATGGTAGATATTTTTTTCTTTTTAAATTGCCACTTTAGTTACCCAGAACAATTAATTGAATGAGCTAAATAGCGCTTATGACCAGGTTAATTGAAACATCCATCATCACAAAAGGGCACAGATTAATTGAAACATCCATGGCCACAAAAGGGCACAAATTATTGAAACATCCATGGTCACAAAAGGGCACAGATTAATTGGAACATCCATGGTCACAAAAGGGCACAAATTAATTGAAACATCCATAGTCACAAAAGGGCACAGATTAATTGGAACATCCATGGTCACAAAAGGGCACAAATTATTGAAACATCCATGGTCACAAAAGGGCACAGATTAATTGGAACATCCATGGTCACAAAAGGGCACAAATTAATTGAAACATCCATAGTCACAAAAGGGCACAGATTAATTGGAACATCCATGGTCACAAAAGGGCACAGATTAATTGGAACATCCATGGTCACAAAAGGGCACAAATTAATTGAAACATCCATGGTCA
This sequence comes from Amphiduros pacificus, assembly GCA_949316495.1. Lineage (NCBI taxonomy): Eukaryota > Metazoa > Annelida > Polychaeta > Phyllodocida > Hesionidae > Amphiduros > Amphiduros pacificus. The sequence goes on along the minus strand of OX439003.1, from coordinate 8,722,778 downwards.
CAAAAGGGCACAGATTAATTGGAACATCCATGGTCACAAAAGGGCACAGATTAATTGAAACATCCATGTTCACAAAAGGGCACAGATTAATTGGAACATCCATGGCTGCAAAAGGGCACAGATTGATTGGAACATCCATGTTCACAAAAGGGCACAGATTAATTGGAACATCCATGGCCACAGGAGGAAACCTTTCCATGGTTCAATGGCTGGATGTCAACTTGCATGCAATCCACAAGGGTTGGTTCCTTTCTGCTAAGAAAGTGAACTTAAAGGATTTACATGTATAAACATTTATTATTTGATAGAAGGTTTTATGGAGAATCACCAAACAAAAGTATCTTGCACTGTATTGGATATGAGAGAGAAGAATAAACTATATATTTATCACATCACCACCATATTCCACCAATTGCCAAAGGAAACAAAAGGAGAAAGGATAGTTCCGAATGGAGGATTATAAATAATAAGGTGAAAATTGAATGAAACATATTAGGTGGCTGAATTGTTTCTTCAATTTAGATCTGTTACCTCTACAATCAGTGAAAGGAGCATTGATGGAAAAGATCCTTACTCACGCTTCAAAATGAAGACAGATTGATGAACTGTATCAGTTTTATGAATACAGTTGAGAAATAGGTCGTCTTAAGTGAGTCAGAATGAGATGAGTGAGCACAGATAGGATCTTGGTAATGGATCACAATTGCAACTTAACGTCATGAGTTTAATTCTGGCAGGGCAAAGATTAAAGGCAGGGCAAAGATTAAAGGCATGATACAATTCCTCATAGTAGAAGAGCCCTATGCCTGAGTAACTTCTCAGTGGCCAGACTGGCAAAGTCAGGTGGGCCGCAAACACTTAAAATCATTGTATCAGTCAACACAATCATCCTTGTGTGATCATGATAATTGTGAAGGTTCCCAACAAAACATGGGAGCATGTTGAACAATATCATGTGAATATGACATCAGGTTAATTTGTGCTGATTGGTTGATTGACTTAGATTTCAGGGTACACCAGCATTACCCTCGACATGTTTAGGGATATCCCATGTCAGGTGACATAAACATGAGATATCCTTATATCCTTGGAAGGATTAGCTGTGTGAATTGGAAAATGATCATTTTCCAATCACTAGAGAAGCAGAGGGACAGGAATTTTGAGACAGAAAACATCTGGAACAATCTTCTTTTAAAGTAATACAAATGGAATTAACAAGACGTAGATTTCACTTGGAAAGGACGTTAGTGAGCAAGACAGAGATATTGCTTGAAGGACAGCTGATGTCTCCTTGCTCTCTTTATAAAATTGAATCATTGAGACAACACAGTGTTTTGAAAATGAAACAGTGCCAAAGGACATTGACAGCAGAAGTAATGAGTACATCAAACAAAATGATGTATGTATAATTCAAGGATAGAGGATAAATCTGTTCATTAAATATACATTAAAATGGCCATTTCTCAATGATATAATATCAAAGAGTTCAAATTAAAAGGAAACAAAAAATGTACACAGAACTGAAAGTTGGAGTTTGTACCATAAAAGGATACACAAAGTGCAAAGATTCTGATCTTGCCTTTTGTTAAAGATAGAGAGAAGTATTAAAATCTGGAAGTACTCTCCATCCCAGTGGTTGGAGCAAGAATGAATGCCCAGCTGTTGTGTGTGAAAGGATCATCGGTTTAACTTATTATAACAGTTTAATGATATCCTCAAATGGTAAGGCTTGTGGAAATAATAAACTTGACTTAGCAAGAGTTTAGTGTTTAGAGAGGTCAGAGTTTAGTGTGAGTATAAGGAAAAGATGAACTCAGGCACTTTATGATGGTTACTGTAAAACATCAAACACCTAGCTCATTAAAGGTACAAGAATAGTTATCTGAAATGAAGGTAATAATAGGAGGGAAATAAGGCAAACTAGAAGGAGTGAGATATTACTCTAGTTGATGTCTAGAGGTTGTGAATGATAGCTACAGAGTGGTAAGTAGCCAGGAGAGTCGAAGAACTGCTGAAATATCAGCAGGATGATGGTTCAGGTATATACCGTATTTACTCGCATATAAGACGACTCGTGTATAAGACGACCCCCCAAAATTGAGGTTATTTTTCTTGAAAAGACCAATTTCCGAATATAAGACGAGTTATTTTTTTCTTGAGACATATATTAATATTTCAATGCGAGTTGATAACACCTCAATTGTTTTCGCGCCAAAAATAAGAACTTGTCCCCGTGACGAAACGCAAAACTGTGAACGCTGATAATTGGAATCAGTGAGAACAAAGTCAAAACAAAGCGTTTCGAAATAATAGATTAATAGAAATAATAAATTATGCTTTGCAAAGCATAAGTTGTGATAATATTGGGTAAATACCTTTATATATCATTTAAAACGCAATTAAAATCGATCCACTATGTCCGATATTCATTATTTCGAAAATATGATTGTTCGTAATGAAAACTTGTAGTGCCGTAATTTTTTGGCGTAAATCCTCATCCACAGGTTGCTCTCGTGTATAAGACGACCCCCTAAACATTAACGGAGGGTTTGGTTACAAAACCTCGGCTAATACACAGGTATTTACGGTAGGTGCCATATCCTGCACATGTTGGAGTCTTCTAAGAAGAACAAATGATGGTACCTACATGGAATCATGAAGGGACCAAATCATGAAGTTGCTTGTAAGAGCTGGATTATTATATATAGTTGTTTTGAGACAGGTCAGCTCCATTGCAAAAAAGAATATAAAGAAGGATGAGCAGTTCTGGATTGAACTGAAACCAAGGAATAAGGAGAGATCAGGAAAAACAATTGAGAATTTTAAATAGGAATAAGGAGTCAGTCAGATTGCTTAATGAGCATAAGGAAAGTCTGGAAGTACCCATGAAGAGTATGATATATAAGGAGGTTATAAGATGATAGCACGCCTAAAGAGATCTCATGAGAAATACATACAAAGGGGAGGGCACAGAGCAGCTATCAGGAGAAGATCAATTGGTTTAGACAGAAGAAACAGAAGAAAATATCTACTCATTCTAAGGAAGGAGGTGCAAGAAATCAAGGTCTAAACGAATGGCTCCCCATATCAGCTGCAGGAGGTGTTGGCAGAAAGCAACACCAAATACTGCAAGAAATAAACCCCTCCTAGGATCACTGGTACACACACACACACACACACACACACACACACACACACACACAAACACACACACACACACACACACACACGCACAAAGGGACACATGGTCTCCCATAGAGGCACCAGGGAGGTATATTCTTTATCGTGACACCAATACAAAAATAAGTTGCACTTTATGGATATTGCAGAATGTGAGGTTTATTTATGAAGCATTGATGTCTATCCCCTGCAGAGCCTCTGTCTCTCAATATCCATCACAAATCCTTGTCTGATGTTTGACGTGCTAAATATGCTGAGTGAATCCCACTGCTTGTCCTCTTTTCACAGTTCCAACTAAAGAAATTATATATAGGGGCATAATTTCACTATTGTCATATTGAAGTCCATGGTTAGTCTTGCGGGGGATAAAATAACTACGGGTAGGAATGAGTCCAGACATGAATGGTTCAAATATGTTAAGAATTTGACTGTTGCCATCCCTTGTGAACCTTTTTATGCTGTGAGGGTCCATTCCTTTTTTTAGGGGGCTGTAACTCATTCAAGTTAAGAATATACAGATATGAGAAAAGTTCTCTCAAAACATTGGGGTTCATTGGTGCAAAAAGATATTAATGCTCTCACCTAAAAAATAAGATATTTTCAATATTATTAACAATATATAAAATACACACACACATATATAAAATACCACAGAAATAAGATTGTTTTTCATTTAAAACTACAATGTATTTATGTGAAATATTTTATTATTACTTTCAGTTTGAGAAAGATCCGGAAGCAGTGAAGTCCCCAGTGAAGTTCATCTTGTTGGTGATAGGTGGAGCCACTGTGCTCATGTTCCTGCTGACGATTCTGTTTATGCTGTGGTGGAATGCGTACAAGAGACCCCTCATCAAAGCCACTAAACTCTTCCACCCGGGTATGTACTCTTTTGAAAAAATAAATTAATTTTGGGAATAGAATGCAGCTTTTGTAGATTAGTTTTAATTTAATCAAGTTCAATTGTTTTCTGAAAGGGAATATCCTCAAATATGGAAATACATCAGACAGAAACTTCCAAAACATTCCAAATCCAGAAACTGAAGCTATTCATATAAACTGAAGCTATTCATATTATTTAGCCCAGCTCATTGCACTATCCTTTTAAGTTGTGTTTTTCTAGAATTTATGTAATAGTTTAATGTTTAGTTGTTAGAATATTGTATAATCTGTTTTGCTATTGCATTTACATTCAAATTAAGTAGAAACTTTATGATTAAAATCATTTAAGGCCATGTGAAATTATTTGTTTCTGGTAATATAACATAATGAAAAATTTACCAAGCCAGTGGGCCATGCAGACAATTTGATTTTTTACTATAGTTTTAACCACTTTAAAAGCCAATGCATTACAACCAAAACATTATACTCGCTGGAACATTGGAAACATAAGCATTGGAAATATAAACATGAAATTTGAGATTGGTAAAGTTTTAAGCCCCATGACATGGCCTGCTTCCAATGTGTTGTACTTCTAATGGTAAATGTTTTAAGCCTCCTCATGCTTCAGTCACATTTGTGCCTATTTCTGTAAAGGTGGCCTGCAGATGGTTTCCTTTTTACAAAATCAGCTGGCAAAGTAGGAGAACCACAAGGACACCAGAGATTATCGGCCACTATCGGCAAATATCAAATGTCACACCGGTCCCTGGAAACGGTCAAGATAGAAGTTGCCAATGTCTGCCTGAGTGATATTTGGATTAAAAAAAATTAAACCTTCTCCAAGGCACCGTGTAGACCCCCCGATGTCTGGACAGGTGCTGCACAGCACTTGTTAGGTAGCCTCCTGATTGGCTCAAACTCCAAGGCACCGTGTAGACCCCGATGTCTGGACAGGTGCTGCACAGCACTTGTTAGGTAGCCTCCTGATTGGCTCAAACTCCAAGGCACCGTGTAGACCCCCGATGTCTGGACAGGTGCTGCACAGCACTTGTTAGGTAGCCTCCTGATTGACTCAAACTCTGTCCTTTATACGAGACAATTGGCTGGCCAATGTCCGAACCTGCATCGGCCGATGTTTTGAGATCACTCAGCCTTCTTCAAAAAGTTTTAGACCTCCTGGAGATTATTGTTATTGTCCGTACTATTTATGATGTCCGTACTATTTATGATGTCCGTACTATTTATGATGTCCGTACTATTTATGAAAAACGTTCTTGCGCCCAGGATTCCTACTTTCCGTGCAAATGTGACTGAAGCATGCCATGGCTTACTTTCAATAAATTGTACTGGTCATGTTTTAACCCATGACATAGCTTACTCTTAGCAAGTTGTACTTGTAATTGTTACGTATAAAGCCTGACATAGCCTTTTTGAAAAGTTTGCAATGCCATGCTTGGCTTGCTTTCAAAAAGTTGACTTGTAATGATTATATTTGAAGCCCCATGACATAGATTGCCTGTAGTCAGTTTTACCTGTAATGTTGACAGCCCCATGGCGTAACTTGCTTGCTTCCCTCCATGGGGTCCTTTGGCCAGGTAAGAACTGCCCGCTAGGTGGCGCCTCTTCACATCATGATCACCATGCTTTTGGCTCATCTTCTAAATACAAACAATATAATCAAACAGAAAAATTCCTCCTTATTCACAAGAAAATTAAAATATTATGTTATAACTGTCTTTCATGTAAAAAAAAAATACCTGCCAAAATAAGCATGATGATGATAGTGATGAAGTGATGGTCCTTTGTCCGGTCGTGGGAACTAACTGTAACATTAATGCGTGTTGATGAACTGCCGGGGTGTACTTAACCCATGATATACTTATGATGGGGGATTACAAGCATGTGCTAACCACAGAGTATATGGCAATGTACGGGCGCTAACCATCTGCTCACAGCTCATATACTCACCACTAAGTCTGCCTTATGACCTACTAACTCAGCATTATCCAGGGATAATCCCCGCTGGAGATTAAGTAGGGCTTTTTACTCAATCTGCACCTACACAACACTGATTACATAGGCATAAGTTTATGTCCACCCGCCATTTTTATTAGCATCTTTCCTCTTAAGCGCAATTCCTTTGATATTTATTTGCATCTTTTTTTTAATTTTTAACTTTATGATAACTAATTTAATTTAGATCAACATATTTCTAATAAGTGTGCTTGGTGTGTTTTTTTCCCATGTAATATTTGTTTGTTTTATTTGTAGTTCTCCACTTTAAATCATGTACCTCTAATTGATTTCTGTAAGTCATATTAAGAAACAATGTTCTCTGTGGAAAGCCAAGTTTGTGATGCTTCTGCACGCACAGAGACAGACAGTTATTTCAATACCCGACTGTGGTGGTATAGATTGTTGTATTTGTCTTACAGTGTCAGAGTTGAAACATAACTTGGCAGTAAACTCTCATATGAAATGATGCTCCTTCCAGTTTTTGGCATTCTTTCATACTCGCATTGATTGATATTTCTCATTCTTGGAAAAAAAAAAATGATGAAAATGCCATGCTGAGTTTCTATGATTTTATTTTACATTCAAGTGTTGTTTTCAAGATATTGCATTTTACTGTTTAAAATAATTCTGATTCATTTATCTGTGTCATTAACTGTATAAATCATTTATAACAATAATTCTATGTAGCTCATGCAATATTAAAAATGGTGTGCTTGTTTTTAAAGAGCCATTTTGCCCTTTTTACCACCAGGGGGGAGATGTTGACCTTTGACTCTTGACCTTATCCATTATGACACCTCAGTATGCCCATATTGCAGGAGTTCACCTCAAAGTCAGATGAAGGTCGCATGTGAGCTGAATATTTTATGCCTGTGAAGGGCATATCTGACTTGTGGCTGTTTTCTCACTGGTGTCAACTGCGATGTTCAATTTAACAAATACATTCATTTAGATTTATTTATCCTGTCTTAAGTACCTGATATATTTTTCTGGAAGCATGTGACCCAATTAAAACAACCTTTTGACTTAAGGAATTGTAAAACAATTTGTATACATACATTTCACTGGCCTTACATTTCATAGTCTTAAATTTCATAATCTTACATTTCAATGGCTGTTCAACTTTGGCATTCCATTTATTATGTTGATCACAGATCTTTGACTGTCATATACATATGGCTATTGGTGACACTCATGCTGTGAAATTTAGTTGAAGTTGTGTGAGAGGACATCAACGATCATCATAATTATATCAAGTCCTCAATGTAAAAGATAGAATAAAGTAGAAAAATCCTTAAAAGTAGGTCTATCCTCTTCAGGAATGTCTATACCTTTCTGCTCTTGGAATATCGGTATCCCTTTGTTCTGGAGGGTGTTCATATTTTGGAATATTAGTACCTCATTTTCCTGGGAAGTGATATTATTTGGGAATTTATGCAGACGGGTAATCCAAGTTGTGCTTTTTATGCTTGGAATTTTAGATCAAGTTTGATTGCATTTGTCATTATAAATAGGCTACTTTTGTTTTTTGTTTTTTTTTAAAGTGTCCATTTGAATTTTGGTAGGTGTGTTGGTAGTGTCCCCTGGTGGTGAACGAATGACTCCACATGTTGGGTGTTCGGCCCAGTCTTCCCCCACATTCATAATGGCTCCTCTTCTGTGCCACTTAATACATTAATGTTATTTAATGGGTGCACCAATTAAAAACAACAGCCAAGCAATAATTACATGTATGAAATGTGCAAAATTTGTCATTGAAGCATAATGCGTTATATTGTCTATTTTACACCCGCAGTATTCAATTTTGGCTGGTGCTTCTGTAATTGGATATTACAGAGCATTGAATCAGTGAACATTATTTCTGTGACAAATTGAAAATTCAAAAGCTTAATTATATCATGTTGAATAAATGCTTTTCAATGTGTTTTTTTTATTAAATTTAAATGAATTTCTTGAATAATTCATGTTGGTATGAAATGTGATAAAATGCATTTCATCTGCTTTGCCTACCTCTAAATAAATATATTTTGGTCAAAATCTTATCCAAAGTAAATTGTAAAATATAAAAGTAAGTTGAAATTGAGATACAATATTGAATTTGCAAGCAGTTTTTTCAGTCTGAAAAAGATGAAATATTCTTGTAAAATGTTAAGCCCATATATGAAATAAATTTGGTTAGGTTGAATTATATGTAATTTTATACCTGAAAAAAGATTTCCATCATATCAGTGTTGACAGTTTAAGCCGTACTTTTTGAAAATTGTGAGTTTTGATATTTCCCCTGATATCAGCATTTATTTTGGGACGGTCCCATTGATTACATTGTAACAAATGGCCCTCTCCTCCAAATTGTCTAATATACAAGCGAGAGAGGCCATCTTGGCAAAACAGATAGAAGATCCATACGCAGGCCTGCCTATAATGGCAAGATGCTGAAGGCAAAAATAATCCATCAGCAAAGATGGCGCTGAGGCAGGCTAGACTAAGTGATGAATGGCGCTGGGGAGCAACCCTTTAGCACTTCGCCAGGGAGACGGATCATGCTTACATTGCAGCCACAGTGATGCAACATTTGAAAGATTCTGTTGAAATAATCCATGCTCCCTTACAACATTTCTGCACAATTTCATAAACAAATTCAGAAGTTCACCAAGCCCATAATACTGCAAGTCTGTGCTTTTGATGAAAAGAAAATCATCACAGAATTGATGGCTCATTTTCCATCACACCGACACCATCACTTCCCTTGTCACCTGTCCCTCTGAGCTACCACAACAGCCCAAAGACACACTCCCTCCTCAATAATTGTATTGAATTTTCTGAATTTCTTTGTTTTTTTTAAATGCGAGTTATCAGATGAAAATTGTATGGGGGCGATGAGGATGTATAGGAATAAGATATCCATGTGAATATATTGATTATGCTATAAATGACGGTGATATCTTGGTGTTAGTGGGAGGCATACTGTTACTCTTGCTATGAGGGATTGCTGTCTTCATATGTCACTCAGGGCTGGTATAAATGTGCTCCTCCTAATGCCTGTGTATGTACTGAGTGTGCAGCAAGGACGCTTACTTGTGGGTCCAGTATTGCATATACCTGCAGAGAATCTCAATTTGCAAGACTTTCTTAGACCTGCAGAGAATCTCACTTTCTAAGTGAAGATGAAATTGTGAAGAAGGTAAAGAAATCTCAAAATTGCATAAATTACAGGCACAAATTTTAGCTGATAATTGCTGAAAAGAGCCCCTTAGCAACAGAAAAAAAGATGAAGCCGATGCCGATGCCGATCTGAGCATGCTTCATTTATATGATGTCATATCAATGCCCTCACTACTGATATGACATCATATTCTACTGTGACATTATTGACGCCTCTAGTCAGTGACATCATTGTGACCATAGATGCTCTGTTCATAGAAATCAGCACTATGACATCATCATGATCAGAAATATCATTAATGATATAGTACTGTTTGTCTCCTGATGCTAGCCGTCTGTGACATCATCATAGAAATCAGTACTGTGACATCATCATGATCAGAAATGTCATTAATGGTAAAGTACTGTTTGACTTTGGTGCTTTCAGTCAGTGACATCATCATAATATTAGAAATCAGTACTGTGACATCATCATGATCAGAAATGTCATTAATGATATAGTACTGTTTGTCTCCTGATGCTAGCCGTCTGTGACATCATCATAGAAATCAGTACTATGACATCATCATGATCACAAATGTCATTAATGATATAGTACTGTTTAACTTCTGGTGCTTTCAGTCAGTGACATCATCATCAAAGTATAATCAAAATGTAGCATCATTATAGTCGTCGTTTTCACCTTCAGCAGTAAGATTCTTGAGGCAGACAAGCGATTGGCTGCTGATCAAACTAATAACAAGCAAGAGTGTGCCAATTGACTATATTCTACACCATGTACAAGACATTTGATTCACATCTCTCGGGTTGTATTTCACTTTTTTCTAAGAATGAGACTTAGTCTTGGTCATGATAAGATAATGAATATGACAGTGATATCTTCATTATTTGAGGCACTGCATTTGCTTGGGGGACTATCAAGTATTGTTGAGACTATATCAGTGTGTGAACAAGGAGTGGTTATATGCCACTGTGGAGTGTGCCTCACACAACAATAGGGAGTGCGCACCTAAAGAAGCAAGAGTCCATTAATAATTAACAAGTATCATGGAGGGGCTAAATTGGCAAGAGATAGCACACAGTCGCTTCTGGAATTGCCGAATGAGGTGAAATCTAATAGCCAAGACAGGACCGGCGGATTGATATACCCAACTCTCGCTCTAATAAGACATACTTATTATGGCACAGCTTGCATCATTGCCTTGTTGGGGAAGTGCTGCGTGTTATTATCTTATATGACAGGATACATAGTGGATTTGTTCCTCCTATGCATGTCATATGGGCTGCTGCAGTTGAAGTTGTCCCTGTGAAGCATATATACTGACAATGATGTAGTCCGCGGGAGGGCTGCCGCCAACATTAGGGGGTTGCCTATGGCTCTATTTCCTGCCTGATGGGGATTGGGGTTGACCCCCTGCCTGATGGGGAGTGGGACTGACCCCCTGCCTGATGGGGATTGGGGCTGACCCCCTGCCTGATGGGGATTGGGGCTGACCCCCTGCCTGATGGGGATTGGGACTGACCCCCTGCCTGATGGGGATTGGGGCTGACCCCCTGCCTGATGGGGATTGGGACTGACCCCCTGCCTGATGGGGATTGGGACTGATCCCCTGCCTGATGGGGATTGGGACTGACCCCCTGCCTGATGGGGATTGGGGCTGACCCCTGGCGGAGGGATACGTTGTAATGCAAGGTGAAGGGGCAGTCAGGCCTTCCTTGCTCAATATGGTCGTCTACATACATGGGTCGTGTACTTGAACTTTTTTCCTTACCAACCTAAAACTTCAAGTTTTGACATTTCAGAGAAAGAACATTTTAAGAAAAGATAAAAGATTGATACTAAATTTAACCAAAATAACATATCGGATTGGCTTATAACGAAATTGCTATATAAAAACAGGATCGCCTGTGACAAATGATGTGGCACAGGTCAAAATGTTGAAAATAACAGAAGGGAAAAAAGCATTTGTGATATGATAGTTTATGCTCAGGAAACAAAGTGTGCATCGTTCTTGTCTCCCCATCTATCAACGGCAGACATGTTGCCGATATGTTTCTCTTTTGTTGCATGGGTGCTTGGGGGTGGCTTGTCGTGAGGCCCCCTACAACATGGAAACATATGCCACAAACATGGGCGAATCACAACCAGAAATTACCCACAGTTTGTGTGGCCATCCATCTTGATCTTGCCCTGTGTCATAAACTAGTGATTTATGATGTTTAACACTTTGCAGGACACGCTTGCAAACAAGCAAACTATTGCAAAGGGCTACATGTCGGGAGTTGTCTGCCAACAATGCCCGCAGCGTTAGAGTACCAAAGCCTGTACTTCAGACCAGCATGTATTTTTATTGAAGACTTGGGTGTGCCAAAAGGCGAGATTTACCCATATGTAGGATGGACCTTTCTCACTCTCCCTCCCTTACCTGACACACACGCCTATTGTCCACTTCTTGGTGGTTTGGACCCATCTGACTGCACCTCTGGGTGGTATGGCCCCATCCAATTACACCTCTGGGTGGTATGGCCCCATCTGATAACACCTCTGGGTGGTATGGCCCCATCTGATAACACCTCTGGGTGGTATGGCCCCATCCAATTACACCTCTGGGTGGTATGGCCCCATCTGATAACACCTCTGGGTGGTATGGCCCCATCTGATAACACCTCTGGGTGGTATGGCCCCATCTGATAACACCTCTGGGTGGTATGGCCCCATCTGATAACACCTCTGGGTGGTATGGCCCCATCTGATAACACCTCTGGGTGGTATGGCCCCATCTGACTCCACCTGACACAAGTCTGGTGAGGATGGACCTCTCGTCTGGCCTTTTTCACCAGTCACACATTAGTAGAGTATAAGTCTAGTTGGGATGGACCTCTCGAGCTGGCCCTTTTCACCAGTCACACATTAGTAGAGTATAAGTCTGGTGGGGATGGACCTCTCGAGCTGGCCCTTTTCACCAGTCACACATTAGTAGAGTATTTGTCTGGTTGGGATGGACCTCTTGAGCTGGCCCTTTTCACCAGTCACACATTAGTGGAGTATAAGTCTGGTTGGGATGGACCGCTCATGTGGGCCTTTGTCATCTAACAGGCAATAGAACCCTCCACTTGACGATTATTTGGAGTGAAGCTGCCAAGCAAAGTTTGGAAGTTAATTAGTTCAGTCAATGTGTGAATTACACAAAGCTCATCACGAGAAATGAACATGTTACTGCTGATTTGATTTGGCCCTCGTACCTAGTTACTGCTGATCTGGCCCTCATGCCTACTTACTGCTGATTTGGCCCACATACCTAGTTACTGCTGATTTGGCCCACATACCTAGTTACTGCTGATCTGGCCCTCATACCTAGCTACTGTTGATCTGGCCCTCATGCCTCGTTACTGCTGATCTGGCCCTCATGCCTAGTTACTGCTGATCTGGCCCACATACCTAGTTACTGCTGATCTGGCCCACATACCTAGTTACTGCTGATTTGGCCCACATACCTAGTTACTGCTGATCTGGCCCACATACCTAGTTACTGCTGATTTGGCCCACATACCTAGTTACTGCTGATCTGGCCCTCATGCCTAGTTACTGCTGATCTGGCCCTCATGCCTAGTTACTGCTGATCTGGCCCTCATACCTAGCTACTGTTGATCTGGCCCTCATACCTAGCTACTGCTGATCTGGTCCTCATACCTAGTTACTGCTGATCTGGCCCTCATGCCTAGTTACTGCTGATCTGGCCCTCATGCCTAGTTACTGCTGATCTGGCCCTCATGCCTACTTACTGCTGATCTGGCCCTCATACTGAGTTACTGCTGATCTGGCCCTCATACCTAGCTACTGTTGATCTGGCCCTCATGCCTAGTTACTACTGATCTGGCCCTCATACTGAGTTACTGCTGATCTGGCCCTCATACCTAGCTACTGTTGATCTGGCCCTCATGCCTCGTTACTGCTGATCTGGCCCTCATGCCTATTTAATGCTGATCTGAGCTTTGTATATAGTTGCTACTTATCTATGGTTCATATCAGTTACCACAGCTTATCTGATATGGTTAATTACAGCTTATCTGATATGGTTAGTTACTGCTGATCTGATATGGTTAGTTACTGCTGATCTGATATGGTTAGTTACTGCTGATCTGATATGGTTAGTTACAGCTTATCTGATATGGTTAGTTACTGCTGATCTGATATGGTTAGTTACTGCTGATCTGATATGGTTAGTTACAGCTTATCTGATATGGTTAGTTACTGCTGATCTGATATGGTTAGTTACTGCTGATCTGATATGGTTAGTTACAGCTTATCTGATATGGTTAGTTACTGCTGATCTGATATGGTTAGTTACTGCTGATCTGATATGGTTAGTTACTGCTGATCTGATATGGTTAGTTACTGCTGATCTGATATGGTTAGTTACTGCTGATCTGATATGCATAGCTAGTTACTGCTGATCTATTATGCATAGCTAGTTACTGCTGGTATGAACTTCATAATGAGTTATAGCTAATGGATGGCTAGAAACTAATTATTGCTCATTTGTGGTTTATATATATTATTGCTGATTTGAAGTTGACCTTTTGTTTACTTATAATAGCTGCTGGTCAAAAGTTTACTTCTGTAAAATACTGAATATTGAACTATTTTCATTGACCAACTAAGTTTGCTCAGCTTCAAATACACTTCATTTGCCACTGTCCTAAATAACTGAAAATATCGAAATTGTCTTGGATATTGCAGTATGAAAGGCTTTAGGGATCAGTTCCCGGATTGTATTGTGTTGATGTACATGTATATGTCCCAGCAGTGCGATGATGAGCAGGGATGTATTCCCCCAGATGCTGAACCCCGGACTGCTCAGTATAACTATTGAGAAAGCAGGTGACCCCCCACAGCTAATATTTCTGATATGTACCCGGCCAACGTCTGATGCCAATTTTAAGTGCGTAGACACACTCGGGGGTTTAATAAAAAGAGAAACAATGGCTGGTATCTACCGATGAGGATGCGTGGTCTGTCCTAACAAAGGGGTGGCCAGGTTCAATCAACCACCAGGGGTTATTCCACACGCAGAAAATACTATAATTTATATGTTTTTTACAGAGAAAATTACAGATATGTGGAATAATTGGGTTGATGGTTATTATAGAGCTTTGTTTTGTATAATTTCAGATTCTTCCCAGGCTCCTCTGTTAGATGGCAAACAAGTGGGTGATGCCGATGGTGGCGCAAATGTAAGTTAAAAGCCAGACTCCAACATTTTTAAATTAAATTTTTTTTCTTATCAATTTTTTTGTTATTAATTAAAAGTATTCAACACTTTGATTAGGAACAGATAGATAGGAACAGATTCTTAATCTTTATTTTGTGCTCCTAATATCATGTTACAAAGAAGTAAATTTTGAAAGAGTTATTGATTAAATTTCTTTGAATTTGAGCACTTGAATTATCATTTTCAAAGTATAATAAAATAAATTTTGAAAAATGGCAAAGATTCACTTCCAGACAGTCATGTCTGATGTTTTGTCTGGTCACAGTCCTATCCACTGTCAATGCAGAATTGATTTTATCATTATTTCCTGTCATTAAAAACAAAGGCTAAAGTTAATTGAGTGCATCACTGATATACTAAAAATTATATAAAAATGAGTCAGTGAGATGTTTAAATGTACAGTATTTTCAGTGTACACTTAACCAGGGGTCATTGGGGCCCATAGGAACAGATTTTAATCTATATTTTGTGCAGCTGATATTATGTTATAAATAAATCAATTTTGAAAGTTATTAATTGCATGCTTATAAGATAATTTGATATATTGAAAAACAGGGAAAGTTGAAGAAGAGGAAAAAAAGGAAACCATCAAAGACTATGACAAACGAGGAGTATGTATCGAGTGAGGAGGATACCTTGGATCGTCATGGCAACCCCCAGGTGACCCCTACACGCAAGCCAGCCTACGGGAGCCCCAGAAAGGACATGCAGGTTCCGGAGTCCGACCTGGTGGCCACCGTGAAGAGAAGCAGTCCGGCGCCTCTCGGAAGCACAGAGGGAATGACGACTCTGGATCCTTCGGACACTGCCCGGAGCATGCCACCAGATGGCAGCACCGGAGATAAACCGGTAGTGTCGTACATCAAGATGCAGGCGGACGATCCCAAGTACAAGAGGAAGGGAGGGCAGTACATTCCGCTGAGTCAGTCGGAAGGATCCGGATCTGACATTGAGAAACAAGCCACCCTCAAGATCCGACGTGACGACTCCACAGATTCCCAGACCATGCCGGATGTGATCCGTAGGAACCGCCCCATCGACCAGTCAGCCCGGAAGAATGGCAGTCAGTATGTGAGACTGACCAACACCGAGGTGGACTCGAGCGACGGCGAGTACACAAACATGGGCAAGCTGACCGGAGCTCAGATAGCCCAGATCCTCTCTGATCACAACAAAGGATCTCCCAAATTCTCCCACAACACCGACCGCCTACCCACCACCTTTGCTCCTCAGACCATGCCACGGGAGCGAGCAGGTGACCTAGACCAACTGGAACTGGACAGCGTGGGAAGCTCACGGTCGGGAGGCAGCTCAAAGTCCAGCGGCTTCAAGACACAGACCGGTTCATACAGCGACAGCCTGAGAAGTGACAGCAAGAGCGGAGGGCCTCCGTTCTCAGACTCCGACTCGGCAAAGTCAACGTCCTCCTCCAGTACTTACCCTCGCACAACTAAAGAGGGCAGCACCTTCAGCAGCAAGTACTTCCTGCAGCAGCACGGAAATCGCCAGAATGGACACTCGCCATCGGACCACTCCGACGGAAGCAGCCCTCGTCTGGTGGACGAAGCCTATGGAACCATGGGAAGCAATGGATCCAACACGATCCGAAGCAGCTCAGCAAGCACCGGCAGTGGCAGCAGTGGGAGCGTGGTGACAATCGTTGCCGCCGACGACCCCAACAATAGCTTTGGTAGACGTAAGGGCATGAGGCCCCCTACAGGTAACATCCCGACCAAGGACAGCACCCAGCCCCCGGGCACCACGCGCGGCGGTGGAGGTGGCAGCAGCTATGGCACCGCAGGACAGAAATAGTAAGTCATCTCAGAAAATAAATCATGTGCCATGTCACTATTATGAATGGACTTGTTGGGGCGGATGTCCTTTATTATGTATTTTACAGAAACTGAAGCCCAATAGCTTAGTAAATTTTCAAAACCATTCATCTTAATATACAGGCAGGTTATATACATAGTTGAAAACCGCCAACAAGTCATTTCTTTAGGCTTCAAATTTACCAAAGTCATTTATGCTTGAGCTTCATTTTTACTGCAGAACATGCATAGAAATAGAGTTGTGAAGATGTGGGTAATATTCTCATCACCCCCTGTTCAGTAATATACAGAAGACCAAAAGTTTTGGTGACCGCTTACTCGGTTATACCTAGAAGAATACATTTTCCGGGGACCCTTCAGTCAGTAATATCTATGGAAATACAAGATCTGGTGACCCTTTAAACAATTATATCTTTGAGACTGCAAGATCTGGTGACCCTTTAAATGGTTATGTCTTAGAGACTGCAAGATCTGGTGACCCTTTAGACAGTTATATCTGTGAGATTGCTAAATCTGGTGACCCTTTAGACAGTTATATCTGTGATATTGCAAGATCTGGTGATCCTTTAGACAGTTATATCTGTGAGACTGCAAGATCTG